>OZ021731.1:11876392-13076392 GCA_963978545.1 Linyphia triangularis
AAGACAGATGAATCCGAGGTAGCACAGCTGTAATGGAGGAAACTGGGGAAGACAAGAAGATAGGCTTATTCTGGCCAAGTACAGTTCCGAGATGCATGATTTTTCAGCCAACATGTCAAAATCCCCACATAGTTTTGGTTCTTATAACTAAAATATCTCAATTTTAAAACTGTGCATTGGCATTTTAAAACATCTTCTTTATGCTATCCAGAAGTAGGTGAGATTGGCTAACATTGTTTCCAATTACCGATTCACAACGCTCCACATCGGGATTGGCCCATGTTTGGCTAAATTGGACGCATTTCTGTGCTACTGGAGGCCACTGAAATCGGACTTCAACTTGTTTACTTATCACTCACAAGCTGTGGAACGCTTTTGTATAGAGACAAGACAAAAAGTGGGCGGCACTGACACCAAAGACGTTAGGACAGTAAATTTTTTTTTAAAAAGATTCCTAATGCCCGACTTTTCAACAAAAGTGTCTTTCAAAGTGCATCACTGGGATGAAAGCTCGAGAAAAAGTGAACCAAATGAATAAAAGCTTGTTTAAAAAAAAATAATAATATTAATTTTGAGTACATATAATTATTAATATACGTTTTAAAAATGCATAGAAAAGTGTTTTCCTGTGTAATGCCATCCTTTCATTACACATTGCTAACTATTGCCTTTCAAATAACGTTTGACGTTTAGAAATAAAAAAAAAAATAAAAAAAAAGATATGTTTTTGTTGGTTGGTTTGTACAATCAATGACCTATTTTTAAGCACAGTAACGGCTAATCAGGCCGAGACTTACAGCTCAACGTGGATTCCGAACCACTACGAACATTCATGCCTAACCGGGGATTCGAACCCGGTACCTTTGGCATGCGAAACCAGAGCGCTATCCCCATGGCCATCAGGTGGGCAGTTATTTCCTGTATTTCCTCCCAACTTTGTGGTGAATGTGCGATCGGAAGATATTATTTTTTTTAATTGCTTTTTCAGTTTTTCTTATCAAGCTGTGTAAAAACTTTTTTCACCACATCGGTTTAAAAAACAATAATAAAAAAAAAAATTCGAACCACCCTAATACATATCCCAATCAATTGTACTTCTTCTCAATTGCTTATCACTTTCAGTTATATTTCACTCCCACTTATATTTCACTCACAATTACATATTTCTCCCAATTATATTTACCTCTCACGTGCACATCACTCACAATTACTTATCATTCTCAATTATATCACTCTTATTTATATTTCATTTTCAATTACATATAATTTTCAATTATATTTCATTCTTAATTGAAAAACTCTTATAATTACCTATTACTCTCAATTATGCAGGTGACACTTGTAGGCTCTAAAACTATGTGTGCCAATAACAAGTCAGTGATCGGAGGGGTCGTGTGTTCGGTCCTGCCAAGCTGAACACCGACGTGTTCGTTAATGGGAATTAGTGCATTTAAAATCTATCGCGGCTTAATGTTCTCTTATTGGTGTAGTGAAGATCGAGAAAGAGATACATAATTTGATATCAACCACATTATCTAACCGTTCTCAAAATTACGTAGCAGGACTTTGGCAGTAGGCAGAATCAGTACAAACAATACAAAGTATAATTACCGATACCAAAACAGTAAAAAAGAATTAGGGAATTAATATAATAAACAAAGTTTTAATTACCTTCTGCTGGAATTTGGGAAGCATGTGTATGTTCTTAATAGAAAGGGAGTGGTAATTTATTATTTTACCTTGAACTATACACCATATATGAAACATTTCAAATATAACAATTATGCTAAAATAACAGCTTAATTTCTAACAGAAATATTAAAAATACGTTCATGTATAAAAATAAATTTAAGTTTATTACTAATTGTAAATCAACAGCAAACACGTTATTCAAAGCGTTTTATAATTTCAAACATCTAAAGTAAAAAAAAAAAAAAAAAAAATCAATAAAAACATTGAAATTTTATATGATATAATAAAATTTATATTTTTATTTTAAAACTTTAAGTTGTGGATTTGTATTATTGCTTTACAAAAGATAAACAAAGTTTTAATTACCTTCTGCTGGAATTTGGGAAGCATGTGTATGTTCTTAATAGAAAGGGAGTGGTAATTTATTATTTTACCTTGAACTATACACCATATATGAAACATTTCAAATATAACAATTATGCTAAAATAACAGCTTAATTTCTAACAGAAATATTAAAAATACGTTCATGTATAAAAATAAATTTAAGTTTATTACTAATTGTAAATCAACAGCAAACACGTTATTCAAAGCGTTTTATAATTTCAAACATCTAAAGTAAAAAAAAAAAAATCAATAAAAACATTGACATTTTATATGATATAATAAAATTTATATTTTTATTTTAAAACTTTAAGTTGTGGATTTGTATTATTGCTTTACAAAAGATAAACAAAGTTTTAATTACCTTCTGCTGGAATTTGGGAAGCATGTGTATGTTCTTAATAGAAAGGGAGTGGTAATTTATTATTTTACCTTGAACTATACACCATATATGAAACATTTCAAATATAACAATTATGCTAAAATAACAGCTTAATTTCTAACAGAAATATTAAAAATACGTTCATGTATAAAAATAAATTTAAGTTTATTACTAATTGTAAATCAACAGCAAACACGTTATTCAAAGCGTTTTATAATTTCAAACATCTAAAGTAAAAAAAAATCAATAAAAACATTGAAATTTTATATGATATAATAAAATTTATATTTTTATTTTAAAACTTTAAGTTGTGGATTTGTATTATTGCTTTACAAAACATTTACAAAAATCAAAATTACTTTTTATAAAATCACTTTCAAAAGAATAATGTTTCTCTCACAATTATATATTGCTATCAATTACAAATCACACTCAAGAGTACTTCAATCTGAATTATACATCATTTAAAGTTATATATTACTCTCAATTTCCTATCACATTCAATTATAATTCATTGTTAATTTCTTGTCCCTCTCAATTATATTTCACTCTCATTTAAATACCAAATTCAAGTATATTTTATTCTTAATTTCATTTAAGCTGAATTATATTTAATTCCCAATTACATATAACTACCAATTATATGCCACCTCTAATTACACATCATTCCCAAATATATGTCCCTCTTAATTACACATCACTCTTAATTATATTTCAATTTCTAATACTTTTCGCTTTCCATTATATTTTACTCTCAATTTCATATCACATTCAATTATAATTCATTGTTAACTTTTTGTCCCTCTCAATTATATTTCACTCTCATTTAAATATAAAATTCAAGTATATTTTACTCTTAATTTCATGTAAAGCTGAATTATATTTAGTTCCCAATTACACAGAACTACCAATTACATGTCACCTCTAATTACACATAATTCCCAAATATATTTCCCTCTTAATTATATTTCATTTTCTAATACTTATCGCTTTCCATTATATTTTACTCTCAACTACATATCACTCTCCTAGCATTTAACTTTCTATTGCAGAATGCTCTCAATCCCCATCATTTATATTTAACTCTCAATTACTTATCACTCTCAGATTTCCCTCACAATTACCTATTACTCTCAAGTATATTTAATTCTCAATAAGATTTCCCTATCAATTTCATATCACTATGATTTATATTTCATTCTCAATTGCATATCGCTCTCAATTTTCAATCGCTCTAAATGAAGCAGAATGGCCCAGAAATTAAATGGCCCAGTAAGAAAACAGTGATTGGAAGACAGTGAGTCCGGTCCTGTCTTAAATTACATATCCCTCTCAACTGATATTATGGTATACATATACAAATGAGATGATTTTCTTTAATTTTTAGGTAATAATTTCCAACTTTTTGGCAGTATATTAGTAAAAAAAATGATTCATTTATATATATAAACTTTTTTTTTTTTCGTCAATTTTTAAATCAGCTAATTGCAATTAAAGTGACTAATAAGGGCATTATTAGAACATATATAAATAAACTTGTAATTGACTAATTAACTTAGAGGTATGATTTTTACTATAAATAAAAGATATTATATTGACACATGTTCCTATGGAGAATTTTGAATTTGGATGCAATATTTATTTAATTATTAATTTTTAAATAAAAAGTTTTAAAAAATACATAGTTTTTAACAAAAAATTAAGATTCATAAAAAATGTGTTTATAACAATATATGCTAGATTCTCCATAAAAACACATTCACGACTTGTGTCTTCAGAGCAAAATCAGAATTTTGTAAATCGGACACTTTATTATGAAGTTTTGACCGTTGGCTTAAAGCCATAAAACACCAAAATGTCATTCTTCAGAAAACGCGTTCAAAGTTTACTACACTAATGAACGTGATACAAAACAGGTTCACAAAACCCACTGTAATTTAAAAAGTAAATTGGGTCTCAGAAAGAAAATGGTATTATTTTAAAGGTAATTAATTCGGAAATATTAATAAAAAAAAATAATAAAAAAAATTGCAGACTTGAGTCAAATTTTGAAATTCTTAGTGTATATGTATACATTAACCTCTTTATCTGTGTTCAAATTTAAGCAGCAGAATTTTGGTAGAAGCCAGAATCTATACAAACAATACATTGTATAGTTATCGATACCCAAACAATAAAAACAAACTTATGGAATTAATATAATAAACAAAGTTTTACTAACCTTTTGCTGGAATTTGGGAAGCAGGTGTATGATCTTAATGCAAAGGGAGAGGTTATTTATTATTTTATCTTAAACTATACACCATATAAGAAACATTTCAAATGTAACAATTATGCTAAAACAACAGCTTAAATTTTATCAGAAACATTTCAAACACGTTGATGTATAAAAATAAATTTAGTGTTATTACTAATTGTAAATCAACAGCAAACAAGTTGTTTCAAAGCGTTTTTATAATTTCAAATATCAAAATTCTAAAACAAAAACTAAATTTTAAAAGATATGTTAAAATTTGTATTTTTATTTGAAAACTTTAAAGTGTGGATTTGTATTATTGCTTTTCAACATTTAGAATAACAGCACTACAAAAATCAAAATTGATTTTTATGAAATCATTTTAAAAAGAATTATATTTCTCTCTCAATTATATATTGCTCTCCATTACATATCACACTCAAATATATTTCAATCTCAACTATGCATCATCTATAGTTATATTTTACTCTCAATTTTATATCACACTCAATATGAATTTATTGTTAATTTCTTGCCCCACTCAATTATACTTGACTCTCATTTAAATACCAAATTCAAGTATACTTAACTCTCAATTACATATAAAGCAGAATCATATTTCATTTGCAATTGTATATCGCTCTCAAATATACATCACTCCCATTTATATTTCACTCTAAATTACTAATCACTCTCAATTATTACACACTTAATTACATATCACTCTCAATTATTAAACACTTAATTACATATCACTCTCAGTTATTACACACTTAATTACATATCACTCTCAATTATTACACACTTAATTACATATCACTCTCAATTATTACACACTTAATTACATATCACTCTCAATTATTACACACTTAATTACATATCACTCTCAATTATTACACACTTAATTACATATCACTCTCAATTATTAAACACTTAATTACATATCACTCTCAGTTATTACACACTTAATTACATATCACTCTCAATTATTACACACTTAATTACATATCACTCTCAATTATTACACACTTAATTACATATCACTCTCAATTATTACACACTTAATTACATATCACTCTCAATTATTACACACTTAATTACATATCACTCTCAATTATTACACACTTAATTACATATCACTCTCAATTATTACACACTTAATTACATATCACTCTCAATTATTACACACTTAATTACATATCACTTTTATTTATATTTCATTTTCTAGTACTTTTCGCTTTTCATTATATTTTACTCTCAACTACATATCACTCTCCTTACATTTAACTTTCAATTGCATAATGCTCTCAAATACATATCCCTATCAAATATATTTCGCTCTCAATTGCATATCACTCTCAATTATGTATCACCCTCAATTGTATTTAATTTTTTATTACTATCACTCTCAATTAGATTTCACTCTCAATTAGATTCAGTCTCATTAATTTATCACACTTACTTATATATCACTCTCAACTATATATCAATTTTACTCAACTATAATTCAACTATATATATATTTCTCACTTAATTATGTACCAATCTCTTTTATATTTTTCTCAATTGCATATTAATTTCAAGAACATAACACCAGCAATAATATTTCACTCTGATTTACATATAGTTCTCAATTAAATTTCAATCTCAAGTACATGTACCTCTAAGTTATATTTTTAACTCTCATTTACATATGACTCTCAATTACATATCACATTCCTTACATTTAACCATCAATTGCTTATCTCTATCAAATATATATCGATCTCAATTATATTTCACTTTTAAAAACTTATCACACTCAATTAATTATGTTTAATCAACAATTATTTAACACTTACTTATATTTCCTTCACAATTACATATTGCTCTCAATAATGCATCACTCTTTACGAAATTGAACTTTCGATTGCATATCACTTTAAATTACTCATCATTCTCAATTATATGTCTTTCAATTATATATCACTCTCAATTTTATTTAATTTTTAAATACGAATCACTCTCAATTGATATCCCTCTCAATAACATATCACTATTGTTACGAATTTCTGTATATTTGTAAATATTTTATAGTATTAATTATCTAAAAAGGAAAATGTATGTACATTTCGGATAAGGCAGTGCAAGAGTTTGTGTTTACTTTGCTTTCCTGCAATGAGTCTTTTAATGCTTGAAAACAAGTTTTACAGAGATAACGCTGGAAAACGAGTTTTACAAGGAGAAGGCCATTTAACATTATGTTAATGGGAATCTCGCCAAGTTGGCGACGGTTTTGGAGACTAATTTTGGTCGCCAAGTTTAGCGAGAAATTGCCAAATAATTCTCCAAATTTCTATCTCTAGAAGATTCGCGAAAGAAGCTTTCCTAAATAAGGCCAATAGAGAGTTAAGTGAGTGAGTTAGTTGTCTCTCAACGAGCATTCAGAGAGCAGTGTTGCGAAAGTGAACTGTATTGCATTGTCTTTCGCGTCGATTTTAGCAGTTATGTATCTAGTTTTTAACTGCTGTTTGTGCACCATTGTTGTGTAAAGAGCTGTATTAAGTCTATTAGAAAGGGAAGTTCTGGAGTTGTAAAAGAATCTGTGAAGAGTTACATCGGAATAAAGTTTTCATCTGCTTTGGCTTCAAGTCTTTCGAACCCATCCACGCAACACTATCATTTATATTTCATTCTCAATGGCATATCACTCTCAATTGTGAATCACTTCAAATTAAGGAGAATAGTCCAGGAATTAAATGGGCCAATACGAAACCAGTGATAAGCACATCGTGGGTTTGGTCCTGCGTCGCCGAATTACGATGTGTAGGATAATGCGGGTTCTTCTTCTTCTTATCAAAGACTATGGGGACTAAGGCACCTCTGCTTAAGCATTTTCTACCAACCCCATATCCCGTACAGATCGGTAGTGGGCAGTACTGCACAAGATGTAAGCGCACACTCGCAAGAGGGAGAGAGCACGTCTACCTATAGCCACCGAAGAGTTCATTTCTTCCTCTTTCGGTAGCTACCCGGTAGATGGCATCACTACCGACCGTATGTGGAACTTCTTAATTTAGAGGCAAAACCAAGCAGAAGATTCCACCAGAAGACTTGGCTTCGCCACCCCCAGAGGTATTGATTTGTATGAGAACTTGGAGGACTTTGCGACCATGATTGATTTAACGTGCTCCAGTCACCATTAGCGAACACGGCGGTCTTTAGTCGGTTCCAGGCCCGAACTCGAAACCTCAGGGCTCGCAACCTGATTAGTGCCTTTAAAATCTATCGAAACTCAATGTCCTCTGGTTGATTTGATGAAGCTCGTGAAAGAGTTGCTTACTCTGATATCAACTTTGTTATTTAACCATGTTCAAATTTATGCGACATAATTTTGGTAGTTGATGGAATATTACAAAAATTGCATAGAATAATTACATATACCCAAATAGAATAGGAAAAAAAACCTCATGGAATCAATTTTATCAAAATTGTTTTACTTACCTTCTTGTGGTAGTGGTATTGGTGAAGCCACTATTGTATTTAAAACAAAGAGAGTGGTTTTTAATTATGTTACATTAAACTAAACCACATAAAATATCAGAAATATTAAAATGCAACAATATAGCTTAAACACTAATTTATGTGTACTGCTTACTTTGTATCAGAAATAATTCAAATACGTTGATGTACAAGAATAACTTTATTACTAATTGTAAAATATCACCAAACATGTCGTTTCTAGGCTTATTTATAATTTCAAACATCAAAAATGAAGATGTAAAATCAATAAAATATATTGGAATTTTAAATGATATGATAACATTTTAATATTTATTACAAAACTTAAGGGTTTATATGTATACTATTGCTTTAGAACAGCAAGAATAATTAGTAATGCAAAAATCGAAAAATCGAAAGTTTTGAATTTTTAAAAGAATAATAATCCTCTTTCAGTTATATCTCCATTCTCAATTACATATTATTCTCAATTATTATTCACTCCCAATTACATATCATTCTCAATTATATATAACTCTTAATTGCATGTTGCTCTCAAATACGTATAACTCACAATTTTATTTTATTCTCATTTACTTAACACTGCCAATTATACCTCAATTTTAATTTTAAATCAATATCTCATTTATATTTCATTCACAATTACAATTATTAACAATTATATTTCACTATTAATAACATATAACTCTCAATTATATTTCATTCTCAATTTCTTACCACTCTCCATTTATTTTCACTTTCAATTATTTATAACTTTCAATTATATTTTAATCTCAGATATATGTCCATCCCACTTGTATTTCACACTCAATTACATATCACTTTCAACTAAGAAATCACTCGCAATTATATTTAACTCTCAATTGCATATCGCATTCAAATACATATCACTCGCAATTTTATTTCACTCTCATTTACTTATCATTGTCAATTTGATTTCATTCTCAATATAGAACCACTCTCACTTATATTTCACTCACAATTACGTATTACACTCAATTATAATTCAATCTCAATTACATATCCCTCTGAATTGTATATCATTTTCAAGTAAGCTTTCATTTATATTTTACTCTCAAACTGAAAATTTATGCACCGCTCTCAGTTGAACTCCCATATAACTATCAATTATATTTCACTCTCAAATGCATTTTACTCTCAATTACCTATCACTCACTAATAACTTTCCCTCTTAATTATAGATTACTCTCAATTACATATCACTCTTAATTGAGGACTAAAAATGGAAAATGACCTAAGTACAAAATATCTATATCTATATATATATATATATATATTGTTACGAATTTTTGTATATTTGTAAATATTTCGTAGTGCTAGTTTTGTAAATAGATAAATTTCTGTACATTTCGCATAAGGCAATGCAATGGTTTGTTTCCCTGCAATATGTGTGTAATCGCTTGATAACGGGTTTTACAGAGGTAACTCTGGGAAGCGAGTTTTAAGGAGCAGGGCATTTAACATTATGGTAATGGGAATCTCGCAAAATTGGCGAGATAGAGACAAGTTGGCGACTAATTTTTGTCGCCAAATTTGGCGAGAAATCGCCGAATGTCGCCAAACTTTGCGACCATTTGGCGACATTTTCGATACATGTATAGGTACATGTATCCCATGTAGGACATATAGGACTTTTCGACTACAATCTGGAAAGTTCTCCAAATGTCTATCTCTGGAAAGTTCACGTATATTCACCTCTCCTATATAAGGACGGCCGTGAGTAGGGTTAGTAGTTGACTGATTTTGAGTCACGGAGCTAGTTGTTAGCTGAGTCCGATAGTTGACTGAAGTTAGTTGTCTCTCAACGTTCATTGTGAGAGCTGTATTCCTGACTTGAGTTAGTTCTTAGATTTTGAGTCACTGAATTAGTTGACTGTAGATACTGAGCGAACTGTATTGCATTGTCTTTTGCGGCGATTTAGCAGTTGTTGTCAAGTTTTTAACTGCTGTTTTGTGCTCTATTGAGGTGAAAAGAGCTGCTAGAGCTACTAGAACGAGAAGTTCTGGAGCTGTAAAAGAACTGTGAAGAGTTATTTTTGGAATAAATTTCTGCAAGTTTTGATCTGCTTTGGCGTCAAATCTTTCAAACCCGTACAACGCAACAACTGGTGTCAGAAGTGGGATTTGATGCCGATTACCAGAGCAATGGCGGAGCAAGATGAAAAATTTGAACAGCTTTTTGCTCTCATGCAAGAAATGAAGAAAGGACAAGACAAAATGGAGAAAAAAATGTCCGAATGGCTGGAAGAAATGAAAGCGAGCCGAGAACAGATGAAGAAAGAGATTTTCTCCGGCCAAGATGAGATGCAGAAAGAGATTTCCTCTGCCCAAGAAGAAATGAAAAAAGAGACTTCCTCTGTCCAAGAAGAGATTAAGAAAGAGATTATCTCTGGTCAAGAAGAGATAAAGAAAGAGATTTCCTCTGTCCAAGAAGAGATTATGAAAGAGATTTTCTCTGGTCAAGAAGAGATGAAGAAAGAGATTCTCTCTGGTCAAGAAGAGATGAAGAAAGAGATTTTCTCTGGTCAAGAAGAGATGAAGAAAGAGATTTTCTCTGGCCTAGAGGAAATGCAGAAGAATAATGTTGTGATCTCTGCCGGACAGGAGGATTTAAAGGAGTCTTCGAATGCTACACCAACTTGGCAGGACATTTCCATCTATAGTCTTACGACAAAGTAATATTGGGCCCTCTGGGACTCTGACCATATTCGAAATGACCTGTTGTACTGGAAGTTCGAATCTGATGATGGAAAGACATCCCGATGGCAGCTATTGCTTCCAAGATCCCGAGTTACAGACGTTCTTAAAGAACTACATAGCAGTCCGATTGGAGGCCACTATGGAATAATGAAGAGATTACAAAGAGTTCGAGAGCGGTACTACTGGAGAAAGGCGAGGGCTGGCGTGGAGAAGTGGTGCCGATCCGCCCGGAAAGAACAGAAGAAACACAGTCGAGGAAAACTGCAACGTTACAACGTAGCAGCGCCTTTTGAACCGATTGCGTTTGACATCTTAGGACCCCTACCACGATCTGCTGACGGCAAGAGATACATCCTTGTTGTCATGGATTATTTTACGAAGTGGCCCGAAGCGTATCCTATCCCTAATCAAGAGGCTACCACCGTTGCAGAGGTAATGGTTCAGAGCTGTATTTCCAGATTTGGAGTGCCTCTTCAGTTACACTCTGATCAAGGAAGGAATTTTACCTCTGCTGTAATGAAAGGACTTTGTGATCTACTTGGCATTGACAAGACACAGACGACGCCTTTACACCCACAGTCGGATGGCATGGTGGAGAGGTTTAACAGAACCATCCTCAATAACCTCTCATTGTTGGTTTCGAGTAACCAACTGGACTGGGATCAGAAGTTACCTTTTTTACTTCTGGCCTATCGCAGCGCTGTCCACGAGACTACCGGATATTCCCCATCCCAGGTGCTCTTCGGTCGTAACCTTCGTCTGCCTTGCGATCTGTTGTTTGACCACCCTCCGTATGCACCTTCATCGCCAGAGGAGTACGTCGAGGATCTTCAGGCATGTTTTGAACATATGCACAATTTTGCCCTAGAGCGGATCCACGTGGCGACGGATAAGATGAAGACCAGATACGACACGAAGGCTACAGGACATCAATTCCACGAAGGTGACAAGGTTTGGTTCTGGAACCCGAAACGCCAAAAAGGACTCTCTCCCAAACTTCAGTCTCACTGGGATGGTCCTTACTCAGTCCTCAACCGGCTGAATGATGTCGTGGTCCGAATACGTAAGTCACCAAATTCTAAATCTAGAGTCGTTCATTACGACAGGTTAGCCCCTTACTATGGTCATAGTTTGTAATCCCCCAATGTATAAAGTGTATATAGTCATTAAGACCATGGTCACATGTGTATATAAATTTTTAAGTTTAATTGTTTATTTAATTATTTATTTATTTATTCAGTAATGTTTCTGTCTTTCTGTCTTTAAATTAGTAAGTTGAGTAAGTTTTATAGTTCAGTAATGCCATTGCTTTGAAAGTAAGCCTTCCTTTCCGGGAACTCTACTGCCCGGGACGTGCAGTCCTTGGGAGGGGGGCAATGTTACGAATTTTTGTATATTTGTAAATATTTCGTAGTGCTAGTTTTGTAAATAGATAAATTTCTGTACATTTCGCATAAGGCAATGCAATGGTTTGTTTCCCTGCAATATGTGTGTAATCGCTTGATAACGGGTTTTACAGAGGTAACTCTTGGAAGCGAGTTTTAAGGAGCAGGACATTTAACATTATGGTAATGGGAATCTTGCCAAATTGGCGAGATAGAGCCAAGTTGGCGAGAAATCGCCAAATGTCGCCAAACTTTGCGACCATTTGGCGACATTTTCGATACATGTATAGGTACATGTATCCCATGTAGGACATATAGGACTTTTCGACTACAATCTGGAAAGTTCTCCAAATGTCTATCTCTAGAATTTTCACGTATATTCACCACTCCTATATAAGCGCGGCCAGAGTTGGTTAGTATTGAGTTGTCTCTCAACGTTCATTGTGAGAGCTGTATTCCTGACTCGAGTTAGTTCTTGGATTTTGAGTCACTGAATTAGTTGACTGGAGATACTGAGCGAACTGCATTGCATTGTCTTTTGCGGCGATTTAGCAGTTGTTGTCAAGTTTTTAACTGCTGTTTTGTGCTCTATTGAGGTGAAAAGAGCTGCTAGAGCTACTAGAACGAGAAGTTCTGGAGCTGTAAAAGAACTGTGAAGAGTTATTTTTGGAATAAATTTCTGCAAGTTTTGATCTGCTTTGGCGTCAAATCTTTCGAACCCGTACAATGCAACAATATATATATATATATATATATATATATATATATATATATATATATATATATATATATATATATATATATATATATATATATATATATATATATATATATATATATATATATATATATATGCAGTTATTTGGTAGTAACCGGAATCGGTACAAACAACACATAGATAAATTTCCGATACCCAAACAGCCATTTTTTTTTATTTTTTTTTCGGAATTAATTTAATAAGGGCCATTCCACCGTCACGTGCAGGGCATTCTGAATGTTTTTCTTAACCTTTTTAATTGCCAAGTTATTTAATTAATTCAAACTTTCACGTGAAGGACACTCTAGTTGACAAGACTTTTTACTATATGACCTTCTATCGAATATGTCTCTGATTCTACTGCAGTCATGTAACTTCAGCATTTTTTTATATCTCCTAGGTTCATATAAATTGTTCATGTATGTTTTTAGGAGAAAAGATAAGCATATATCCAGATTATTTTTTATAAACAATTGTCACGTATCGGTCACATTCTTCAAGTGCAAGACATTGTGTGATTCGATGAATTTATTAATAAGAAAACTAATTTCCCATCAATTCTAAGAAGTTTATTTTAATGTGAAAGTACTGAAGTTTTATTATAATATGTATGAATAGGCAAAATAACAGTAGATATCTATTTTTATTAGATTTTTCTACTTTTAGTATTATTATGTAAAAATGTATATAAAATTAGAAATACTAGTTGACACACATCAACTTAAATAATCAAGAAATATCAGGGAATTAAATCCTCGTGTTATCTTTGTAATGTTTTGTTACAAGTTACAATGTCATAGGTCAAAAATTTGCAAGAGCCAATGTTATTAGAAACGAGCTGTTTGGCTCTGCTTTATGGAGACCCATCATTGTGTACTTACGTTAAAAATCTCAAAGCTTTAAGCCTATTGAAAACCAGTTTATATAAAAAAAAAAAAAAAAAAAAAAAATCATCTTATTAAAATTTTGTCTTTCTAATAGTTAAAAGTACGACTACCTAGGTTGAAATTTTCAACTTTCTATGCTTTTTTAATTAAGTTTCTATAAAGTAACAAGCATAGAACCACAAAACACACAAACGTACACTTTATTTTATTATTATAGACAACTGGGGCCAAAATTTCCTTCACTATCTTAACATTTGTAAGAAACTTCGTCACGATGCTTTGGCTACTTGATATATTAATTGATATTGAATTGATTTGGTACTCTTCCATTACATTTATTACAAACATACCACTTTCTTTTCATTTGCTAATTTTACTGTGATAGAATTTGTCCTTGAAATTTACTATGACTCATTTCTCATAAGTCATGTCTTCTTTTAGAATTAACAAAGAAAAATTGATGTTTCCAATGGTAATATTCCTACAGAAAGAGAATGGTTCGATACTCTTTCCTTTGATTGAATTACATGGAAATCTGATATACCAGCAATTGGAATTTCACTACTACACGGTTTTTTCTCTCAGTAATTTTTTTTTTTTGAAGGTGTGTTGTTTTCCGTGGAATGAACCATAAACAAAATTTTACTTACAGTCTGTAGATGGCATTGGTTGTACTGTGTCCAATTAAAAGAAAGAGAGTGGTTATTTATAATTTTACATGACATATATAAGAAACATTTCAAATGCAACACTTAAGCTATAATAAACAAATGTTTTAACTGCTAAACTTGTATCTGAAAGATGTAAATATTTTTTTATGCGATGATTTTTATATAGGATTTTATATAGGATAAAATTAAATTGCAAATTGTAAATTGACATCTAACTTATTGTTTCCAGGCGTTTTTACAATTTCAAACATCTAAAGTCAAAAATAAAATCAATAAGAAATATTAAAATTTCAATGATTTGATGAAATTTTTATTTTTATATTAAGCTTAACGGTTGCTTAAGAACTGGATTACTAACATTACATTGCAATATATAGAATAATTAACGATGCCAAAATAGTACATAATATTTATAGAATACGATTTATAAATAAAGTTTTACTTACCCTCTCCAGGTGGTTCTGATTGTATTTAAAACAAAGAGAATGGTTATTTATTATTTTATATTCATAAATGTCTTCATAAAAGTAACTGTTTTATACGATGTAAATTTACATAAAATGTACATCATATAAGAAAAATTTCTTATGTAACGCTTCAGGTAAAATACACAGATGTTTGAACTGCTTAACTCGTACTCATTGGATGTTATATGTTTTAATGTATAAGGATATAATGTTATTAGTAATTGTAAATTGACATCTCACGCGTTGTATCTAAGAATTTTAAAAGTTTCAAACACTTAAATTAAAAAATAAAATCAATAAAAAATATTGAAATTTTATTAATATGATGAAATTTTTATTTTTAGTTTAAGATTAAAGGGGGCTAAAGATCTAGGTTAATATTAATATTGCACTGCAACATATAGAATAATTAGCGAACCAAAATAGTATACAGGATAGTTTTAAACTATAAGACAAAAATGTTAAGGCAGGTAGAGAGGACCTAGGTAAGCATATTTCATATAGGAATGTGTCGGTAGAGGGTGCTATTGAATTCGGAGAAGCTCAAGCAAGCGAAGAGCTGTTAAAAGATTTCCGATTGCTTGAATCTTCATTTCCCCCCACGGATTTCGAACAACGTACATCGGTACACCAATGTGAAGTTTTCTGACATGCATTTTGGATTATCCTCTACTATTTGTAGTATTCTTTCTTCCACTTCAGAAATTCTGCGATATCTTCCAGTGCCTGTATCATGCCTGGAATCATAAAAGGATCCACTCGTGTTCAACTGCCGATGAAGACGCCCGAACGTCCTACGAAAGGGATTAGCTGATCAAAGAATGTACATAGATGGATTCCACAATAGGAATCTGCCAGATCGTCGGGCATTCGAGAGTATTCATCGGCAGATGAACACGAGTGGATCCTTTTATGATTCCAGGCATGATACAGGCACTGGAAGATATCGCAGAATTCCTGCAGTGGAAGAAAGAATACTAAAAACAGGAGAGGATAATCCATCGACAAACTCGAGAGCCGTTGGGTATGAGCCATGTAACTGTTTTGAGGGTTAGTTTTATCTCGAATTCATATCACTGTCAAATGCATAACACTATCAATTATATTTCACTCTCATTTACATATCGTTCTCAATTATATTTCATTATCAACTAATATTTGTTGTCAACTATATGTCACTCTCAAATACCTATCACTCTCAAATCTGTTACATCCACAATTATATATCACTCGCTCATATATCACTCACATTTACTTATTGCTATATCATTCTCCCTTATATTTTACTTGCAATTAAATAGTGCTCTTAATTATATTTAACTCTCAATTGCATATCACTCTCAATCATATTTAACTCTCAATTATATTTAACTCTCAATTATATTTCACTCTCAATTATATTTCACTCTCAATTATATTTCACTCTCAATTATATTTCACTCTCAAATATATTTACCTCTCAATTACATATAACTCTCGATTATATTTAATTCTTAAATACTTATTACTCTCAAATACATTTCACTCTAAATTATATATCAACCACCATTATATTTACTATATAACCACAATAATATATCACACTAAAATATATTTTATGCTCAATTACATATCACTCTTATTTATATGACATTCTAAAATACCTATCATTCTTAATGATATTTCATTCTCACTTGCATATCCCTTTTAATAACCTATCACTCTCAATTGTGCAGAGGACAACAAAAAATTTTTAAAAAATGGGCCAATAACAAGCCAATGATAGGAAGGTCATGGGTTCGGTACTGCCTCGCCGAAAACCGACGTATGCGATAGAGGGAGAAAGTGAAAATAAAGTACTTCGCGGAAAAATTTTCTATCATTAGTGGGTTGGAGTTCGAGAAAGAGGTGAATACTTTGATATCAACTTCGTAATCTGAGAGTGTTCAAAATTGAGAAGCAGTAATTTGGTGATAAGCGGAATCGGATACAAACAACATATAGAATAATTACCGAAACCAAGATAGTAAATAATATTTATGGAATCAATTTAGTAAACAAAGTTTTACGTACCGGTTCCAGATGGTGGTATTGTTCTATGTGCTGTTTCCATTTAAAACAAAGATAGTAGTTATTTATTATTTTACATGATAAGAAGGGGGAACTAGGGATACTTGACCCAATGCCTTTTTCTCAGAAATGGGAAGGTTTTATAAGTAGGAAGTTGTATCACTTCTTTCCCTTCAGTTAGCTAACTACAAATGGAAAATGACAACTGAATATTTGCATCAGTTTTTAAACTATACCACAAATTAAATTTTAATGCACCAAAAGTAATATATTGGTATTATAAACGCTGATGTGAAAAAGGTTTTTGTTTAAAAGAAAGACTCTTTTTTTAAAGGTTTTTTTTTTTTTCCATACTTTTAGGTACAGTTACATATAATTGTGTGTATCCACTTACTTGAAAATGATAGCATTTTAGGGTTACTTAGTAAAAGTACAATCAGGGATATTTAACACAAGGCATATAGGTATACTTGACCCAAGGCATTTAGAAATACTTGACCCAAGTTGGGACATTATTCGAATGCATTTGGAAGGATTTATTGATTTTTTTTTATTCTTCTTATACCATTTCATTATGTACTTACGATATTCAATTGTTAAAAAGGTATTGTTATTGATGGATATACTTGAAAGTTGTATGTCGTAGCTTTCTATCAATCTTACACGAGTTAATGGTATTATAACTCCCTCCGTTGTTTTCACACAGTACAACCATTTGGTGTATCAGTTTACTCACCTTTTAAAAGATTTCATAATGTTCAATGCACAAATCACTTGAAGATACACAAACCTGAATAAATTCAAGCTATTCTTCATCCACCTGATTTTTCGATAAAAAATTATAGAATTACAAATTTCGAATTTTAATGTGAGTTTACATTTGCAGTTAAATAAATAGTTATTTTCTTATTCTTTCCAAACTGCTAATATTTTTACTCAAGTTGAAGGTTTTTTATGTTTAATGCCTTTACAATTAATACTTCAGAAAGATATTCACAAATATTGTGTAATACTTAACGTAGTATACATTTACATAATTTACACACCATGATTAATGTAAACTAAAAACTAAACACCCAAAATTAAAAATTGGATCAAGTATCCCTAGACCCCCTATATATAAGAATTGTTTCAAATGTGAACACTTAAGTAAAAATACAAAGTTTTTGAAATGCTTAATTTGAATCAGACAGTCTTAAAATGCTTTGATGTAAAAGAATAACTTTAATTTTATTACTATTTGTCAGTTAACATCATAACTAGTTGTTTTTAGGCTCTTTTATAATTTCTAAAATCAATGAAAAATATTGAAATTTGAAATAAAGTGAACAAATTTGAGTTTTTATTCTAAACTTTAATGTCATTAAAGAAATGTATTTATAATTTTGTATTACAACACATAACATAAATACAGATACCAAAATTGAAGGAAACTTTCTGGAATTATTTTAAAATTAATAATGTTTCTTTGTCCATTACAAATCTCTCTCAATTATACTTCACTATCTATTTCATATCACTTCCAATTACATTTCACTTTCCATTGCATATCACTCACCATTACTTATCACTCTCAATTATGTTTCACTCCTAATAGCATATTACTCTCAAATGTATTTAATCCCAGATTACTACTCTAAAAATTTTATTTACTCTCAATTACTTATCACTCTCAATTAAATATCACTCTCATTTACGTATCTCTTTCGATAATATTTAGTTCTCCAATCACTTTTACTCTCTACAATACTTCATTCTAAATTACACATCACTTTCAATCAAATTTAAATCTGAATTACATTTACATCTGAACTGTATTTAACCCCCACAATTGCATACAACTCTAAATTACAAATCAATCTTCTTACATTAAACTATCAATTGCATATCCCTCTCAAATACTTACCCCTCACAATTATATTTCACCGTCAAATATATCACTCTCATTAACAATTATATTTTGTACCAAATTATATTTAATTCGCAAATGCATATAACTCTCAAATACGTATCACTCTCAATTATATTTATTGTTTAATTTCTTATCACTCTTAGTAAGATTTCACTCTCAATTTCATGTCAATCTTAATTACATATAACTTTTAATTATGATACGACACAATTACAGTTTGCTCTCAGTTTTATATCACTGCTAAATACATAACTCTATTAATTATATTGCACTGTCATTTACATATCGTTCTCAATTATATTTCATTCATAATTATTATACGCTGTCAACAATGTTTCCCTCTCAATTACCTATCACTCTCAAAGTAGTCATCAATATCACTCTCAATATGTTTCATCCACAAATATATAGATATCACTCACTTACATTTAACTCACAATTGCCTATAACTGTCAATTACATATAACTCTCATTTATATTTCATTCTCAATATCAAATCACACTCAGTGACCCATTACTCTAAATTATGCGAGGTGTACCAAAAAATGTATGGGTCAGTAAAAAGTCAGTTATCGGAAGGTCCTAGGTTCGGTCCTGCTTCGCCGAATAACGATGAGTTCGATAAGGGGGGTTAGTGCACTTAAAACCTATAATGACTCAATGTCCTCTCGTTGATTTGGTGGAACTCGAGAAATAATTGCTTACTCTGACAACAACCTTGTTATCTTACTGTGAGCAAATTTACATTGCAGAATTTTTATAATAGCCGAATTCGATAGAAATAAATTATAGAATAATCACGAATTCTCTAATAGTAATATTTGTTATGGAATCAATTTAATAAACACAATATTACCTACCTATAGGGAAAATTGGTGAATTTGGTGAAGATCCTGTAGGTATTTAAAACAAAGAGATTGGCTATTTATTATTTAACATTAAACTATACATCATATAAAAAACATATAAAAAACAGATGAAGATCCTGTAGGTATTTAAAACAAAGTTATTGGCTATTTATTATTTAACATTAAACTATACATCATATAAAAAACATTTTAAATGCAACAATTAAGTTTAAATACACAAATGTTTGAACAGCTTAATTTATATCAGAAATATATCAAATACGTTGATGTAAAAGTGTAAATAATGTTATTACTGTTTGTGAATTAACATCAATAGTTTTTTATAGTTTCAAACACCTTAGTTAAAAAAAAAATTAAATCAATAAAAAATATTCAAATTGTAAATGATATTATAACAATTTAATTGTTATTTTAATACTTTATGGTAGGAATTTAAACTAGTGCTTTACAACATCAGGTATCACTAGAAATACAAAAATCGAAAGTTAATTTTATAAAATTATTTTAAAAAGAATATAGTTTATGTCTCAATTACAGCTCATTCTTATTTATGTATTACTTCCAATTACATATCACGATCAAGTATATTTCAATCTCTAATATACATAACCTTAATTTATACTCTATTCACAATTGCTTATCACTCTTAATTACACATCACACTCAATTATATTTCACTCTAAATAACATATAACTCTCAAATATATTTTATTCTTTATTACTTGTCACTCTCAAATAAATTTCATTCTCAATTACATATTGCTTTTAATTATATTACACTATCATTTATATATCACTCTCCATTATATATAACTTATCACACATCACTCTTAATTATATTTATCTCTCATTTGCATATCGTTCTTAAATTCATATCACAATCAAATATATTTCACTCTCAATTATATATCGCTCTTATATATATTTCATTGTGATTTACCTATCATTCACAATTATACTTCTTTTTCAATGGCTTGCACACTCAATATTACATTTCATTCCCAATTACATATATTTTTTAATTACATATATCTCTCAATCGTGCAGGTGACCACGAATAATGGGTCAATTACAAGTCAGCGTGAATTCGGTACTACCTCCCCGAAACTCGATGAATGCAATAATGGGGGAAAGTACACATAAAGTTCATCACGGCCAATAGTCTATCGTTAGTATTGTGTAACACGAGAAAGAGGTGATTACTCTGATATCCTCGTTATCTGATCCTGTTCAATATTACGAGGCAGTAATTTGGTGGTAACCGGAATCGGTACTAACAACATATAGAATAATTACCGAAACCAAGATAGTAAATAATATTTATGGAATCAATTTAGTAAATAAAATTTTACGTACCGGTTCCAGATGGTAGAAATGTTGTTCCATGTCCTGTTTCCATTTAAAACAAAGATAGTAGTTATTTATTATTTTACATGATAAGAAGGGGGAACTAGAGATAAATGACCCAATGCCTTTTTCTCAAAATTCGGAAGGTTTTATAAATAGGAAGTTATATCACTTCTTTCCCTTCAGTTAGCTAACTACATGTGGAAAATGACAACTGAATCTTTGCATCAGCTTTTAAACTATAACACAAATTAAATTTTCATGCTCCAAAAGTAATATATTTGTGTTATAAACGCTGATGTGAAAAAGGTTTTTGTTTAAAAGTATGACTTTTTCAAACTTTTTTTTTTTTTTTTTTTTTTTTTTTTTTTTTTGCATGCTCTTAGGTACAGTTACATATATAATAGTGTTTATACACTTACTTGGAAATTATTGCACTTTAGGGTTATTTAGTAAAAGTGCAATCAGGGATATTTAACCCAAGGCATATAGGTATACTTGACCAAAGATGGGAAATTATTCTAATGCATTTGGCAGGATTTATTGATTTTTTTTATTCTTCTTATACCGTTTCATTATGTATTTAAGATGTTCAATTGATAAAAAGGTATTGTTATTGATGGATATACTTGAAAGTTGTATGTCGTAGCTTTCTATCAATCTACACGAGTTAATGGTATTATAACTCCCTCCGTTGTTTTCACACAGTACAACTATTTGGTGTATCAGTTTACTCACTTTTCAAAAGATTTCATAATATTCAATGCACAAATCACTTGAAGATACACAAACCTGAATAAATTCAAGCTATTCTTCATCCACCTGATTTTTCGATAAACAATTATAGAATTACAAATTTCGAATTTTAATGTGAGTTTACATTTGAAGTTAAATAAATAGTTATTTTCTTATTCTTTCCAAACTGCTAATATTTTGACTCAAGTTGAAGTTTTTTTATGTTTAATGCCTTTACAATTAATACTTCAGAAAGATATTCACAAATATTGTGTAATACTTAACGTAGTATAAATTTACATAATTTACACACCCATGATTAATGTAAACTAAAAACTAAACACCCAAAATTAAAAATTGAATCAAGTATCCCTAGACCCCCTATATATAAGAATTGTTTCAAATGTGAACACTTAAGTAAAAATACAAAGTTTTTGAAATGCTTAATTTGAATCAAACAGTCTTAAAATGCTTTGATGTAAAAGAATAACTTAATTTTATTATTCTTCGTCAGTTAACATCATAACTCGTTGTTTTTAGGCTCTTTTATAATTTATAAAATCAATGAAAAATATTGAAATTTGGAATAAAGTGAACAAATTTGAGTTTTTATTCTAAACTTTAATGTCATTAAAGAAATGTATTTATAATTTTGCAACTTATATGTTGTATTTATAATATTACAACACATAACATAAATACAGATACCAAAATTGAAAGAAACTTTATGAAATAATTTTAAAATTAATAATATTTCTTTCTCCATGAAAATTCTCTCTCAATTATACTTCCCAATCTATTACATATCACTCCCAACTACATTTCACTTTCCATTGCATATCACTCACCATTACTATTCAATCTCAATTATATTTCACTCCCAATAGCATATTACTCTCATATGTATTTATTTCCAGATTACTTTATTCTCAAAAAAATTTTTACTCTCAATTACTTATCACTCTCAAGTAAATATCACTCTCATTTACATATTGTTCTCGATTACATTTTGTTCTCGATTACATTTTGTTCTCAAACACTTTTTACTCTCGACAATATTTCTCTCTCAATTACACATCACTTTCAATTAAATTTAAATCTGAATTACATTTACATCCGAATTGTATTTAACCCCCACAATTGCATACGACTCTAAATTACAAATCAATCTCCTTACATTAAACTATCAATTTCATATACCTCTCAAATACTTACCCCTCACAATTATATTTCACCGTCAAATATATCACTCTCACTAACAATTATATTTTGTACCAAATTATATTTAATTCGCAAATGCATATGACTCTCAAATACGTATCACTCTCAATTATATTTATTGTTTAATTTCTTATCACTCTTAGTAAGATTTCACTCTCAATTTCATGTCAATCTTAACATCAGTCGTATCATAATTGAGAGTTAATTACATATAACTCAATTATGATACGACTCTCAATTACATTTTGCTCTCAATTTTATATCACTGCTAAATACATAACTCTATTAATTATATTGCGCTGTCATGTACATATCGTTCTCAATTATATTTCATTCATAATTATTATACGCTGTCAACAATGTTTCCCTCTCAATTACCTATCACTCTCAAAGTAGTCATCAATATCACTCTCAATATGTTTCATCCACAAATATATATATATATCACTCACTTACATTTTACTCACAATTGCCTATAACTGTCAATTATATATAACTCTCATTTATATTTCATTCTCAATATCAAATCACTCTCAGTGACCTATTACTCTAAATTATGCGAGGTGGATCAAAAAATGTATGGGTCATTAAAAAGTCAGTTATCTGAAGGTCAGTGGGTCAATGGGTAATCAGTCAAAGGGTAATATAATTTGTCACTGTCACGTAGGTAGTTGCACTGCCAGTAAATCCATTATTTATTATCTGTTGGTGAGTCATCTCCATTTTTCAGTCTGCCACATGACCAGTGCTAGAAGTGTGGGTAGACGTGAACCCCCCCCCCCCCTTCAAGAAAATACCCATGCACCTCCCCACTTCTAAAGCTATTAAAATCCATTCCCCCACTTTTAATAGCACTCAATCCGCCTAAAAACTACTAACGAAAAATAACATTACCCTTTAAATGTAGTAACACCGAGAAAAAGTTATTTATTTTTACATTTGAAATTTTTAAAACTATATTTATGGTATACATATCATATTATTATAAAAATGTTTTTAATATTTTGTATAAAGAAATAAATATATTTACTAACAAATACAGTTTTATTTCATGAAAGTATGCACATTTATAAGTTCTATTTAAAATCTAACTAAACAGTTATGTTTATAAAATTGAATTATTACTTAACTTTATGTATTACTTCCAAATAAAAAGCTATGTCACCGAATATTCATTAAAATAACAATAATCCGCCTATTGTAATAACAATCTTCCTAAAAACTACTGATGAAAAATAACATTAACCTTTAAATGTATTGACACTGAGAAAAAGTTATTTATTTTGAAAACTTAAAAACTATTTATGGTATAGATACATTATTATAAAAACGTGTTTACTACTTTGTATAAAGAAATAAGTATTTTTGCTAACAAATACAGTTTAGTTTCAGGAAAGTATGCACATTCATAAGTCTAATTTAAAATCTAACTAAACAGTAATGCTTAAAAAATTTAATTATTACTTAACTTTATCTCTTACTTCCAAGTAAAAAACTATGTCGCCTAATATTCATTAAAATAACAATACATTTTGAACCCTCATTTAATGTTAATGTTAGGAAGTATAAGTTATTTCTTTGCTAATTAATATTTTTATTATAAGTTACGAAATTATAAAATTTATCGTTGGGGATGGGGAGGGGTTCACTTGTCAAAAATGTTTGTGCGTTCCACCCCCCCCCCCCCCACACACACACACTTTTTTTCCTCCACTTCTGCCACTGCACATAACTGCAGACTGGTGGAATTAGCTTACTGTTTTCTTAATGCTTTGTTTATTAATTGGCACTGAGTCAACGTGTAATAGTATTCAAGTCGCTGCGTGCCAGTTACTTTCCTGTCGGTTTGCCAGCGTGCAGGCCAACCACTGGAAACTTGAAAATCAACTTTCAATGCGAAATGCAAACTATTTCATACCAATAATCATAATTATTATATTCCTCATTTAGTGTACTCTGCAAAACGAGAGGTGTCTGCTGGCATATAATACTTTAAAGAAACATAATGTAGTGAACTTTTTTAAAAAAATTGTTAAATACAATTTTATAGAAAAATACATTTGATTTTAATTTTTACTGTTAATGGAGACAAGAAATTTAAAGACTACTTACCCTTACCTGTTTCAATTAAAAGACAAAATATTTATATAACTTTTTATATTACTATCGTAATTTAGTAGTTTGCGAAAGCATGAAATGAAATATTTTTGTTACAAAGGAGTACTACGATATTCAACTGAAGAAATCATTTCGTAAAATTATAATAAAGTAAAAAAAAAATATTTAATCTGAATTATATTAAATTTCATTTTGAACTAATTCTTTATCATATTGAAGATCAAAATATAAAAGTTGACCACTTAAATATGAAAAATAGTTCATTTAAATATTTTCGGCCATATTACTTAAATCTAAATTAGCAGTTTACAAATTGCTAATACATACTTTGCTTACAGTGATTAAAAATTGAGTACTACTCATACAACTTTTAACAGTTTTACGAAAATTAAATACAATTATTATCATAAAGCTAGAAATATATACTTATCATAAGTGTAGATATAATTAAAATATACTTTAGATCTACATCCCCTATTTAAAATTGTAACAATTCTATTTATATACCAACTGAATAAATGATTCCAAAATATAGAATTTAGGTGTCTGAACAATTCTGTTTTTTGTATGAGGATGGTAATTGCCCATCACAGATAAGCATATATTATACATTATCATTATTATATTTCTTATCATATAAAGCTACTGGTGTGTATAGTTTGAGTAAACAAGCAAAAGTATTAAGCTTAACTTTGTTGATGACCATCTTGAGCAAAGGTTATGTATTTAAAGTTGAACTCACGAATATTTATTAATGACATTACATAAAGAATCTACGTGACAAGCTTCCTGTCAGCTACTTACAATAAGATATTGGTGAAAGTTGTGACATGCCAAGGAAGAGTACATTTGAAATTCCAAATGAATAATATAGGGGAAGAATCCCGAGATTACATTACGTGAGATAGCGTGATCTGTGCATTGTGAGTACCATGAGGTTTCGTATAGGGGTTAGTAATTAAATTACACTTGCCGTAACAAGTAACTAATTGCATTGTGAAGTAAATAAACTCGCAATAATCACAGATCTGTATCTCAGACAAAACACATTTATTGTCAGTAATTATGAATAACACTAAATCCTCAAAACGCAAACATGTGTTACGATGTTGCCATTGTAATTAAGTAAAATCAATATTACATTAAATATTATAGTAGTGGCTGAGCAGTTCGTAAAAAAAAAAAAAGAAATGCCACGTACTGGTTAACTATGCGTTGAAAAAGAGGTTATCGCCCGGGAACCATCAGTAATTATCAATATAGCTTTTCTGTTCCGTAATTTTTCCAAGAAAGTTCTTTGAATTTGTTCTTAGTTTTCATGAGAGTAGGGTTACCAAAGTACTTCCTAGCATGGATCGGTCTTAACCCCTCCACTTCTTCTAATCACATTGGACAATAATCGCCTAGGCTCATAAATCACGCCAGATGTGAAATCCCCAAAATGCAATATCGGGGTTCTTCCTATGTACCCTTCAAATGATTTGCAGAGTTCAATGACGTTTGCCAAAGTTAATTTAAACTCGAGAAGTAACTGATATTTTTCTTTGTCAATCTGATTTTTTTTTTTTTTTTATTATAAATGAATTGAAGTTTGCTCACTTTTCTACTCAATGTGGCTTTCCACGAGAGACGATAGAGTTGTGTTCTGATATGGTTGATAATGTCCTTCAATTTTTCTTTAAAAAAAGACTACACAGTTCAAGTTTGTACTGTTTTCAAAAACACGAAGGTGAATCATAGACACACAAAATGAAATATTTCTTTTGAGGGTTTACCAACGACAGTTTCGAAACGACTCTTGGGTCATCGTGGTCCTTGTATTATTTTACTACTTACGTTTTTGAGTAATCGATAAGATTGGCACTTCTCAGTTCATAACATATGGATTTTCTACCGGGAAAATGTATTCACTCACAGGAACATTTTCACAATTTTCGATACTATGATGTACAATGCTAAAGTATTTCTTACACTATTTTATATTTGTTGGGTGTTCTTTAATTACGATGTGTTTCTAATAAAGTTGTTCACTGTTATACTGTTCTTGTTTGTGCTGTTATCAAAATCTCAAGCGGGAACGTTAGGTACGCATCTAGGAGGTACTTCTTTAAGGGCCTAACAATAAGACTTAGCAGCAAAGCGATTCTTTTTTCATCGTCTTACAAGTGATATTTTATTGCCATTTAGAATAATTGATAAGATTCAGCCAGGGAACCCCCAGAATACTTACAGAACATTGTTCTCCATTTCCGACAGTAAAACTTACACAATTATAAATTATTTCTTACACAATGTCATATTTGTTGGGAGTTTATTAATTACGATCTATTAAAGTAGCTTAGGTTTATTAAATACACGAAAGAACCGGCAAAATTAATGATAGATGAGGGTATACAATAAACAAAAAGGATGAAGAAAGCTACATTAAATATAACACATTGTAGTTATAAATAAAGCATTACTTACCACCTACAATAAAAATAAATTAACATGTTAATTAATTATGCTTTGAAACATTGCTCATTTCAACATTATTTCATAACTATTAAAATAATTCTTCATCATCTACTAAAAGTGTGTTCTAACTTCACAAATAGCTGTATATGCTTAATATATTAGAAAATAATATATAAGTAAGAAATATATAAACAAAAAATAAAGCGTTTTAATTATTACTTCTTATAACATTTAATCACTTTGAAAAGTTTACTCCTCCCTTCCTTAGAAAAATTAATAATTGTTGCGTGCATCTCATACAAGTAACAACAATTTTATGACGGAAAAGTAACACAGCATTTCATAACTCACGTTTCAAAAGGAATTAGAAATGGGATTTTCAATTTTATTTTCCAGTATATCTTTATACATTCCAAAATAAAAAAACATAAATATAAACCAGAGAATAGTACACTTTAATGCTGGTCAACACATTTAAATGCGATATAGAATGTGTAATTTACCCATTTCATTCACATATTTTCGTATATATATATATATATATATATATATAAAGTGGAGATATATAATTAAAAAGTTACTTACCATCCCCTCCATGTCCACCTTTACCCGCAAGATAAAAACAAATTTACAATGTTATTTATAGATTAGGAAAGCCAATTTACTACCATAAATTTCGAAAATAACAATTCTTAAAAATTCCTTGCCTTATACTATGATGGCCTTAACCAATAATATCCAAGAATCTATTTCATACTATTATCATGGTTTATCAAGTACAGTTAATGCATATTATTATTAAATGTCACTATAAGGACTTATGCTTATTATTATGTATGTTATAAAACTGTGTAAAACAAGCAAAAATGTAATGTTTTAATCAATTATAATTATAATTATATAATTTAATATATATATATATATATATATATATATATATATATATATATATATATATATATATATATATATATATATATATATATATATATATATATATATATATATATATATATATATATATATATATATATATATATATATATATATATATATATATATATATATATATATATATATATATATATATATATATATATATATATATATATATATATATATATTGTTATGAATTTTTCCACTGAGGCAATGATGGCACAGTTTTTCAGATAAAAATTAGTATTTATTCTCTTCAGAAAACTCACAAAATATATTCACAGATAACAGTGCAATCACTACTAATCGTCAATACAAGATTCAACAAGAACAGCTTCGAATATAGCGATTATACAAGCTCACTCCAATAGGTCAACAAAGCGATCGCGATCAGCTTTCAACGAAGTCCGAAGTCAATCTGAAAACTTTCCCGATCTCCGGTCTTTATATACTTGGCGCTAGAGAATATTCGAGAAATTTCCAGCCAATTCGTCGGAAAAGAAACATCTCGAAATTTCTCGATTGCTTTAGGTGTTGCCACCTTTTTTCTAACCTGTATAATCGCTGTTAAAAAAAAATAAGATAAAAATAAATTACAATAGAATTTTAAAATAATACGTCACTATTTACACTATATACAGATAATTTGTGCAACATTTCCCCCTTCTTAAAGACTGCACGTCCCGGGCAGTGAAGTCCTTAAGAAGAAAGGTCATTCAATCACTTCTACCATAATATGCGGCTAGCCTATTGTAATGTACAACTCTAGGTTTACAGGAGGGTGTCCGTTGAATCCTCACCACGACGTCGTTGATCTTCTTAAGGACCACATACGGCCCTTCCCAGTTCGTCTGGAGCTTAGGGGAGGGTCCTTTCCGACGTTAAGGATTCCATAGCCACACCTTGTCACCTTCCGGGATAGAACGTTCCGTGGCCTTGACATCGTAGAGGACCTTCATGCGCTCCATCATGATGTTGATTCTTTCTCTGGCGAACCGATGTACGGCTTCCAAACGTGCCTGGAGATCATCTAGATACTGGACAGGCGAGGAAGGGGTGTCCGGTGGTCGTCCAAAGAGGAGGTCGCAGGGTAGCCTAAGGTCTCTTCCAAAAATCATTTGAGATGGTGTATAGCCGGTGGTCTCGTGAGTAGCACTTCTGTAAGCCAAAAGGAACAGTGGAAGTTTCTGATCCTAATCTTGCTGGTTCTTGGAAACAAACAAGGAGAGATGATTCAAAATCGTTCTATTAAATCGTTCGACCATTCCATCGGTTTGTGGGTGCAGGGGAGTTGTACGAGTCTTTTCCATGTCGAGCAAGTCACACAGCCCAGTGAAGACGGCAGAGTTGAAGTTCGTCCCCTGATTGGAATGTATCAGCAGGGGTACGCCAAATCGGGAGATCCAATTCTGTACGGGGACTACTGCTACGGTTGTGGCTTCCTGGTCCGGAATCGCGTATGCTTCTGGCCACTTGCTAAAGTAGTCCATGACAACTAGAATGTATTTGTTGCCATTAGTTGTGTGAGGTAGGGGGCCTAAGAAGTCCAAAGCAATTATTTCGAATGGTGCTCCTACGTTGTAACGTTGCAACTTTCCACGAGTTCGGGTCTTCGGTCCCTTCAGCGAATTGCATGTATCACAGAACTTGCACCACTTCTCCACGTCAGATTTTGCTTTGTCCCAGAAGAATCTCTCTCTGACTTTCTGAAGAGTTTTCGTGACACCAAAATGTGCTCCAGTAGAACTGCTGTGAAATTCTTCTAGAACGTTGGTAACTCTAGAACTTGGAAGGATTAATTGCCACCGGAAGCTTTTGCCGTCATCGGACTCCCATCGACGGTAGAGTACTCCATTCTTCAAGTGCAAAGAGTCCCACATAGTCCAATATCTCTTCATTGTTGGGCTATAGCATGCAATTTCCTGCCAACTGGGTTTTCCGGTAGCCGCTTCCAGGAATTCAATTAGAGGTTTCAAGTCTTGATCTTCGACCTGACTTTTTCGGACATTCTGATCACTCCAAGGATCCACGTCTGAAGTAGTTGACTTGGAAGTTATTTTACGAACGGCAGATGCAGTTGTCCCAAACTTAGACTCCGCATTCGAACAAAATCGGCCATTCTCCGGACATGGTCTTCTAGAAAGAGCATCTGCATTCCCATGGGACGTTCCCTTTCTGTGACGGATATCCATGTCGTACTCCTGTAGGCGCTGGATCCACCTTGCTATTTGTCCCCCTGTATTCTGGAAATTCAGCAACCAAGTCAGAGACGCATGATCAGTTCTTAAAAGGAATTTTCACCCGTACAAGTAATGATGAATGTGCTCAATGGCTTTTACTATTGCCAGTAACTCCTTTCTTGTGACGCAGTAGTTCCGCTCTGATCTTGACAGGCTCTTACTAAAATAAGCGATGACTTTCTCCTGTCCTTCAATTTCCTGGGAAAGAACGGCACCCACTCCCTCATTGCTGGCATCTGTATCCAGAATAAAGTCCTTGTTAACATCGGGAAAAGCCAAAACAGGCACGGATGTTAAAGATGTCTTCAGTTGATGGAAGGAGTCGTCACAGTCGGCAGTCCACAGGAACTTCTACTTGCTCTCTGTTAGTCGATGCAAAGGTCTGGCGATCTTGAAGAATCCCTTCACAAATCTACGGTAATACGTGCACAGGCCTAGGAAGCTTCGCAACTGATGAACGTCTTGAGGTCGAGACCAAATTTGCACAGCATGGATCTTGGCTGGATCTGTGCTCACTCCATCGGATGAGATGATGTGTCCGAGATAACTGACTTTCCTCCTAAAGAGCTTACATTTTGAGGGGCTAAGTTTCAAGTGGGCTTCCCTAAGCTTCAAGAACACGTTCTTTACGTTTTGCAGGTGTTTATCAAAACTCCGCCTGGTGATAATGATATCGTCCAAATATACCAGACAGGTCTCGTAGGAAAGTCCTCTAAGCACAGTCTCCATTAGTCGCTCGAACGTAGCCGGTGCATTACACAAGCCAAACAGCATAACTTGAAACTGCCATATTCCTTGTCTGGTAGTGAAGGCCGTCTTCTCACGATCGTCGGGATGTATCTCCACTTGCCAGTATCCACTCTTCAAATCCAAAGTTGAAAACCCCTGGTTCCCCGATAGATTGTCCAAAGTGTCATCAATTCTTGGCAGAGGGTAGCTGTCCTTTTTCGTAATTTCATTCAGCTTCCGGTAATCCACACAAAATCTAGTGGAACCATCCTTCTTTCAAACGAATACGATTGGAGAGGCCCATGGACTTGAGGAGGGTTCAATAACTCTATTATCTTCCATTTCTTTTAACAATCTCCCGACCTCCTCTTGTTTTGTAAATGGAAGTCTTCGAGGATGTTGTTTAATCGGTAAGTTGGTCCCTGTGTCAATTCGATGTTGTGTAAGCTTCGTTCTTCCTACATCTTTCGATGACATGGAGAAAACGTCCTGAAATTCTTTTATAAGGTTTCCGACAATCTTCTCTTGACTTCTTTCCAACCGAGCATCCTCGAGAAGCTGGTCCACTAAATCCGCAGAGGGTGCGGTAGAAAACTCCTTCGATCTCCGTTCGATGCTTGTAACAGGTGTGCAGGTGGCAATTTCTTCTCCTTTCTTGATAACTTTGGTAGCATCACCGATGTTAGCCATTCTCACATGCACCACCTCCTGAGAGAGATCCACAAGCGTCGCTCCTACTAGCACTCCTTTCGGGACGCTATTCGATGATGGGAAGTCCGTTACTCCAAATCGGAAGGCCTTCGGGAGCTCTGCTGAACCCTTTACAACCAAATCTGTCATGGAGGGGATGGTGATGTCTTCAAGAGCTACTATTCGATATGCATACGGCTCTTCCGAGTCCAAACCAAACAATGGAACTTCTTTCCCTGTTTGAAGCTCGCCTTTCTCGAAATTCAAAGTAATTCCATTTTTCTGTAAAAAGTCCAGTCCAAGAATACATGGGTCAATAATTTCAGCGACGTAAACGGTGTGAGTGTAGGTGTGAAATCCAAAGGAGATGTTGACATTTAATTTCCCATGCACAGAAATTTTGTCACCAGTCACAGTTTGTAGTAAAACTGAAGGCGCCGTGTAAAGAGGTTGGCTGTCCAGGCGCCGGGCTACATCCGTCCGTAAGATGGTAACATTTGCCCCTGAGTCACCTATTAGACGACAGGGAGTTCCATTGATCTTGCCCTCCACGAATAAACCATGGTTTCCTCCTTGAAGGGATGAGATGTGATAGCGGCTGAGTGGGACACCACCTGCTCTACACAGCGATCTCCGCCTCGCGAGATAGCCGCTCTTTAGTTTAACTGCTGAGACTCGGACGAGGGTTTGTCCCCTCTCCTGTCCAATTCAGGGCAATCACGTCTGAAATGTTCTTCACGGTTACAGAACCGACAAACCACTCTAGTTTTTTGATCCCTAGAGCCAGGATTACTTCTCATCATTCCCTCCACCTTGTTTTCCAGTTCTTGAAACTTATTCGTGAGAAGTTCAGAGGAATCGTCTGTCAATGTTCCACGTACGAAACGCCGATCTTTTCTAGAAGCTTGCTGTGCGGCTTCTAATCTCATGGCATAGACGAGGGTGGACTTCAGATATTTGCTGTCTGACATCCTAGTAGTTTGCTGTATGTCGGGATCTTTGATGGCATCCACGATATAGTGAAGGGACAAATTATCTAGTACGTCCGAGGGGCAGTCTGGGAAAGCGAGGAGCGACAGTCTTTCTACATCCGATGCCAATTCTTGAAGAGTTGCATTGGCCTTCTGCTGTCTCACTTTCAATTGCAGTCTGTTGTAATCCTTTAGATGTTGCTCTCCAAACCTTAACTCCAACGCACTTGCCAGCGCCATGAATTCTCCCCGCTTCTCTTCAGGTAGTGTCTGTAAAATGTCAGCAGCTTCACTCCGAAGAGATGCTGCGAGATGAAATGCTTTCGTGAGGTCATCCCATCCATTAGCTGTGGCTATCATATCGAACTGAGTTCGATAGACGCTCCAAGCCGACTTCCCATCGAAAGTTGAAGCCTTGATGTTGGGACGTGGTGCAACAACGGGAACGGAAACCTCTCCCGGGAGCAAAACTGTTGCTGCTTCAGATCTTCTATTTTCAATAAATCGAATTCTTTCCTCCAAGCAGTCAAATTTCCCCTTAACTTCCTCCCTCACGATGGAAACCTTTTCTTCAATTTCGTTTCTCACAGTCACAAGATCCTCTTTGACATCCGAAATATCAGCCTTCATTGACAGAAGGACATTTTCCGTGCGCTCTATAAATCCGCCAACGGACGCAGAAGTCAGTTTTTGTTTGGAGGTTAAAGCTTTAATATCCGGTGATGTTGCTTCTTGACCAGTGGCAATTGTAGCGGCGGTTGATTCTTGTCCGGCTTTTATTTCGGCTTTCATTTCAGCGGTGGTAGCTTCTTGTTGGGCCTTCATTCCAGCAATCATTTCCATCAACTGCTTCATTTGGTCTTCCATCAATCCTCTAGTAATCGGCATTCAAGATGACTAATACCCCACTTCTGACACCACTGTTATGAATTTTTCCACTGAGGCAATGATGGCCCAGTTTTTCGGATAAAAATTAGTATTTATTCTCTTCAGAACTCTCACAACATTTATTCACAGATAACAGTGCAATCACTACTAATCGTCAATACAAGATTCAACAAGAACAGCTTCGATTATAGCGATTATACAAGCTCACTCCAATAGGTCAACAAAGCGATCGCGATCAGCTTTCAACGAAGTCTGAAGTCAATTTGAAAACTTTCCCGGTCTCCGGTCTTTATATACTTGGCGCGAGAGAATATTCGCGAAATTTCCAGCCAATTCGTCGGAAAAGAAGCATCTCGAAATTTCTCGATTGCTTTAGGTGTTGCCACCTTTTTTCTAACCTGTATAATCACTGTTAAAAAAAATAAGATAAAAATAAATTACAATAGAATTTTAAAATAATACGTCACTATTTACACTATACACAGACAATTTGTGCAACAATATATATACATACTTATTTTAAATAAGTGGAGATATATAATTAAAAAGTTACTTACCATCTCCTCCATGTCCACCTTTACCCCCAACATAAAAAACAAATTTACAATGTTATTTATAGATTAGGAAAGCCAATTTACTACCACAAATTTCGAAAATAACATTTCTTAAAAATTCCTTGCCTTATACTATGATGGCCTTAACCAATAATATCGAAGAATCTATTTCATACTATTATCATGGTTTATCAAGTAAAGTTAATGCATATTATTATTAAATGTCACTATAAGGACTTATGCTTATTATTATGTATGTTATAAAACTGTGTAAAACAAGCAAAAATGTAATTCTTTTTAAATAACTGTTTTCTAAGTGCTACAATACGAGTCAGTATCTGTTTCGTATATTGCAGTCTTTGTCAAATATAAGAACCCTCCGTTATAAACGTTTATATTTATTTTCAATTGCAAGGAATCTCATCAATTCCCAAAGCTACAGGGTCTTACAGAAAGAAATCCTTACTTTTAACCCTCTGAGGGTTATGGACGTATGTATATGTCCTTTGATCCCAGTTTTTACAGCTATACACAACATTTTTACACTTATCAATAAAATTTAAAATAAAATATTTTTATTAGGATGATAGGTTAATACGAACTTAAAAATAATAATAATAATTGATATATATATATATATATATATATATATATATATATATATATATATATATATATATATATATATATATACTTGCTGAATACCCGTGCTGCGCTACGAAATTTTACCATTAGCATTTTAGCGATCAAAAGACATTCATGTATTCTACACTTCAGACGTTTGCTCCCATTTCGATCCCGACAAATTGATTTATCAAAAAAAAGGAACTTTCCTTTGTTGACATCTTAAACGAAATTTTGTAATTGTGAATAGTAAATTGGAAAAGTTTATTGTGTGTATGTTTGCTCTTAGTTCTAAATTTCAAAGTAGTAGCTGTATTGGAATTGAGACATTAAGTTAATCCTCGTATAGTTTCAATGTTGCGTCGACTTTTCATTCCTTAAAAATTCGTTAATCGATATTAGAATGGCTTATTTTTTTAACATTTGGCCTTTTAACATTTGCACAAATATCAGAAACATGACTACATTGGAAGAGGAACATTTGGATATCCCTCGTTTGGAACATTTAACCCCTTTTCGACCCCGGTTAATCAAGAACGGAATAGCTTACTTTTTCTATGTTTAATCTTTTTTGACATTTGTGCCAATTTTTAGAGTTGTGACCAAATGGGAAGTGGGACATTCGAATATCCCTAGTTTGGAACGTTTAACGCCTTTTGCAAACCTTAAGTGGGTTAATCGAGATCGGAATGGCTTACTTTTTCTAAGTTTATCTTTATTAATATTTCTACCAATTTTCAGAGTTGCGACTATATGGGAAGTGGGATATTCGAGTTTGGAATGTTAAACCCCTTTTCCACCCCTTAAATTGGGTTAATCAAGCTCGGAATAGCTTAACTTTTCTATGTTTGTCTTTGTTGATATTTTTACCAATTTTTAGAGTTGTGACAATATGGGAAGTGGTACATTCGAATATTCCTCGTTTGGAACGTTTAACCCCTTTTTCACCCCTTGATCCACCCGAGATCGGAATAGCTTACTTTTTCTGCGTTTGTCTTTATTGATATTCAGACCAGTTTTCAGAGTTGTGACAATATGAGAAGTAGGAGATTCGAATATATCTCTCGTTTGGAACGTTTAACCCCTTTTTGACCTCTTAAAGTGGGTTAATCGAGATTGGAATAGCTAACTTTTTCTCTATTTACAATTGTTGACATTTGTACCAATTTTTAGAGTTGTGACCATATGAGAAGTGGTACATTTGAATATCTCTCGTTTAGAAGGTTTAACCCCTTTTAGACCCCTTAGAGTGGGTTAATAGAGATCGGAATAGCTTACTTTTTTTTATGTTTGTTTTTGTTATACTTGCACCAGTTTTCAGAGTTGTAACGAAATGGGATGTAGGACATTCGAATATCCCTCGTTTGGAACGTTTAACACCTTTTCGACCCCTTAAAGTGGGTTAACCGAAATCGGATTAGCATGCTTTTTCTATGTTTAACATTGTTGGTATTTAAGCCAATTTTTAAAATGGCGGCCATGTCGGAAGTGGGACATTCGAATATTCCTCGTTTGGAAAGATTAACCCCTTTTCCACCCCTTAAAGTGGATTAATCGAGATCGGAATAGCTTACATTTTCTTCGTTTGTCTTTATTGATATTCGCCCCAAATTTTAGAGTTGTGACGAAATGAGAAGTATGACATTCGATTATTCCTCGTTTGGAACGTTTAACCACTTTTAGACCCCTTAGAGTGGGTTAATAGAAATCGGAATAGCTTACTTTTTTTACGTTTGTTTTTGTTGATACTTGCACCAGTTTTCAGAGTTGTAACAAAATGGGAAGTAGGACATTCGAATATCCCTCGTTTGGAACGTTTAACCCCTTTTCGACCTCTTAAAGGTTGTTAATAGAGATCGGAATAGCTTAATTTTTCTATGTTTGCCTATGTCGACATTTGCACCAATTTTCAGAGTTGTGGACATGTGGGAAGTGGTACACTCGAATATTCCTCGTTTGGAACGTTTAACCCCTTTTCCACCCCTTAAAGTGGGTTAATCGAGATCGGAATAGCTTACTTTTTCTTCGTTCGTCTTTATTGATATTCGCACCAATTTTTAGAGTTGTGACGAAATGAGAAGTAGGACATTCGAATATTCCTAGTTTGGAACGTTTAACCCCTTTTCGACCCCTTAAAATGGGTTAATCGAAATCGGAATAGCTTACTTTTTCTATTTTTACCATTGTTGATATTCGCACCAATTTTTAGAGTTGTGACCAAATGGGAAGTAGGATATTCGAATGTCCTTTGTTTGGAACGTTTAACCCCTTTTCGATCCTTTAAAGTGGGATAATCGAGATCGGAATAGCTTACTTTTTCTATTTTTACCATTGTTGATATTTGTGCCGATTTTCAGAGTTGTGACTATGTGGGAAGTGGGAGAATTAGTGATGAGTGAGTGAGTGAGTGAGTGAGTGAGTAAGTGAGTGAATGAGTGAAGGAATCAAGGGAAGTTGGCACCCCCTATACAGGTAATGTTAATTTGGCATATTTCGTGTACCTTTTCTCAGAAAGCTTTGACATAGAAGCGTAATTTGTTTTCAGTGCATTTAGCAGACACTTATTATTTTCCTGAAGTTAGCTTTTGATTGTGATTCATTTCCTTTCTTTTTAATGAATTTTCGGAAAAGTCACTGAAATTTGTTAAAATTCACAAGCTTGCCCCCCCCCCCCCCCACACACATACACACAAAAAAAAATCACTTCTTTATATTCAGATACATAAAAGCTGATACCTTACATGTTACGGTTTAGTTGCACACTTTTTTTATTGAAATCGGATTAAGATAAATATACTAAATTTTAAACTTTAAAGTAGTTTTTAAGTTAGTTTAAACTTTGCAAGTAGGTGAGACAGAATGTGCCATTTCTAAAGTAACTTAACAAAATATATTGTTCGCATTGTTATAATCTGGTTGTCAAAGTAAAGGTGTTTTAACGTGGAATAATGTCCTGTAAATATACTTAAGATTAAGGGATAAATACATTTCAATAATGTCAGTATAACAACAAAAAGGTAGACCCAACTAGGAATCAGATTTTCAGAATCTTTTCCTAAGGGGAGGTGCATAGGGTTTTTTTTTTTTTTTTTTTTTTTTTTCTATGGAGCATATATTTTTTTAAAAAAATACCGACAAAGACTTTGCCTGCAAAACCAACGATGACCAGAAAAATAATTAAGAGAAAAAAATGGAATCGAGAAAACTTTGAAGTGACCATCATGTCGAAGTAACAAATTCCTTATTACAATTTTTTTATCATTAATATTTTTTTATTAATTTTATTTAAAAAGATAATTTTTAAACTTGTCATTTTTCATCAGAATTTTTATTTTTTTCTTATTTTTTTTATTTTTCGGAAACACAGACAAAAACTTTGCCACTGCGAAACCAATGATAGTCAGAAAAACAATTATGCAAAGAAAAATTAAAAAAATGGAATCGAAAAAACTATGAAGTGCCCATCATGTAGAGATTACAAATTCATTATTAAAACTTTTTATTATTACTTTTTTTTTAATTTTACTTTGACGAGATAATTTTTAAATTTGATTTTATCACAGATTTTAAATTGGAATTCACTAGATATTTAATATTTTGTATTTTACTCATGGCATTATCATCATTTTTTTCTCAAATCCACCAAATGTATCCCGCACCGTTTGAAGTTAAAAGGGACTTATAAAAATTTAAATTAGATTACTTGTCAAATAACTAAAGAAAAGAAAGAAGTTGCAATTGTCAATAGTACAATTTTGTATTGTAATATGCACTAGAGGTACCTTCGATCCAAATGTTGATGTTGTTTATAACCCTACGGTTTTCTCGATCTCCTGTAAAATTTGAAAAAGGTCAGAAGCCCCTTTTAAAATCTAACGATTCATAAAAATAAATTTATTAAAAAAAAAAATTTAAAATATGATTAACCACATCATTAAATTATACAAGAAATCTTTGTAATAAAAATTGTATAAAAGGATTAGCCCTTTTATTGTGTTAAAAATTTGCGATGCAATGCAGCATTTAAAATTAAAACCGAAATTTTTTCATTTTGTAACTTTTATTTTATATTCCTTACGCTAATGATTGTCGTATACCATTATTAGTAGTTATCAAATTTAAGAAGCGATACTCTCGATATTTACTGCTGTATACCTTTGCACACATCTACTTATTTGTAGGTACAGATTGTATCAAATAACTTTAAAAAATAAAGAAGGAAAAAGGAATATGATAGTTATGTTCTATCTGATGCATTCTCTACTTGAGATACTAGATTATCACTATCAATTTTCGAAAATAATTATAAAACTCAATCACAGAGGGCGCTGTTGATTGAAAAACTACTAAAAAAATTGGTCTGAACATACTGCCCAAAATACAAAAGAATCAGTTTTAAAATTCACACCATTTCCAACAACAACACCGCTTTGTGGCCACATGTTCAGACCGTTTTTATTATTAATATTTCACTCAACAGCGTCCTCTATTGGTGAATTTTGCTACTATTTTTGTAACCTGGGGAATAAAATGCCATAGTTGCACAAGTAGAATGCAGCCAACGCACATTGAATACCTGAATAGAAGTTGGTGGGCATAAATCAATTCAGAGAATTAAATAATTGATCCTAAGACAATAACAAGAGCAAACATTAATCACAATTTAAGGTCATAATTAAGATAATTCCAATTATGTACTTTATTTGCAATTTCGTAGCGTTTTAAGTAACATCTATTAACCTGTTCAGGACCGGCGAAAGGAGAAAGAAGCGCTTCCCCAGGCCCGCGCGCTCAAAGAGACTACGCACGCACGGGACCGGGCATTTTTCCCGGTTAAGCATTTTGCCCCGTTAAATTCAAATAAAACGTTCCAACCTGAAATCACGTCTGTGTGATGATGGGCCGGCTGGCACGGAAACACTGATCACAAATACGATATCGCGGGCCGTGAGGGAAGAATCGTCTGATCACATATACGCGATCACGGTCCTGAACAGGTTAAGATTTGAAGTGAAGAATAATACTGTTGCTGTGATGGGCTATACGTTAGAAGGTTATAATAGGTTATGAAAAAACAATGTAAAGTTTGTAATACTTTTTTATTTCGTTTGTAATATTTCAACGTACCCTACATATACCCAGACAATTTATTTAATATGTAGAGGGGCAATATTGAGTTGTACGTACAATGAAAAACAACTGAGTACCATATTGACACCATGCCCACAAACTTTTTAATTTTGTTTGTCTTTTAAATACTGTGTGTTCTCTTCCAAAAATGAAGAATTTAAAGAAGGGCAGAAACTTGAGAAAGAACAAAATTTTCATCTAATGGATTTTATTATTCAAAAATTTCGAGTCAATAATGTGCCTCCGGAAATTCTCTGAAATGTAGTATACAGCAAATAAGATACTTAATAAAAGTTACCAAATAAAAGTTACTTAGAATGCACTTACATAGAATTTACTATACGTATGCATTGGTGTTTGAAGTAACTTCCATTATTCAGCAACTCTGAAATTTTACTGAAGTTGTTTATAATTTGTGTAAACTTAAGTTGTAAATAATATGAACAGACGGCCATAATGTTAGCGTAGCAAGCCCAGAGGACAGTGTCCTCAGTTATAAAAGAAAAAAGTTCAACTTAATAACTAATATATAATTGAAACTTACTTTTACTTTCTGAAGATGCGTGATCTATTGTGGTAAAAATAAAGAAACATACATTCAGAAATTAGGTATTTTTCTTGTTAGAAACCAATAAGTTCATTTTTAGAACAGACATTAAGCTGAAAGTTTGTATATTTTCTGTTGTAATTATAAGAAGGATTGTGCAACACGTTACGGATATAAAGGGCGAACTCAGCATTGAGTGTAAAAAAAAAAAAAAAAAAAAAAAAAAAAAAAGCTTTTTGCCATCCGAACCTAGACCCTTAACATATTCTACAAGTATATTTTTCATTTTGATTTCACCTTTCTGTCGCTCAGGGAGAATGACACCAAGCATGGGAAAATCAATACATGGAAAACTTTTCAAACACGTTTTTTTGACAACTACTTTTTTATGAGTTTGCACTTTGTATCAGCAAAGCCTCATAAATAAGCATTTTCTTTAATCATAAGTAACTAATATTGTTAACTCATAAATATATTGGAAAGCTCATTTCCAAATTAAAATTATTATATATATATATATATATATATATATATATATATATATATATATATATATATACTTATTTTAAATAAGTGGAGATATATAATTAAAAAGTTACTTACCATCCCCTCCATGTCCACCTTTACCCCCAAAATAAAAAACAAATTTACAATGTTATTTATAAATTAGGAAAGCCAATTTACTACCACAAATTTCGAAAATAACATTTCATAAAAATTCCTTGCCTTATAGCCCTTGCCTTTAGTAATAATATCCAAGAATCTATTTCATACTATTATCATGGTTTATCAAGTACAGTTAAAGCATATTATTATTAAATGTCACTATAATGACTTATGCTTATTATTATGTATGTTATAAAACTGTGTAAAATAAGTGAATATGTTATTCTTTTTAAATAAATGTTTTCTAAGTGCTGCAATAAGTGTCAGTACCTGTTTCGTATATTGCAGTCTTTATCAAATATAAAGAACTCTCCGTTATAAACGTTTAAATTTATTTTCAATTGCAAGGAATCTCATCAATTCCCAAAGCTACAGAGGGTCTTACAGAAAGAAATCCTTACTTTTAACCCTCTGAGGGTTATGGACGTATGTATACGTCCTTTGATCACAGTTTTTCCAGCAATACACAACATTTTTACACTTATCAATAAAATTTAAAATAAAATATTTTTATTAGGATAATGGGTTAAAACGAATTTAAAAATAATAATAATTAATATATATATATATATATATATATATATATATATATATATATATATATATATATATATATATATATATATATATATATATATATATATATATATATATATATATATATATATATATATATATATATATATATATATATATATATATATATATATATATATATATATACTTACTGAATACCCGTGCTGCGCTACGAAATTTTACCATTAGCATTTTAGCGATCAAAAGACATACATGTATTCTACACCTCAGAAGTTTGCTCCCATTTCGATCCCGACAAATTGATTTATCAAAATAGGAACTTTCCTTTGTTGACATTTTAAACGAAATTTATGATTGTGAATACTAAATTGGAATAGTTTATTGTGTTTATGTTTGCTCTTCGTTCTAAATTTAAAAGTAGTAGCTGTATTGGGATTGAGACATTAAGTTAATCCTCGTATAGTTTCAATGTTGCGTCGACTTTTCATCCCTTAAAAATTCGTTAATCGATATTGGAATGCCATATTTTTTTAACATTTGCACCAATTATCAGAAATATGACTACATTGGAAGAGGAACATTCGGATATCCCTCGTTTAGAACATTTAACCCCTTTTCGACACCTTAAAGTTGGTTAATCGAGAACGGAATAGCTTACTTTTTCTATGTTTAATCTTTTTTGACATTTGTACCAATTTTCCAAGTTGTGACCAAATGGGAAGTGGGACATTCGAATATCCCTAGTTTGGAACGTTTAACGTCTTTTGCAAACCTTAAGTGGGTTAATCGAGATCGGAATAGCTTACTTTTTCTACGTTTATCTTTATTGACATTCCTACCAATTTTCAGATTTGTGACAATATGGGAAGTAGGATATTCGAGTTTGGAATATTTAACCCCTTTTCCATCCCTAGATCCACCCGAGATCGGAATAGCTTACTTTTTCTGCGTTTGTCTTTATTGATATTCACACCAGTTTTCAGAGTTGTGGCAATATGAGAAGTAGGACAATCGAATATATAGCTCGTTTGGAACGTTTAACCCATTTTTTGACCTCTTAAAGTGGGTTAATCAAAATCGGAATAGCTTACTTTTTCTATGTTTACCATTGTTGACATTTGTACCAATTTTTAGAGTTGTGATCATACGGGAAGTGGTACATTCGAATATCCCTCGTTTAGAACGTTGGACCCTTTTTAGACCCCTTAGAGTGGGTTAATAAAGATAGGAATAACTTACTTTTTTTACGTTTGTTTTTGTTGATACTTGCACCAGTTTTCAGAGTTGTAACGAAATGGGAAGTAGAACATTCGAATATCCCTCGTTTGGAACCTTTAACCCCTTTTCGACCTCTTAAAGTGGGTTAATCGAGATCGAAATAGCTTAACTTTTCTATGTTTGCCTTTATCGACATTTGCACCAATTTTCAGAGTTGTGGACATGTGGGAAGTGGTACATTCGAATATCCCTCATTTGGAACGTTTAACCCCTTTTCGACCCCTTAAGGTGCGTTAACCACGGTCGGATTAGCATGCTTTTTCTATGTTTAACATTGTTGGTATTTAAGCCAAATTTCAAAATTGTGGCTATGTCGGAAGTGGGACATTCGAATATTCCTCGTTTGGAACGTTTAACCTCTTTTCCACCCCTTAAAATGGGTTAATCGAGATCGGAATAGCTTACTTTTTCTTCGTTTGTCTTTATTGATATTCGCACCAATTTTTAAAGTTGTGACGAAATGAGAAGTAGGACATTCGAATATTCCTAGTTTGGAACGTTTAACCCCTTTTCGAACCCTTAAAATGGGTTAATCGAAATCGGAATAGCTTACTTTTTCTATTTTTACCATTGTTGATATTTGTGCCGATATTCAGAGTTGTATATATATATATATATATATATATATATATATATATATAATATACTACAACATTTTCATTAAAGTTTTGCAGTATGGCCGTGGCAAGTGAAGATACATTTTAGACTAGTTATTACATATATTAAGGTAGCACGGAGAGAGAGGACAAATTACGTCTTACTCGTAGGAAAGATATCAATCTAATGTAAGGAGTATTACTGTCGAACAGAGAGCAGTATCATCTAAAAAAATCTGGCAGCGTGAGAAACGCTGATTTAGCAAAGATGTTTTAATAAACCATCGAAGTGAAAAGGTAAGCAAGTTGACGCCAAAACGGAATTCTAATTATGGAATACTCTGATATCAAAAATGTTGACACCGCTGTTTAAAAAATGTTTTGAAGGGATTAACATTTTATCATAAATCAAATTCAATCGTTATTCTAAATCAAATGTTGAAATGGACAAAACATGTGATTGTAAACCCATAACAACAATAATACAAAAACGAAGATGGCAGTGGGTAGGACTTGTTTTACGGGTACCTTCATCAGACCCAACATGCGTTAACCTTACTTGAGCACCTGATGGAAGAAGAAAAAGAGGACGCCCGAAATATATCTGGCTTCAAATGATAATAAAAGAACGAAATTCTCTTTTTAAAGGGAACAGCCCGGACAGCAGCACTAAACCAAAAGGGATGGAAGGCTATGCTCGTGGCCTCATGCGCCACTTGAGCGTAAAGAGAAGTCAAGTCAACTATTTGATTACACATGCATATAGTTTACTGATTTTAGATCTTAGATCATAAATAAATTCTGTAGTGCTTGTCCGAAGGGTTGGCCTTTACTACTTCATCTCAGGTAGTTCCCAGTGGGGAATAAGAAAAGAAAAAGAGAATAAGGCGCTAAGCGCTTGCAGAGCAAAGAACAAGTAAGAGGGGAAGCAGGCTAAGCAGATGCTCGTATTAAAGTCTGGTTTACTGATGATAGTCATTTTCATTTGTGCGGATTTGTGAATGAGCTAAACATGTCTTTGTGTCTTGTAAACCCACTGCTTTCTGTAAAAATGAGCGTTTTGGCTGCACTAAATAGTAAATGAATTATATTACCCTTTCTCATTAGGGGAACGATAAATTTAGTCCGCTATATTCATAATTTATTATTCTTTGCTGCCACATATCAGTAATGCAAGTAATTTTGTAAACTGTTAGATTCAAGGGGAGTTGCCACCACCTATACCGGTAATGTTAATTTGGCATATTTCATGTACCTTTTCTCAGAAAGTTTTGGCATAGAAGCGTAATTTTTTTTCAGTGCCATTAGCAGACATTTGTTATTCTACTGAAGTTAGCTTTTGATAGTGATTCATTTCCTTTCTTTTTAATCAATTTTCGGGAAAGTCACTGAAATTTGTTAAAATTCACAAGCTTCCCCCTCTCTCCTCAAAAAAAAATTCACCTCTTTATATTCAGATACATAAAAGCTTAACATGTAAGCTGATACCTTACATGTTATGGTTTAGTTGCACACTTATTTTATTGAAATCCGATTATGATAAACATACGAAATTTGAAACGTTAAAATAGTTTTTACGGTAATTTAAACTTTGCAAGTAGGTGAGACAGAACGTGCCATTTCTAAAGTAACTTAACAAAATATATTGTTCGCATTGTTATAATCTGGGTGTCAAAGTAAAGGTGTTTTAACGTGGAATAATGTCCTGTAAATATACGTAAGATTAAGGGATAAATACATTTTAATAATGTCAGTATAACAACAGAAAAGGTAGACCCAACTTGGAATTAGATTTTGAGAATCTTTTCCTTAAGGGAGTGGCATAGGTTTTTTTTTTTTTTTTTTCTATGTAGCATAGATTTTTTAAAAAAGATACCGACAAAGACTTTGCTTGCGAAACCAACAATGACCTGAAGAACAATTAAGAAACAAAACTGGAATCGGGGAAAACTTTGAAGTGACCATTATGTAGAAGTAACAAATTCCTTATTACAGTTTTTTTATCATTAATTTGTTTCAATTTTATTAAGACGAGATAATTTTTAAACTTATCTTTTTTCATCAGAATAATTTTTTTTTTCAGAAACACCGACAAAGACTTTGCCTGCGAAACCAATGATGGACAGAAAAACAATTATGCAAAGAAAAATTAAAAAATGGAATCGAGAAAACTATGAAGTGCCCATCATGTAGAGATTACAAATTCATTATTACAACTTTTTTTTTTTTTTTTTTTTAATTTTACTTTGACGAGATAATTTTTAAATGTGATTTTATCACAATTTTTAAATTGGAATTTACTAGATATTAAGCATTTTGTATTTTACTCATGGCATTATCATCATTTTTTACTCAAATCCACCAAATATATATATATATATATATAGAGAGAGAGAGAGAGAGAGATTGGAATCGAGATTGGAATAGCTTACTTTTCTATGTTTACCATTGTTGACATTTGTACCAATTTTTAGAGTTGTGACCATACGGGAAATGGTACATTCGAATATTCCTCGTTTGGAACGTTTAACCTGTGGGTTAATCGAGATCGGAATAGCTTACTTTTTCTTCGTTTGTCTTTATTGATATTCGCACCAATTTTTAGAGTTGTGACGAAATGAGAAGTAGGACATTCGATTATTCCTCTTTTCAAACGTTTAACCCCTTTTCGTCCCCTTAAAGTGGGTTAATCGAGATCGGAATAGCTTAATTTTTCTATGTTTACCTATGTCGACATTTGTACCAATTTTCATAGTTGTGACAATTGGGAAGTGGTACATTCGAATATCCCTCGTTTGGAACGTTTAACCTCTTTTCGACCCCTTAAAATGGTCTAACCGAGATCGGACTAGCATGTATTTTCTATGTTTAACATTGTTGGTATTTTAGCCAATTTTCAAAATTATGGCCATGTTGGAAGTGGGACATTCGAATATTCCTCGTTTGGAACGTTTAACCCCTTTTCGACCCCTTAAAGTGGGTTAATCGAGATCGGAATAGCTTACTTTTTCTATTTTTACCATCGTTTATATTTGTGCCGATTTCCAGAGTTGTGCCTATGTGGGAATATATATATATATATATATATATATATATATATATATATATATATATATATATATATATATATATATATATATATATATATATATATATATATATATATATATATATATATATATATATATATATATATATATATATATATATATATATATATATAATGTACTACAACATTTTTATTAAAGTTTTGCAGTATGGTCGTGGCAAGTGAAGAGACATTTTAGACTAGCTAATACATCTATTAAGGTAGCACGGAGAGAGAGGACAAATTACGTCTTACTCGTAGGAAAGATATCAATCAAATGTAAGGCGTATTATTGTCGAACAGAGAGCAGTATCGTCTAACAAAATCGGGCAGCGTGAGAAACGCTGATTTAGCAAAGATGTTTTAATAAATCATCGAAGTGAAAAGGTAAGCAAGTTGACGCCAAAACGGAATTCTAATTATGGAATACTCTAATATCAAAAAGGCTGACACCGCTGTTTGAAAAATGTTTTGAAGGGATTAACATTTTATCATAATTTTAATTCAGTCGTTATTCTAAATCAAATGTTGAAATGTACAAAAAATATGATTGTAAACCCATAACAACAATAATACAAAAACGGTAATAGATAAATCGAATGTTTTTTGTGAAACGGTAAAATATCATCAAGGTATTAGTTCAACTATTTTTAACTCTACTTATATAATCGAAAGGATGAAACAATACGTATAAAAATTGTAAGTTGTAATTGTGGTCGCATAAATAAAAGATAAGAACATGTATCTTTGGTATAAGAACTATATTCAACATATTTTGGACACGCAACTCCAGACAGTGGCTCTGTATGAAACGTAATATCATCATTACATGATGTTATATTGTAAACCATAAGGGATTATAAATTTTCATTACAAACTCGGTCATTTTTTTCAACTTTGAGGTTGGATCAAGTGTTACAATACATATACGTGAAATTCGATTTGCCATTTTTAATCATCTTGAATGGGAGATGTTACCATAGTTTCTGCTTGCTAAACCTTGGGGACATTTGCTTACTAGTACAGCCTAACATATTTTTCAATATTTCTGGTCGGTGTTCAACTTTATAAAATCAACTTTTGGAAAAACACTATCAATGTTATTGTATTCAACAACTGGTAAATCTCGACAACTTGTTAGACGTATTCATAATGGACAGTAAAAGAAGTACATTAATAAATTGGACCATCGAGAGTAATCATAAATTTCCTAAGAGGCAATTCGTGTAAATGAAATAAACAAACAACTGCTTGTACTGGTTATTTTAAAGTATTTACGAAGAATGAAATTGATCAATTAGAGCAGCGTTCGCCACTAACTTTTAGGGACGGGCAGTATGACTTATGTTGGAACTCTCCGCGGGCCACATATTTATACCGAATATGTCAATAAATATATTGCTTTATTACATATATTCAATGTTAGAAATGTGGTAATTACTAAAGATTCAACAATATAAAACAATTTTGAAAACTGAAACAATAATTTAACTTTTTTATAGTAATAAAATAACAATTGATATTTGATTATTGTTTCAAATAATTAAAAAAATCATTTTCTTTATATCGTAAATCAAAGTTATAAAAGAAGTTAATCTTTTGTGACAATATTACATTGTGACTTGACATAAACTCATAATCAATAAAGATATTTAAACCATACCTCCTAAATCTTCCATTTTTAGTCGATATTAATTGCAAGATGATGACGGCCGGTCTGCTTTTCACTATCTACTTTGCGTTTAAAACTAGTCTTCGGCGCCATTATTGCACTGGAGTCATATAGATTGCGATACTTCTTTTCGCATCAAAACAAAAGAGGCCAGTATGCATTAAAACCCCCAAATCCTGCACATCACATTCAGAAAAGCAGAAATTGAATTGTGCCATTCACGAGTCAAGGGGGGTAGGGTATCTTAAGTACAAAACTAAGCAATGCGAAAGAATGCGTCATTGGCAATAATTCAAACTATTGCTTTTTTATTTTTTATGGCAATCTCAGAAAGAAAGGAGGATATTTCAGACTTACTGACTCGGGCCACTTAATGGAATACGCGGTTTTTGGTAGTAAACGCATACTATTGTAGACAAATTAAAATTATTTCCGCAAAATTTGATTTTTTCTCTTCTGTACTACCGGCGGGCCGCCTAGTGGCTGACGCTGAATTAAAGACTTCAGTATTTCCTTTAATACCATCATAACCAAGACCTTAAATAATTTTCTTATCAATGTAGCTTTTTTTTATGAGTAGTAATGATTTCCGCAACACTACGTTTCACCCAGAGCCACTGTCTGCAGTTGCGTGTCCAAAATATGTTGAATATAGTTCTCATACCAAAAATACATGTTCTTCTCGTTTATTTATGCGACCAAATTTACAACTTACAATTTTTTTACTTATTGCTTCATCCTTTCGGTTATATAAAGAGAGTGAAAAATATCTTAACTAATACCTTGATGATATTTTACCGTTTCACGAAAAACATTCGATTTATCTATTACCACTGCCTGGTTTTCTAGTGTCACAACATTTAAATTCCACAAAAGAGCACTTGCTAATAGAGCTTCTACTCTAATAGAGATTGGCTCTACGATCATAATCTCTAGAAAAAGTGAGTAGATTTTCTGGCAGTTCTTATTTCACTGAAATAATTAAACTTAACGGCTTTTCCATGGTAGAAGCATTTTACTATCATGTACACTTTCATCATTCGAACCCTGTGACATTGAATCATTTTCGATAACGTTACCTTCATGTCTCAAACCTAGAGTCTTTGTTGGTTGGCGACTCCAATCAACGTGGAGTCGTGCAGAAATGATATGAAATAATACTTGAGTTAAGTAAACGCCATTTCATAAAATGATATTCCAGATATTTCAAAATGCTGTACTACTATACTTAGACTATGAAATAATTGAAACTAACCAAAAGAATGGGTTGAAAATTGAAAATTATCCGTATTTTGTAAAAAGGTTAGTTTTTCATGTAGATTCAGGGATACCTAATTATTAAATGGCAGATATAATTTTTTTTATTACTGTTAATTAGTATTATAAACTCTACATTTTTATTCTTGAAAATAAAAATTTGTTTTATATTTATGTCTAAAAAAAAAAAATTAAAACTCTTTGTTTTTGTCAAAAAACATCAAACTTCAGGTTCATTCCGGGAGACCTAAATATGTTTCGATTGAACTAAAAAAAAATTTGGTAAACATGTGAGCATAGTAACAACTTTTTATCAACTTGAAATTTTGAATTTCCCAAAAAAGTTTTTTCTATACGCCCTACTACATATACCCAGACAATTTTTTTATAATGTAGAGTGGCAATATTAAGTTGTACGTACAATGATAAACAACTGAGTACCATATTGACACCATGCCCACAAACTTTTTAATTTTGTTTGTCTTTTAAATACTGTGTGTTCTCTTTCAAAAATGGACTATTTAAAGAATGGCAGAAACTTGAGAAAGAACAAAATTCTCGTCTAATGGATTTTATTATTCAAAAATTTAGTGTCAATGGTGTGACTCATGAAATTCTCTGAAATGTAGTATACAGCCAATACGCAGATGGACTGTTTTTAAATAAAAAATAAAAGTTACATATAATGCACTTATACAGAATTTACTATACGTATGCATTAGTGTTTAAAGTAACTTCCATTATTCAGCAACTCTGAAATTTTACTTAAGTTGTTTATAATATGTGTAAACTTAAGTTGTAAATAATATGTACTGACGGCCATAATGTTAGCGTAGCAAGCCCAGAGGACAGTGTCCTCAGTTATAAAAGAAAAAAGTTCAACTTATTAACTAATATATAATTGAAACTTACTTTTACTTTCTGAAGATGCGTGATCTATTGTGGTAAAAATAAAGAAAAATACATTCAGAAATTAGGTATATTTCTTGTTAGAAACCAATAAGTTCATTTTTAGAACAGACATTAAGCTGAAAGTTTGTACATTTTGCTGTTGTAATTATAAGAAGGATTATGCAAAACGTTACGGATATAAAAGGCAAACTCAGCATTGAGTGTAAAAAAAAAAAAAAAAAAATGCTTTTCGTTATCCGAATCTAGACCCTTAGCAGATTCTACAAGTATATTTTTCATCTTGATTTCACCTTTCTGTCGCTCAGAGAGAATGACACCAAGCATGGGAAAATCAATACATGGAAAACTTTTCAAACACGTTTTTTTGACAACTACTTTTTGATGAGTTTGCACTTTGTATCAGCAAAGCCTCATAAATAAGCCTTTTCTTTAATCATAAGTAACTAATAATGTTAACTCATAAGCATAAGATATACGATGACGACGAAGTTGAAGTACGAGAAAAAGGCGTTTTAAGTTCAAAATATCATCGTTTTGCATGTATCTGTCCTTATAACATTTACCCTTATTTACTTTTGTTCTAACTGACCCACACTAAAAGTGAAGAATGTTTTGGAAACTAGACAATGTAGAAATATATATATATATATATATATATATATATATATTGCATATTGCATATTTTTTTTTAAATAATTTTAATGTGTAATTAACTTAATGTCTACATTGTCTAGTTTCCAAAACATTCTTCACTTTTAGTGTGGGTCAGTTAGAACAAAAGTAAATAAGGGTAAATGTTATAAGGACAGATACATGCAAAACGATGATATTTTAAACTTAAAACGCCTTTTTCTCGTAATTCAACTTTACGTATAGCTTGCTATATTTGAAAAATGATAGCTAAAGAGGTTATCAATGAATTCTTCTGCTGTTTTTTATTTATTTTGTGATCTGTTTTCTAGAGGTTATACTAAAAGAATTGAATAAATTTTTGTTAGCATAAGCAGCATTAGTTAAAAAATAACACGTTAAAAATTATGAAAATGAAGAATTCATGCTTCGATAACAGTTAAAAAATTTATTTATTTCAGTTTATTTTTTTACTATACCCTTTGGTTATAAGTATGTAGTTTAATTTGATAGTATTATTTCTTTAATAAGTTAAATAATTTTTCATCTAACATTTGTGAAGATTCAGGGATACTTACTAAATCAAAGCATACAGCTATCATTTAGTAAAATTCTCTTTCCATTGTAGTACAGCACTTTCATAATATTATCGAGTACGTTTAAGAATGAAATTGAAGATCTAATGAAGGATTGCTTTCTCTACATAGACATATCGACAACACTCACATTTTGATTTCTCAAACTAAAGACCATTTAAATAGAGTTTAACTATACTTACCAAATCAAAACATACAGCTATCATTTACTACATTTCTCTTTCGTTTGGTAATACAGAACTTTCATAATATTATAATATTCTGTAAGATCTTTCATCCAAATAAACACAAAGAAACTGTTACACATTTAACAGATAAATTTCAGAAGGTACATAAAAATATGCCACTGTTACATGGTTACATTTATATTCATCAAAATCTACATGTTGTGTATTTTTTTTTTAATTAGATATATGCACGTCAATATTAATGCAAGAATCGGAAAAAAAATTTAAACACATTATTTGCTAATACATAGTATATTATATGAAAACTTACCCCTTTTTATCAGAGCACGACCTACAAAATTTAAGAAATTAAAAACGAGTAGATTTTTTTTTATCTAATCTACTCTAATCTAATTGTTAGTCATCATCTTTTAAAAAGTATACTAAAAGTACTACTATGATTTATAATGCCCGTTTAGCACTGTATTATTTAACTAATTGGACTCATAAGTGCCAGAATTTAATTTAGTAAATCTAATCAGCACAAAAATGTAGGGAAAATAAACAAGGATGGACTGGATGGAAGAATTGGACGAACATTCAAATCGAAAAACTATTATAAAAGTGGTTAAATAAGCTCATGGAAAAAGAGAAAAACCATAAGAATCGTAAACAATTTGTAAGAGAGTGAAAGACAAGTGATTAGAGGTCGGATATATCGATCAAAATAAATATCGATACTACATCGTTGCATAAAAAAAATTATCGATAAAATATCGATACATCGTTACATGATTTTTTTTTTTTTTTTTTTTTTTTTTATTATTATTTATTTATTTGATTTTCAATTTTTTCAGAAACGAAGATTTTCAGAACGAATTACTACTTTTTATTCTTTTTATAAGGTGACTACTTTTACAACTGAAATGGATCGATTACAAAAGAAAAAGTTATATTATCGCATAATTGGTGCAATAATTTTAAGAAAAATTTAGATAATTTTCAATAACTTTTAATGGCAACGCTGATTATTTAGCATAATATTTTTACTATGTAAATAATAGAAAATCAACACAGGGATGAATACAAACACACACACATACAATTAATAAGTTTTTTCCAATTTTATTTTAATTTTCGAAAGGCAGGGAAGTGCACCCCCTTGTCTGTTCCTGTTAGCGCCCATGATTATGAAGTGAATGGCAAAATATTGAACATTGATGCCATTTTAACTGCCTCTCAGCCAAGTCCAAACTTTAGTTTTGATATTTTTGAAAAAAGAATAAAGAAAATCGAAAAAACACATGGAACTACAAAACGATAATTAAAAAAATAAATATGTTTGAAAATATCGATTTATCGGTGACTTTTATCGATATTTAAAAAAAATATCGATAAAAACATTGTCGTATCGATATATCGCCGACCTCCACTAGTGATTATTTAACAGACTTCTGAAGCGTTATTTTAAATTTGATTCATTAAACTTTGTATTGAATATTAGATATTGAGTTACTGATACTGTAAAATATGTTATACAACTTGTTCTACTCAATTCTGTTGTCGAGTGATAACATTAAGGTACTTAAATCATTTATTAAGAAATTGTTACTTTTTAAATTTCATAATTTTAGAAAAGTGTTTTAGATTGAACTGCTATTAAATATCAATAGTAGAAGGACAAATTTTTTCACCAGCAGTGTAATGTAATCAGACACCAAAAATAAATGCAAAATGCTTCTTAAAAGAATAAATAAAATAATTTTACTTTGTTAAATTTTCTATTTATCCTAATTTGATAAAAAAAATATTGTAGACAATTTTATATTCTTCGAATTACAACATCACTAAAGATATGATCTCATTGCTGTGATCTATGAAACTGATCATGCGTTTTGGAACCGCAATTCATAAAACGTTGAAACACCGCCATTGTTTCATAAACAACTGACAGTTTCTCAAAAACGCAGACTATTTAATATTATGTCCGAATGATTAAACTTCCGAGTGATTATACCTGCGACAACCGCACTGTTATTTACCAGTCATTGCAAAGATCAGAAACATTTTCCAGCAGTAAGTTAACAGGATGTTCTTATTTAGTTAAAGAAACACGTGAAAAATATTAGATTAATTTGTTACCCCACTCCAAGATATAAATTTGCTGGAACCATTACGCTCGTGGAAGGGTTAGGATGGTTAGTTGTTTGGGTTTTTTTTATGGAGCAAGAGCTTCACTAGGGCCAAGCTGGCCACGTGGAAGGGCGAGATGGAAGATTAATGTGTAAATTGTAGCAGTAGAGGTTCCAAATAATCTTGGAGTACTGGTTTAGAAGGCAAGTCACTACATCTGAGATAATTTAGAAGTAATTAGATTATGAAAAATGACAAAAACCAAGTATTCAAGAACATTACTTCCGAACAGGTAATGTTCTTGTATACTTGGTTTTAGCCATTTCTCATAATCTTATTATTTCTAAATTTTCTCAGATGTAGATGTGATAATTTAGAAGTAATAAGGTTATGAAAAATGGCAAAAAACGAGTATTCAAGAACATTACTTCCGAACAGGTAATGTTCTTGAATACTTGGTTTTAGCCATTTCTCATAATCTAATTACTTTTAAGTTATCTCAGATGTAGATGTGATAATTCATAAGTAATAAGATTATGAAAAATGGCAAAAACCAAGGATACATGAACATTACTTCCGAACAGGCTTGCTAAGTTTATAGCACATGAACAATATCGTTGAGATAATGGGAGAAATGAAATGAAAATAAGTAGATTTGAGCGACTATAAAACTTATTCACAATAAAATGCACAAATCTGGATTTTAAAAATGCATGTTTATATATATGTAAGGTTATGAGAATAAAAAAGATCGGGTTTATGTGAAAGAAAAAAAAATACCATGGACTGCTGGATTTTTTATTAAAAAAAATAATAATTTTCGATTCTCAATAAAATAAACCGAAATAATAAAATTCAAGAATGATTCGGCTATTAATTTAATAACGTTCACTAAATAAAATTATACTTACTTTTGTTTACCTACTTCAGATTCATTTAACAAAATGAAAGCTTTTAATTACTAATATTCCTTTTGATTAAAAATACACTTTGTATAATGCAACTTTGGATTACACTATCCTTTCGTTATTTCTTTAAACTTATTCCTTTATTTACCTTGGTTAGCATCTGTTTCAAAATATTATAAACAGCAATCAAAAAAGGATAATGCAAATCCACTCTAAAAATACCGAATATTTTTTTGAATTGAATTGTGAACATACCTCTATTACTGTATTTTGAAACTAAGATGTTAAGATTTGTAAATATGTGTCCAAAATTTTTTGTAGTGTAATTCCCATTTGTACTTTTATAGACGTTACCTTTAAATGAAAAGTTAAAAATCCTTTAAAAAATACAGGAATTTTAAGTTTAACTTTGATAAAATTGAATTTTTACATAAATCTCTCTTTGGTAAAATGAATGTAATACTACCGAATACAGTAAAGCTAATTTAGAGGGGGAAAAAATTTACGGAAACTTCAAATGTGATGTTTAAACTTTAATTTTCAATAAGTGTCACTGAATTGAATTCCTTTACAGGATGAAGTAAAGATGTATATTTTAAAAAAGAATATAAATTTTTGATTAAGTATTTATAAATTTTTGATATACATTTCAATAATAAAATTTTTAAGTACCCGATTTCCAAATCATGATCTTAAATATTTGATGTATCTTATTTTCCTTATTATATTACTTAATCAAAAATGTATATGCTTTTTTAAAATATACATCTTTACTTCTTCCTGTAAATGAATTCAATTCAGTAATATATATATATTATAGTGATATATTGGAATACATTGCGTTTTGAGGAATATAGGATTTTTCCTATAAAGCAGGATATAATTGAAGATAATCTTAATCACTAGTAAAAGAAAATCTAAAGGGATTAGGATTGCATCAAAATAAACTTACCCTCATCTTGACTTCTTTCAGGTACAAATTTTACTAATAAAAAATTTTAAAAATATCTATATATAACAGTGCTATAAACTTAATCCTGTTACTTAAATATATGTTAAATTTACAAAAAACTATACAACTAAACTTTACACTGCATCCGCTGCTAGATATTTTGGCGTGTTTCTACTAATGCCACTGATTTTAACTTCTACTATTAAAAAGAGAGGGTTCGGGTTTTGCTAGCTTATATTATTATTATTCAACAACTTCTATTCTCGAGTAAGTTGTTTTGATGGAAGCTTTCTTAATTACTGTAACCTTGAAACAGCTGCTTATTTTCTAACATATATTTTTAAAATTCTTAGAAATATATTGGTTGTTTTTCCAATAGATGAGAAGAAACAGACTAAAATGTTGCTCTAGCTTTTAAAGATAAATTAATCTAATTAACTAATAGAATGAGAGGTGACTGCAATTTTTGGACCCCATCGATGATCATTCTTAATTTTTTATAGAAATTGGAGAAAAGTTAGTAGATTATGAATCCAATGGTCTGCCGTGGCAAAAATGGCCGAAACTAGTCAAAAATGGACTTTCAATAAGTTGAACTAAATACAACTGCCAAATGCGCCATAACTTGTCAAATAATGAGATTTTTTTTTTTATTTGGTAACCCTAACTCTTTAATTTTCACTTAAGAAGGTTGCAAACGATTTGGATGTGTGGTGATGGCTTACTTGCATCCTTCACAAATGAGCCAAATTGGCAATAAACATTACGTCAATGATGACGTAACTGATGTAGCCAATTTGTCTTACTTTTAAAAGATACAAGTTTTCCGAACGAGAGATCATAAATCGTTTGTGCTTTTTCTCATTGAAAATCAAAATGCAGTGGGTTGCCAGACGAAAAAGTTTGTTCTCTTTTTGGCAAGTTATTACATATTTGGCAATCGAATTTTAGTTCAACTCATTCCAAATCGATTTTTGATCAGTTTCGGCCATTTTTGCCACGGCAGACCAGTGGATTCGTAATCTACTCACTTTTCTCCAATTTCTATAAAAAAATTCAGAATTATATTCGATGAGGTCCAAAAATTGCAGTCGCCTCTAGGACTATAAATAACACGTGCTGGGTCAATATTCAAACTATATTTTAAGAGTCTCACTCAAATTGGCAAAACTATTGAAGTAAATAATAAAGATAAACATACGATTAATTGTTTTAAACGACCTCTAACTATAAGACATATTGGCACTGAAAACCATTTCTTATTTTACATTATAAACAGGTCCTCTCGATTTAGCATATTGTCATTACCTTTAACATTTTAGGTTATTCATAAATTACTAGAATGGTCTTTATAAAATGAATTAATGGATTTTACATGTATGGACACCTGCCACATCCACTAATACAAATTTTAAAAACTTTATCGCAAAACTCCTTTTAACCATCTTGATAACTTAAGCTTTTTGAGTCATGTTGAGTTCCTAAAAAATATTTTTTATTCTATAGAGGCTAGAAATTTTAACTATAGAACCATAAAAATTAGCACTCTTGCCAAAATAAGACTGATTCATTCAAGTGAAAGGGATAAAAACTGAATCCACACGACCCTCCCTTCTCATTTACAAAATTCTGGATACATCCTTGCATCGAATATGAATAAGAACTAAGTAGTACCCAAATAATGCCAGTGAACATTTAACTTCTATAGACTATATTAAAAAGGATTTTATCAATTAAATTAAAAAGGAATTGACTAAATTAAAAAATATTTAATTTATTTTATTTTATTTTCTACTTTACCGTATTGAAGTTCAAAATATAAAAGTAACTCACGCAAATATGAAAAATATTAAATTAAAATTTTGTCCGTACATATTATTTCAAAAAACCAACATTTTATAAACTGCTAATACATATAATGTTTTCTTACAATGATAAACCATGTAGACTACATATGATTTTTAAAAAAATTAGCAAATGTTCAATGTAAATATCATCATAAAAGGTAAAATTATACGTATTTTAAGAGTTGATATAATTAAAAGTTACTTACCTTTCCCACCATCTCCTATTTAAAAAAAAAAAAAAAAAAATAATAACAATGCTATTTATGAATCAAAGGAATTAGACTGAGAGGTGATTGTAAGTTTATGTACCCCATCGGAGCATTATTCTGAATTTTTTATAGAATATGGAGAAAAGTTAGTAGATTACTAATCCAATGGTCTGCCGTAGCAAAAATGGCCGAAACTAGTCAAAATTGGCTTTGAATGAGTTAAACTAAATCCGATTGCCAAATATGTCATAACTTGCCAAAAAGTTAACACATTTTTTCGTCTGGTGACCCACAACACTTATATTTCAATGAGGCAGGGCGCAGACGATTTCTAATCTATGGCTGGGAAAACTTGCACATTTTAAAAGTAAGCCAAATTGGTGACATCAGTTACGTCATAAGTGACGTAATATTTATAGCCAATTTGGCTCACTTTTAATAGATGCAAGTAGACCATCGCCAGATATCTGAATCGTCGTCAACCTTCCTAAATTGAAAATTAAAGAGCCATGGGTTATCACATAAAAAAGAATGCTCATTATTTGGCAAGTTATGGCACATTTGGCAATTGGATTTAGTTCAACTTATTAAAAGTCGATTTTTGACCAGTTTCGGCCATTTTTGCCACGGCAGACCAGTGGATTCGTAATCTACTCACTTTTCTCCACAGTCTATGCAAAATTCAGAATGATGTGCGATGAGGTACTTAAACTTGCAATCGCCTCTCGGACTAAATAAATTATCCCCAAAACATTAAAAAAGTTACTTTTCTGTACAATTCGGTGCATTGTGTAGAGTTGGTTTAATACCCGTTATAGGCAAGCATATTATCTTTATTTGTTATTATATAGCCAATGATGTGTGGATTTAGATGCGTTTAAGTAAATAAAAACAAATATTAAATTAACATTACAAGAAGTGTATAGGTGAAAGACTTCCTTTGAGCTACTTACAAAAAGAAAATGTTGCAAGTGGTGTCCTTCTCTCTAGAAATTAGTATGATAATGTGGCAAACATGTGACCTGTTTGTTGGAAGAGTATATGTCTTCTTTAACACGTTAAGCGATAAGGGAATTCTTAAGGAAATCCCATTCAGTAGTGCGCTTCGCATTGCTATACCGCAATACCAGTACATCGCTGCTAACAGATTGAAATTTACTCGATAAAGTTAAGTTGATGCATTAGGGCCATTGTTTCTTATCGCAGTAGAAAATATTGTTACGAATTTTTGTATATTTGTAAATATTTCGTAGTGTTAATTTTGTAAATATAAACATTTATGTACATTTTGCTTAAGGCAGTGCAATAGTTCGTCTTAAGTTGGCTTCCCTGCAATATGGGTCTTGATGCTTGATAACGAGTTTTACAGAGGTAACGCTGGGAAGCGAGTTTTACAAGGAGCAGGGCATTTAACATTATAGTAATGGCAATCTCGCCAAATTGGCGAGATAGAGAGAAGTTGGCGACAGTTTTGGCTATTAATTTTTGTCGCCACATTTGACGAGAAATCGTCAAATGTCGCTAAACTTGACGACCATTTGGCGACATTTTCGGTCCCCATGTACATGTATAGGACTTTTCGACTACGATCTGGAAAGTTCTCCAAATATCTACCTCTAGAAGTTTCAGGAAGGTTCGCCACCTCCCCTATATAAGCCTGAGTTAGTTAGTTGACTGGAATTACTGAGTTGAGATACTGAGTCTCGGTGAGCATTCAGAGTAGTTCTAAAGCGAATGTATTGCATTGTCTTTTGCGGAGATTTAGCAGTTGTGTGTCAAGTTTAACTGCTGTTTGTGCTCTATTGTTGTGTATAGAGTTGTATTGAGTCTACTAGAACGAGAAGTTCTGGAATTGTAAAGGAATCTGTGAAGAGTTATTTTGGAATAAATTTCTGCAAGTTTTGATCTGCTTTGGCTTCAAGTCTTTCGAACCCATCCACGCAACAATATTAACGCTTAGAATGAAATGCATATAGACATTTATTCCACACGTTTACCTGCGTTGCCAGACCTCGGACTTAAAATTCTTAGGTAGGCAATTTTTCATAAAGGCATTTTGGACATAGTATATTTAATATTATTTTTATCTAGTGAAGTAACAATAATACTTCAAAAACTAAGAATTCCTGCACTTTAAAAAATACCAAGAATGGCACTATGTCAAATTACAGGTGTGGGGAAAACAACAGCGTACTGTCAACCACTGATGACTGACGCTGCCTAAACGAAAAGTTCAGTGTCAGCCACCAATGGCTGACGAGGCACTCAAAGTGTCAATGATACTATCCTGTAATAAATAAAAAATTAAATAAATTTTCAGTAATTGGCTTAAAACAATGTAATTTTTTTAGTTTTATATCATATTTTACACTGTCAGCCATCGATGGCTGACGCGGCGCTCAACGTGTTAAAAGGGGAAAATAAGATGAAGCAAGTCACCTCTCTGACAATGCTAATTATCTAGAAGGGTGAAAAATATTGTTGTGTTATTGGGTTCGAAAGATTTGAAGCCAAAGCAGATCAACACTTGCAGAAATTTATTCCAATATAACTCTTCACAGATTCCTTTACAACTCCAGAACTTCTCGTTCTAGTAGACTCAATACAGCTCTTTTCACAACAATAGAGAACAAAACAGCAGTTAAACTTGACACACAACTGCTAAATCACCGCAAAAGACAATGCAATACAGTTCGCTTTCGGAACTCTCTGAACGCTCACTGAGACTCAGTATCTCAACACAGTAATTCCAGTCAACTAATGGACTCAACTAACAACTAACTCCAATCAACTAACAACTAACTCCTAACAACTAACAATGACTCAGCTGACTCGATCACAGTCATCTTCTGACTAACCTAGCTGACTAACTCATCCGCTCGCTTGGCCGGCTTATATAGGAATCAAACCTTTTTGAAATTTCTAGAGGTAGATATTTGGAGAACTTTCCAGATCGTAGTAGAAAAGTCCTATACATGTACATGGGGACCGAAAATGTCGCCAAATAGTTCCCAAGTTTAGTGACATTTGGCGATTTCTCGCCAAATTTGGTGACAAAAATTAGTCATCAAAACCGTCGCCAACTTGGCTCTATCTCGCCGATTTGGCGAGATGGCCATTACCATAATGTTAAATGCCCTGCTCCTTGTAAAACTCGCTTCCCAGCGTTATCTCTGTAAAACTCGTTATCAAGCATTGAGACACACATTGCGGGGAAGCAAACTAACGACTTACTATTGCACTGCCTTATGCGAAATGTACATAAATTTTACTATTTACAAAATTAATACTACGAAATATTTACAAATATACAAAAATTCGTATTAATATATAGTGTGATGCGCTATTTCAGCACATGCAAACAAATAAAAATTATTACTTACATGATAGATTGAAGATTCAGATGCATATTAATCCAATTAAATCACACAAAAAATAGAATTTTGATCAACTAAGATAGAAATTGAATCCACATCTTGTATTTTAAATTTTTGCAAAATGTTTTCGATATATTTCTACTCATACAGAGTAATGCTATTATTATTTTATATGAATTCTAAGCTCAAACAAAAATTTAGTTTTCCAAGATCTTTCATTTTGAGTAAAAATATATCTTGCCTCTAATTTTATCATTTCTTTCTTCGCTATTTAAAAGTATTTATGAACCAACAACATATAAGATAATTACGATTTAAACAGTGACGTGTTTCTTTCTGTAGATATATTTGCTCGATTGTATTAATTTGAATTAGTTTAAGTAACATTCTTTACATGGCTCATTCCTTATACTTCCTTAGGAAGAGAGATTCTGGTCCAATTTAGATAACTTTCCCGATAACTTTTACCCATAAAAAAGAATGTTACTTCAATTAACTTGATTTTTTTTATTAATTATTTTTTAAAAATTAGAGAATTCCATATAAATCTACCATTAAAATCATCATCGACGTAAGCCATTACCAAATCTAAATAGTAAATGCTTAAACTGTTCCACTGCATATGCGATTATCGCACGTATAGAACTTAATCTTGCCATAAGCGAAACATTTTTACAGCGAGTTTTTAACACAATCGACTCCCCAAATATTATTTTAAAAAAATGCGACTACAAAAGATAATTTGAATAAAACTTTCTTCAAAACTTAACTTTCTTTCAAAGCATGTTCAAAAAATACTTTCTGTTTTGATATTTTTCTGATCATATTTGGTTTCAAAAATTCACTTTCAATTTATCACATTATTGTTGTTTGGTATGTCGATGTTTTCTGCGTTTTGATATTCAAGGACATTAAATTATTCCTCCATAGTATCTTGCAATAACTATATATCAGAACTTACTAATGCTCCATAAACACTAGAATCACTTTAAATGTCATTAGAAGTGTGTTGCTTGACGCCACACTTATAGCCAAACCTTATCAGATATTTGTCTATTTTACAAGTATGTATGAAATTCAGCCAGACAGATTTCCGTTCATCGAAATTGGATCAATGTTCAACTTTAAGCTATTTTGACGTGATTTCAATGAAAGTTCATAATATGTACAATATTGATCCGTATATCCTCTATGTATATGTATAACTATGCCGTCAAAATATGAGCTAAAATCTAAATAGTTCCCAAACAGAGTGAGCAAAGTCATTTTAAACACTTAGGTGCATTACTTAAATCAAATGGCATTACTACAAAACGATATTATCCAAATGTAATTACGAAGGAGCAGAGATCGGAGCTTTCTTCCATCTAGTTCGATACAATGCACTGCATTTTTGGAATCTACTAAAGAAAATAATTCAGAATCTTTCAGTTTTGACAATAAGTTATCTTGGGGTGGAATTCGGTAGTTTTGACTTTTAATTAATTTGTTAAGGTGACAAGGAACTAGCTAGTTGTCTTTTTAGAAACATTAGGAATATGATTTAGCCAATCCTGTGGCTTAGTAAAATTTTTTGGCAGTTCCATTGTGTTCCTTTCGTGATAGTTTATTCTGAACTTTTTATTCTCATGTTGAATATACACGATGCAGCTATGGCAGGAGTTTCAATGCCGTGTAGTTTGATTTGATGGTAACCTGGGAGACAACATCCCTACCCTAATACATCTAGGTATGCCTTTACTACTTGTGCAATCTTTGACGACTTCGTATTAACACTAATCGTTCGTATTAACACAAAACGTAAAATGTTATCAGATAAAGAATTAATTCATTAGATCAGATGGAGGTAAAAACATGATGTGGTACTTAGCTTAGTAATAATTATGATGAAATTTAAAAGAAACAGTATTTGTGGAGAGACCTATCTAGATCTTGTGTTTTGTCATCATGATAAAATTCCTGCCTGATTGTATTGCCTTTCAGCCGCAAACTGCAAACGAGTACTAGTTCAAATTCTGCTCCTGAACGTTTGAAAAAATACTGTGACTTTTACAGTTATTACTATGTGTTAAAAGTCATCTACTACTTTTTTTCTTGCTAGTTGCACACTGGATTTTTAATCACCCGTATTGAATTTTAACACCTCAGGATAGTTGTTGAAATAAACGTCTAATAATCATTCCTGGTCTTGTGATGTAGACAAACTTGCAATGTAAGAATTGTTACAATTACCACTGTCGATTGCTGTGTTATTGTTTAATGCATATAGATGACTGAAAAACTAGAACAGTTATTTAACGCAGTTGTTTAACCACATTCTTGAAGCTGGACATTGCTTCAGTTGGTGATACGATCCAATATCTTGAGCACGATCATTGTTTTCGATGTGCACGAAAGTTATTTTATTGATTTTTGTTTCAATGATTTGAGAGCTTGGAAATCAGCGTATCTTCTTTACTTGTCTTATAGTATCTGATGATACCAATACACAAAGTTAAAGATTGTTGTGATACGACAAGCGAGTTATTAACGAATAAGCGATAATATTAACCAACGAGGACATTTATAATAGCTGAATGTTTAGTAAATATAAACAAGATGAAAACGGTTACAGCCTAGATAACAAATAAACGTATACAAAAACTTTACTTACCACCTGTAATAAAAAGAAAATAAACATGATAATCAATTGTGCTATGAAACATTTCTCATTTCAACATTATGAATATTAAAATAACTTTTCATCGTGTACTAAAATTGTCTTCTCATAGTCATAGTCATAGTTAAATATATATAAAGGAAAGGAAATTATGAATAAAATATTTCATTTTTTAACTATAAATTTTGATCACTTTAAAAACTTTACTCCTCCCCCGCCCCTCCACCGTTAGAAAAATAATAGGCGCGTCCTTAAATCTCATATAAATAAGAACATATTTATGATGGAAAAGTGACACATAATACCTCAACTAAACTTTAATAGGAATTTGAAATTAAATTAATTCGTCCAATTATTTTTTTCTAGTTTATCTATTTAAAGTTTAAAATATAAAAGTAACTCTCATAAATATGAACTAGGAGAGTGGAATATAGCACAACTTTTATATACACTTTAATGCTAATCATTGCATTTAAATTTGAGATTGGCTGATGAAATTTATTGTTTGCTTATGAATGTAATTTTCGTTTCAATATTTTTAATAATTATTAAAAATGGTCAATTTGGCGATATGTTTAACGACAAGTATTGCATTATTCTTTCTTGCATGTATAACAGATGAGAAACAATCGTTTGATCGGCAATGCTCCGAGAAAGAAAAGAGAACTATGCATTAAAAACATTTGTTTTTCCTCTTTTTACGTTTTCATCGAAATTCTACAGAAATTTCGTAGGTGAGAGCACTTTAAAAGTCATTATCATAGCGATTTTGATAAAAATCGTTAGAGCCATATTTTGGCAATTGCTAAAACCCTACATTTTTCAATTGCCACTTCCTTATGCTCCAGCGCAATTTTCATGAAAACCTTAGCGGCAGGTTCCATGGCCACAACTAAACCATATACAAGAGTTGCATTTCGTAGATTAATCCGTTCGGTATTTATGATGATGACAGACAAGGAATTATGCTGAACACGCACATCTTTCTAGACCGCTTTTTTGTATTTAAATAAAATATTCATTATTAAAAATTAAGAATAAAGAATTTTAATAATAAATATTTTTACTACTCTAAAGATCTGTTTAAAACTAGGGGTGTGGAACATCGCACAGCTTTCAATTACACTAAATTACTGATGTGGATTTGTGTCATTTATTGTTTTAATATTTCCATCATTCGTTTAAAAAAAATGGCCACTTTGTATTTTTTTTGTATTTAACACGGTAAAGAACGTATAAAAATACAAAAACAAATCGGTATTTTTTACCGAAAATAATACGTTCAGTGACCTATATTACATGAGGGATAATTAATAGTAAAAAATTTATAATTTAAGAACTTTTTGTTCAAATTATTTTAGAAACTAAAATTGCATTCCGTTAATTGCTAATATGTACTATGTTTGTTTACAATGAAATTCATTTGTTAAAGCATATAAACTTAATCATACGATTTCTTTTATAGTTTTATGAAAGTTTAATGCAACTATAATATCTTAAAAGGAAAATATATCTATTTAACATATGGTAAATATAAAAAAAAAGTTATTTACCATCACCACCATCTCCGCCATCTCCGCCTTTACCCCCTATATATATAAAAATAAAAATAAAAACATTATTTACAATTTCGAAAAATATTTATCTTCCACACATTGGAACATTACGATTAACAAAAATTCCTTATCTTATTTTGAGATGGCTATAACCAATCTTATCCAATTATATATTTCTTACAATTACTTATATTTCTCTTGTATAGCAACTGCATATTATTTATATTCCTTATAAGGGCATATACCTATTCGTATGTGTATTCTATATCTGTGCAAAACTCAGACACTGTAAAACAAGTCAGAATTTAACTAATTTACAATAAATGTGTTCCATCTGCTACAATAAGTCTCACTGTCTGTCTTTCTATAATATCACAGTCTTTCTTCATGATCTTTCGGAAAGAAATCCTTGAATTTTAAATGACATAACAGCCCACTTGATGCGCTGGCCACTTGATAGCTCTGGAGTTAGTGCTCTGGCCTCGCATGCCAATGGTACTGGGTTCTAATCCTGGGTTAGACATTCATTGTGGTTCGGAATCCACGGTAAGCTGTAGGTTCAGGCCTGATTAGCTGTCATTGTGCATAAAAATATGTCGTTGAGGGTACAAACCAACCAACGACATAACAGGGAACTAGTGAGATACAGAAAGAAGAGACAAGTGATATGTTGTCTAGTTAGATATCGAATTTTAAATACAATTTAATTATAAAAGATAATTTTTACTAGACGTTTACAATAGGTGTCCCAAAAATGACCGAAGATTTGAAAAATCAATTGAGGAAAAAAAAAAAAAAAAAAAACACCGGAAGGTGATGGAAATGTACGGTTTGCTGCATTCTTCGTAAGTAACCAGTAAATTTATTCTTACCAATTTTTAAAATTAGTTACAAAATTAGGCAACAGAGGGCGCTGATAACTAGGAAAACTACAAAACAATGTTTTCAAAATAACCACAGTTTACAGCAACAATGTGGAGCAGTCCGAGGACGAAATTCACAGACGCCCGTGAAAACATTTCAGTTGGAATGTTCTGACAAGCAGGAAACGATGGTTATTTTGAAAACATTGTTTTGTAGTTTTCCGAGTCGTCAACGCCATCTATTGACGAACCTTATAACTAATTTTGAAAATTAGTATGAATAAATTCCCTGGTTAATTAAGCAGAATGCAGCAAACCGTACACATTTCTATCGCCTTCCGCTCTTTTTAATTGATTTTTCAAATCGTTGGTCATTTTTTTGACACCCGGTATATACTACGTGTTTTTTTTTTATAATATAATGCATAGTAAAAATGTATAAATTTAATTCTTTAACTTTTAACAGTTTGATGAAAAGTGCAATGTAATTATCGTACAAAAGATAAAAATATATTTAACCTAAAGGTAGATATAATTGAAAATATATACCGTCTCCGCCATCTCCTCCATCACCACCTTTTACCATTTAAAAAAATTGCAATGTTATTCAAATGTTAGAAAAACATCTTATTTCAATACTTTTTGAAAAATTGCATTTCATAAAATATAATTTTCGTGTATTGAAACGCCTATAGCCAATGTTAGTCAATCATCTAATACAAATTATGATGTATTGTTTAATATTTAAACTTGCTATATATTACTATTTGTATTAACAATTTAACCAATTCGGCATCAGGATATTATGTATTAAACAAGCCAATGTTGGTGTCTTCATCCAGAAATCTCTCGTGACACTTCATCTTGTGACCACGGCAACAGGCAAAGCTGTACTTTAAGACGGAGTACTTATTGTAAATGACATATCTTTTGTACTGAAATAAAAATGTGTGTTGGAATGCATCTGTCTTTTGTTTTATAAGAGACGTTATAATGAAAACAAATTCAAGCTCAAAAATTAAAAGTAGAAAATCATTTCATTTACATTTGGTATGATTGCGTTGACATTTATTGTGGAAAACTGTTCTATACCCTTGCTCTAACATAAATATCTGAAGGTATGTTCAAAATTACACTCCTTGTCGGCTTTCTGGTTTTATTGATTCAGTTTTGCTTGAATCTTATATGTTTAATATAGTATGGAATTTAATGTTATTCAGTATAAAATTATTTTTGTTGAATTTGAATGAGCATTTTAATATTTTTTCTACATATTTTCTTAGCAGAGTGTGAACGTTTTGTAAAAAGGAAAATTGCATATTGTGAAACGTTGAATAAATTCAACTACAAATTCCATTGGAGACCTACAGTTTTTATTGGAATTTTAAATACTGGGGAATGTTTTATTTAATTACAAATACTTTTCACAATACCTAAATGCTACTTGTATAAAAAAAAAACTTTACTTACAATTTATATATATATATAAATGTGCTAGAAGTGTGAGTAGAAGCGGGGTGACGCGTCCCCCCACTTAAAAAAAAAAATACCCTGGTAGCCCCCCCCCCACACACACTTCTAAAACCATAGAAATCCATCCCCCACTTTTAAAAGCACTCAATCCGTCTAAAAACCAAAAAATAAAAATTACATTAACCTTTAAAATGGTAACACTGAGAAAAAGTAACCTTTTTTTTACATTCGAAAACTTTAAAGCTATTTATGGTTACTACTTTAACTCAATTTATGAATGGAAAATTCTTAACTCTTAAGCAAAAAAATTTTCCACGTGATACATTTTTTCTTGTTGTGCATGAATAACGTTTGCCTAAATTTTTCTGAAATTAACTTTTACCGCTTGAATAAAACCTGTTTAACTTCTTTATAATCCTTTGCAATTTCTTCTCTTTGTCTGGAGATTTATTGAGCCACTTGGCAGTGGAATTGCCCTTGCGCAATGAAAATAAAATCAACCAACCAATTGAATCACATCATAAAGTAATAACCCAAATAAATGTGTAACCCAGGTACACTATATCAGTTTGTATTGCCAAACAATCAAACATAATTAGTATAAACATGTCATTTGCTTTGAGGTTAAATTTTTGCATCAAACTATATAATTCCAATATCTATTTCATTGACGTATTACTAACATTTTAATTGCCGTTGGGAATGGACAATTTCCGCATTTTTTTTTTTTTTTTTTTTTTTTTTTTATTATTATTATTATTATTCAATTCTAAATGTTTCGAAAAGCCATCAACAACAAAAATTCTGCTCAATGGGCTTTTTCTTTTTTTTTTTTTTAATTTGTTATCAAAATTTCCCTGTTAGACGTTGGTGAGGAAACGATTCATTCGGCTCGGATTGAAAGTGACGTCAGGGCTTCCCAAACATCTGGGCTTGAAATGCATCAGCTGAAACCAGTTTTGCAAGTTTCTCGCAAATCGCGTCAACCTGTACGTGATATAGCAATAGTCTACCAGCTCCAACTATTTCAAAGCCAACTATTTGGCAGAAACCTCTCAATAACCACAGAAACACTAGGAATCCTTGACGTCACGGATTTTATTGCGTGTTTTGATCGGACTGGTTTTGGCTTGGTTTTCAGGCATTTTCTTTTCTAAATATATTTAAATAACTGATTTATTTAAAGAACTTTTGTTTAAATATTTGGAATCAGAAAGAAATTCTTCATATATATAAACTAATTTCACTAGTTTTTAAAAAATGCGGGGATTGTTTATTGTAGATCTATTTATTTCAATATGTAATTTTTGTAGATCACTTTGCACCTCATTTTTTTTTTTTTTTAACCTGTTGTTATTTTCCGCCTTTGTTCGGTAATTTTTTCTTAGCGTCTTACGTTCTTCAATTTCTTCTTTACCTTTCTTTTTTTTTATTTTCATTTTCGATCATTCTTTGGTGCTATCTTCATCGTAATTATTGCTCACCACGCTTATCCTTTTTTTTTTTAATCGTTAATATTATGTTTGTCCTTAACATCTTCTCCCAGCTAATATTTTTAAATCATATTTCTTAGTAATAGCAAACATCTCAAGTACACTTACTTAATCAAGCTCACTTACGATTAAGAATTGTTGATTAAATTAAAAACAGGATTTCCCATTTTAGTTTCTAGTTTTCATACAGGATATTCATAATTTAAAATAACCGTCGTAATCACGAAAATAGTAAATTCAAGTTGTGTGGCTCTGCTTATTATGTAAACCATATTAGCATTTGTAAACTGCTAATGCGTACTATGTTGTATACCATAGAAGTAGATAAATTGTCATATAAACTTAGATATTAGACTTTTCACCGTGTTATGAAACGTTCAATGCAACTGCCTTGCTAAAAAAGGTAAAAATATATTTATTAAAAGTACAGATATAAGTAACAGTTATTTACCATCGTGTGGATGCCCCTCAGTACCTATTTAAAAAAAGAACATTGATTTTAAATATGAAGTTAATTATTTGTCACATTCTAAATATTTTACCTATCTTTAGAACCAACATATTTTATACTCAGCCATTCACTCAAAACAACGATGCAAAACAAACTTCACACTTTAATAGCAAATTAAGTTTTATACCGCAATCACTGCATACAACACTACCTGAAAGCTGCAGTTGCAACTTTAATTTTTAAATTTTGTAACATATTTGTGCGGCTTTTCCAGTAAATATACTAGTGTATCGAAAAGAATGAAATGATTATAAATCGTTGATATTTATGAAACAACGATCTCGTGAATGAAAGTTATGTTGCTGAACGATGAGGCATGTCTTAGAATTTTTGGGAATCGCCACTAGATGGCTTGCTACGTGTGAAAGCAGATAAACCGTCTTAAACACCGTCTGTAGGGAAGATGGGAGTCATTCTTTATATATCACACATCGTATTATTGTTTCTTTGTTCTATCTATCACTGTCAATGGGTTACTACCTTTCAAAGTTAGGGATTAATTCTTGATACAACATTCAGGGCCTGATTTCCCACAAGACCTGTAAGGCCCGTGCCTAGGGCCCCCAAATTACCGAAAGTTTTTGCATTATGATGTAAATGTCAATATTCTGTTCAACTCATTGATCAATGTCATAAAACAGGAACGTATATTTTAATAACTCTTACTAATATATAAAAAAACTTATGTCGTAACAATTATTTACTCAAAATGATAATAGATGGTAATCGAAATTGTCACTAATATTTAAATAACATCATTAATTGCCGATGACGCCCCCCCCCCCCCCTTCTCCCCGTCTGCTATGTTGTGCCTATAGGAATTGTTTTTCTAAATCGGGCCTTGACAACTTACATGTTTCTAAACAAAACTATCACAAATCTTCCTTCGTATCAACACTTTGAAGTTTTTTTTTTTTGTGGTACCCTAAAGTTCAGCACCTAGAATTATGAATAAAAATTAAAAAAAAAAATTATAATAATGCTCCCAAGTTAACGTTTTTCTGAATATTACTGTTGTTTAAAAACAATAAACATATTGCATGCAAAACTAGAGTTACTGAATGATTTCTAAGTAAATAGAGGAACATGTTATATCTTTAACTTATAGTTCTTCTGATAAACACTGTTTTCAGACACATCTAGGGTAAAGTTCTTCAAAACGTAAGTTATGTTATGTGCAGAGCCAAGACCACACTGGATTGAAACGAGCACCAAGGTACTCTCCAGAACGTGACAATTAATAGTAAACCGTGGAAACAGCCACTGTGGACTAGTGGCGCTGCATTCCAACCAGTAGCAGCTATTTTCTTTGCTTGGTCAGTGTTGTCAGGTCTGGCAATTTTTCGCCAATTTGCAATTTTCGAGGGTTTGGCGATGTACGATTTTTTGTCGACTTTAAACTTTTTTTCTGGCGAATTTCAGCTTTTTTTTTTTTTTTTCTACGATTTTCTACTTTTTGAGTTCTGGTTATTAGTTAATTTTTAAATTTCTATATTTTTTTCGTTTTTGTTTAAAGCAGACTCATCAGAATTTTCTTGCTATTGCGTGGTGAATTTTTGGCACCTGATGCCTGGGTTTATTGAGGAGTGGATGGAAGAAAACATATTTATTGCACTTTCCTTTCTTATTTTGTTCTCAACCATTCTGCAGATAATCTGACTTGAATATTACTTTTACAACTGGATACATTCATTTCAGTAAAGAATATGTAGTTGAAAAATATGCAGGTTTCATATGAATAAAGCTCAATACACTCTACTTACTACCATCAGCTGGTGGTGTAGGCGATCCTTTATCCCCTAGAGAAATTAAATATAGTTGAAATAATAGACAAGATCAGACTGAAAATAAATATACAATAAAAATATATTACTATGTACTCGATCGTTGAAAGATAAATTTTTACAATTTAAAATTTGAATAAAAACAAGAATTTGACAAACTTTTCCTATGTTAAAGAACAAAATGGTTACTATATTCGGTGTGGAAGGAAAGGGAGAGTGCTTTTAGTAAAAATAATCTACGACAACAGTCATAATTTTATGTAATTATAGAGTATCGTAAAAAGGACTGTCGCATGAGGCGTGTAACTTCAAAACCAGCTTCATTTAAAGCGATTTTTTTTGCATTCCTCCACGTTTTGGAAAATCTCGATTTTAAAATAGTGATCTAGAAAAATGCCTGGCTGTGTGTCTGTAGAACAAATTGACGGACGATGCTCAAATTTGGCTTGTGGGTAGGAGGTGGCCGCATGAGGGGCTGCCTTGGAAAAAATCATGTTTTCAATGATTGCTACAAAACGGCTCAAACGATTTTGATCAAAATCATTGGGGTGATGCCTCTTAAGGTGTTTTAAAAGTCATATTCTACGAAATTCCAGTAAAAATGCTTTAATGTCGTAAAAAGTTTAAATGAAAAAAGAATGCCTTCAACACAGAATCCTCTTTCCTTGAGCATACCTCATCAACGATAGTTTTTTCATCTCCCCTCAGTTTCACTTATTATAAAGGATAATATAAGGATTGTCGAAAAGTGTATCGCCAAAACCACCATTTTGGAGGAGGGATTGTTGTTGTTGTTGTTGTTTTTTTTTTTTTTTTTTTTTTTTTTACCCACACAAGAATAATTGCCAAAAATATCGCCAAACTGGTCATTTTTTTTAATTGAAGGATGAAAATATAAAAACGGTAAATGACACAAATCCCCGTCAGTATTATAGTGTAATTCAAAATTCTGCGATGTTCTACCCCCCTAGTTAATTTTAAAACTTTGAATTTCCTGGTTTTAGAGTTGCCGTACAATATAATTGTTAAGGATCATTGAAAACTGATTAGCATTAAAAAATTAGCCAAACATTTCCAAGGGTGAACAACAAATTGGTTAACATTTTCGAGGGTAGTGTTTTCAGGGGGAAACCACATACTTTGCACCCCATTGCGAAAATAAAAGCTAAAATTGGTAATAAAAATTTTATATCATATTTTAGTTCTACTGCACTAATAATAAACTTCTGTAATTGCAATGTGACCCAAAAATGTCTGACACGTTTGAAAAATGAACTAAAAACACAGAAGACAGTGGGAATATAGCGTTTGTATCATTCTACATGGATAACTTAAGTATTTCATACATCAATTTTCAAAAATAGGTACTAAGTTCACCAAAAGCATATGTTGTCGAAAACATATGGGATAAAATCGATGATGGAAAGAGATCCATTTTTGAAAATTTATGGGGAAAAAATCTCTAGTTACCTACGTAGATTTTTGGTTAATCTATTGAGTTTTCAAACTTGCAAGTTTTTTTTTTTGGGGGGGGGGGGGAGCACAGTGTATTTGTGTGATAGGGTACGTAGAGGAGAGATGCCTGTATAATAAATTCGTTTAAACACAGCAATGAACAATTTTTGTCTCTTTATTTGTTCTCAAATTTTAATGTTTGGAAAGAGTAGCTAATTTCTATTCTCTGTTTTTTTTTCCGGAGAATATAAGTGCGCCTGTCAGGTTTTGGCAGAAAAACGACACAATTCAAAACAAATCGAAATTGACGTCTTTTGATCCGAAACAGTTATACAGCTCCATAGACCCCATAGAGGCTGAGTTGTTTAAAATGTCATCATCGAGATTGATGGTACATCTGATGCATTACAGGTGCATCTGATCGGGTTCTTGTTTGGATATTACCTAGGAAAGCAGCCAAGTCCGATGTAAAAGCCATAGACATGCAAGTGTATTATTATGTGGACTGGTCTTAGGCCCGTTTTCGACCTCTCACAGCTCAGCTTCTATTATAGCTAGAACAATGATTTTTTTTTTTTTTTTTTTTTGCCATCAAGTTGCCCCTGGTGAGTAGAAGAAAAATAGCTACATAATTTTTAACATTGAACGAGGAAACATGGCAAAAAAAATCTTTTGAAAATCGCCGAAGTCACCGATATTGTGTTCTTCTTTTGATTCTTCTTCTGGTTGTGACCACAACTTTAGCCAGGGCTATGGCCTAAACTATTTGATGATTTTTTTACCATTCAATTTCATTCATCTCCACTTGAATTGATTCCCCCTCTTCTCCCCGAAAATGATCCCGATAATTGGGAATTTTAGTCTGGCCCACTGCTTAAACACTTTTATTTATCCCCCCCCCCCCCCAGTCCATTCTTTTTTTTATTCCACTCAGATTGATAAGAGTAAGTGCCTTTTGTATGAATTAATGCTTACGAAGGTATGTACCCCCCCATCCCCCCACCCCACCTCCAGAAATGATCCCTTAAATTGGGAATTTTAGACTAAGGACTGACTAAAGCCCATCAACGGATTTTGGATATTCGCCTTTCGCTCAATTTTAAGAAGTGACTTTGATACTTTCAGTTATACTTTTTTTCTAATTACACTAATTAATAGTTTAATTAGAAAAAAGTAAACCACTTTCAGTTTAAAATATATTTCTCATCGTGTCTAGTTGGGTTTGAACCACGTACCATCTGATCACTGGCCTGATACTTTAACTACTGCGCCCCCAGAGATTGTTTCTTCCTTTCTCTTTAAATAATAGTGACTCTTATATATCAAATTTAAAGCGAAAGTTGTTTTTAAACACACTTTTTTTTATTTATTGGTATATAAAGCTGGTAATCTTCTACTTCGTAAATAAAGCAAGTATTTTTTTTTTATCTATGTTCAACTAACTTTTTATAATTACTTTTTTTAGTACATATTAGCATGTTTTTTTATCTTAAGTTATAACAAGTCGATACATATTTTTAATTATGAATACTATTTCTTGATGTGGTAAGGAGAGCTGCTACTACTTGATATAAGCGAAAAGGATTTCGGTTGCAAACCTAAATCTCTCTACAATATTGAATCATGATATTTACTATCATTCTCAATACATCGAGTCATATGGGAATCTAACGGTGTTGTCGATTAAGTCATTTTGAGCTTAAAGCGATGGTGTGATTATTCACGTTAAAACATTCATTGACCGTATCTTGCTCATTTAGAGCATAACAAACGTAACGAAAAGAAATGATATCTTTCAAAAAGCAACTAGACGTTTTAAGAAAAAGTCAGCCAGAAAAAAATTGTGAAATCTGGTGTTTGGTGACAAGCGGCCACATATCATTTCTTTGGGTTACTTGTACACAATGAACTAAATTGGAATTATAAGGGGGAATATCCATAGGCAATCAGTACTTGACATTACAGAGTTTTGATCAAATTAATTTCAATTCAGTGCAATGAGTGCAAAGTAGCTCTTGAAAATGAAATGAGATTTATCCAAAATAACTCTGCCTACCAAATTCTGATTGCCTGTGGGTATTCCCCCCATTAATCCCAATTCAGTTCATTGTGTACAAGTAACCCAAAGAAATTATACGTGGCCGCTTGGTGGCAAACACCAGATTCTATAACTTTTATTGGCTGACTTTTATTGGTGCAAAAGAACAAAAGTGACAACTCCCGATAAAATATTCATCTCTGTTCCTAAGAACGAAAATGCGCTTAACAATGTATAGTCTTGCAATGAAGAAAGATAATAATAATATAACCCATTAAAAAAAAGTTTTAAATAAAAATCCTTTAAATGCATTACAAAATTGTAGGGGCAATTGCAACTTATTGAGTTCATTAGTCTAACTGTCAAGTTTCAGCTCGATAGGACGACGGTGAAATAACTTCAAATTGAACATGTTTGAATTTAGCTTGGTATCTAGATAGTAGAACGTGAGTAAAAGCTGATAATTCTGATGTAAGGCAATAGAAATATGTATAAAAGAGGCTCTTGCGTGGATGTCCCAAAACTTAATAGAAATCATTTTAAGGTATAAAGAGTGTACCTGCCAAGTTTAAGCTCGATTGGATGGAGGGCATCAGATTGATCAGTAATCTGAAACCCCAATAGAAGCTAGTATAAACTTTATAAAAGACATTGACATCGAATATATCTACCAAGTTTCAGATCGATTAAATGAAATCAAGTGTGTGAATTAGTCATCTCCAACGTTTGTTAAATTTGTTTTTTAATGACAGTCATGAATATCAAAAGTTGATTTCATGCATTCTTATCAGAAACGAATCTGTGTGTCAAATTTCATTTTCATCCCTTCTATATAAATTTTTAAAAGATATTTTCAACCATTTTTTTTTTTTTTTTAAGTTAACAAAATTATAGTATTTGAAGCAGATAACTTTTCAGCATTTGCACCTCGTGTTTCTGCAGTTACAAAATCCATATTCATGCAGAAATAGACAGCCAACATTGTTCACACTATTTTTTCAATTAATAAAAATTGAAAAGTCTACAAAATAAAACAAAATAGATGACCAAACATAATTTGAAATTGTAACAAATGTATTTTATAACAGTCAATAGAGGGCAGCACAATCCATAGCGGTTTGTTCTTAACTGACTGTACACCTTATGCTTTCCCAGACCAGAAAGCTTTGCCAAAAACTTGTTTTCAGATGAACTGCTCACTCGAGAAGAAAAAGCGACACGCAGCTGTGTGCGTTCTAACTCGATTCTGTAAAAAGGTGCCATCCAGTCCTATGGCGTCTTTGTTGTAAATAGGGACGATAACTTCTAGTATATGAAAAAATTCATATTTTAACTTTCAAATGACCACCTCTGTTTTCGCTACCCACTCACTAAACCCACAACGAAGACCTGTGAGTAAATTATATCTCTAGGCTCGTATTAGGGTTAAAGATGTCACCCAACCGCGTGACAATAGGCTTACAAAATGGCTCCCAAGAGTGGGGCAGTGTTACAAAATCAGTTTTAAACAATATGAAGCAACAACTCGAAAGCAGAAACTTCACAATAACAAGATGGAACGAAGAATTGCGTTACCTAACGACAGGATATCGTGACGTCAAAGCCAATAGCGGTGTATTTTGATGGAATCGTGTTTTATAGTACGGGTAAAATAGTGCCGAAACACATCTGTAAAATAAAAGAAAAATGTATCCGTTGATGAAACTTGGCAAAAATGTTTAATTTTTCATGAAAATGAAGAATCAACAGATACTATAAAAATATCTAGCATAAAAGGGTGGGGGTAGGGAGTTTTGAGGCATGTGATGTATGATTTTAGAGGGTGTTTTTTTTTTTTTTTTTTTTTAAGCCTGAATCGCATAGAAAAAAATTTAGACGATATAACCAATTAAGGAAAAGTTACATTTCTTTTTGCAAACTGAAATAGTGTAAAAAGCGAGTTACGGTAAAAAAAAAAAAAAAAATGGTTAGTTCATGTAACTTGGCAGAAACGTTTTATTTATCATAAGAATAAATAAACAAAAGAGTCTATAAAAGTATCTTGCATAGATGAGGTTTTTTGAGGGGGTGGGGAGGAGGGATTTACTTAACTGAAAATTAATTAATTTTTATGTCCAATTTTGCCTGTACTATTGGGGAATTTATGAACATTTATTTTTTGCAATATTTAAAAAACCAAATTTAAAAAGAACTTTTATTTGAATATTTGGAATCAGAAATAAATTCCGCATTAATATAAATTTGATTTCTAGAGTTTTTAAAAAATGAGGGAATTGTCCATTTGTGATTGGCTATATGTGTCAATAAAAATGAACTCTTAATAAAAAGATTTTTTTCTTCTTTACAATAGATTGCCTTGAAGTAGGAACCGGAATAACGTAATTATACTGAAAATTTAAGTTCACTTATCTATTATACTAAAAAAGAGCTTTTTAAGGTAAAGCACTAAATTGCATCTTGATATAATAACATTTCACCAAAATACCAAATTTATATTTACAATTGGATTTTACTGCATTATTGGCTGTTCCTAAATTCGTCAGCTAATCTGATGTTAAAAGTCACTTTCACAGCTGAATACGTTATTTTCAGTAAAAAGTATCTGATTGTAAAAAAAAGTTAGATGTGAATAAATTTCAATACATATGTACTTACCACCATGAGGTGAATGTGGAGGCGATCCCTCGTCTCCTAGAAAAATAAAATATTGTTGGACAATCAACAAGATCACATTAAAAATAAATGCATGTGACAAAAAAAAAAAAAAAAAAAAAAAAATAGAGTGTACTTGCTTCGTTGAAAACCAAATATTTTAGATTTTAAAACTTTGAATTGTCTGATTTTAGTTTCATTACAATACAATTGTTGAATTAAAAGACCAAACTGGATTGAAACGAACGCTGAGGCACTCTCCAGGCCAAGACAAGTAATAGTAAACAATGGAAACAGCCGCAGTGGCGCTGCATTCCAACCAGTAGCAGCTATTTTCTTTGTTTGGTAAGGGCTGCCAGGTGTAACAGTTTTTCGCCAGTTTAACAATTTTAGAGGGCGATTAGCGATTTTTTGCCAACTTTAAATCTTTTTCCTGGCAAATGTTAACCTTTTTTGGCGATGTTCTGCTTTTCGAACATTTTAACAGTTCGAACAGTTTAAAGCAGACCCAAAAGACTTTTTTAGCAACTGCGTGATGAATTTCGGTGTCTGTTGGCTTGGACTATTGAGTAGTGAATATAAAACATTTACTGCACTATCCTTTCCTGTTTTGTTCTCAACCATTTATTTTAAAATTCTTTGCTTTTGTTACATATTAGACATCAAATATGAGACTTTGATATCTATTTTCAAAGTTAAGTTGTTGATTTACAATATGGAGTATTTTTTAATTTAATTATTCTTTATCGAAACAGAGTTTGGACTTGTATGTTGTATTTTCAAATACTTAATATTAAATTCCATTTTGTTTGTGTGAGGCGAACAAATCTGCGACGTTGATTAAGACAGAATATTTTTGGCTATTTTTTTTAATCAGCTGTTGGCGATTCCCGTGATCTCAAAGTTGGCAGGCTGGGATATTTTTATTTTACCTGACATTCTAAACATTTTTAATAGCACTTTTTTATTTTGCTATTTAATTTGTAATATTTTTTGCTAGTGGAATAGATATCACTCTCATAGATCTTCATTTATTAATTTATTTCGTTATCAATTAAAGCCAAAAATAGTAAATTGTTGCGTTCCTTACTGTACTCTATATTCTGGAAAGAGAGCTGATGTTAAATTTCACGATTTCCCCTTGGATCAGGACCAACGCAAAAAATGGGTAAAAGGGATTTCCAGGGCCAAATCTACACATTAATGACAAGTATTCATTTTAAATCTGATGATTATGTTGAAGACTTGAAGATAAAGATTCTAAAAAGGAGTACCGTTCCTAGTTCCCAGACTACTCATCATACATGGTGCCCTAAAAACAGATTAAGCTCTCAGGTTTATCAAGGATTTCAGTCATTAAATATCGCCAAATTGAATATTTTTGAGTTAAGCTTGGTATCTGAATAATAGAACGGGAGTAAAAGCTGATAAGTCGGAAGTAAGACAATAGAAATGTGTGTAAAATCGTCCTATTAGTGAATGTGGCATCCCCCAAAACTTGATATAATGCGATCGAATAAACAACGAATCTATCTAACCAATTTCAGTTCGATTGGATAACGGAAAATAGGTTTATTAGTAATCCCAAGAGCTAATTGAAGTATGTGTAAAAACGACCTTTTAGTGACAGCGACACCTTTCCGCCTCCCCCCCCCCCCCCCAAAAAAAAAAAACTTTATATAATGCAAAGTTATCGACAAAGAATCTACCTGTTAAATTTCACCGCGATTGAATGACAGTAAGTTTTTTTTTTTTTTAGTACCTGAAGATGGAAGCGTGTGTATAAAAGACCTTTTAGTGACAGTGACACCCCCAAAACTTGATATAATGCAACCTTATCGACAACAAATCTATCTGCCTTATATCAGCCCGATTGGATGACTGCAAGTTGGGTTTTTGGAATACTGAAGATAGAAGCGTGTGTGGCTCCTCGAGCTGTTGGTATGACAGTTCAACTCCATTAGCGTTAGATGAACTGACGAGGTTTCGTGCGTTGCGTAGCAATAGCGAAATAACTTTCCTTTGCTTGCAGTTTTATTTTTATAACTCTGTTCCATGAATATTTTCTTAGCATGTTGTATAGTTGGAGTTTATTTAATAAATTAAAGTGTAATAAATTTATATAAAACTAAAATGGAGTCAGATTATTAAACTAATGATCACAACATTGCTAAGCGTGTGTAAAAGCGACCATTTAATGATAGAGATACCCCCTCCCCCCAAAAATAACAGGATACAATGCACCCTTATCGACAACGAATCTACCTGTTAAATTTCACCGTGACTGGATGACATCAAGTTGGTCTTTTCAGTATACAAGCGCGTATGCAAAAGCGACCTCTTAGTGACAGTGACATTTGATAGAATGCCCCCAAAATTTGATAAGATGCATTTCCATTGACATTGAATCTCTCTGCCAAATTTCAGCCCGATTGAACTACGACAAGTATGTTAATATCATTATACAGCAGTTTCAAATCTGGTTGGATGGCAGCGCCACCCTTGCTTAGTGGGAGATAATGGAACTAAAAATTTGTTTCCTTTTCACCCATAGACTTATAAAAATTTTCACGGCCTGGAGAACGCCTTAGCGCTAGTTGTAATCCAATGTGGCCTTGATTGAATGACAATTCAAAACTAATTAACGATAAAAATAAGAATAAGTCAAACATTCCCATTTTTTGGTCAACAAAATGGTTGACATATTCAAGAGTAGTGTTTTAGGAAAAAAATCATATGCTTTGTACACCATTGTGAACATTAATGTCAAAATTGGGAATAAAATGTTATTATCTAACTAGTGCCTACAGCACCAATCCCAACTTATTGTCTTTTTTGATATTCTCTATATTTTTTATAAGTGGTACGTATAGGTACAATTTCAATTTAAATTCGTTTATACCCAGCAATTGGTTAGTGGGGTAAATTATATGTACCGATATCAGGGATTTGAAGTTTATTTTTCATCTTAATAGATTGAATTGAGTTTGGAAACGTAATTATAATGAACATTTGAGTTAGGATGAGTTTATTAGGGTAATGCATTTAATTGCACGAAATTATAACAATTATGCGACCAAATCGCTAATTAGAATTTATCTTTGCCTAAATACATTATATTTCTAAATTTTTTCGCGAGTTACATTCAATATTACCTTTGCAACTTAATTCAATTAATTCAGTAAAGCGTATCTGGTTGTAAAACATTTCATGCACACATATGCAGCAAGGAATTATTATATAAAGTATGGTTGCATTTTGAATTAATTGATACACAACTTGGCAGACGAAGTACATGTCATTAACACTAAGTCGAAATCATTTTTCCATCACTATAGATTTTTTAAGGTAGAAAACGTATTTATAGTGGACAATTTTAGTTTATCTAAATCGCTAAGAGAAAAAAAATTTAATTGCATGTCGAGGAAAAGACACTTTTACATTCAAATCGTTTTTCGTAATTGAATTTTTCCACGTAATATCTTCTTCTCAAATTCTTCAGCTAATCAAACTCCTATTACTTTTACAAATGATTACAATTCTTTGTAGTTTTATTTTTCAAGTGAAAAAAAAAAGCTCAATAGATGGGTACTTACCATCAGTTTGTTTCAAGTGAATTACAGTCAATTGTTAATTACTTACCGCTAGGTGATGCTGCAGGCGGTACCTCATCCCCTAGAGATATAAAACATAATTGAAACAATAAACAATAAAATATTGTAGTTAATCGATGTAAATAATTTTATACATTCATGATAAAAAAAAGTTACCAAGTATTTTTACATGTGGCGCTGTTAAATAAAAAGTTAAAAAATAACAAAAACAGCATGATATGATGCAAAATAATGTCTTTAACTGTGCATGTTATCACTGAAAATGTTGGTTATCTAGACAACTAACTTTTCAAGTGCTTGGTTAGTTAGTTATCGTGGAATGAGGTAAGGACTGCTTATATATAGTATGTTTTCATTATGAATTAAAATACAGAACGTGGTTGACGAAGTACATGGCCATAACACAAATTCGAAAACACTTCCCCATTGCTATAGATTGCATTGTGGTAGAAAACGTATTTGTAGTGAACAATTTTAATTAAAATATCTAATGCGCTTAATAAAACTAAGAACAAATATTTAATTGTATTGTGAGAATAAAACATACTGATTATAATTGAATTTTACCACATAATATCCTGTTCTCAAATTCTGCAACTAATAAGACTTTTCCATATTACTTTTACAATAGAATACATTTCTTTCAGTAAAAAACATATGGTTGTAAAATAATTGGTTTCAAGTGAATAAAAGTCAATAGAAAAGTACTTACCGCCAACTGATGCTACAGCCGTTGCTACAACACCTAGAAATATAAAACATTTATAGTGGGCAATTTTAATTTAATTATCTAGCACGCTACAGAGAAGCAAAATAAGAAAAAGCATATAATTATATTCCGAGAATAAAACACATATACTTTGAAATCCTTATTTCTAATGGTATTTTACTGCTTAATATCCTGTTCTCAAATTCTGCAACTAATAAGACTTTTCCATATTGCTTTTACAATTAAATACATTTCTTTGAGTAAAAAACATCTGGTTGTAAAATAATTGGTTTCAAGTGAATTAAAGTCAATAGAAAAGTACTTACCGTCAGCTGATGCTACAGCCGTTGCTACAACACCTAGAAATATAAAACATATTTGAAACAGTAAACATAATATTAAAAATTATTATATATATTTTAATATATACTAACCTATTTGAAAACTAATAGTTGAATATTTTAAATATTTCAATTGACCGAATTTAGATTTTAATTACATAATAATTATTTATTGATTATTCAAAATTGATTATAAGACTAAATAAATAATATAAAAATAAACTAAATATAAGAATTAGTCAAACTTATCTTATGTTGGGAAACAAAAGGTTGACATGTGTTTACGTAAAAAATCATCTATTTATGAATATAAATAACAAAATTGGAAATGAAAATTTAAATAAGTATGCAGGGTGTACTGCTATAAATATAAACTTTTGAAATTACAGTGTCTCATAAACGACTGTCGCAATGGAGAAGTTGCGTATTTTTAAAAAATGCTAACAAGCAATAAATTTTAATAACGAAAGCAAAGCTGATTCCGAATATGTAAGTTATATTGCGGTTAAAAATTTATTTAATTAAATATCAAAAGAAAAAAAGTCGTTAAAACAATGGAATCGTGACGTAACCGAAAAACGTTTCATCGTTAGCTGGTTAGATATGACGTCTTAATCCGATGGAAAATTGTATTCTTCATTTTGTTTACCTACGACGACCTGCGAATTTAATAGGAGCTGATATTCGTTTTAAAATCTGAAAGGTATGTACCCATTTTACAAACAGTTTTTCATTTGTCTTTAACTTGATTGAATATGGCATTTTTTTTTTTTTTTTTTTTTTGTAAGTTTTTTTTTTAATTATCATTACAGTTACCAATTTCTTGTACAATATTTTTAAATATTAAAGTTTTACATAACGAACTTTTCAAAACGAAACGCATATTTACCAAAAAACTGTACATTCGATTGAAATTCATGTTCAAGAATCTTAATTTTAATCTTGTACAAGTCATTCTTATACAAATGAATTTGATTCTTGTACAAGAACCAAATGACTTTTTCCTTGTTCATACATTTTTTGGTGCTATTTTGAAAACTTAGTTTTAAGTTTAACTTTTTACTTAAACTCATAAGAGAGTTATAAAATCACTATCTGTATCCAGTAGTATTTTTAAAATCAAATTTTCAAATTGATGGATTCAAATAGTAGAAGTTTCAACATTTTTTACTAATAAGTTAAATGTCTGTAACTTGGCGTGCTATGTAAACAACTGTCATGAAAATCCAATAAAGTAAAAAAAGAAGTTTGCCATTATTTTCAATATAGTATTTTTTTTTTTTCCATTGGAAGCATTTTTTTTCCCCCCAGTTCAGATTAATTTATATTTTGCTAGAAATTTTACTTTCTTATTTTCAAGAACACTTGTTACCTCTTTGAACAACTTGTACACCTGTTATTCACAAAGTTGGCGACATTTATTACTAAAGAAAATAAAATGGATCGTTTTAACAAATTCTTCCAAATTGTCAAAGCAGAATAGAAACCAAATAGAATTTAATTTTGATTATACATTTAATTTAATCGTGTTTGTATATTCCTGTTCAATTAAAACGCTGATCCAATTTTCTTTGACCTACTTTTTTAAAATAAAAACAGGCGGCGATGTTCGCATACAACCCGCTAAGACGAGTTTGTATTAACTTGAAAGGCTTAAAAAGCTTCTATTTTTTATTGTTTTTCTTTATATTTATTTCATGCCCTGCTGTAGATGTATTTTTATTTTGCATTCGTCTTTAACAAATTACAAATACAAGCATAGGCCCACAAGCATAGGCAATGCTTTAGTTTCTGGTGAAGTAAATATAGCTTCTGCCATTACATAGTTAATACAATATTTATATTTTATTCGGGATGATTTTAAATAACAAATGGATTATAAAAATTGTAAAATCAAATATTACAGACAAACGATTTTTTTACATGTTTCCACAATACAAAAAAAAAAAAAAAAAAAAAAAAAAAAGAGCCAGAAAATAATTATATTACTGTGAATTTATCAGAAAATGTTATGTCCTCACACCATTAGTGAAGAGCTTATTTTCCCAGCAGCAATTGAGATTGTAGAAACTATGTTTGGATATAATTTTTCAAAACAACTGCAGTCCATACCTTTTTCAAATGATACTGTTGCTCGTCGAATTGGTGATATAGCTGAAGATGCACAGTGTCAGCTTTTCTCGAAGTTGCGTGACAAATTGTTTTCAATACAGCTTGATGAAGCAACAGATAGTAATAAAGATGCTCATTTAATTGACTATGTTCGATTTTGTGATAACATGTCAGAAGTAGAACTACTTTTCTGCAAACCAATAGAACTATAAACAACAGCGCTCGCATTATTTGCTATTTTAAATGATTTTATGAAGGAGGCAAACATAGAATGGAAAAATTGGGTCGGAATATACACCGATGGTGTTCGTGTAATGTCCGGAAAATTCCAAAGTATACAAGCACTTGTAAAACAAAAATCACCTCAGTGCATCTAGACACATTGCATGATCCACGGAGGAGCTTTGGCTTCGAAAGAAATGAGTCCTGGTCTGAATATTGTGTTAACTACGGTTGTAACCGTAATAAATTATATAAAAATGAGACCCCTGAAATCGAGAATCTTTTCCACACCTTGTAAATACATGGGATCAGTACATTCAGTGTTACTATTTTATTGCGAGGCAAGATGGTTATCACATGGGAAATTTTTACAACGTGTTTATGAATCTAGAGAAGAAATCGCCATTTTCCTAGAAGAAGAAAACATTCCGGAAGCCGAGATTTTTCGCTATGGTTTATTTGTGATGAAATTCAGCTACTTTGGTCGACATATTCGAGAAATTAAATAACTTGAATCTTGAACTCCAAGGAGCAAATACACATATGTTGGATACGAGTGATAGTGCTACTTGTAGAAAATTGGAATTGTGGAGCAGAAATTTAAAGCAAAAAAAAACCTAACAATGTTTGCAAATGTGGATGATTGTACTAAAACTTACAAGGCTGAAGAAGAACATGTAAAAGTTGTTTTTGTAACCATTGAAAATCATTTAGCTATGCTGGAAAAGAATTTTAAAAAGTATTTTCTTACTGACGACAAACTGATAGCAAGTTACGAGTGGGTTAGGGATCCATTTCATAAGACTCCCGATGGACTCTCAATTGGTGAGGAAGAAAAATTCATAGACTTCACGACAAGTGGCGAAACCAAAAGACAATTTAATAATAAATCACTATTTGAATTTTGGGCAGGAGTAGAGGATGATTTTTCTGCACTAAAAATAAGTGCCCCTAAAAATAAGGGCATTTCGCATTCTATTGCCATTTTCAACATCCTACCTTCGTGAAACTGGGTTTCTACTGTGGCTTCTTTGAAGACAAAATATAAATCTCGGCTAAATATAGAAACAGAACTGAGAGTGGCTATTTCTAATGTTAAGTCTTCCTTCGAAAAACTTTGCTCTGTAAGACAGACCCAAGGAAGTCACTAATAATTATTAAATTTGTTTTTAATTTAGTATGTTTTGATTAAGTAAGTTTTGATTTACTAAGTTGTTAGTATAATAAGTTGTTTAAATAAATAAGTTGTTTATTTGTTAACTATGTGGAAATGTATTTTATTTTCTATGTGTATGTGTGCTTTCCTTTCAGTCAGTTAATCAATTTTTTAAATAATATTTTCTCTTGGATATTCTCGCGCCTTCCCTCTAGTGTAATTGCGCGCCCCATAGGTTGAGAATCGCTGGCCCACACAATAAAAACTTTCCAAAATGCATGTATCGACCAACAAAAGTTTACTACAAACACTTCAGTTTCCTACATAAAAAATTCGTTATAAAGATTCAAATGCGAGCATTTGAGAACAGTTTCTCAATACTATTTTGAAAATTACATCTACTGTAATATGAAGATTTACACTACTTTGTATTTGGTTGGTTGGTTGGTTGAACCCCGGGCAGAGGGTGGAAATACTTTGTATTTCCTACCCATCCAAATGAAAACATATCGTCTCCAATATTCGTGAAAATAGCCATATATTACTTTAAACGCAAGCATTGTTAATATCCCTATGACGGGCACCAACGTCAAACAGCGTAAATTTTTATGGGAGTGGGGATGGGAAATAAACTAAGTAAGCACACATTCTTAAGCAAGTCACAACTGAGAGCTATAATCTGAGGTTTGCCATTTCCGATATCACTGTGTTTGTGAAAATTTTCATCATGTTTATGATTTTTTTTATTGCAAGAAAGTTTTTTTTTGTGTTTTTGAGGTTGGTATTTTTTTATTTTTCAAGATTATTTTTTGGGGGTATCCAGTTCTCAAAATCTGCACCTAATAAAACTTTCCTTACTACTTTTAAAACGGAATACATTTCTTTCAGTAAAAAGCATCTGGTTGTAAAATCAGTTTGTTTTGAGTGAATAATTATCAGTTGTTAAGTACTTACCACCATGTGTTACTCCAGACGATCCTTCATCACCTAGAGATATAAAACATAATTGAAATAATAAACAAGAAAATAATAAAAATAAAACAAAATAACTATACATAGTTTAATATATACTGGCTAAGATGAAAGCTAATACTTGAACATTTCAAATATTTGAATAGACTAAATTTAGAGTGGAATTACATAAAAATTATTTATTGATCTAAATACTCGATGCAAACTCGAATTGAAATTTGAAATCGACAAACTTTTCCAATGGTGGACAACACAATGGTTGACATATACCTATGCTAAGGCTTAAGGAAAATATCATATACTCTGCACAATCTTGTGAAGAGTATATGATATTTTTCGATGCTCAAAATCTGCATCTTATAAAACTTTAATTACTACTTTTAAAACTGAATATATTTCTTTCAGTAAAAAGCATCTGGTGGTAAAATCAGTTTGTTTTATGTGAATAATTGCCAATTATTAATTACTTACCGCTAGATGATGCTCCAGGCGGTCCTTCATCCCCATGAGATATAAAATATAATTGAAAAAATAAATAAGAAAATATATGAAAAAAAAAAAGTTTAATAACTAATCAAACTCGATGCAAACTGGAATTGAAATAAGAAACAGCCAAACTTTTCCAATTTGTGGACAACACAATGGTTGACATATTCATATGCCAAGGCTTACGGAAAATATCATATACTCTGCACAATCTTGTATAGAGTTGCTGATATTTCTCGATGTTCAAAATCTGCATCTAAAAAAACTGTCCTTACTACATTTAATAATGCATACATTTCTTTTAGTAAAAAGCATCTGATTGTAAAATCAGTTTAAATGAATTATTGTCAATTGTTAATTACTTACCGCCAGGTGATGCTCCAGGCGGTCCTTCAACCCCAAGAGATATAAAACATAATTGAAACAATAAATAAGAAATTATTTTTAAAAAATAATAAATTGTTTAATAATTAAGCAAACTCGAATGAAAATAAGAAATAGTCAAACTTTTCCAAAGGTGGACATTGCAATGGTTGACATATTCATATGCTAAGGCTTACGGAAAATATCATATACTCTGCACAATCTTGTGAAGAGTACATGATATTTTTCGATGCTCAAAATCTACATCTAATACAACTTTCCTTACTACTTTTAAAACTGAATACATTTCTTTCAGTAAAAAGCATCTGGTTGTAAAATCAGTTTGTTTTACGTGAATAATTGTCAATTGTTAATTACTTACCGCCAGGTGATGCTCCAGGTGGTCCTTTATCCCCATGAGATATAAAACATAATTGAAATAATAAATAAGAAATTATTTATTAAAAACAAATAGTTTAATAATCAAGCAAACTTGATGCAAACTCGAATTAAAATAAGAAATGGCCAAACTTTTCCAATGGTAGACAACACAATGGTTGACATATTCATAGGGTAAGGCTTATGAAAATATCATTTACTCTGCTCAATCTTGTGAAGAGTATATGATATTTTTCGATGCTCAAAATCGGCACCTAAAAAAACACTCCTTATTACTTTTAAAACTGAATACATTTCTTTTAGTAAAAAGCATCTAGCTGTAAAATCAGTTTGTTTTACGTGAATAATTGTCAGTTGTTAATTACTTACCACCAGGTGATGCTCCATGGGGTCCTTCATCACCTAGAGATATAAAACATAATTGAAACAATAAACAAGAAAATATTTCTAAAAAAAATATATTAAAAATAGTTTAATAGTTAAGCAAACTCGAAATGAAATAGGAAATAGCCAAACTTTTCCAATGGTTGACATATTCATAGGCTAAGGCTTATAGAAAATATCACATACTCTGTACAATCTTGTGAAAAATATATTATATTATTCGATGATGAAAATCTGCATCTAATAAAACTTTAATTACTACTTTTAAAACTGAATACATTTCTTTCAGTAAAAAGCATCTGGTGGTAAAATAAGTTCGTTTTAAGTGAATAATTGCCAATTATTAATTACTTACCGCCAGGTGATGCTCCAGGTGGTCCTTCATCCCCATGAGATATAAAACATAATTGAAACAATAAATAAGAAAATATATGGGGAAAAAAAATAGTTTAATAACTAAGCAAACTCGATGAAAACTGGAATTGAAATAAGAAATAGCCAAACTTTTCCAATTTGTGGACAACACAATGGTTGACATATTCATAGGCTAAGGCTTATGAAAATATCATATACTCTGCACAATCTTGTGAAGAATATATGATATTTTTCGATGCTCAAAATCGGCATCTAATAAAACTCTCCTTATTACTTTTAAAACTGAATACATTTCTTTTAGTAAAAAGCATCTAGCTGTAAAATAAGTTTGTTTTACATGAATAATTGTCAATTGTTAATTACTTACCACCAGGTGATGCTCCATGGGGTCCTTCATCCCCTAGAGATATAAACATAATTGAAACAATAAACAAGAAAATATTTTTTTTAAAAATATATTAAAAATAGTTTAATAGTTAAGAAAACTCGAAATGAAATAGGAAATAGCCAAACTTTTCAAATGGTTGACATATTCATAGGCTAAGGCTTATGGAAAATATCATATACTCTGCACAATCTTGTGAAGAATATATGATACTTCTCGATGTTCAAAATTTGCATCTAATAAAACTTTCCTTACTACATTTAAAAATGAATACATTTCTTTCAGTAAAAAGCATCTGATTGTAAAATCAGTTTAAGTGAATTATTGTCTATTGTTAATTACTTACCGCCAGGTGATGCTCCAGGCGGTCCTTCATCCCCATGAGATATAAAACACATAATTGAAACAATAAATAAGAAAATATTTTTTATAAAAAAATAGTTTAATAATTAAGCAAACTCGAATGGAAATAAGAAATAATCAAACTTTTCTAATGGTGGACAACGCAATGGTTGACATATTCATAGGCTAAGGCTTATGGAATATATCATATACTCTGCACAATCTTGTGAAGAATATATGATATTTCTCGATGTTCAAAATTTGCATCTAATAAAACTTTCCTTACTACATTTAAAAATGAATACATTTCTTTCAGTAAAAAGCATCTGATTGTAAAATCAGTTTAAGTGAATTATTGTCAATTGTTAATTACTTACCGTCAGGTGATGCTCCAGGCGGTCCTTCATTCCCGTGAAATATAAAACATAATTGAAACAATAAATAAGAAAATATTAAAAAAAAAAAATTTAATAATTAAGCAAACTCGAATGGAAATAAGAAATAATCAAACTTTTCTAATGGCGGACAACGCAATGGTTGACATATTCGTATGCTTATGCTTACGGAAAATACCATATAGTCTGCACAATCTTGTGAAGAGTATATGACATTTTTCGATGCTCAAAATCTACATTTAATATAACTTTCCTTACTACTTTTAAAACTGAATACATTTCTTTCAGTAAAAAGCATCTGGTTTTAAATTCAGTTTGTTTTACGTGACTAATTGTCATTTGTTAATTACTTACCACCGGGTGATGCTCCATGGGGTCCTTCATCACCTAGAGATATAAAACATAATTGAAACAATAAATAAGAAAATATTTCTAAAAAAAATATATTAAAAATAGTTTAATAGTTAAGCAAACTCGAAATGAAATAGGAAAAAGCCAAACTTTTCCAATGGTTGACATATTCATAGTCTAAGGCTTATGGAAAATATCACATACTCTGTACAATCTTGTGAAAAATATATTATATTATTCGATGATGAAAATCTGCATCTAATAAAACTTTAATTACTACATTTAAAAATGAATACATTTCTTTCAGTAAAAAGCATCTGATTGTAAAATCAGTTTAAGTGAATTATTGTCAATTGTTAATTACTTACCGTCAGGTGATGCTCCAGGCGGTCCTTCATCCCCGTGAAATATAAAACATAATTGAAACAATAAATAAGAAAATATTTAAAAAAAAAAAAAAAAATTAATAATTAAGCAAACTCGAATGGAAATAAGAAATAATCAAACTTTTCTAATGGTGGACAACGCAATGGTTGACATATTCGTATGCTTATGCTTACGGAAAATACCATATACTCTGCACAATCTTGTGAAGAGTATATGATATTTTTCGATGCTCAAAATCTACATTTAATATAACTTTCCTTACTACTTTTAAAACTGAATACATTTCTTTCAGTAAAAAGCATCTGGTTTTAAATTCAGTTTGTTTTACGTGAATAATTGTCAATTGTTAATTACTTACCACCAGGTGATGCTCCATGCGGTCCTTCATCCCCTAGAGATATAAAACATAATTGAAACAATAAACAAGAAAATATTTAAAATATATATATATATATATATATATATATATATATATATATATATATATATATTAAAAATAGTTTAATAGTTAAGCAAATTCGAAATGAAATAGGAAATAGCCAAATTTTTCCAATGGTTGACATATTCATAGGCTAAGGCTTATGGAAAATATCATATACTCTGCACAATCTTGTGAAGAATATATGATATTTTTCGATGCTGAAAATCTGTATCTGATAAAACTTTAATTACTACTTTTAAAACTGAATACATTTCTTTCAGTAAAAAGCATCTGGTGGTAAAATAAGTTTATTTCAAGCGAATAATTGTCAATTATTATTATTTACGCCAGGAAATGCTCCAGTCGTTTTTTCATCCCATAGAGATATAAAACATAATTGAAACAAAAAACAAGAATATATATATATATATATATATATATATATATATATTAAAATTAGTTTAATATGTACTGGCCAAGTTGAAAGGTAATACTTGAACATTTCAAATATCTGAACTGACCACATTTTGAGTGGAATTACATTAAAATTATTTATTGATCTAAATACTTGCAAAACTCGATGCAAACTGGAATTGAAATAAGAAATAGCTAAACTATTCCAATGGTGGACAACACAATGATTGACATTTTCATAGGGTAGAGAATACGAAAAATGTCATATACTCTGCACTACCTTGTGAAGAGTAATGACAAAATTAGGAATACAAATTTAATTACCGAAGCAGGATTTACCGCACCAGAAAAAGCTTTTGCAATTACAGGGTGTCCCATACATATTTGAAAAATGCAAAAAACAGATGACGATATAAAATTAACGGTTACTGAATTTTATTTAGGAATTAAGGAATTTTTCTCATTCATTGTCATAAATAGTACAATGTTCACTAATAGATGATGATATTGAAATAGAGATAGAAAAAAAAAATAGTTACAGAAAAAAATAAAACAATTTTTCAATTGCGCCACATTGTCGTTAGTGATTATTTTGAAGCATCGTTTTGAAAGTTTTTGCAAGATATCTTTTTTATCGTTATTAATTCATTTTTCAAATTGGCATGCCCTTTTTTGTCATCTTATTTATAAGGTACATGGCACTTTTTGCTGGAATAATTTCATTTAGCATCCGCTTACAACACTTTTATCACCAAGTCATTTTTTGTAAATGAATTTTTACACTTAAAATCCTGTTCACAAAATCAAAAACAAATCAGGTCCTTCATCTCCTTAAGATATGAGACATAAATGAGATAATAAACAATATCATATTAATAATAAGTATATTAAAATAATTAAAAAAGTACTTGTTTTGTGGAAAGGTAAATTTTATACATATTTACGAGTTAAATTATTTCTGTTTTTAAACAATGTACAATTTCTACAAATGTTCAATTTTTCTTTTACATTATTTAGCAAATAAAATAAGATTCATACGAGCATTTCTATAGTAGGCAACAAAATGGTCACCATATTGCAAGGGTAGAGCTTAAAGAAACAAATCATATACCCTCATATTGTTGACAAAATGTTGAAATTGGAAGTAATAGTGACATAAGTACAGCTACGTAAGTTTATGCAATTGCATATTGTCATAAAAAGAAATTACAAATATAAGAAATGAACTTTAAAAAACTCAATAATGATGAAAATATAAGTTTAATTATCTAGTGAGCAAAAAAAGATCTTAATAAAATAAAAAAATTAAATTTATCCGAAGATTCAAACCAACAAGCCGTTTTGTGTGTAAATGAATTTTTGCACTTAATATCCTAATTCAGAAGCTAATTAGACTAAACAACTGAATATATAACTTAAATAAAAGATTTTCTGTTTTTCAAATCGGTGTGTTTCAAATGCATAGGTACTTACCTCCAGGACCACCAGGTGACGGACCATCATCTCCTTTTGATATGATATATAAATCAGATAAGCAACAAGATCATATTAATATTGAGCATATTACAAATAATATAGGATGCACTTCCTTCGTTGAAAGCTAAATTTCATACTTTTTAATTTGTTGATTTTTTGCGATTTTTAAAGTTACATTACCATACAAATGTTCAATTTTACTTTTACAATATTTAGCAAATGAAAAAAGATTCATACGAAAATGTCCTACAGAAGGCAACAAAATGGTCAACATATTGTAGGGTTAGTGCTTAAAGAAAAAAAATTTATACCCTCATATTGTTAAAAAAAAAATTGGAAATTGGAAATAATAGTAACCTAACTACAGCAACGCACGTTTTCGTAATTGTATGTTGTCTAAAAAATAAATTACATACATAAGAAATGGATATTAAAAAACTCAATAGTTGTGAAAATTTTTAGCTCAATTATCTAATGCGCTAAAAGAGAGCTTGTTAAAATAAAACTTCAAAATGAATCCTAAGATAAAAACCAACAAGCTGTTTATTAGTGTAAATGAATTTTTTAACTTAATATCCTAATTCCGAAGCCAATTAGACTTTACAATTCATTTCATACCATTAATGAAAGAATATCTGTTTGTAATATCGGTGTGTTTCAAACCCATAGGTACTTAAATCCAGGACCACCAGGTGATGTACCATGATGTCCTTGAGATATGAAATATAAATTAGCTAAGCAACAAGATGATAATAATATTGAGCATATTACAAAGATATTAGAACGCACTTGCTTCATTAGAAAATAAATTTAATACATTTTAAATAGTTGATTTTTTGCGATTTTAAAATTACATTGTCCTACAAATGTTCAATATATCTTTTACATTATTTAGCAAATAAAATGAAATTCATACGAACATTTCCAATAGAAGGCAACAAAATGGTCAACATATTACAAGTGAAGTGCTCAAAGAAAAAAAATCATGTACACTTATATTGTTAAGAAAAATTTAGAAATTGGAAATAATAGTGAACTAACTACAGCCACGTAAATTTTTACTAATTGCATATTTTCTCCAAAAAAATTGACAAATATAAGAAATGGATTTAAAAAAAAAACAATTATGGTGGAAATTTGTGGTTTAATTATCTAATGCGATAAAAGATAACTTAATAAAAAAAATTAAATTAATCCTGAGAATAAAACAAACAAGCCGTTTTTTGTGTGTAAATGAATTTTTTCACTTATTATCCTAATTCTGTAGCCAATTAGTCTGTACAATTAAAGTTCTAACATTAATGAAAGAATATCTGTTTATAATATTGGCGTGTTTCAAATCCATAGGTACTTACCTACAGGACCACCAGGTGACGAACCATGATGTCCTTGAGATATGAAATATAAATAAGATAAGTAACAAAATCATAATAATATTGAGTATATCACAAATAATTTAGTATGCACTTGCTTTGTTGAAAGCTAAATTTTATACATTTTAAATAGGTGATTTTTGCAATTTTAAAGTTTCATTTTCCTAAAAAAAAGTTCAATTTTTCTTTTATATTATTTAGCAAATAAAATAAGATTCATACGAACATTTCCTATAGTAGGAAACAAAATGGTCAAATTATTGCAGGGGTAGTGCTTAAAGAAAAAAATAATATGCCCTCAGATTGTTAAGTAAATTTTTGAAATTGGAAATTATAGCGACCTAACAACAACAAAGTAAGTTTTCGTAATTGCATATTGTCTTAAACAAAAATAACAAATATAAGAAATGGACTTTCTTACTTAATACAGTAAAACTTCAAAATGAATACTGAGATTAAAACTAACACAATGTCTTTTGTGTGCAAATGAACTTTTCCATTAATATCCTAATTCTGAATACAACTGGATTCATATATTTAATGAAGGATTATCTGTTTTAAAATCGGTGTGTTTCAAATTCATAGGATCATCCAGGACCACCAGGTGATGAACCATGATGTCCTTGAGATATGAAATATAAGTTAGGTAAGCAACAAGATCATAGTAATATTGAGTATATTACAAATAATTTAGTATTACACTTGCTTTGTTAAAAGCTATATTTTGTACATTTTAAATTCATGATTTTTTGCGATTTTTAAAGTAACATTATCTTACAAATGTTCAAGTTTCCTTTTAAATTATTTAGCAAATAAAATATGATTCATACGAACATTTCTTATAGTTAGGCAACAAAATGGTCAAAATATTGCAGAGAAAGTGCTAAAAGAAAAAAAAATCATTTACCCTCATATTGTAAAGAACAGTTGAAAATGGAAATAATAGTGACCAACTACAGCAACGTAAGTTTTTGTAAATGCATATTGTTTCAAAATGATATTACAAATATCAGAAGTTGAATTTAAATAACTCAATTATGGAGAAGATTTTAAGTTTAATTATCTAGTAAGCAAAAAGAGAGCTTAATAAAATAAAAATTTCAATGAATCCTGAGATTAAAACCAACAAGCCGTTTTTTGTGTATAAATGAATTTTTGCTATTTATTACCCTAATTCTGAAACAATTAGACTGTACAATAAAAGTCATAACATTAATGAAAGAATATCTGTTTATAATATTGGCGTGTTTCAAATCCAGAGGTACTTACCTCCAGGACCACCAGGTGACGAACCATGATGTCCTTGAGATATGAAATATAAATAAGATAAGTAACAAAATCATAATAATATTGAGTATATCACAAATAATTTAGTATGCACTTGCTTTGTTGAAAGCTAAATTTTATACATTTTAAATAGGTGATTTTTGCAATTTTAAAGTTTCATTGTCCTAAAAAAAAGTTCAATTTTTCTTTTATATTATTTAGCAAATAAAATAAGATTCATACGAACATTTCCTGTAGTAGGCAACAAAATGTTCACTATATTGTAGCGGCAGTGCTTTAAGAAAAAAATCATATACCCTCATATTGTTAAGAAAAATTTAGAAATTCGAAATAATAGTGACCTAACTACAGCAACGTGAGTTTTTTGTAATTGCATATTGTCTCAAATAGAAATTACAAAGATAAGAAATGGACTTTAAAAAAACTCAACTATGGTGAAAATTTGTGGTTTAATTATCTAATGCGCTAAAAGAGAGCTTAAAAAAAAAATTAATGAATTCTGAGATTAAAACCAATAAGACGTGTGTGTGTGTGTGTGTGTGTGTGTGTGTGTGTGTGTGTGTGTGTGTGTGTGTGTGTGTGTGTGTGTGTGTGTGTGTGTGTGTGTGTGTGTGTGTGTGTGTGTGTGTGTGTGTGTGTATCCTAATTCTGAATTTAATTAGACTTTACAACTGAATTCATACATTGAATGAAAGATTATCTGTTTGCAGACTCGGTGTGTTTCCAATCCATAGGTACTTACCTCCAGGACCACCAGGTGACGAACCATCATGTCCTTGAGATATGAAATATAAATAAGATAAGCAACAAAATCATAATAATACTGAGCCTAATACAAATAATTTGGTATGCACTTGCTTTGTTGAAAGCTAAATTTTAGACATTTTAATTAGTTGATGCTTTGCGATTTTTGAAGCGATTTTAAAATTACATTGTCCTACAAATGTTCAATATATCTTTTACATTATTTAGCAAATAAAATGAAATTCATACGAACATTTCCAATAGAAGGCAACAAAATGGTCAACATATTACAAGTGAAGTGCTCAAAGAAAAAAAATCATGTACACTTATATTGTTAAGAAAAATTTAGAAATTGGAAATAATAGTGAACTAACTACAGCCACGTAAATTTTTACTAATTGCATATTTTCTCCAAAAAAATTGACAAATATAAGAAATGGATTTAAAAAAAAACAATTATGGTGGAAATTTGTGGTTTAATTATCTAATGCGATAAAAGATAACTTAATAAAAAAAAATTAAATTAATCCTGAGAATAAAACAAACAAGCCGTTTTTTGTGTGTAAATGAATTTTTTCACTTATTATCCTAATTCTGTAGCCAATTAGTCTGTACAATTAAAGTTCTAACATTAATGAAAGAATATCTGTTTATATTATTGGCGTGTTTCAAATCCATAGGTACTTACCTACAGGACCACCAGGTGACGAACCATGATGTCCTTGAGATATGAAATATAAATAAGATAAGTAACAAAATCATAATAATATTGAGTATATCACAAATAATTTAGTATGCACTTGCTTTGTTGAAAGCTAAATTTTATACATTTTAAATAGGTGATTTTTGCAATTTTAAAGTTTCATTGTCCTAAAAAAAAGTTCAATTTTTCTTTTATATTATTTAGCAAATAAAATAAGATTCATACGAACATTTCCTATAGTAGGAAACAAAATGGTCAAATTATTGCAGGGGTAGTGCTTAAAGAAAAAAATAATATGCCCTCAGATTGTTAAGTAAATTTTTGAAATTGGAAATTATAGCGACCTAACAACAACAAAGTAAGTTTTCGTAATTGCATATTGTCTTAAACAAAAATAACAAATATAAGAAATGGACTTTCTTACTTAATACAGTAAAACTTCAAAATGAATACTGAGATTAAAACTAACACAATGTCTTTTGTGTGCAAATGAACTTTTCCGTTAATATCCTAATTCTGAAGCTAATTAGACTATACAACTGGATTCATATATTTAATGAAGGATTATCTGTTTTAAAATCGGTGTGTTTCAAATTCATAGGATCATCCAGGACCACCAGGTGATGAACCATGATGTCCTTGAGATATGAAATATAAGTTAGGTAAGCAACAAGATCATAGTAATATTGAGTATATTACAAATAATTTAGTATTACACTTGCTTTGTTAAAAGCTATATTTTGTACATTTTAAATTCATGATTTTTTGCGATTTTTAAAGTAACATTATCTTACAAATGTTCAAGTTTCCTTTTAAATTATTTAGCAAATAAAATATGATTCATACGAACATTTCTTATAGTTAGGCAACAAAATGGTCAAAATATTGCAGAGAAAGTGCTAAAAGAAAAAAAAATCATTTACCCTCATATTGTAAAGAACAGTTGAAAATGGAAATAATAGTGACCAACTACAGCAACGTAAGTTTTTGTAAATGCATATTGTTTCAAAATGATATTACAAATATCAGAAGTTGAATTTAAATAACTCAATTATGGAGAAGATTTTAAGTTTAATTATCTAGTAAGCAAAAAGAGAGCTTAATAAAATAAAAATTTCAATGAATCCTGAGATTAAAACCAACAAGCCGTTTTTTGTGTATAAATGAATTTTTGCTATTTATTACCCTAATTCTGAAACAATTAGACTATACAATAAAAGTCATAACATTAATGAAAGAATATCTGTTTATAATATTGGCGTGTTTCAAATCCAGAGGTACTTACCTCCAGGACCACCAGGTGACGAACCATGATGTCCTTGAGATATGAAATATAAATAAGATAAGTAACAAAATCATAATAATATTGAGTATATCACAAATAATTTAGTATGCACTTGCTTTGTTGAAAGCTAAATTTTATACATTTTAAATAGGTGATTTTTGCAATTTTAAAGTTTCATTGTCCTAAAAAAAAGTTCAATTTTTCTTTTATATTATTTAGCAATTAAAATAAGATTCATACGAACATTTCCTGTAGTAGGCAACAAAATGTTCACTATATTGTAGCGGCAGGGCTTTAAGAAAAAAATCATATACCCTCATATTGTTAAGAAAAATTTAGAAATTCGAAATAATAGTGACCTAACTACAGCAACGTGAGTTTTTTGTAATTGCATATTGTCTCAAATAGAAATTACAAAGATAAGAAATGGACTTTAAAAAAACTCAACTATGGTGAAAATTTGTGGTTTAATTATCTAATGCGCTAAAAGAGAGCTTAAAAAAAAAAATTAATGAATTCTGAGATTAAAACCAATAAGACGTGTGTGTGTGTGTGTGTGTGTGTGTGTGTGTGCGTGTGCGTGTGCGTGTGCGTGTGTGTGTGTGTGTGTGTGTGTGTGTGTGTGTGTGTGTGTGTGTGTGTGTGTGTGTGTGTGTGTGTGTGTGTGTGTGTGTGTGTGTGTGTGTGTGTGTGTGTGTGTGTGTGTGTGTGTGTGTGTGTGTGTGTGTGTGTGTGTGTGTGTGTGTGTGTGTGTGTGTGTGTGTGTGTGTGTGTGTGTGTGTGTGTGTGTGTGTGTGTGTGTGTGTGTATCCTAATTCTGAATTTAATTAGACTTTACAACTGAATTCATACATTGAATGAAAGATTATCTGTTTGCAGACTCGGTGTGTTTCCAATCCATAGGTACTTACCTCCAGGACCACCAGGTGACGAACCATCATGTCCTTGAGATATGAAATATAAATAAGATAAGCAACAAAATCATAATAATACTGAGCCTAATACAAATAATTTGGTATGCACTTGCTTTGTTGAAAGCTAAATTTTAGACATTTTAATTAGTTGATGCTTTGCGATTTTTGAAGCTACATTACCACACAAGCGTTCATTTTTTCTTTTACCTTATTTAGTATATAAAATAAGATTCATACGAATATTTCTTATAGTTAGGGAATAAAATAATCATTATATTGTAGGAGTAGTGCATAAAGAAAAAGTCATATACCCTTATAATGTTAAGAAAAATTTTAAAATCGGAACTAATAGTAACCTAACTACAGCAAGGTAAGTTTATGAAATTGCATATTGTCTCAAAAAGAAATTACAAATATAAGAAATGGACATTAAAAAACTCAATTATGGTGCTGATTTTAAGATTAATTTTCTAGTGTGCAAAAAGAGAGCTTACTGAAATAAAAAATGTAAATGTATCCTGAGATTAAAACCAACAAGCCGTTTTTTGTGTAAACGAATTTTTCCAATTAATATACTAATTCTGAATCTAAATAGACTTTATAATTGAATTCAAAACTTTAATGAAAGATTATCTGTTTTTTAAATCGGGCTGTTTCAGTTCCATAGGTACTTACCTCCATGACCTCCAGGTGGCGAACCATCGTGTCCTTGAGATATGAAATATTAATAAGATAAGCAACAAAATCATAATAATACTGAACCTAATACAAATAATTTGGTATGCACTTGCTTCGTTGAAAGCTAAATTTTATACTTTTTAAATAGTTGATATTTTGCGATTTCTGAAGTTACATTACCATACAAACGTTCAATATTTCTTTTACATTATTTAGCATATAAAATAAGATTCATACGAACATTTCCTACGGTTAGGCAACAAAATGGTCATTATTTTGTCTGAGTAGTGCTTAAAGAAAAAAATCATATACCCTTATATTGTTAAGAAAAATGTTGAAATTGGAAATAATAGTGACCTAACTACAGCAACGTAAGTTTATGAAATTGCATATTGGCTCAAAAAGAAATTACAAATATAAGAAATAAACTTTAAAAAACCCAATTAAGGTGAAAATGTATAGTTTTATTATCTTGTACGCAAAAAGAGATCTTACTAAACTAAAAAATTTAAATGAATCCTGAGTTTAAAACCAACAAGCCGTTTTTTGTAAAGGAATTTTTCCATTTGATATCCTAATTCTGATGCTAATTAGACTTTACATCTGAATTCATACCTTTAATAAAAGAAAATCTGTTTATAATATCTGTTTGTTTCAGATTCATATTTACTTACCTCCAGGACCACCAGGTGGCGAACCATCATGTCCTTGAGATATGAAATATAAATAAGATAAGCAACATTATCATAATAATATTGAGTCATACAAATAATTGCATACAAATATTTTAGTATGCGCTTTCTTCGTTGAAAGCTAAATTTCATACTTCTTAAATAGTTGATTTTTTGAGTTGTAGCACCCTACAATTGTTTCATTTTCCTTTCATTCGATTTTCGGGATTAAAATAAGATTCATCCAAACCTTACCTATGGTAGACAACAAAATGGTTAGCACGTTTGGAGGTTTCTGTCTTGACTTTCGATATTGTAGAAGGCAAACCATCTCTACTATGTTTCTTCGTTTACCTCATCAGTCGGGGATCCAAGGTAAGAGAGTCCGAGCCAAAAACCAAATTCTTTTGAAAGTGGGTCCACTGATCTGAAGCCGCAATCGACGTCAGATTCTCTTTTTGCTAGACGTTCGATGGTTGTTACAAAATACCGAGTCCTTGTTGCGTTCCAATGAGCAAAGGTAACTACAAAACGGAACCTTAGGTTTTCGTGTATAAGTTCCCTTCCGATGGGAGTAATAAGGAAAAATTGTGCCGTGCTATACATTGAAAAAATTTTGGCCCAGCAAAATACTTGGAAGTTGTACCCAATCTTTGCCAGCCTTTCAAAATCATCTACATAAAATAAAAATTATACTTTGGAACATTTTTTAATTTTTTTTATTTCAATGTATTGTTTTGTTAAAAAAAAAAAAGTTGACGGGGATGTTTACAAATTTGTGTGCTCTATTAAAGGCATGCCAGCTGCATTTCCATCCAAATGATTTTGTATATTCAAAAGAGACATTTGATAAGACAAAAGAGGCATTTGATAAGAAGGATGGATAAGATTACCTTTTCCAAAGGTGAAAATATATGCTTATCCTGACAAGCATTGTGAATTAAAAAAAAAAAAAAAAATTAAAATATATATATATGTGGTATATACTTTATATATTTCCTCCAAATGCAGGTTATCTCCCAAAATATAAGCCTTGAATTTTGTTGTGTCATTTATGCCGTTATATTATTTGTATTTTATTTTTTTGGTATATTTAGAGTGTTTTATCAATGATATACATTTAAATAATTGAATTTAAAATAATTATTACGTAAGGTCTTTGATTTGAATACTATATGTAATGCATTGCATGTGGAAGGAAAGCAATATTTTGAATTAATATTTATTTATTATTATTCTTTATTAATTCACATTTCAAACATTTAGATACATTTTAAAATTATTTTTAAAAAAAAAATCATATAAACGAACATATTTTATACTTGATCATACTTATAAGGGAGTGAGTGAAGTATAGAACTTAAGTTATACAAAATAAGTGGTTTAAGATGTAGGGATAATCTTATTTTTTACACTGTCGAAGAAATAAAATCATCCAATTGCTTGAAATTTCTGTACAAACCATAAAACGAGAAAGATAGCATATTTCGTCGTATAGAAAGACTGCCCTGTGGAAGGAAAATCCGATGTACCACCGGTGACGTCTATTAGTAGTTGGATAGCCCTCTACAATATCGAAGGTCACTGTTCTGTTCCCGAAATCTGCAGACTAATCAGAATTTTAATATTATTTTTACAACTGAATACAAGTCTTTCAGTAAGTAAAAACCATCTGGTAGTAAAATAGATGTTTTCCAAGTGAATAAAACTCAATACATACGTACTAATCAAAGGAGAGTTGGTTTTGAGGTTTAGAAATTCTTCATCTCTTAAATTTGTGATTTATAATTGAGACAATAAAAAGATCCAATTAATAATAAGTATATTGCAAAGAGTTTAATATGTATTTGTTCTAGAAGTCGGAAATATCGATCAAACATTTTCTCTGGTTGAGTGGTACAAAATCATTAGTACGTGAATATAATTGTGGAGTATAAAATGCTTAGTAAGTAACTTAATTACCTTGTTCGGAACGAGTACGTGATTGTTATTCTTTGTTATTACACGGTGTCCCAAAAAGAAATTGAACTTAAAAAAACGGAAGACTATAGAAATGCGGCGTTTGCAGCATTCTTCTTGTATAAATAAGGAATATTTTTTCAATAATAGTTGAAAAGATTGCGGAATTTTGTCCCATTTTACCAAAAATAGTTGCAAAGATTTCTAGGAGATGGCGCTAGTGAATGAAATTTATGAAAGAAGAAGAACATTTGCAAAAACTACAAAACGATATTTCAATTGGCCCAGTTTGTAGTTGGAACTGGCAGTTACTTAGAATACTATATCGTTTTGTAGTTTTTGCTGCATGATCAGACAGTTTCAATTTTAGTTTTGTCCTTCTGTTTGCGTACTTTATAACTATTTTTGAAAATTGGTGGGATAAAATTCTCTAGTTTAACAAGTAGAACGCAACAAACGGTATATTTCCATCGTGTTCCAATTTCTTTTTCCAAATCATTTTTCAAATGTGTCGATATTTTTTGGAACACCCTGTATTTGTGGTTTGTGGATCAAATAAGTATTCTTTCATTTTACAGTGATACTTTCATTTTTTATTCGTAAATACACAGGAATTAAAAAAGATATTAATGATGGAATATGTTATATATGTTACGGTGAATGGGTGACTCAAAATAATGTCCATCAACGGTGTGATGTTAAAAGTTTAATAAGATATAAACACAAAATAATTATTTACAAGTCACACACACCACAAAATAAACATTAATACAATTATAATCGGAACATATACAATTCTGAGGAGAATTCCTCACCTCAAATGTTTACTTTTCGAGTGCTGGAGTTAAGCTGACTAATTATCTACACTAAGTAGATATTTACCATGTCCATAGATGGCGTTAGTAGTACAGTCAGGGGAGAGTTACACATGTGTCACAATGTCAAATAAAACGAATCGAATCAAATCAAATTGGGACTTAAAAAAAAAAAATTCTTCTAAACTGTTGTTTAGAATTGAATTTTACCACTTAATATCATGTTTCTATATTCTGAAGCTAATTATGACATTCACTGTTGTTTTAACTATCGCATACTTTCTTTTCAGTATTGAGTATCTACTTGTAAAATATGTTCATTTTATGTGAATAAGACTCAATAGATTAAGAAAAGAAAAAAGAAAAAAATACTTACCAACAGGTGTTATTGGTGGTCCTTCATCTCCTAGAGATGTGAATAATAAATTAGATAATAAACAAGTTCACATTAAAAATAAATACATTCGAAGTAGTTTAATATGCTTCTGGCCTTCCACTTGGACAACTAATGAATTTAAATCAGTCATACTAGATACAAAGTTCGCCAATAGAAGATGCTGTTTATTCAAAATAAAAAGGCAAACGATCTGAATATGTGGCAGAACTTGTATACGATGTTTCAATTGGATTATATATTTGCTGAAAATTGTGTTATTTTAAAATCATTAAATACACAGCATTTTATACATTTTAAATAGTTGATTTTTTTGCGTTTTTTAAAAAACACTATCCTACAATTGTTCATATTTTCTTATACATTTTTTAGCGAATAAAATAAGATTCATACGAAAATTTTCTATACAAAGCAACAAATTGGTCAACATATTGCACGGAGAATCTTAACGAAAATAATCATATACCCTCATATTGTTAAGAAAAATGTTGAAATTGGAAATAATATTGACCTAACTACAGCAACGTAAGTTTTCGTAATTGCAAATTGTCTCAAAATCAAATTATATATATAAGAAATGGACATTAATAAACTCAATAATTGTGAAAATTTTTAGCTCAATTATCTAATGCGCTAAAAGAGAGCTTATCAAAATAAAACTTCAATATAAATCCTAAGATAAAAACCAAGAAGCTGTTTATTAGTGTAAATGAATTTTGGAGCTTAATATCATAGTTCTGATGCTAATTACACTTTACAACTGAATTCATACATTTAATGAAAGATTATCTGTTTGTAATATCTGTGTGTTTCAAATCCATAGGTACTTACCTCCAGGACCACCAGGGGACGAACCATGATGTCCTTGAGGTATGAAATAGAAATAAGATAAGCAACAAGATCATAATATTATTGAGTATATTACAAATAATTTAGTGTGTACTTGCTGAGTTGAAAGCTAAATGTTTTACAATTTAATAGTTGATATTTTGCGATTTTTAGATTTACATTACCCTACAAAGGTTCATTTTCCTTTTACATTATTTAGCAAATAAAATAAGATTCTTACGAACATTTCCTATAGGTAACAAAATAGTCTACATATTCCAGAAGAGGTGCATAAAGAAAGAAAATTATATACCATCATATTGTTAAGAAAATTTTGAAATTGGAAATAATAGTGACCTAACTACAATAAAGTAAGTTTTTGTAATTGCATATGGTCTCAAAAGGAAATTACAAATATAAGAAATGGACTTAAAAAAGCTCCGCTATGGAGAAAATTTTAAGTTTAATTATCTAGTGCCCAAAAATAGATCTTAATAAGATAAAAATTTAAATGAATCTTTTGACATGTTTACTGTTCGAGTGCTGGAGTTAAACTGAATAATTATCTACACTAAGTAGATCTTTACTCTGTCCATACATGGCGTTAGTAGTACTGTCCGGGGAGAGTTATACGAGTGTCACATTTTCAAATAAAATGAATTGAATCACATCAAATTGCGACTTAAAAAAAAAAATTCTTCTAAATCGTTATTTAGAATTGAATTTTACTACTTAATATCATGTTTCTATATTCTGAAGCTAATCTGACATTCACTGTTGTTTTAACAATTGAATACCTTCCTTTCAGTATTGAGTATCTACTTGTAAAATATGTTCATTTTATGTGAATAAAACTCAATAGATTAAGAAGAAAAAAAAAAGTGAAAAAAACTTACCAACAGTTGTTATTGGTGGTCCTATATCTCCTAGAGATATGAATAATAAATTAGATAATAAACAAGTTCACATTAAAAATTAATACATTAGAAGTAGTTTAATATGCTTCTGGCCTTCTACTTGGACAACTAATGAATTTAAATCAGCCATACTAGTTACATAGTTCGCCAATAGATGCTGCTGTTTATTCAAAATAAAAAGGCAAACGGTCTGAATATGTGGCAGAACTTGTATACGATGTTTCAATTGGATTATATATTTGCTGAAAATTGTGTTGTTTTAAAAACATTGAATACACAGAATTTTTTTTTTTATTTATTTATTTATTTATTTATTTATTTATTTTTTTTAATTTTTTTTTTTTTTTTTATTTGAGATGGACAAATTTTCTTTGTCCCAACTAAAATTATGTAAATATCTATCGTGTTGCGCGTTTTTTTTTCTTTCACACCTTTTCGAAAAGTGGCAGTTCTTTTTGGGAACTCTGTAGGATCTCTGATATAGGTGTTAGGTAGTTTTCTAAAATAAGTGCCCCTGGTAGTATTATTCCTCAAGTATTCACACAAGGTCTCTACCGATTGTGGTGGTAGCATGTGGGGCAGCTCCCAATTACCACTTTTTTAAAAAACAAAATTATTATTAGGTTTTTTTTTTTTTTTTTTTCTTTTTAAATTTATAGGCCAATTGTCGAATCTCATGCTCATTTTACCATTACTGTAAAGACTATACAGTGTGTCCCCGTATAACCTATCCGACCTTTATTTTCGACACCGTCGGTCCTGCATGCATAGTCCCAAATGAAGAAATATATTAAATCATTAAAATATTTTTACTGGATAGTTTTTAAGTTAGAAAAAGGATTGATATAAAAATCACGGATTGTAAATTTTTATATGGTCCCCAGTTCCCCCAACTCATATTTAGAAAAATGTGGCCTATGAAAAAACATTTCAAACAAAAAACAATCGAAATTTGTACGACCAATATTCATGGAGATATGAAAAATGGAATTTAGTGACTTATACCACTTTACACCCGTTGTCATTAACATATTTTAAGGGCATGTACAGAAAATAAAATACAGAGAAAAAGCAATTAAGGTCGGAAAATTATTCTAAGATCAAACGCTTGAATACGATCTATCAATATCTGTAGTGAATTGTGAATGCTGAACTCGTTTTCAAGAGATAATAGGTGCTATACTCCCTGAAATTAACAAAAATCTTTCGACTAAGGATGATCAAATCAAAAACGAAATTTTTCGAGGCAGAACAAATTCACCCTCTTGTGTTGTACAGGGATCGCATTCATCTTAAAACTCCTATAATTCCTTAAAATGTCGGTTCTCCCTAAAATTGTACTTAATTTTTTTTTGTCTATCCCTAAGATACTCAAAAACCCATGTGTGGAGAGTTTTAAAACCGACATGGTGCACATCCTTATCGCTCGCGATTGGTGCAAGAGTTTTTGCCCGGGAATGAAAATAAACGGTTTGATTTCTGCAATTTTATCATGAATAAGCTAGAATTGGATTCATCATTTGTGAACAACATTCTATTTTCTGATGAGTGTACGTTTTCAAGAACAAGGGTAGTAAATATGTAAAACACACACTTTTCCCCTGCAAATTCCCCATGTAATCCGATCGAAAAAGCATCAAGTGTGGTGTGGCATATGGAAGGACGTGCTAGTAGGGTCTTTCTTTTTTGCTGATACATTAATAGGTAAAATGTATGCGAACCTGTTACAGGGACCTTTATCTGACTTTCTGGGTGACCATCTCGTGTTAGCAGACCTTAAAAAGATGTGGTTTCAACAGGATGGTGCACCACCCCAGAAGGCAGATTCCTGCCTTGTGGGGTGGGTTTTTAGACACCATTATAGGCTATGGAGGTCCGGTAGAATGGCCTCCTAGATATCCAGATATAAATCCTTTAGATTTCTTTCTTTGGGGATTTTTGAAAAGTAAGGTCTATGAAAAAGAATCGACGAGTCTATTAGATTTAGAGAATCGATTTTATCCGCTGCCAGGTCTATTAGGTTTGCAATGCTGAAAAATGTTTAAGATGAATTTGAATTGCGAGTGCGCTTAGGTATTTTAGTCGAAGGAAAACACTTCGAACATATGTAATTAAGAAAGAGGTTATTTATCCTTTTCACTTTGTTCATTTCTATCACCTTTTATTTTTGTTTGTGTTAACAAAAAGCGGTGCTTCCTGATTATGTTATTATTTAAAATTACTTAATTAAATTTGTTTATAAGTTTGTTTGCTGTTTGTTATGTGTTGTGCAATTCAGAACTTTTTTTTAAAAAGCAGTTTCTAGTCAAAAATTATAATGTTTTAGATGATTAACAACAACTTGTTTGCCATAATCAAACCAAGTGTAGAAGCTCGTTGTTATTCCGATAAGACCATATTTTGTCATTTCTATTTATGTACGGGCACCTCAAATAGCTTTAAAACTTTAAAACTCCAATAACACGGTGGCTATTTGTCGAACAAATTTCAATTTTTTTTTATTTTTTTTATTTGAAATGTTTTTTCATGGGCAACATTTTTCTAAATATGAGTTGGGGGAAATGGGTACCGTAAAAATATTTACAATCCGTAATTCTTAAACCGATCTCTTTGCTAACTTAAAAACTATTTAGTAAAAATATTTTAACGATTTAAAACATTTCTTCAATTGAGACAATGCATTTAGAACCAACGGTGTCGAAAATAAAGGTCGGCCAGGTTATACGTTGACACTCTGTATTTACTGGTAAGTACCGAAAGAATATTTGTTAAAGTAAGGAGACTATTACCTGAATAAGGGATTTTGTTGGAGTTTTTTTTTGTAGGGAAGGGATGAAAAAATGTATTAGAAATAATAGTGTGTAAAAATTCATAATTTTAAGGATTCAGATTTAAGGACGTAAGTCAACTCGCGATAATTCGAAGTCTCGTAAGTCTAATATTCGTTTATCTCGAAGTTTTCATAAGGTCCCGAGAATATGCCTTGAATAGAAAATGGCTTCCGATAACTCGAAGAATTTGGCCAGTCCCTTGAACTTCGAGCTATCGCAAATTGACTGGACTGGATTTATCCAGGTAGAAAAGCGGTATTGGCCTATGTTGGAAAATGATATTCTGGGATGATTGGCCAGTCCATTCCGAATTTCGAGTATCATTCCAAAATACACATTTTTTTTTTTTTTTTTTTTTAAATAAACAAATCAAAACCATTGCAAAACATTTTTCTGGGATGTATTCTGGGAATCATCCCGAATTTCGAGTATCATTCCAAAGTAAACATTTTTTTTTTTTTTTTTTTTTTTTTTTAAATAAACGTATCAAAACCATTGCAAAACATATTTCTGGGATGGTTGGCTAGTCCATTCCGAATTTCGAGTGCCATTCCAAAGTACACAATTTTTTTTTTTTTTTTTTTTTAAATAAACGTATCAAAACCATTGCAAAACCTATTTCTGGGATCTATTCTGGGATGATGGGCCAGTCCATTTCGAATTTCGAGTATCATTCCAAAATACACAATTTTTTTTTTTTTTTAAATAAAGAAATCAAAACCATTGCAAAACATATTTCTGGGATCTATTCTGGGATGATTGGCCAGTCCATTCCGAATTTCGAGTATCATTCCAAAATACACATTTTTTTTTTTTTTTAAATAAACATATCAAATTCATTGAAACATATTTCTAAAGCCTCCTTTCTTTTTTATTACACTATATTGCAATTTTATAACTCTGCATCCACAATTCAAAACTTCCAGTATATTTTTACCCAGCATCTGGTGCCATATGGCGAAGATCCATAGCAAAGGTCTACAACGGTCCACATCGGAATTGGCCAGTGGATTAGTGCTACTGGGGTGTATGCTCTTTTTTAGGGGCAAGTATAGATTTTTTTTTTTTTTTTTTTTTTTTTTTTTGAGAAATGTCAGTTTTAAAACTATAATTTTTATGTATAGAGACCATTCTTTATAAGTTGAGGAGGGTTAGTGTTAGGGTAATATAAATTTCAGTGGGATAATTTTTACGGGGACGCATTACCCAAAAAATTATTTTCAGCAATTGCACCACTAAAATTTAAACTATTGTAATTTTACATTGCGTTGATGATAAGTAAACATTAATTCAACCTACAAACAAATAATTAAATCAACCTACATATTTTGGGTACCATGCCCCCCCCCCCCCTTAACGCAATAATATTAAAACATTTTATATTGTCTAGAAGATGAATGCCAGAAGATTAATAATTAAAAAAAAAAAACGCGATGGAAAACTTTTTTTTTTCCTGGTCGATTTTGAAGCATTTTTCGGAAGATGATATATTTTTACTTTAAAAGTACTTTAAAATTAACAATATGTAAAAACAATCTTTTTTATGAGGTGAGGTGAATAGAGGAGTTTTGACTTTTCTTTCGATTGAAGGATAATTTTTTCAGGACAAAATGCTTTAAAATGTCTAAAAAGAGCTTTAAAATGAATAGACTGGTATTTGCTATAATATATTTTAATCGGAAATAGTCATGAAATATGACATGGGTGTCTGTCTGATGTAGGTTATTTTGTATAGAACAAAATACTAAATGTACATATGTTAAAAAATCGTATTAAAATTAAAATATAGTATGTTTGAGACATCTTTTAGTTGTGTTATTTTTTTTTAAGTAACTATAAATGCTAAACATATAGGAGACGTAATTAATCACCAGTTTTTACTTTTTATTTAAATTTTTAATGATTTTAGAGGGAGTCAAAATCATATTACATGACCTCAATCCTCTCCTTTTAGAAGAATTCCAGCACTCCCTTGCGGCTGATATAAGAGCTAATTTGTGCCGGATTATATTCTTGTAGCATCTCATCTCGTGTTTTAATAGGAATTGTAGATTGGATTAAAAATAGGATTTCTTATTTTGTTATCTAGTCTGTCATATTAAAGTTCAAAATGTAAGGAAATCTACATAAATATAAAAATAGTAAATTATTCTTTTTATGTAAAATGCTCACACTTACTATGTTTTTTTTACAATGAAATACGTTATTTCATATAAATAAACTTAACCGTATACACTTTTAAATTTCAGCAAAAAATTCCAAGTAACTATCATTCCATACAAAGTAATAATATACTTATAATAATTACACATATATGAAATAAAAAGTTACTTACCCTCTTCATGTCCGCCCACTCCAGACGCTATAAAAAAAATGAATAATTCTTTTAAATATCTGGTAAACACATATGTCACCTGTAATTATTCTACCTTGATTTTGATACATTAAACTCTATTCTAATTTTATCAATTTATTCAAAACAACGACTGAAGCAAAAATCAATTCAAGTTATTATTGCAGAATAGGATCCAAACTGTGATCGCTGCGTGAAACGCCACCTGGATGCAACAGTTTTAACTAATTTTTAAAAAAAGTCGTGCATTTTTACGGCTTTCCCAGATAGCAAAACACTTGTTTCAATCTTTTATCTGTCACTATTTCTGAGTTATCTCATTTCATAGTTAGAGAGTCCTTTTTGAAACAGCCTTCTACTTTATTACTATTATTATTTTGATAATTTCAAAAACTATTACAATTACTTTAATTCAAATTTAGCTGACTATTTTGTGTGTAATATACGAATATATATTCAATTATATATAGTTTATTTTAAGGCACCTTGCTTATGAGTGGTAGCTCGTGGGTTCAGTTATTGCTTCTCCAAATACTGGTGTGTATGGTAGTGGGGGCTGGTAAAAATTAAATGGTTTATTTACCTACAAGTCTTGTCAGTACACTTCAAGGCAACTTTGTCGCGCCATTAAAGCCCTGAGAATTGGCACGAAGAGAAAAATATATATAACAATAATAACACCAGCGACATTCGTAATTATGAGTCCTCTATTTCTATATCTATCCAATCACACTTAACATGATAAGAGCCGCGTCAACCATCGGTGGCTGACAGTGTAAAATATTATATAAAACTAAAAAAATTATATTATTTGAAGCAATTACTGAAAATTTATTTAATTTTTATTTATTACAGGATAGTATCGTTAACACGCTGAGTGCCGCTTCAGCCATCAATGGCTGACACTGAACTTTTCGTTTAGGCCGCGTCAGCCATCAGTGGCTGACAGTGTAAAATATGATATCAAACTAAAAAAATTACATTATTTTAAGCAATTACCGAAAATTTATTTAATTTTTATTTATTACAGGATAGTATCATTAACACGTTGAATGCCGCTTCAGCCATCGATGGCTGACACTGAACTTTTCGTTTAGGCCGCGTCAGCCATCAGTGGCTGTCAGTCTAAAATATGATATCAAACTAAAAAAATTACATTATTTTAAGCAATTACTGAAAATTTATTTAGTTTTTATTTATTACAGGATAGTATCATTAACACGTTGAGTGCCGCTTCAGCCATCGATGGCTGACACTGAACTTTTCGTTTAGGCAGCGTCAGCCATCGATGGATGACAGTAAGCTGTTGTTTTTTCCACACCAATAATTTGACATAGTGACTTTCTAAGTACTTTTTAAAGTGCAGGAAATCTTAGTTTTTGGAGTACTATTGATATTTCAATAGATAAAAATATTATTAAATGTACTATGTCCAAAAAGCCCTTATGAAAAATTGCCTACCTAAGAATTTTAATTCTGAGGTCTGGCAACGATGCGTAAACGTGTGGAATGAATGTCTATAAGCATTTCATTCTAAGCGTAAATATTTTCTACTGCAATAAGAAACAATGGCCCTAATATATTTACTCAACTGTTTGTTCGTGAAGTCAATAAAAACGACACGCCATGTTGAGTGATCTTCCAACATCTAATTTTAATAACAGAAAAATGGTTACATTTGAATATTCAAGCATGCGGTACCTCTAACGCCATCTATCGGTAGGACTATACACAATCATGACTCACCATCCTCCCCCCCATGAACCCATTAGGGTTCTTAACTTTAAAATAACAATACAATATTTCAAAATGCTAATGAGGAAGAGAACTAGACTTTAACAGACCAATGTAAATTACATATACTATAAAATTCAAAATAATAATCACTAAGATTATTTAAATATACAAGAATATCAATAAGCACTTTAGCAATAACATTTCACATTCATGAATTTAGAATTAATACAGAACAGGAAATTTTTAAGAAGAATGTAGATTGAACAAGTTAAATTCTGCATGAAATAATTTGAGATATTACTGCTTTAAGAACACCATATAACAAAGGTACCAAAATGAACTAAACTTAATTATTAGCACAGTATTATGAACATTCACTTGTAAATGGGCAATTTAGAAATTTTTACAATCGGTCGAATCAATTCACCAGTTGCAGTTTTAAGTTTTACAACTCTGATTCTGTTGTCCCTTCCTGGAAGCAGTTCAGTCACTCTACCTAACTTCCAACGCAGGGGTAGAAGATTGTCTTCCTTCACTAGTACCAACTGACCAATCTCGATATTAGGGTTAGATTTGGTCCACTTCCTACGCTGTTGAAGACTACTTAAATATTCATTAGACCAACGCTTCCAAAATCGTTGCACTAGTTGCTGAGTGAGTTTCCAGCGTCGCAAAATGGGAATTTTCTCGTCGACCTCAGGTAAAGCAGTTAGTGGAGCACCAATCAGAAAGTGCCCTGGAGTCAAAGGCTGCAAATCTTCAGTGTCTGTAGACATAGGAGTGAGGGGGCGCGAGTTGAGGCACGCCTCCACTTGTGTGATCAGAGTCATGAATTCTTCGATAGTTAGCACCTGATCACCTACAGTTTTCTTCAGATGTAGTTTCATGGATCTAACCGTAGTTTCCCACAGTCCTCCGTGGTGAGGTCCTCCAGGAGTGTTGAAACGCCACACTATGTTTTCTTTCAAAAGATGGTTTTGGAGTTCTTCGTTGGATGAGAAAGAGGAAACAAACCTTCTCAATTCTCTTTCAGCGCCTACGTAGTTCGTGCCGCAGTCGCTCCAAATCTGTGCTGGTTTGCCTCGGCGAGCTGTAAACCTTCTTAAGCATGCCAGGAATGCTTCAGAAGAAAGATCAATAACAACTTCCAGATGCACAGCCTTCGTAACGAAGCAGACGAAGATGCAAACATAGCTTTTACTAGACTTTACGCCTCGTCCTCTTCTTGGTGTAACGAGAAAAGGTCCAGCAAAGTCAGTAACTACACTCGAAAATACTCTTGATGGTGTGATTCTTGAAGATGGTAAATCAGACATAAACTGTGTCTCAGTGCTGGCTCTTTGTTTGTAACACTTCATACACCTGAATATCACGTTCCGCACTAGTTTCTTGACGTTGATGATCCAGAACCTCTGCATGAGGGTTGAAGATGTCAGTTGTATTCCACCATGTAGGTTCATTTCGTGGTAGTGCTTCACGATGATTGTGCACACATGATGATTCTTAGGCAGAAGAATGGGATGTTTTCTGGAGTCGGACAAACTTGAGTGTCGCAGTCGACCACCGACTCGAAGTACCCTCGACGAATCCAAGAACGGAGCTAGTGGTGAAATGTTGCTGCTAGTCTTCAATGGTTTCCCTTTCTGCAGGCGATCAATATCTTCCTTAAACGCTGCCAACTGAATCCTCTTCAGAATCACCCTTGAGGCATTTTGTATCTCTTCGGTTGTTAGAAAGGTTTTCTTTTTCTGAGCAACCTTGCAATTTTCTATGAATCGAAGACACCATGCGACAACTCTCTGTAACTTGTTCCAAGAAGAATACTTGTTAAGGATTTCATCAATAGAATTTGCTTGCTGATGTTCACTTGAGGCGAGGCTCACATTCACTGCCTTAGATCTTGTTTCAACGATCACTTCAGGCTCTCTGGAACTGTTGCTCATCTCCATCGAACACCCTTTGATCCATTGCGATTCGGGCAGACTTAACCAGGAATTCGCCTTCCACCAGTTCGTGGTATCATTTATAAGATCATCTGCCGAACAACCTCTTGTAAGTAGATCCGCTGGGTTGTCGTTCCCTCTGCAATGTCTCCAGTTACTTGGTTCAGTTAGTCCTTGGATTTCATTCACTCTATTGCTGACGTAAGGTTTCCAATTCTTGGCATTACCCTTTATCCAGTGTAAGGCAACGGTAGAGTCGCTCCACAGGGTGTAGTTGGTTCCAATCTTGAATATTTCCTTCAAAGAGTTGAGAACTCTTGCGCCAATGGCGGCTGCTGAAAGCTCAAGCCGCGGTAAAGTTATTTTCTTAACGGGTGCAACTCGGGCTTTAGCAGTGATGAAACTTACTATAAAACTGTCTGCAGCAGGATAGCGGATGTATCCAACGCAACCGTAGGCAGCTTCACTCGCGTCACAAAACACGTGTATTTCGTATCCAGAGTCAAGGTATGGAAATTTGGAGAAATATGACCGTGAAATAGGCAAATTCGAAAGTTTTGCAATTTCCAAATTCCATTTCTTCCATCTTTCTTTCAAATCCTTTGGCAGTTCTTCATCCCAGGTTAGACCTCTTTGCCATGTCTCTTGGAGCAGGATCTTTGCTCTGATGGTGAATGCAGCTATCAAACCCATTGGGTCGAACAACTTGCAAGACATCTGCAAAATGCTTCTTTTAGTGCATTTATCCCTTTCTAGGGCACGAAGAACGGAATCCAAGTCGTACTTGAGTTCATCGGTAACCGTGTCCCATATGATGCCGAGTACCTTAATTGCAATTAAATTATCCTTGGGTTTCTTTTCAAAGTCATTGTTTTGCCAAATAGCAGAGAGTTCAGTGGAATTAGTTCTCCATTCACGTAAGTTCATATTGGCAGAAGCAAGAATGGTTTTAGCATTTTCACATGTTTCAATAGCTTCATTCATGTCGTTCAAGCTGATTATAAAATCATCGACGTAAAGACAATCATTTAACGCCTTGTAGGTTGACGGATGGGAAATTTCAAATTTCTTAATGTGATGCTTAATAGTGGCAGCCAAAAGAAATGGAGACGATTTAACTCCGAACGAAACGGTAGTGTTTCGGTAGACCTTAATTTCGGTGGGCGGCATTTTATCAATCCAAATAAAACGCTGACAATTTCGATCCGTTTCGTTAAGACCTACACGCAAGAAAGCCTTCTCTATGTCCGCTATTAAGCCTATTCTATTCATCCTAAATTTCAGTAAAAGTGTCAATAAATTAGGATTTAAATTTGGCCCAGAATGGAGATTGTCATTTAATGAAAGACACCCCTTTTCTTTCGAAGACATATCAAACACAATCCTTAATCGTGTACGATTGCTCTCCTTTTGTTCTCTTATAACCGGATGGTGGGGTGCGTAATAGATACGGCCCATTGAATCATCCTTGGTTATATCGACTTCTTCAATTACACCGGATCTCAACTGTTCTTCAAATACTGACTTGTAAGTTTCATACAAAGCTGGATCCCTTTTAAAACGTGATACCAAGCTAGTCAATCTCCCTTTTGAAACCTCAAGATTGTCGGGTAAATCCACTTCCCTTTTAAAAGGTAAATTTACTTCGTAGCGCCCATTTTCATACTTCAAATTATTTTCAAAATCCCTTAGAACTTCTATTTCACAATTCAAAAGGCTACTCTCGTTTTCATTAGAAATAAACAAGTTATCTAATTCCCATAATTTCTTAAGTTCAAGATTTAAATTCTCATCTGATTCCCTTTCGTTCAAGATTTGTGCTTTACAATCTCCTTCAATCTCATTTTTGCCCAACACGCAAAGATTAACAAATGATTTCAAATTATTACTCGATCTCGCGGTTCCACTTACAAAGAATCCAAATAACGTCTCAATACAGTAAAGACCTCTTTCTAATTCAATCCCATTCCCCGTTTGAAACCTCCACATTACGTCACATCCCAACAAAATATCAATTTTTCTTTTCCCCTCTACCAAAGCGATCTCATTTGCAGGAATTGAAGCATTCGCCAATATCTGCTGAATATCATTTTTTGGAATTCCTATTTTAGCATGAGAAATTTTGTCCGTAATGAAAACCTCAATTTTTGCCAAACGACTAGGATCATTAATGTGACATATTAAAATAGTTTCCACGTCAAAAGCAGTTTTTGTTGGAGCATTTCCAAAAGTGCATATATCTAAAATTTCCTTACGAATAACCACTAAATTTAATTCACTTGCAATATGCTTAGTCACGAAACTGCATGAGCTAGCAGAATCAAATAGAACAGAAACAATTTTTGACCTTGAATCTTGACCGGGATTACGAACTCTTACTGTACACGTGGGCAAAATGGAATCACTTCCCTCTTTTCCTGAATGTGTTACACTTGAAATAATTGATTCAGAATTTTGAGGGGTTTCGACCTCAGCCGAAATATTTTTCTTTTCAAGACAAAACAATTCATTATGAAACACACTTTTACACGTTTTGCAAGGAGGAATTTGTTCCTTGCAACTAGAACTTAAATGAGAACCCTTTTCAAAACATCGATAACATCTTCCCTCCTTCTTTAATTTTGATCTTTTTTCGATAGCAGAAAGTGTTTTACAATTTAAAGAAGGATGGAATTTATCACAGAACAAACAAGTATTTCTTTTAGCACAAGTAGCAAAGGAAACTTCATTTTTTACAAATCTTTTATTATCTCTATTATTATCATACCCTCTACCCCTTGTGTAACTATCGTTTCGCACATTAGCATGTTCCAAAAGATTTTGATCTTTGATGAAAAGAGAAGAGATCTTGTCTCCAATTCTGATTTGAAAAATTCCATTAATTCAAGAATGCTAAATTCAGATTTTGATTTCCTTACCCTATTATATTCTAAACTCAAATCATTAGGCAACAACTTCATGACAATTGGACACAAGAGTTGACCATAACTCCTCGCAACCACATTTAAACTTTCTAAAGACCTAATGTTTACCTCTAACTGATCATACAACATTCGAAGTGCCTTTATGTTCGAAGAATTTCGAATTGGTTCTAAATTCAAAAGTTTGGTCATATGACTATTAATTATTATATCATGTCGCCCAAACCTCGACTTTAACAATTGAATACACTTCTCATAATTTTGTTCTGTTAACGCAAGACCTTTTATAGCATTCAATGCCGAACCGCCTAACGAACACTTAAGATAGTGAAACCGTTCTACATTTGTTAAAGATTTGTTTTTATGTATCGCGTCTTCAAATTGGCCCCAATATTCCAACCATTGACATGTATCGCCAAAAAATCTAGGTAATGCGAGCTTAGGCAAGGACATTCGCATGGATAAATTACTTGAATTTTCATCGTAATTTAAAGTATCAGGTCTGTCATTTTGCATCGAAACACTTCCGTTTGCGTTCAAAGTCGAACTATCAAAAGTTCTGGTTTCATTTTCAAGTTTGAGAAACCGTCCTATTTTCCCTTCCCATCTCACAATTTTTTCGGAATATTCCTCTGCGGAAATGATTTCCTTTTCAAAGTCATCAGCGGAAACAAAGGTTTCGATTTTGTTGTCCAAGTCCCTAAGTGTTGACCTTTTTTCACGTAATTGATCAAGTAGACAGCTCAACTCTTCGCGTTTCTCGATTTTGTCAAAATTTTCATCATTATAAATCAATTCAATTTTCGAAAGGAGTTTTGTAGTTAGCTGACGAGCAACGCTTCGTTTTTTGTTTGATCTCTCAAATTCTTCCTTCTTAGATTTATTTTGTTCGTCACCGGCCATATTTATATTAAATTACGTTAACTGGGTTCAATAGTTTCAAATTCAAAGTTCACGAAAGGTTTCCACTTATTAAAACAATAAAGGAAAGATCTTACTTGCAAAGGTATCCGCCATTCCTTTCACGATATATCCTTCAGTTCAGCAACAACGATGCGTCATTCAAGAATTCCAAGTCATTAATTCAAGGCTATTATTCAAGAGTTCATGTTTCGACCGTTGAACAAAACCAATTGTAGTTCAAATTTTCCAAGATTATAGTTTCACTTTCACTCATTCAAATAGCGCAGATTCCTATTTCAAATAATTTCAGGTCCATTTCAAACATAATTTCACTTTCCAAAATACGTGCGAATTTTTTCCAGAAGAATCAAGTTTCAATTTCGAAGGCCGCGGGCCCCACGTTGTAGCGCCAAACAATGTTTGTTCGTGAAGTCAATAAAAACGACACGCCATGTTGAGTGATCTTCCAACATCTAATTTTAATAACAGAAAAATGGTTACATTTGAATATTCAAGCATGCGGTACCTCTAACGCCATCTATCGGTAGGACTATACACAATCATGACTCACCACTCAACTGTATCGACTAAATTTCAATCTGTTAGCAGCGATGCGCTGGTATTGCGGTATAACAATGCGAAGCGCACTACTGCGTATCTCCGGAAGGGGATTTCCTTAAGAATTTGTACAGATCTCCTTCGATAAGTATTTTCTTGACCAATCCCAACCAATTCAAAAATCTCAAGTTGACCCTTTTTTGAACTGCTGTGCCATCTCTTGTACAAAAATTGCACCACCATGCTAAATAGGTATACAACAAGCATTCCCGTAAATCTATGCACTCTTCGTAAAGGAAAATATACTGGATTAACATCAATTACGCATCAGCAATATTTGCAGATTATATACCCATAACCTATATATAAAAAGTGTTATATATCTATAAATAAAATGGGTTTGAAATCAGATAATTTTTTCATAATGTAACTGACTTGTCATTAGTTTATCCTTTTTCATAACACTTTTCACTAAGAATTAATGTTCTTCGTATTACAGCGAAAAAAGTTCAGTAAGGTTTAAAATAATTATCTCATAGTTAATATCCATGTATCCTGAACATTTCCGGGGGAAAATATTGGCGTGACAAATCGAATATTAAAATAACTGCATGTCTCAAGGTTTTATGTACTTTCCTTATGATGATCAATTACTATGCATCCGTTTCTTGAAATACCTTCCAAGAAAAAGGCAAGTACAGAACATTATATTATGCAAGTAGGGCAATATATTGTAATATATGCAGATAGACAAGATGATATAAAATAACACATAATTTCGAAGAATTGAATAACACACTAACATAAGAGTCGAAAGATGCAGATTTTACAGAAAGTTTCAGAAAACATTTCCAACTTTGTTCTAATGAGGATATTGAAGAGTTAGTTTTTCCATACCCACAAATGTCAGGTTCAGTACGTTAAAAAAAAAATCCGAACGATGGCTGTATCTTGTATTCTAATTGATGAAATATCAAAAGTCAAACTAAACCAAACTTTCATATTTAGATTTAGAATCCTAAAAAAACGTCTAAATACCAAATTTCATAATTTTTCAATGAGTGGTTGATAATTTTAATGTAAAAAAATGGCAAATTAATGTTAAAAAGAAAATTGTTTTTTTTCGCCATACATTCTTAAATAGTTAATATATTTTAGCAATTTTTGTTTCAAATGATAGTTTATTAAAAGACAAATATCAAAAACATACAGGTTTTATTTTATTTTTTTCTGTTTTTTTTTTAATAATTAATTATTAATTAATAAAACAAGTTTTTTTTTTTTTTTTTTTTTTTTTGCTTCCATTAGAATTATCCTAGTTGAAAACCTCTCCAGAATTTTTTTTTTATTCCATTTTGACTTTAATTCTCAATATTTTAGCATAAATATAAAAAATCTCACTTCAAGAGACTTTGTAATAGATTAAGCCTTGAAGCACGCAAAACGTTTGCTTCTTCCCCTCTTTAAAGAGATTCACCCTCAAGATCGGCCAAAACATTTTCGCTCATAACTGAAGTATTTCTGAACAACTGAAAATTCGTATCTAGGGTAAACGAAGTATTCTAAATCGAATGAAAACCAAAAAAATGGGAGTTCGCATTGGAAATTTTAAAGATAGAGTTAAATTTACTTTGTATACAACCCCCTAATAAAAACAATTGCACCAGACATATAGAAAATCATAAATAAATATTTTGGTGCCAACCACAAGATTTTATGAGTATTAGAACTGAAGTTACAGTCATTGTTCGGAATTTTTTTTTTTTTTTTTTTTTTTTTTTTTTTGCGTACTGTACTTGTGAGCTTTATATCAATGTACCACAATTTGCTTTTCATTACGATACAAGGCACCATCTGTTGGTAAAAATTAACCAATTTTTAATTTTGCAGAAAAAAGAGAGAGCATTTCTTGTAAAATCACATCTTTCTGTTTAAACTGTTGGTGATTAGTCGATTTTTCAAAAGCTCTGTTGCTTTGGAACATACCTTGAACTGTTAGTAACTCTTGAAAATAAATTAGATTTGTCTATACAAATCATTTAATATTTTAATTGAAATCTAAAAAAAAAAATAGCTTACAATCTCCTGCCTTTGAAGGTAACCCTGGTTCTGGGGTCGGTCCAGGCGGTGATGGTGGTTTCCTAGATGGTCCATTTGGTTTTGGTCTTTTATGTGATGGATGTCCTTGGGTTAAAAAATTAAAGTATTTATAAGAGTAGTAAAGGATATACATCTGAGAAAAGCCTACAATTTCTTATTGGAAAAAAAAAAAAAATTCGATAAATTAAAATTGACTTGTGCGAGATAAAAGAAAAATGAAAATTTGACTTCATAGGCATTTTTGTTAAATTATTTACTTATGCCTACACTATAATGTAGTTAAAATCTAAAACAAATGTCCGTCCATCTGTAAGTCTTTCTCTCTGTATTCAACACTCCTAAACGAAACTACTTATTCCGCAGGTATGTGCTATATGTAAAGTGAAAAGACTCGTCGAGTGAGTTTTCATGGTAAAATTCATCCAGAAGTGTCTGAAATTAATACCGGGAAACAAGAAATCGGGAAGTTTATTGCGCAATTCATTCAGTCTAAAGTACAATTTTTTCAGGCAAGTACAATAAATAAATTTGACGGTCTCAATAATAGTAGGATTTCAAAAACTTCAAATGGAAGTAGCTTCTAGACCTCGAGGTTGAGGGTTCGAGTCCCTTGTTGGCATGGGTGTTTGTAAATGTATGTTGGCTTGTCTAATGACGAATGTTTCGGCGCATTATAGCCCTCGTGTTGCTGACGGCGCCAGATAATCTGAATACAACCAACCAAATCAAATGGAAGTTCTGACTTGAAAAGCACTTCAAAGTTAGACCAGAAGAGTACATTGTTTCTAACACTTTAATAGGCAACCTTCCCCTTTTCGTCAACCAACCGAATGATTTTCAGCCGAATGAGTATTATATATAACCATGAATTCAACCGAAAATCAAAGCAGCAAACAAGAAGCAAGAAGGACAACATAAATCCGAAATGGGATTCAGTGTTGAGTCCCTTGAACCAGCATCTTGCAAAAAAGCTCAGACTGCATGAACCACAAACATCTCTTGTGGTCAATCTCAGCATCAGGAAAGCTTTCCGACGACAAACTTTATAGAATGCTGATAAACATTTGAGATGCTTTCTGAAATAAAAAGATGAATTAATTTAGGAAAAAGCGCAAATACGTAAAAAATACTTCCTCAGTTGCAGAACAGTGTTCCTTTTTACAGAGTAATTCAAAATAGAATATACAGGGTGGTTATAATTAAGTTGCCCTATTTAGACCTTCGTAGAGTCCGTTCTGGAGAACGGATTTTGATGAAACTTGGTGAACAGGTTATATGGGGGCATGGATAAAAGATATCTGCAATAAAAATAATAGTTTAAATTTCGACCATCAGGTGAAAAAGGGGCGCATAAAGAACAAAAGCCACAAATTGGAAACACAAATTTTTATTTAATTATATGCTCAATGTGCATTCTATTTGCGTCAAGCACATGTTCAAAGAATGTTATAGCATGTTGAACAGTAACGCGATGGATTTCTTGTACATTTGCAGCAACATGACGTGTTATGCTCGTTTTCAATCAGGCAAAAGGGATTCAAGTCCGGAGAACAAAGAGGCCAGGCAGTCGATAAACTTCTAGAAATTTCTCTATCATCTCCAAAGTGGGCACGGAGTAGTGCTGTCATATGTCTGTTTTTATAGCCTTCTAAATTTTGATACAGTTCTTTCTCATACATGAAAATTGCCATCTATCGGTTGAAATTTTGAATTATTATTTTTAAGAATGGATGGTATGCAAATTTGAAGCGGTTTAAAAAGCTACTAGACATTTCAGTAAAATAATTTTGCATCATGCCGTTAGAAAAGAAAGAACGAGCGTTACTGGTGAAGTTATTTTATCAGAATAGCTGTGATTTGCCAACTACACAGTTAGACTATCGACTCCTGAAAGAATTACGAAATGGGCTAATGTCGCGGCAGGCTTTGAAGAAGATGATTATTAAATTTGAAGAGACTGGTGAGTTGGGTGTGCTGCAAGGAAGAGGACGGAAACGGGTTTCAAATGAAACTGTGGAAGAAGTCGCTCTTGCGTCCGATTCCCAATATTCTTCGACAAGTGCTCGAGAGGTGTCACGTGATTTTACTTTGGTCTAAAGTAAAAAACGGTTCTCCGATCTATTGTAAAGTGGCATCCATATAAGATCTACGTTGTGCAAGCACTGAAACATGCTGACTCGGGTAATCGCACTCAATTTTTTCGAATTTTTTTGATCAGAATAATCGCTGATAATGCATGGCTTTGGAATATTTTATGGTCGGACGAGTTGCATTTTACACTAGATGGAACAGTGAATTCTCAGAACTGTCGCATATGTGGTATAGCAAAACCTAACGTTGTGTATGAACAATCTCTGCCTGATGACATTTCTGTATGGAGTGGTTTTCCTGCTGAATTCATTCGTGGTCAAATTTTCTTTGAGGAAAGCACGCCTTGTGGCCCTCAAAGGTGTTCGATTATGGGAGCCCGCAACTGCGATCTTCTACGGTAGCAAATCATTCCTGCCCTACTAGAACGAGAGTGTTTAGAGACTACTGTCTTGATGCAAGATGGTGCACCACCTCACATTGCACGATCAGTGCCCACTTTGGATATGATAAGGTTATTTCTAGAAGTTTTTCAACTGCCTGTTCTCCTCGTTCTCCGGACTTAAATCCCTATGATTTCTGGTTGTGGGGATTTCTGAAAGATCGTGTGTATGGAGGGAGCATACGGACTCTTCCTGAAATGAAAGCAAGCATAACACTTCATGTTGCTGCAAATGATCGAGAAACCCTTTGCACTACTGTTGAACATGCTATAACACGCCTCGAGCATGTGGTTGAAGTAAATGGAATGCACACTGAACATATAAAGTGATTAAATACATATTTGTGTTTCCAATTTGTGGTTTTATTCTTTCTACGCCACTCTTCAATTTGTGCTATAAATTTTAACTATTATTTTTTATTGAAGATTTCTTTTACCCATGATCCATATAACATAAACAAATTTCATCGAAATTCGTTCTCCAGAACGGACTCTACGTAAATCTAAACAGGGTAACTTTAATTAAAATCACCCTGTATATACAAACAACCTGTAACCAATTTTTCTTATTTTAAAGTGAACTAAAATTAAAGATATGTAGAATAGGGTGGTTCAAAAAAAAAAAAAATTATTTTTGTAACGCATGAGGTGAAAAAAGTTGATACACATCTTGATAAGAAAAACTGCACAAAAAAAATTTGAAAAAAAAATAATATCTACCGATCGCGCATTCACCTCAAAATTTGGAGAAAATACAAAAAATAACTATTTTTCATAAATTTTTAAAAATTTCTAAACGTTATATATTTGAAAGGCAATAGTTTGCATTGTGTACTGAAAGGGTGGTATAGCACAGGAAAACACTATTTTATGCATTTTTAAAACATACATTAATAATAAAAAATACTCAAAAGTTACATTATTCGTAAGAAATAATGATTTTTCTGTAAAATGGGTATTAATGTTATTTCTTACATTTTTTTTTTTATTTTTTTTTATTTTAAACATGCTATTATTTATTTGGTTCACTTTTTTCTCGAGCTTTCTATCCCAGTGATGCACTTTGAAGGAAATTTTTGTTGAAAAGTCGGGCATTATGGATCTTTAAAAAAAAGTGCTGTTCTAACGTCTTTTGCGTCAGCGCCACCTACTTTTGTCTTGTCTCTCTACATTAGAGTTCCACAGCTTGTGAGTGACAAGGAAACGAGTTGGAGTCTGATTTCAATGGTCCATAGTAACATAGATACGCTGACCAATTTCCCCAGACATAGGCCAATCCCGATGTGAAACGATGTGAATCGGTCGTTGGAAACAATATTAGCCAATCTCGCCCAATTCTGGATAAAATATAGAAGAGGTTTTGATTCGCCTATGTACTGTTTTAAGCTAGGGATATTGTATTTATGAGAAACAAAACTATGTGGTGGTTTTTACTTGTTTGTTAAAAAATCGTGTATTTTGGAATTATGCTCGATCAGACTAGTCAATCTTATAGTCGCTCCCTATTTCCACCAATACAGCTGTGCTACCTCAGATGCGCCAGTTCTTTGTTTCTCTTAACAAAGGAGGGGTCCTATTACGAGCATTCCAATTAATTATTCCCACTCAATGCAGTCAGGATACCTACAATAAAGTTAAGTTTAGTTGTCTTGAAATGCCTGATAGTCTTTCTCTAGGAAAGTTCTCGCGATTTCAGAACCTGATGCCTCAGTTCTCTTACATCTCTCCTTGAGTACAAAATCATTGCCGAAATCAAATACTGGCTGAGTGAGGGAAGGAAGCATTTCGTCCAATAACTGAGTTTAAAACTTGCAGTAAATATTCAGGGAGGTATCGAGACAATCGAATTGCCACATATATGTTCTTAGGTCCCTCAGAAAATTATTTTTTTTAATGTAATAATACCAAGAAGATATAACTGAGTTGTGTTCAGAACTTTCATCTCAAGTTGAGGAATTAAACATTCAACACGTAAAAAATCAGTCAGGGGAAATTTTTCAAGGTTCTTCAATTTTTTTTATCTCACTGAAAGATGTTGTCCAGTTGTAGTACTATCTACGTGTTTAAATATGTGTCTGAATGGTAGTTCATTGGAGTATAGGAGGCATATATCCCAATGTAGTGGTCTCCCAGCTTGCAGTTTGGTCTGTCAGATTATTTCCAGCCAGTATTCATGGCTGACCCAATCAGAGCCACGTGCGTTATGATCCAATGACTAAGTTAGGTTGCGTTTCGATCCAAGTAAGTTTATGAGCTTCAAAGGAAAAGAAGGCACCACGAGAAAGGCCACCCAGATTAAAACCCGCCAAAACACAATTTTTATCAATGCTTCAAAGGTTATGCGTGAATAATTATTATTAAATAATTACTAATTTGATTTTTTTCTATGTTCTATCTATTTCATTCCACACAATACAAACTAATGTACTTTGAAAATTTAGTGATTGGCGTATTCTACAAATTGATAGAAAAAAGGGATGTTTTATATTTATTCAAAACTTTGAAGTGAATGCTTAAAGTAAATAAAACAATTTTAACAAAAATATGTAAAAAAAATAACGTTGGTATCCATTTTATAGAAAAATCATTTTTTAACAAAAAAATGTATTTTTGAATATTTTTAATTATTAATATACGTTTTAAAAATGCATGAAATAGTGTTTCCCTGTGTTATACCACCCTTTCACTATACATTGCAAACTATTGCCTTTCAAATATATAACGTTTAGAATTATAAAAAATTTTAGGAAAAATAGTTATTTTTTGTATTTTCTTCAAACTTTGAGGTGAATGCGCGATCGGAAGATATTATTATTATTTATTTATTACAGTTTTTCTTATCAAGATATGTATCAACTTTTATCACCTCATGCGTTTCAAAAATAAAAAATTATTTTGTTTCGAACCACCCTAATGTAGAAGTCTAATGCTTGTAACTGCAGTGTATCCTCACTAGCACAACAAAGCTGACCAATATCGTTAGACATAGGCCAATCTCGATGTGGATCCTAGTAAACCGGCCATTGGTACTGATATTCACTAATCTTGCCCCAATTCTGTATAATATATACTGAGAGTTTTGAAATATTGATGAACAGTAATGAATTGAAATACACAAGGTGCGGCTATTAATTTCCAGGACTGATGTAACTGTAGGAGAACGAAAAGCCGGAAGATGGCGCTAATGATTGCAATTGAAGAGCGTTTTCTTGCGCATGTGCAGTGCAATCGGTGCCATTCTGAAGTAAGTGGTTCTCGTGGAAAGGCGTATTAAAACGTAGCTCTTAAATTCTTGTGTTCGAAGTGAAAATGGAGCAAAGAATTAACATTAAATTTTGCTTCAAATTGGGCAAGATAGCTGCGGAAACCTACGAAATGTTAAAACAAGTTTATGGCGAGGAAGCATTATCCCGCTCAAGAACTTTTGAATGGTTTAAACGCAGCCCGAAATGGTTACGAGCCCGAAAGCGTCGAAGATGATCCACACACAGGTCGGCCGCAGTCCGTACGCACACCGGAAGCAATTGAAAAAGTTCGCGATATGGTGAAATGTGATCGTCGATTGACTATTCGAGTACTCACCAATGAATTGAACATGGACAAAGAGACTGTTTGGCGAATTTTGACACAAGACCTAGGCAAACGCATGATTTGTTCCAGATTCGTTCCTCACCATTTAAGGGACGAACAAAAGCAATTGAAACTGGACGCATGTGGCAAACTTATCGACAACGCTGATACTGACCCTGCGTACCTGGATAGGATACCCAATTTGAAGCAAAATTTAATGTTAATTCTTTGCTCCATTTTCATTTCGGCAACATGAATTTAAGAGCTACGTTTTAATGCGCCTTTCCACGAGAACCACTCACTTCAGAATGGCGCCGATTGTACTGCACATGAAAGCGCTCTTCAATATGCAATCATTAGAGCCATCTTCCGGCTTTTCATTCTCCTGCAGTTACGTCAGTCCTGGAAATTAATAGCCGGACCTTGTATTAAATATAGAAATTATAAGAAAAAAAAGTGGTACAAATTTTGACTTGTTTATTTTGAAAAAATGTATTTAATGACGATGTCTGAATTTCGGCCAGATTTAGCCAATCTTACAGAGCCCCTGTTTACAGAATTGACTGTGCTACCTGGCATAATACAAATTGAAATATATTTACTAGCAACAGGTGACATGTTTCTTATTACAAAGTGACCCAAAATAAAATGCATGCACTAATAACAGTTGACACCTGTGTTTCTCAGTAGAGTGGTCCAAAATGAAATGCATGTACAAGTTGCAAGGGAATGCAAATTTTTTTTATTACAGAGTTATCGATAATGGAATGTATGCAAAAAATTACGCGTGATTAAAATATGTTCATTAGTAGCCGTAAGCAATTTTTAAGTAACCGTTATGGCTGATTCTTTTAAAACTTTCTTCGATATTCTCTGTAGACTAGCTTTGTAACTAAATGGAAAAGAGGCTTTTTATCTTAAAATAACGTATCGGTTAAATTATAAATGATTAAATATTTCGTTAATTTTTATGATTTTTCGTTTAAACTGAGGGCCTGAGAAGCAAAGGGTTCTAAGTGACTTTTCTTAACTTTTAAGAAAATACACTTTAAAATATCTTATTTATATTAAATTCTACGAAAACTAGTGATATCTTCATCCAAGAGGTTAATGTTTGAACTACAAAAAGTTTTCATACAAATTTAATATAAATAATAGACTTTTATTTTCTCAAAAGTTAAGAAAAGTCACTTGGTGACTTTTTTTGAAAAGTCACTTTTTTCTTCTTTTTTTTTTCGAACTCAATTAGAATCAATGACAGTTTATTTCTTTTTGTGTAAGAATTTTTATTGTTGGGGGCACAGCTGGTTGAGTACAATTTCATTTCGGTGGGTGTTGCTGTAATTTTGTGTAGTAGTTGTAAATTTGTGGGGTAAATAGAAACACCATCAAACGACAGTTTTTATTCTCTACAATTCTAAAACTATTGTATGTTGTTTTTCTTTCCAATTCTGATGTTCCTATGCCTCTATAAAACATAATTCAAGACTTAGAATAGGGGAAATTTACAATATATATACCAAAGTATGATCAAAATGTTCCGTAAGGATTCACTGGAATGCTTGGTTGGTTGGTTGGTTGGTTGGTTGGTTGGTTGGTTGTATTCAGATTATCTGGCGCCGTCAGCAACACGAGGGCTATAATGCGCCGAAACATTCGTCGCTAGACAAGCCAACATACATTTACAAACACCCATGCCTAACACGGGACTCGAACCAGCAACCTCGCGGTCTAGAAGCTAGCACGCTAACCACTATATCGTTTGATCGGCTTCACTGGAATGCTATTTGAAAAATATAACATTAAAGCTTGAACTGAAGATAGCTTCTAAAAAACGATTCCTGTCTGTTGTTGTTTTTTAAATTAAAAGATGAGAAAAAGAAGTGTGTGTGTGTGTGTGTGTGTGTGTGTGTGTGTGTGTGTGTGTGTGTGTGTGTGTGTGTGTGTGTGTGTGTGTGTGTGTGTGTGTGTGTGTGTGTGTGTGTGTGTGTGTGTGTGTGTGTGTGTGTGTGTGTGTGTGTGTGTGTGTGTGTGTGTGTGTGTGTGTGTGTGTGTGTGTGTGTGTGTGTGTGTGTGTGTGTGTGTGTGTGTGTGTGTGTGTGTGTGTGTGTGTGTGTGATCATCAAAACTTCATAAAAACCGATCTCTCTGAGAAATAGGGGTAATGTTACATAACAAGTTTTCAAATTCATGAGATCTGTGTAGTTTGTAGCTCCAAGATTAACAGCAGGAATAGTGAATCGCCGAACACAATTTTCATCTGGGCCATTTTCTCTTGCTTTTGCTTTGATAATCAGTATAGCTGTAAAGGTTCTAATATGGCTCCTCTCATTAGTCAAAATGAACAAAAGCAATACTTATGTCCGTTTGGACGGCTAGGATTTTATTAAATATCCTTCACTCACACATGCATGTAAAATTAAACACAGAACCCTCCGGAAAAGCAATTGGATAGCAGAATAAGGATGGAGCTATCTTAGAATCCAGAAACCACATGCTAGAATTTTTAGTAAAAAATTAATAAACTAATTTTCATGCTAAAACACCATTTTACGGTACTATTTGAAGCACAAATTGAATCGTCGTCCCATTTTTATACTCTGAAGCCTTTAGTTTCGGAATTTGAACTTCTAGGAAAAATTTTAAACGTGGACCTGGGGTTCTTTCCTTGAATATATTTTGTGTCTCGAAAAAAAAAAATACAGAAATTTGCGTCTTTGTGACGACGGAATACCCCTACTAACCATCTTTGTCACAGTTACGTCACTGCAACGAAGTTTTTCGTCGCAAAGATCACGGTCACAATGTGACTTGCATGGGATATCGCAGCGATGTCGCAAAAGTTCACGTCACTTTCGACTTCCATGTGATATCGCTGCGACATCACAATGTGACGAAGTTGCGATGTTACTTTGTGATATCGCAGCGACATCCAGTGATATCCCAAAATAATTTTAGAATGAAATGCGATTTTCGCAACGAAAGTCTTGTCGCGGCGATATCACATTGTGATCAGTATGTGATCTTAATGATTTTGGCAATTTTCGCAACGCTTCTAAGTTAGTGTATATATTATATACCCTTTTTTCATTCATATTGGTTGGTTGTTTTTAGATTATCTGGCGCCGTCAGCAACACGAGGGCTATAATGCGCCGAAACATTCGTCATTAGACAAGCCAACATACATTTACAAACACCCATGCCTAATACGGGACTCGAACCCGCAACCTCGCGGTCTAGAAGCTAGCACCCTAACCACTATACCGTTTGGTCTTTTTCATTCATATAGCCTATTTTAAAGGCAGGTAATGAGCACCACTTTTATTTTTCATAAAATATTTCTTCTCAACATATTATTCTTGCAGTAAATCCCGATCATCGGGAAATGCTGTGAAATTAGAATAACTGAATTTTTTGGTTAATTTAAAGTCGACGGGTTTTTTTTTTTGTTGCCAATTTTCATTATAGCGACATTTTAAACTATAAAGAAACGTAAAATTAAAATCTTCGCAAACCGAACCTTTAAAAAAATTCAGCATGGAATTTTTAGTTGCAATACGTATGTTATATTTTATCCTTCCAGTCGGTAATAATGTGAAATTTATAAAAAAAATTTAAATCATTTTCATAACTTAAAATCCTTTCAGAAAAAAAAAAGCATTGAGCATTTTAAAATATAAAAAACAAAAAATCCGATAAACCGATTTCTAAATCGACCCGTTTTCGGCATGATTTAAAATGCCTATGTGTTCTATAAAACAACGGTTCCCAACCTATAGGCCGGCGACCCTCCTGTGGGTCGCGAGTAGTGTGGTACTGGCCCGTGGAAGCTAATCAAGAGTCTAATAATCCAAGATAAATATTACAGGAGCTTCAAGGGTAGAGATAGGAATAATCGAGTCACTCGATGATTAGTAACAATCCAATTATTCGATTCTATTCTTCGACGGTTTAACGAGTGAATTCTGTTTCAAGAAGATTAACTAAAATATAGAAAATATCTTCAAGTGAAGACTCGTTAATTGAATTATCGACACCATTGATCTCGTTTTGGATAAATGTTTGGCAAAAATATCCAGTTATTACCAAAACTGCATTAATTGCATTACAATTTATAAAAAGAACTATTTTTTAATCCTTTAATTCTAAAATTTTACTAATTACTGATGTACGCACGTATTGTATTATTTAGTGAGTCGCAAAGTTTTTCTTACAAAATAGGTGGTCCGCACAACCTAAGAGATTGCGAACCGTTGCTATAGAATGTCGGATTTTATAAATTACTGGTAACAACGTATAGAACATGGAAATGAAATGCATATCGCTACGGAATTCTAGACATTTAGCAAAACATTCACTTTTGAAATTGATTGCACTATCATTGACCAATCTAAACAATAAAATTATTAAACTGAAACAAAAAATTATAGATGCAACAAATTTATTTTGTGATTCCGTCTACACCAGCAGGCGACGCAACACGAGATCAATTCAAATTACCCCCTACTAAGCAGTATTCGTTTACAGCCCGCGGTTTCTTACCATCTTTATTTACCCTCGGGGTGATGAATGGTTATAAGGGGTCACTTTAGCTCATATCCCTTTAGGTCAGTTTGGTATCTGGTCTCCAGCCCACTCGCTCCCTACTTTCTTTGTCTCGCTTGCAAAATTCGAGGAACGGAACAAAGAACTAAGGGAGAGTAATGTTGTACACCTGTTCAGTTTGTTAAAATACTGGTCGCGTCTTCGAAGGGGGAGAGGGGGGGGGAATGAAAAGCGCAGTTGCCTTTCTCTTGCTTCGATCTCGACTGAATCTGATTTTCTATTTTCTTACATGATTTATTAGATTCGACTTTTTTCCTTTCCATTTTTATCTATTAATTGGACTGACTTTCCAAATAATATTGAAAATTCTTCTTTGATATTCTGTGGTTATTGGCTAACGCTTGTCATTTAAAATTTAACGAAATGAATAATAAATAACTGCAAATAATGATTTATTTTCAATTTAAATTTGTTCTATAAAGGAAACGGGGGGGGGGGGGGTACAAATAGAAGAAATGCAACCCAACTGGTTAGTTGGTTTATATGCTCAACGACCTATTTTTATGCACAATGACGGCTAATTAGGCCGGGACCTACAGCTTAACGTGGATTACGAACCACAACGAACATCCATGCTTAACCCAGGATTCGAACACGGCACCTTTTGGCATGCGTGACGAGAGAACAAACCACACAGCCATCAGATAGGCACCAACCAATTTGGAAATGATGTTGAAAATGGTAGATAAATATAAAAATAATACAACTTTAACCGCACGATTATTATTTCTAAAAAGAGTTAATTAACTTAGGAGAACAATGAAAAATACATATTGACATTTAAAATACTTTAACTGGATTTTTAAGCGAACATTATTTCCTTTTATTATTTCAGTAACGAGTTAAGTTTAACTCGATGACTTACGACTCAGAAAAACGACTCTACATTTCTCCACGTTTTGGAACATCCTGATTTCAAAAATGTGATATAAAAAAAATTCGGTCTGTTTGTTTATGGTCAGCATAACTCCCGAACAAATTGACCGACGATGTTCAAATTTGATGTGAGGATTGGTAGGGGCCAAGGGACCTACCATTAAGGTTTTCGTCAAACCCGGCATGCGCATAAGGTAGTTTTCAGGTTTTTCAATGATTTCTAAAAAACGGCTCTTACGATTTTAATCAAAATCACTGTGGTGATGCCTCTTAAGGTGTTCTAAACATCCCCACCTCCGAAATTCACGTAAAAATGCTTAAATGGCATAAAAAGTTGAAGGAAGGGAAAAAAAGGGGGGGAAATTCATCACAGAGTTCTCCATCAACGATCGTTTTTCTCCTCTCCTCAGTTTCTCTTAAAAGAAAGAATAATATAAGAATTATCGAAAAGTATATCACCGAAAACACTATTTTGGCAAAGGTTTTTTTTTTTTTTTTTTAACGACTCATATAATATTTATCGCCAATCTGGCCATTTTTTCTAAGCGAATGAAGAAAATATAAAACACAAATACATGTTAGTATTATAGTGTAATTAAAAGTTGTGCGATGCTCCACGCCCCTGTTTCCCGGTTGCTGTGGAAGATGTAATTTCGATTACAAAGTTACGTTTCTTTATTTTAGACTATAATTATAATAAGAATAAGTAATAGATTTACATGGATTCCAGACAAACAAATTACATTGTATTTCGAAAACTAATATATATTTAATGCAATAAACGATACAATATGTGTACATTTCTTCTGGATTTTAGAATTCTGTATTACTGACTGCCTGAATTATTACTTGAATTACTGACTTTTTAAAAAATATTCTGGATGTAACGGATACTGGAATTTCTATTATAAACCCCTTCCCCACTTCGTATGCAATTAAACAAGCCAGATTTATTTAAATAACATATTTAGATTTGAGCGTTTTCCGGACATATGATGCTAATGAAAACTGAACGCAAAATTTACTTGAATATGAGAAACATTATTTGCAAACATGTATATTCATTTGGATATAGAATATTTGCTACTTGAGGAAATTTAAATCAACTAAAATCCATCATAAGTCAGCTTAAATTTTAACAAATACTTCCATGATTTGTTTTCAGCAAATGAATTTAGTTTAAGAAATGAAATGTATTAATGTACCATTTTTTTAATGTATAACTCGAGAAATGCATTTTTCAAAATGAGTGGCAGATTTCTTTTTTTTAATTTGGCTTATTTCAATTTTGATCACTCGATAATCTCACTAAAGAACCATCTCTGCTTTCTCAATCTTTGAACTTTAATTTCAGATTTCGAGAAATGAACTTTATTTTACCTAATATTAATTTTTCCAAAATGGTATGTGTTAACTATTAAGAACAGTGTTCTCCACTACGCTGCCCGTAGTAGCAAGTCTGACAAATAGTATTTTTTTTCTCTTGAGAGCCTGAGAGAAATTGATATTGACTTACAATTGATATCTCACAACTGATGATATCGACAAAATCAGCAGAATATAAGAAGGTATAATTTTAATATATTTATTCAATGTTATGCCAAGTCACATGAAGACACACAAGCAAGGTTTTAATAAAAGATTCACTTATATTTTAGATTTTAATTTAAGGTAGTATAACGAAAATATTTTTTTAATTATTAAAAAAAAAAATCAAATATCAATTACTTTTATAACAACGTGCAAAAAATAAAACTTTTTATAATAATTTTGAATAAAAAATCGTGGCGAAAGTAGCACTTTTTCGCACTAATGTGAAAAAATACTCTCTCGCAAGCCTAGTGCTCAAATATTATATAGGTTTGGGTATTGAAAAATATATTTTCAGAAGAAATTCATTGACTGGAGTTGCCAGCATTAACAAATATATGTATTAAAAATATTTTTTGCTCGTAATTACAAAAAATAGTGTATGCAACACGTGGGAAAATACTTTTTCAAACTCTTTAAATTATTTGATTTGCGCTAACAAGCATTTTACCTCGATTGAAAAAGTATTATATTCCCAAGTATAGTTGCATAAATAACTATTTTTCGAGATAGTAAAAAGTTCATTATTTTTTCCATTTTTCAAAAATATTTTTATTGTTGGATCTATTCTATACCAATTATTACATTTGTGATCTTGAACATACACAGTAAAAGTAATATGTATTGGCATATTCGGTAAAAATCTGCGATCCACAAAAAACTTCAACATAACTCATACCGCTCGTCTCTAAAAGTTAGAGGTGAATGCTGCTCTACAGTATTTAAAAGAATATCGTGCTGTATTCAGAAAAAATATTATATAGGTTCATAATAGGTTATTCATTGTGTGAGCTTATGTTCTACTTGCAAATTTCCGAAATTATATATTTATGTTTAATAATGCACTTGAATGCATTCCATTGAAACGAGTTTTACAATTTGTTATATAACTCAGCATTTCAATAAAGAAAATATACAACACATAATTGAAAAAAAGAAAGAAAAAAAGAAATGGAATGCGCGTAAAATCAGATATTTGTAAATTAAGAAGTAAAATTTTTCATTCCATGATAAAAGAAAATCTTTAGAAGCATCTGGTAATCCCAATGTATTCAAAACAACTAATGAAAAATACAGCTTTAAAACATATTCGAATTTTAAACCAATCAAAAATGTTTATTTTATTAATAAGTCTTCCAAGCAACTATATATGACGTCAGAATATAAATTATCTTACTTTTAAATAATTGTAATGGCAATATTCTGGTTCACTACACATAGCCAACCTCCTTGACACATAGCGTAGAATGTTATTAATTGCATTTTCGAATCGGTAATGTATATATTTTTTATTATTATTTAACTTCAAATTGCTATTATAATAACTTTTTATAAATTGTTTTTAGAAAATTAAATTTTTGTTGAAAGCAATACATGAGACCAGTGAAAAAAAAGTATTTTCTTGCACGCCTCGTGCTCAAATATTATATAGTCTTGACATTGCATTGAAATGACACATTTTTAGAAGAAATTCATTGACTGGAGTTGCCAACATTAATAAATATACGGATTGAAAATATTTCTTGCGCGTAATTATAAAATATATTGTATGCAACACGTGGGAAAATACTTTTTCTAACTCGGTAAATTATTTGACGTGAGCAATCACACTCGTCAATAAGCGTCACTTAAACTTATTTATTCAAGTTGTAATTAAAATAATATAACAAGCATCATTATCCTGGTTTGCTGTTATTGTATGCCTTATTTGCCATGACAATATTGAAACTTGCTTAACTAGAAGCTGAAACATTCTGTTTATGTATATAATAATCTTCTACTGGCCTAAGTATTTTCTGTAGGTATCTGGAAAATGAATATTAATTAAACATAACTCTGAGGACAAAAGAACTTCGCAATTCTACAACAAGGTCATTAAAAGTGCTTAATATTTTTGAACTTTTTCTCAAGGCCTTAAAAATGCTTATATGTCCTTAAAAGTCCTTAATTTTTGCAGTTGTTGTATGTCTAATGGACGATTCCCGCATTTTAAATTTTTTTATTCAATTCTAAATGCTTCGAAAAGGCCATAAACACAAAAAGTTCTGCTCAATGCTCTTTTTCTTTTTTTTTATTTTGTAATCAAAATTACCTTGTTCGACGTTGGCGAGAAAACAACTTGTTACGCTGGAGAAACTCTTCTATGTAATTGGATAAATGCCAATGCAAGAAAATGATTTCCATTTGAAAAACGGATGATTTTGAAATTATTCAAGAAATAATATCCTCTACATTTGATTCTTTTCATCTAAATTTATTCAGAATTGAAAGTATAGGATTGGATAGTCTTTTCTATATTATTTTTATTTTCTTTTAATTTTTTGAATAAAATATGCATAATTATCTACCTGTATAACTAACTTTGAAAACCCTCATACTATATTTTACACTGATGTTCCCTTATTTTCGTGGATTAAAATTGATTATATTTCTTTTTACTTTCTTTTTTTAATTCATTTAATAGTTAATTTATGAATATTAGAGCATTTTATAACAGAATTTAACAATTAACTTTTGGTTTTTTTCTGGAAAAGGAAGTGGTCAATTACTAGCATGGCTGTGGTCAATTACTAATGTCTACTTGGTCAATTACTGGCAAAATTGCTTTTGGTAAGAAATTCTGATGATATTTTAAATTGTAAAAAGGACTGGAACACCATGTTAATTTATTATTGAGCTTCATTAATCAATTTATATATTGGGAAGTTTTCATAACATTCCGTTAATAATTTTTTTAAGAAAAAAAATTAAATGTGTAGAAACTTGCACTAAATGGTCAATTACTGGTAGGTTCACCTTATAATATTGTTAGAATATATTACCCCTCGAAAAAATGTCTTAATATTTTATATGCAAACCCAATATATGTACTAATTTTATGTAAGTTATGTGTAAAAACTGAAATAAAATTATTCAAGGTCAAATAAAGTGATTATATATACAAATTTATGATTAAGATTTTTGACAGGAAACTCTAGTAACATGAATATTAATATTATTGTAAAGTACATTCCTGAGAATTGTTTTAACAATGATGTTTAATGGTTTTGCCTTTAAGTTGTCTTTTGAACACATAACTTCTATTCGAAGCCATCGTCAAATGTTATTAACACAATTTTAAAAATAAATTTAGTTGAAAGAAGGTTATAGTTGCTGAATCATAATTCAAATTAAAGCAGTGTTTATCGTCGAAAAGGTAAACATTGACGAAGGAAATATTCACGGGCCAATTGTGATTTACCAAGTAAGTGACGCCATATATATAGGGCAATTCCATGATAACGGACTAACATTCTAGTGTTATTTTAACACAAATACAAACCCACTAAGGAAAGATTTTTAATTTTGACAGAAAATGGCACTTATATAAATATTTGAAGGGTACATGATTCTTATTCTGGGTATTAGAATTTGTTGCCATTTAATTAGAGTGCACAATTTGGTTATAAAGTCATGGTAACGGACTAACTGAAAAAGAACATATTTCTTTTGTTCATTCAAAAATTTTAAAAGTCCGTGAATTATATAATGTAAAATAAATAAATGATGTATAGAATGAAAGAGTAAGTGGTAATGGACAAACAAAATCATAGTAATGGACTAACATACAGTAGGTATAAAAAAAAAGTCTCCATACGGAAGTCAAAGTTGCAAATAAATTAGCATAATTTCTAATCTTTTGCTTCATATCACCAGTAACTACTGAAATATGTTTCATTTGATTCTTTAAAATAATTTTATAGTAAATGCCTGTTTTTACAAAATGCAGCAAGTATTTAAATTGAAATATTTAGGAAATGTTGCTAACTGCCATACAAAAAATGTTTCAGTATGCAATATGAAAATTAATTCTGAAGTCTTCCACAACAGATTTGCAGAAAATATTTAAAATATGAAGTGTACGCAAGTGCCTTGAAGACATGATAGCAGCAATTGTTTAATTTTACCTCGTAGCTGATCGTCTTAAAATGGAGTTTCGAAACCTAGTTGTCAGTTGGCGATTCAGTTATGAAATTATGGATTATCTATGAAAAAAATTGGAAATCTTTTATATGTTGAAGCCTATAGTACAATATATTATTAAAAGACACCATGAGCTTCAAACTTTTGAGGATAGAGATCGATCCGGAAGATCTTCAAAGCTAAAAAGCTTGCTTAAAAGAAATATCCTATAATAAGGTTCAAGATAATCCGCAAATAAGTGCACCTCAAGTCGCACATGGCTTAAAAATTGACAAAAAAACATTGAAAAGAATTCTCAAGAGACAATTTTTGTGCATTTGTTACAAGATTTTGTGTTTAAATTTCAAGATACACTTACCAATCCCTACTTCCTTCTACAAAATATACATTGCTGACACCAGCAGCCCATATACACCACCACACCATAATGCCTCCTCCACTGTGTTTGACAGTTCCACATAAATTCTAAATTAACATTTGTTGATTTGGTTTTATCCAGACCATAACTCGATTATCTGACCCTTGGATATTAAATTTTAATTCATCATTAAAAAGAACTGATTCACAAAAAGATAACTGATAACTTGCATGCTTTTTTGCAAACTCAAGGCGCTTTTTTCTGTTACAGGTACTTATTTAAGGATTCTTACGGGCTGAAAGTTCATTCAGACCCGCTATTTTTATAATATTTCTCGCCGTTTGAGATGTCCCTTCAATATTTTTATAAATTTTTATCCCATGTGCGACTTAAGCAATATCTCCAAAGTATTTCAATTTAAATACTTGCTGCGTTTTGTAAAAACCGACATTTATTTTAAACTTATTTTAAAGAACCAAATTAAACATAATTTCAATAGTTATTGAAGATATGAAGCAAAGGAGTAGAAATTATGTTAATTTATTTGTAACTTTGGCTTCCGTACTGAGACTTTTTTTACCCACGGTATGTGTCTACAATCAAATAAATCTGGTGACCAAGCACAGAACATAAACTTAAGCATTTAAATATAATTGAATATATAAACATATTGAAATAGCTTGTTTTTTGTTTTTTTACATTGTGATGCCATAAAAAATATGGTAATTGTTTTTTGAGGTTGTACATTATTATGTCTTGTGTGCTATTAAACAAGGCATAATTTTACCTCTTCTTCTGTTATCCGATAAGCGTACTGCAGCTTAGTCAAGACATCATCTCTAGTTTAATTCAAACATATATCTTATTTCCTTTTTGAATTTATCTTAGCAATCATCATATTTTGGTAAGAGTGCCTTGCTGGTTATCCGAGCTACATGTGAAGCTGTAATGACCGAAGATGAAAATTCACTATTCAAAATGTTTCATCTTGTGTTAATGATCATCAATTCAAAGTGTATGACTTTTTCTAAGCTTTAGGATCAGACCTACTTAAGTGTAATATTACTCTTAAGTAAGGTTATTTGTAAAACCTGAGATATAAAATATCTATAGTTTTGTGTTTAATAGCATTCTTTCCTGGTTTCATATGGCTGTTATGACGCTGGTACAACATTTTATCATATAAATGATCTGTTATCCAAAAAGTCAGTCAACTAATTTTTACTATTTTGTAGTCAATAGGTCCTTGCCATATTTGAAAGAAAGTTTCTCAAAAGCACCTTTGGGGAGAATTTAGTTGATGGTTCATGGAGAAGACAAACCAACACTGATCTGACATGGAACAAGAGCCTGCTAAACCAGATGGGTGAAGCAAGACTTTCCTGGTCAATGACGTAGAGCTGAAGACGATTATGATAGTCAACAGGTAAATTACTCTTTTGATAGCAAAACTAGTTTTCTGGCTAAAATTTTTTAAATGAAAAATGCCATTATTGTTCATGTAGTTTTACTCATTTTATAATTTTTGCGCAGGAAAAGTGTGCATAAAAATTACTTATGGTTCAAATATATTTGAGTCATAAGCTTCAATTCCATTGACTATCCATGCACAATATTAATTTTTAACTAAAAATATGTCAATTTAAATTCTTTATAGTTTTGAAATTACTATATATGTATATATATAGGTATGTATATATATGCATATAGATATATGTATGTATATATATACATAACAAAAGGAAAAAAATGAAATTACAAATGTAAAATCAAAAACATCAAAGCTATAGAAATACAACAAATTACCAGTACATATGCTAATAGGTTAAAAAGTTGCCCCATGGTACAATTCCAAATTTCTGCCGTTTTTCATTTGATTTTGTTTGTATATATATATATATGTATGTATACCTCAAAATATTTACGTAATCCATGAAGCAAGAATCCATGGTGAAGTATGGCTGCTGTCAACATTTTGCAATACTAATTGAACATAACAGCATTAATTTCTTTCAAATTTCAAGAAATTGTAGTCTTCAGATATATCTTCTATGAAATGTAATTGATTTAGAAGAAATACAATAATGCCACTAAGGAAAAAGTTAAGCCTGAGGATATTTTTTTTAGCTTCTGAATTCTCTAATTGACCATATATGTTATGCGTGTGTTATTGTCTATATAAAGACTGGAGTACTTACTTTAAGCAAAGTTTGAAACAACATATCATAGAGGTTAAATTGTGAAATAATTAGTTATAACAGTTGTCTAGTTATTCTGTGATATAACTAGTTTTTGTATAAAATTCCTAATGATAGACAATTAGATAGTAAAATAAAAGCACGCTATAATTTTTTATTTTATCTTTTGTTGCAAAACTCTAAAAGTAACAAAAGGTATAGCAGGCATCTTCTTCGAACAGTCGTTTGAAGCCCCTCAAATTACCTTATTATTTTAAAATCACTTACTGTTGCCAAATTTATTGCTTTTAATAATAGTGTTCTCAAATATCAATTTTGGGGAATTAGAGGTCCCAAATGGTTGTTGGACGTAACAACTTTCAGTAACAAGTCAATTTTTTTAGCAATAATTAAAAATGGACAAATATTTTTTGTCACTAATTAGGAAGTACTAGTCTGATAAAACCTCTGTTATCAGAGTGAGTCATAGATAGACATAAATATCAGCATTAGGTATTGTATTCTTTTACTAAGAGATGTATTGAACCTTGATTCGAAAGGCAGAACTTGGCATGGCTTGGATATCTGGTCATGTAGTGATAAGTTGTATCTTGTGAATCCATTATTCAGTTCAATGGAACTTTTTTAATATATAAGTTATATTTTTTAAGAAATAATGGAGGGAAATGTTTAAAATTAAAAACTGTTTTAAAACCATATTTTTTGTTTTTTTTGTTTGTACTTTTAAGTCTCACAGGTGAAAAGAGGATCATTTCCAGCTCGAGTTAACATATTTCCTACTGCATATTCATTAAAAACCAAAAAAAATATAAATTGTCAAACAGATAGCAATATGTGCAATTGTAAATAAACTATTTGTTGGACGCAGAGGTGTGTTAGCTTTTTAATTGGTATACCATTTATCAGTTTTAGTTTTGCAAAGGTAAGGTAAAAAGGATTTAAAAGAAAAAAAAAAATCAGAAAGTAGTAAGTCATACTATTCCAAATAAATTTGTTAGTAATTAATGGATTACAGTGATGAAAGCTGTAAATAATCACTTGTAACAATATCAGAATTGAGTATAATTATCAATTATTTATGTTGGCATTACACATTTTAATTACTATTATAACCTTGTTACGAATATTTAAAGTTGGCACAGAATTTCTGTTTTTATTTTTATGAACTAGCATTCTGTGCTATAATTGCATTAGATTTTTAAAATTGCATTGTGAGTGGCAATTTTAAAAATGGTGTATTTTAAACTGAAATTTAAGAATAACCTATTTTTAATTTTCTAGGTCCAAAGCCTACACCTAATGCTCTGAAACATGGAGAAAGAATACTACATTGAAGGAAGTGGCATAATTCCTGACAGTCAGATTGACAGATACCTTGCCGAAAAGAAAAAACATTCTGCAATATTTAGTGTAACAAAGAATATGTTTGCTTTGTGTTCAATAAAATAAACTTATTACCTTATGTTTTTACTCTTATTTTAATTGCATATTTCCATTTATATTTTTCTTTTATGCTAAACTTATAAAGGGGAAGATTTGCACAAAATGGCAAAACAACATTGTAATCAGTTTAAAAGAAAAATTGAGATGCATGAGATACATTACATTGTGCTTTAATAGATTTAGTCATGTTTTGTCTTATTTTTAAGGTATATATTTAGCTGAGAAATCTATTGGAATGGATAAATTCTCTTGGTTAAAGGCTAATTAGGTAGTTAACTGTTTCATTGGTTTTTAATATAGGAGACTAGTTTTTACTTCCCAAAGTCTTGTTGAAGACAAACAAATATTTTCTAATGCTATGATTCTTTAATTTATTATACCATTAAGTTCATGTATATTAAGTTTAGAAAAGTTCATACTTATAGAAAATATTCAAATATTTTCTAACACTATGATTATACCATTAAGGCCAGTCATTAAAGTAATGACTGGCCTTGATAGTATAAATTATATTACCATAGTATTAGAAAATATTTGACGTAAAGAAAAGATACTGAGCCTCTTCATAGTGAGAGTAGGTACTTGAAACAGATATAGGTAGTTGATAAAAAAAATTAATTGTGAATTTTTTGTATAATTATGTTGCAGGAACAAGGCTTTTGTTGTGAAAATCACATAGATGTCGACAAAATCACTAAGATCACAATGTGACATCGCAGCGACAAAGCTTTCTTTGCGAAAATCGCATAAATCACACGGATGTCGCCAAAATCACTAAGATCACATTTAGGTCACAAAGCGATATCGCAGTGACAAAGCTTTCGTTGCGAAGATCGCATAAATCACACGGATGTCGCCAAAATCACTAAGATCACATTTAGGTCACAAAGCGATATTGCAGTGACAAAGCTTTCGTTGCGAAGATCGCATAAATCACACGGATGTCGCCAAAATCACTAAGATCACATTTAGGTCACAAAGCGATATCGCAGTGACAAAGCTTTCGTTGCGAAGATCGCATAAATCACACGGAGGTCGCCAAAATCACTAAGATCACATTTAGGTCACAAAGCGATATCGCAGTGACAAAGCTTTCGTTGCGAAGATCGCATAAATCACACGGATGTCGCCAAAATCACTAAGATCACATTTAGGTCACAAAGCGATATCGCAGTGACAAAGCTTTCGTTGCAAAGATCGCATAAATCACATGGAGATCGCCAAAATCACTAAGATCACATACAGATCACAATGTGACATCGCAGTGACAAAGCTTTCGTTGCGAAAATCGCATAAATCACACGGATGTCGCCAAAATCACTAAGATCACATTTAGGTCACAAAGCGATATCGCAGCGACAAAGCTTTCGTTGCGAAGATCGCATAAATCACACGGATGTCGCCAAAATCACTAAGATCACATTTAGGTCACAAAGCGATATCGCAGCGACAAAGCTTTCGTTGCGAAGATCGCATAAATCACACGGATGTCGCCAAAATCACTAAGATCACATTTAGGTCACAAAGCGATATCGCAGTGACAAAGTTTTCGTTGCGAAGATCGCATAAATCACACGGATGTCGCCAAAATCACTAAGATCACATACAGATCACAATGCGATATCGCAAAAATCGCAAATTCGTCCCCAATGTCACAATGTGACGAAAAGCGATATCGCAGCGATATCACAAAGTTACGTCGCAAAACCCCCTCTAAAACGGACATTGGACGACTATGTGACCCCTGTGTGATATCGCCGTGACATCGCGTGATCTCTATGCGATATCGCTTTTCGTCACATACTCGTCACATGGTTATTAGGGACAATACTTCTAATAAAATGTCTTCATTGGAAATAATAAAAATATTAAGTAACTGTAAAAGTCAAATGTAAAATGAGTCTAAATTCAGTAATTAATAAGGTAAAAAAATACATACGTGGTCTTTTCACTCTCCTTCTACGTGTCGGTTTTTTTCCTGGACCTGCAGGATGAAATCAAAAAACAGTATAAAAATATAATTAACTGTATTACCGACTTATAAAATATATAGAAAGACACATTCCGACAGAGGAGTTCGATGAAGCAAGTATTTTTGCATGTTACATGAAGAAAATTCTTAAGCGTTTAATTTATAAAATAATATAATGGACGATTCCCGCATTTTTTAAAAATGAGTGAAATTAGTTTATATTTATAAAGAATTTCTTTCTGATTCCAAATATTTAAACAAAAGTTATTTTAAAAAAATTAGTTATTTAAATATTAAGAAAAGAAAATGACTCAAAACGGAGCCAAACACATTTCGATCAAAACAGTCAACAAAATCTGTGACGTAAAGGGATCCAATTGTTTCTATGGCTATCGTGAGGTTTCTGCTAAATAGTTGCCGTTGAAATAGTTGGCGTTGGTAGATCATTGCTATATCCCGTACAGGTTGGCGTGATTTGCGAGAAACTTGCAAAACTGGTTTCCGCTGCTGCATTTCAAGCCAATATGTTTGGATCTCTTGACATCACGTTCAATTCGAGCCAAACTGATCGTTTTCTCACCAACGTCTAACAGAAACATTTTTATAGCATTTTTTTTTTTTTTTTTTTTTATCCTTCTTTTTTTTTGTAAGCGCATTGAGCAGAAATTTTTGTGTTTAAAGCCTTTTCAAAACATTTAGAATTGAATTTAAAAAAAAAAAAAAATGCGGGAATTGACCATTGTAATCGAATCACATTCGTGAATATTTTATACAATTTCGACAAACTCTTGGTTGGTTTATTGCAACTAAACCAAACTCTTAATTTTGAACACAGAGATATAAAAAAAAAAGGACAGACAAAGCGGCGTATAAGCAAATACCTAACAATTTATATACACGCCACACCAACATATTACCTTGTTGCCTCGATTATTTTTATTTGCATTAAGGGAACATGGGACACTTTTTCCAAAATTCTTTAGTTTTCCTTAGAAATAAATAAATTCTGGCACAAACGTAGAAGATATGACTCAAAAGACAACAACAAAATTTAAGTATATAATATAAAATAGATAGTAAATTATTGAGACAAATGCATTAAAATAATACGAAATTAGTACTTTTTTCAAAATGATCCTCGCGACACAATATTTACATGAAAGAAAAATTGTAGTTGTTTATCAATGCATTACAAACATTTTCACACATGCTTTTATCTTTAGGTGTTATAATTGGGCAGGAAAAAAAAAATCAAACTTGCTGGTAGTGCTTTTTCATTAAAAATGCACATATTTCAACTTTCGAACATGAAAAAAATAGAACAAAACATGTAACATAAAAAAGCATGATTGTACCTTTTAATAGTACATTAAAAAATTATTTCTACAACAAATTCGGTGGATTTATCAAAAAAATTAATCGCAAGGAGCTTTTCGAACAAGCGTAAAATGTGAAAAAAGCGAAGCTATACGTTACAATATTTGGTTAAAATTAAGATTTTACCTCTTGAAATTATCGGATTTCAAAAATTCTAACTCAAAATTAAAACTAGTGACGCCAGCAATTTTTATAGAACGTAAACAAAAGAAACGTCATTTTTGGTGATATTTGTGTAATTACTGTGTCCCATGTCCTCTTAAGGCTCTTTCAGACGATGCGGACACGGGCCCGCAAACTCAAGCCTTTTTCACACGAGCCTATATCTGTGGACGTTTCGACCGCATCTTGGAAGAGCTTGACTATTATTTTCACCCAGTGGATAAGCATTGATTAAAAGGATTTAGTTATTTTTTAAGTTTTACTTTTTAATATAAGTGTAAATTTTAAGTATGGATAATAGAAAGTTACGGTTGTTATGTCTCCTTTCTTTAAGAAGGAAACGGAGAAATAGGCGTTTTTTTGGATCGTCCTATTAATCAAAGCCGGCCTAAGACGTGTGCCATAGCACACGTGTGATTTTGAAAGAGGCGGCGAAATAATAAAATATTTTTTAAAAAATAATATAATAATATAGTAAAAATGAAAAATATGATAAAAATGTAAACTAATAAAAACCGCTACTAAAGCTGAGAAGGTCAACTACTAAGTGTGTAATGCTAGTTATTTTAATCAATTCTCTAAAATATTGTTTTTTAGATCATTTTTTTTTTTTTTTTTTTTTTTTTTAATGAATATTAAATCAAAACTTTTGTCAAAGTGGTTTGAGACTAAAAGTGGAGTTTGAACTTTTTCAGTTTAAGCCGATGTTATGTTTTAGAAAAAAAGTTTCTATACTAGTATACATTGAAAAAAAAAAAATTCTTAACTTTTGAATTAGATTCACAGTTTTTTACACTTAACAAGTGTTAGAAAACTAAGATATCCACATAAAAGTTATTCATTTGAGGATTGATTAATTAAAAATTTATTAGAGGGTATAATCCTGCACCAATAGTAATTCAATTGGTAATTTATTTAAAATTTTAAATTTAACTACAAATGATACACAATGATTTGATTCAAGGAAGCCGACTAGAATTGAAAATTTAACTGAAATATTTTTTATTAAATTTTGTTTTGAAAATATTTAAAATTACCGACTTTTAATAAAAACGTCAAGTTTCAAAATTAAATTAAAATTTAATTATTGCATAGATGAATTAGATCCCAGTAGGGTTTTTGTCCCGCATTATACACTTTAAATTACAAATAACAATTTAATTACTTAATTCAAAGTGAGGTTAATCGATGGAAATTGCGGATATATACCGACTTCTGAGGACATGCTCGAAGGATTAAAAGTTGCGGACTGCTCTCCGCACCGTGTGAATACCTCAATTCAAAAAACACTGCCTTCCGCCACTTAGATTTTTCTAGACTTTTGATCTATTGTTCAAAACACTTTTCTGAGCCTAAAAAAACCTTAAAAACCTTTTGTTGCTATTTGTTTAATGTTTTCATCTAAAATGACTGGACTAGCATTAACACGGTTGCATTGGTTCAACATTACTCATGAAGAATCGTAAGGTGAAGGTAAAACTTTGTCTACATGCAAAATCATCAAAGTCGACGACGATATTCGCATAACAACCAGGCTCGGCCTGGCCCACCGGGATACCGGGACATATCCCGGTGCGCCCTCTCCAGAACCTTGGCACGGCGCCCTCTGAGAACAGTGGGAAAAAATTTAAATAAAAATAGATTTTAAATTTAAATAACTAAGTTTTTGATTTTAAAGTGAGTTAATCTGTATCTTTGAAGATGGAATAACTTATACGATTTATTTATTTTAAGCTGAACAAGCACGGTTATCATGAAACCACATCTATATGTGTGTGAGCAGCAAGAGTTGTCAGGATTCCGATAGGCCGCTGAGCAACACCTCTTGCGTGGGATTGCAACCTCCTCTAAGATTGCTACCGGCGACGCAACCGTCCTACAGTGGAAACTCGCAAAACAAATCTCTCCCCATGTTTTTTTGGGTTTTTTTCCTTCTTTTTTTTTTTTCTTTTTCTTTCTTTCTTGTTATCGACTAGACTGGCTACACTTGCCCATTCTTTTTTTGGGGAAGAGGGGGGGGGGGGGGCAGGGGGCATACAATAAAAGGCAAAGAGTTATATTTGGAGAGGGCGGGAGCTACTTTTATTGTTTAAGGAAACTGTTTGACCTAAGGCTGAAAAAAAAAAACATAAATGACCATTGCTCTTCGCCTTGTTGACAAAACTATTTAGATTTTTACTGAAGAAAACATGTTGCAAACTCCTTCTTTATCTGCAAAATTATTTGCATTTCAAACACGTAAATTATATGGACCGAATTTTCATGCAGATCATATTATGAGCAAGTAAGTCAATTGTTTGTCAAATTATTATTGCTTAAATTCCTAAGAAGGACTCGTACAGATAAAAAGAATGTTTTTTGACATGGAAACATTAATTTTCTTTTACGATAGTTACATTTATCTCGTCTTTAAATTTTTTCACCTCAATCCCTATGAAATCATGTAATATATTGTAGATTTCTTGAAAAATAAATCATTAAATGCATCAAAAAAGTAAGACAGAAAGAGTGAGAGTGTGACTGTTCCCATTAGCTCTTTAATCGTCATCACTGGGTTTACCCGTTTAAAAACCGGGGGTTCTAAGAAATAAGTTCAGGTGCCACTGCATAAAATGTCCCAGTCTTTAATAATAATTTCACTCTTTCGAAGAATATTTCATCAAAACTAAAATGTTAACTTAGAAATTAAGTCAAGTTTCATGTATCATTATCAGAACAGAACACAACATATATTGATTAATCAATTTGGCTTTTTTTTCCCGATGAAATGAAACTGAATGTGTAACGTAATTTCCAGCTACATTTTTTTTAATATGAAATTAAGGCTGTATGGAGTGGATTAAAAACCAAATAAATAATAATAAATAATAACAATAATAAAAATAATAAGAGGAAATGCGTAATGCTACTTTACGAAAATTTAAATTTATACTTTTTTTTTATCAAATAATTAAATAATTTTTCTCTCTCAAGCGCTACTTGCTTTTCGATGGGAAATGTAGCAAGAAATTGGAAATTGCAGACAAAAATTGACATGATGTATAATGTGGTGACACGAATCGCCTTTTTTTTTTTTTTTTTTTTAAGTTGGAATTTTTTTTTTTTGTATTGAGTCATCACTTGGGAAATATTTTTTCTTATTAAGAAGACGCTGGGATGAAAAAAATAGTATATAGAAGACCATATGAACTCTATCGGCAGTAAAACCATTTTTTTACCTTTGTACTTGAACGTCACATTAGTAATTTTGCTAATAAAGTGTTTAAATAATTTTTAAACTCGGCTCTTCTTTTACAAACTCGACAGCCCACTAAGCAAACTTAATCACATTTTATTTAAGATGAATATTATAAACTATTCATAAAAACAAAGGAATTTTTTACGTTACTATTGAAATTTCCAAAGAATACATTTGCATACAGCGGAAAACATTTAAGGACATTTAAATTTTAACCGTAAACGTATTCCATATATTTTCCGTCCAATTCTTGAGACAGTCAAGATATTTTAATTTTCTCAGTTTCATAAGATAACAATAAAAAAAAATTCCTCAATCAATTTCAGTTATTATCGAAAATAATAAGATTCATATTTAATCTTGTAGTTATTTCATTTCTGGGAGGTTAAAGTCACTGAAAATGAGTGGCGGTGATCGGAATTCCATCCCCAGGTGAATCGCCGGTGATTGGCGATTCACCGGAAACTCACCCTAAACTTATCTTTCCCTTGGCAACTAATCCATTTTGTCCCCGTGGCCGGCCATTGGCCGATGTCCGGAAACTGATCGAATTCAAGGAGAAGACGACAAGAATCGGTTTGAAGGCCGAGGTAAAAGGGGGAAATACGAGCACTATCCGAGGAAAATTTTGCTCTCAAGAAATATCGAAACGATGGTCGTTATTTTCTCGAAAATAGCAATTAATAAACATTAAATAATTATAAAGATGTAAGTATCGAATATTAAAAACGGCAAGTTAAAATAATGCAAAACTAAAATATTTACCCACAGAGCGTAATTCTTATTTGGTAGTATTTCCAGTGACATATTAAGAGTACAAATCGAAGTTATAACACCACCAAATTACTCACGCCAGAATTGTGTAAATTACTTACCCTGGGATCGAACCAAGGGTGATCCTCTCCGAAGAGCGTTGACGTGGCCACTGAACTGTTGTTATCTGTGATTCTTGGTATAGCAATTGTATTGTAGTACAAAACTCTACTATCATACAGACTTTGCAAGGAAATTGACCGACATTTTTTTTATATATGGGGAATTTTCGGAAAATAGCAAATCTTCCATAAATTTGGGAAAATGATATTAATTTATTATAGCAAAAAATATATAGTGTCAAATAAATAGTGTCGCCATCTATTTTGTAAAATTTTAACTAATTGACGTAAATTTTATGATATTTTTTGAAATGCAATTTAAGAGTTTACTTAATAATTTTGACATTTAAAAAATTATATTTAATTTTTAAATTTTTTAAAAAACTACATTCAATTTGATTAACTTTTTGAAACATATAAACATATTTTTATTTTACTTAAAAGATGTTTAAAAAACGGACCAAAATGAGTTCAGTAAATTATAATGAAAACTATTTAAAAACAAGGACTATATTTTTATTTTATATTGAAATCGAAATGGAGAATTTATTTTTAATTTTAGAAAATTGTTCCTATATTTTTTTACTATATAAAAACTTTTATTTATGGATTTTATTGACGTATTAGATAAGCAATATATGATTATGTGGTTTGCATTTTTTCAAAATATATTTTTACATTTAAAAAATTTCGTACACTTATTTTTAAAATATTTTTCACTTATTGCCAAAGCGAAATGTTTAGCAAATTGTATACTTGATTTAAATTTGAAATACATTCAAGGATCGCCTCTAATTCAGTATAATTGCAAGAAAAAGAAACACAAGTTTTTTATCGCCTGTCCCCGATGTCGTTCCGATATCATTTGCCGATCAAAAATACGATGATCAGAAATTCCACCGGCCACCGATGTTGGGAAGATATCTTTTCCTGATGAGTTTAGGGTCATCGGCAGACGAGGAAATACAGGTGTGTTTATATATCGGTTGGGGAATCGCAGATGACTTTGATGAATTCCGATCATTGGCCGACGAAACGCCATGCAGTGATTGCTACTAGGATCTCTCTCGCTCGCTCTTGTTACTTGAAATTTTATGATAAAAAAAAAAAGGTTTTCACTCAATTCTGTTAATTTCTATAAGTCTGGGAATGTGTCACATTGCGGCATAACAGGTAGTCCTAATTAACCATGATGCCGCCCCGATGGGGGCGAGGGCGACAACCCCCCCCCCCCCACCCGGAATTTTACCACTTCCCCTTCTTTTTCCCCTTTTTTTTGTGTAACTTGTTTTGTGTATTTGATCAAATCTACGACCATAGCCCCCCCCCCCCCTCCCCTCCCCGAAAAGAAAATCTGGCAACGAGCTTGGTGTGAGAAGGGGTAAGGCGCCCTCTCTAATGTTGATCCACCGCCCTCAGAGATTACCCAGGCCGACCCTGATAACAACGTTGTCAAAGATGATCGGATGTCGAAATTTACCGATGTAGCAAACATTATTCCGGTAAGGTCCCTAAGAAGTCATTCGGTGTTCCGGAGTTCCATGCTAGGGACGTCTCTAGGGAGGGGGGTATAAAATACGGCCACAAAGGAAAACGGGTACTATGGAAAAAGTGAGAGACATTCCACAACTGTTTGCTACGAATTGCTGCTCAACGATAATAAAAAATAAAAAAAAAAATGCCTAGAAAATGAAACCTGGATATGCTTAAGAAACGTTAAATAAAAGGCATCCTTGAAGCTGATCGGCTACAAACAGAAGTGCCACAAGCGCTAAACGTTTGCGTATAAAATTGATAGTGGAAAATTGATGATAATTCATAGTTACCTACCGGTATCTATGAAGAGTAAATTTACTTTACAGCAGTTACCTACCGGTATCTTTCAAGAGTAAATTTACTTTACAGCAAATTGCTTTTACAATATTTTTTTTTTTTTATTTAATATTTTTAAACAAAGCGTTTCATATGTTTGAAACTTAAAATGTATGTCCTTACCACCAGAGGGTATTGGAGGCTTTGGTCCATCTCCTAGATAAATAAAATACATACTAGATGGTATGTAAATTCAGGTTTATAAATTAAACATCTAAAATAGAGTTAATACAGAAATAAACAAATTTGGCACAGATTTGGGGAAGTTTGACTGTATGTTGATCATAGACAGACTAGATAACTCAAATATTTCTGCAATATTTTTTCAATTTCAAAAGATGGGCAGAAAGTATTGAATTAGATTGTGCATGCTTTTTCTTCAACCATTTTTTCATTTTTTTTAAATTACAAGGAGGTAGAAAACATAATTATTGGGATAAAGTTTACTTTAATTACTTAATGTGTTAATAGAGTTAATTACGATAATACAACGCATCCCAACACCAAAACACAATTACAACCTGTAACGTATTGTAACTGTTAATTGCTGTTGTAAAATATAGAGGGCGCCACAAAACAGTTATTTGAAGGTTGTATTTTTTATGTTGTTTTTTGATTAGTCTCCTGTGAGAGACGAGAGAGGACAGACGTGATTCCAAGATGTAACACTATCACGAATGCCTGCGCCATTTTGAAGTTCTTAAAATAAATGTGTTTTGTTTTCGTTCAAAACGAAATTTTTACTCGACCACGATACCACAGCCTAAAATGGTTCCAGCGGTGCAATTTTTGAACCTGAAACAACCTTTGTTTGGAAAAGAACTGTAAGTTTTATTTTAACGACGAAATGAATGGACGACAGTTATTTTGGCGCGAAGAGTACCTGATGGACATCCATCGTGTGGAATATTAAGCAAGCCTTGCTTATATATTTCTTGTGTTTGCTGAAACCTATAAATGTCCGAGTATGGACACTCGTCGTGTAGAATGGTAAGCATTGCAATTTGCTTATTAAATTAACTGAAAAGCCTCGATTCAGTGTGGACATCCGGTCTACAGATTTTGATGGACATCCGTCCAGATTGATAATTTTTCTTCGTCCTGAAGATCGCCAGTGACATCCTGTCCTGAGAAAAGAAAAAAAATCCTTCATCTTGAAGATTTTGTGGGTTTTTTTGTTTTTTTTAAGAGTGGTGTTTGTGTTTCGTTATGTCAGTATCAGTGAATGACAAGTTCTGTTTCTACAGATTTTGATGGACATCCGTCCAGATTGATAATTTTCCTTCGTCCTGAAGATCGCCAGTGACATCCTGTCCTGAGAAGAGAAAAAATTCTTCATCCTGAAGATTTTGTGGTGCTTTGATTTAAGAGTGGTGTTTTTGTTTAGTGCTTCGTGAATCATAAGTTCTGTTTTCAAAGTCGTTAATGGAGTGCAATACTTCAAGATTGGTGACACGTTGGAGTTTCAATGTTTGTAATGCAAGAGCAATTTATCAAAAGTGCTAATTTGTGGCTGGTATTTAGTGCTTGAGTTATTCAAGAGGTGTTTAGTTTCGGTTCCGAGAAAGGTTCCAGTTTCATTTGTGTGCAATATTTCAAATGAAAATAATGTAATGATTACTTGTGGAGTGTGTACATATATCATTTGTGTGCAGTATTCAAATGATTAATTTGTCTCATCTGACGTGAGTTATATTTATTTACTAGTCGTAGATCAAGAGTGATTTTAAAACTGGTGGTGGAGCAAGTCCATTTTCTGGTGAATAAAATAAAAGGAATTATCCGGCCCTAGGATATAATTACAATTAAAGTGAAAATAATTGTATTTTATGATTTTCAGCTTCATAGTTGATTTTAAGTTCTTTGAATTCCTAATTCGCCATTCCTAAATGGCGAACAAAACTTCCAGTTGATTCCAAAGCCAAAATAGAAAACTCTACTCCCTTCAGAAATCAAGCTCAAGGTAGACCAGAGATTAAAAGGAATTCCAGGAATGAACAAAATTTGGAAACACGAAGGCAGTTACGTTGTTATGAATGCGACTCAACTCAGCATTTGAGACCAAATTGTCCTGAATTAAAGAAGAAATCAACCACAACTGCTTCTGTAAATAGAATAACTTACAATTCAGAGGACAAGTTATTGGATCCTTTTATCCTGTCTGGAAAAGTGAATGGGACAGACATGTCTATTCTCAGAGACACTGGTTCAACTATTGATGTGATCTGCCAGAAGTATGTTACTTCAGATATGATGACTGGAGAACAAGTTTGGGTGCGGCATCTTCTGGATGAAAGTATGTCCTGCTTACCAATTGCTGAAGTAGAGATAGAATGTGAGTTGGGGAATATTCTCACAAAAGCAGCTGTGATTCAGAACCCATTGGATCAAGGCAGATATCTGTTAGGAAATCGAACTTCTGCATTGCTTGAAGGTAGAAGGAAAGAAATTGGAATTAATCCTGAAGAAGTTAACGCCATCCAAACCAGAGCTCAGCGAAAGTTGAAGGAAATCGCCAACAGAGAGAAAGAAGCTGAAGCTGATCTAGGAAAAGGAGAAGACGCCGAAGCAGATGAAGTTTCTACACCGGAAAGTTCAGTGCTAAATTTTAGTAAGGATAACGAGATCATGTTACCCCCCCCCCCCCCAGTTCAAATTCAACAGAAACCTGCACTTTCACTCCTGGAAGTGAAACCTTCTGATTTTGCTACGGCTCAAAGAGAAATCCCAGAGTTACAGCCATTTTGGGAAGAAGCTTCTAAAAACAAATGAAGAAGGATCGTCAAGTGATATACTCATCAGTAAGAATAATCTTTTGATAAAAAGGAGGACTGATAAAACAGGAAATGAGAGGTTTTTGTTGCTTGTTCCAGAAAAATTTAAAGAACGTTTAAAGGCTCTATGCCATGAGGATACATCAGGTCATTTAGGAGTTACAAAGAACAAAAATATTCTTTCCAGATATTTTTTTTGGCCTAACTGTTATAAAGAAATTAAAGACTACGTTCGCAGCTGTGATAAGTGCCAGCGTGTGGGGAAGCCAAATGACAGAAAGAAGGCTCCTATGAAATTAATTCCAGTTATACAAGAAGTTTTCTCCAAAATTAATGTTGATGCGGTTGGACCCCTTCCAGTATCCACAGGTGGAAAACGTTACCTAATCACTGCTATGTGCCTATCATCAAAGTTCCCTGATGCCATTCCTGTGACCGATATCACTTCTACATCAGTAATTGATGCTTTGATGCAAATTTTCAATAGAATGGGGTTTCCTAAACAACTTCAATGTGATCAAGGGACTTCATTTATGAGTGAACTTACCACAACCTTTCTAGAAAACACTGGGATTAAAGTAGTACACAGTTCAGTGTATCACCCTCAGAGCAATCCTATCGAAAGATTCCACAGAACAATCAAACGAATTCTGAGAGTTTTGTGCCTTGAAGCCGAAGAAGATTGGGAACAGGTGATCTGTCCTGCACTCTTTGCTCTTCGAACTGTAACACATGCAGCTACAGGATTTACTCCTGCTGAACTCGATCATAGGAAAAACTTAAGAACACCATTAACTTTACTGTTCGAACACTGGATGGATCCTGACGAGGAAGAAAGCCCTGTGACTGAATATGTATTTACTTTAATCAACAGATTGAAGCAATGTCAAGAAGTAGCAGTAGAAAACCTGGAAGCTGTACAGCTCAAGAACAAGACATGGTATGATAAAAGAGCAATCAAAAGGGAATTTCAAGAAGGGGATTTGGTTCTCGTAGTGGCCACTTCCAAGGCAAACAAGATCGCTCCTCATTGGCCTGGTCCAGGAACTATATCAGGAAAAATTTCTGAAACAAACTACCTTGTAGAATTACCTGGAAAGAAAGATAAAACTCAAATTCATCACGTAAACCCCTCGGAGATTAAAATCGAAGCCTTTACGAATTTTCCTGTGCCTAAAATGAAAACAGCCGTCAGAGCCTTTCTGGGACTTGCTGGTTACTATAGCCGCAATATTCCTATGTTTTCAGTTATAGCTGCACCTTTGACTGATGCACTTAAGGGAAAAGTAAGAAAACGGGAGATCATCTGGACTCCTGAATGTTACAAAGCGCTAAATAAATTGAATTATTATTATTTGGATGGACAGAAATTTGTGGTGCAAACTGATCATAACCCATTAACATGGTTACGAACAAATGCTAGTTCAAATTCATGTTTAATGCGTTGGGCCTTAGCACTTCAACCATTTAATTTTAATTTCTTTCACCGAGCAGGCAAGCTAAACAAAAATGTTAAGCCGAATAGTTTTAAATTAAACGTATTCCTTATTAGTATTTTTTGTATATTTGGTTTAATGATCATATTTATATTTTTACATATTCTTTATGCTATTATGTTTATGTTCCTTTGTTGTAAATATTTTACAAACTTTTCTCCATTTTCTCTTAGAGAAAAGTTTTCTGTGAGGGGAGGAATTAATAGCTGTAACGTATTGTAACTGTTAATTGCTGTTGTAAAATATAGAGGACGCCACAAAACAGTTACTTGAAGGTTGTATTTCTTATGTTGTTTTTTGATTAGTCTCCTGTGAGAGACGAGAGAGGACAGACGTGATTCCAAGATGTAACACTATCACGAATGCCTGCGCCATTTTGAAGTTCTTAAAATAAATGTGTTTTGTTTTCGTTCAAAATGAAATTTTTACTCGACCACGATACCACACAACCACATTGTTATTTTTCATTGAAATTTACCATATAGTATCATGTTCCCACCTTTATGGCAGCTAATATAACTCCTAATATTATTCATGCAACGGATTACATTTCTTTCACTAAGGAGTTTTATGGATCATGTGAATACAGCGAAAAAATATGCACTTACCACCAGGTGGCATAGGCGGTCCTCCAGGTCCTAGCGATATTAAATATATAAGGTATAATAAAATTAAATATATATATGTATTAAAAAATTTTTAATATGGGCTTAATTCTCTGAAAGCTAAAGTTTGTATACTTTAGAAATTTGAATTGTTCTAGTTTTTGAGCGGCACTTCATTGATATTGTGTAATGACTAGAGGTCGGAAATATCGATCAAAATAAATATCGTTACTATATCGTTGCATAAGAAAAAATATCGATAAAATATCGATATATCGATACAAGATTTTTATTTTATTTATTTTTTATTTGATTTTCATTTTTGCTTGTTACGAAGTTTTTCGGAGCAAATTTCTACTTTTCATGAATTCATACCAAAATTGTTTTAACAAATAAATTATAAAAATTGTTTTTAATAATTAAATTATATTATCAATCAGAATAAATAAAATACATTTGGATGTCAATGCTTAAATTCACATTTATTTTTAAAGAAGAAATTTTGAAAAGTAGTTTACCGCATATTTTGCTGATAGAGATGTTTTTAATATTTAAAATTAGATGCAAATTCCAGGCACACGTTGGCAACAGAAACGGCGCTGTGTTAATGACTACTAATAAATGATTTTATCTTTCCATTACATTATGGGTTTTTTTTTGGTTAGGGTGCCATTTTAACTGTCTCTCAGCCAAGTCCAAACTTTAGTATAAAGTTTTTGAAAAGGGAAAAAAGAAAATCGAAAAAACACATGAAACTACAAAACGATCATCAAAAAACTAAAAATGTTTGAAAATATCGATATATCGGTGACTTGTATTGATATTTTATTTATCGATTTTTTTTTATATATATATCGATATATCGCAGACCTCTAGTAATGACCCTTCAAAATCGATAAGCAATCATATAACCCATTAAAACAAAGTATTATATAAATCCATTAAATGCGTTATAAATGTTTACATTCATTACCATGGCACCGATTCTATTGTCAGCTTGATGTTTGCATCTAATTTTAAATATTAGAAACATCTCTATCAGAAAAATATGCAGCAAACTATGTTTCAAAATTAATTTATTAAATTGAATGCAAATTTATGCATTTACGTCAAAATATCTTTTAGTTAATATAGTTAAAACAATTTTGGCAACAGAAAAGAGTTTCAACGATAATGGGTTAAATGGTATTTTTTCGTACTCCAAAACAATTGTACAAATGTGAGTAAAAGTGACCTTTTAGTGACAGTGACAGTCCCCAAAACTTGTTAGAATGCATTATCATCGACATCGAATCTATCTGACAAGCTTACACACGATCAGAAGACTGCAAGTGTGTTAATTAGGCTTCCATAAACTATCCCAACAGCAACACACAAACGAACAAAATCGAAGTTAATATAAAAGATTTAATAACAATAACAATCATTTAAACATTTCCCATAGGGAACACAAAAGTTCTTAACATCTGGGGGTAGTGTAAGATGAACAAATTATTTTTTCTTTGTACAGTGTTGATAAGAAAATGGTTAAAATTGTAAATAAATTTTCAACTATTTAATTAGTGTCTGATTGCACAAATCATATCTCGTTTATTAATTCACTTAGTATTTTAAATGCAAATGATACACAGAACAAGGAATCTACTAAAATTGTAAGTAAAACTTAAATAGCTTTTATACATAAAATTTTATACAACACTACAAAAATATTTACAACGTTCTAGTGACACCATAGTGTCGTCATGGATTTGAATTTAGTTAGTCTGCATTTACAGAATCGCAACTGGTTACAAGTTGCTTATGGAGGCTATTTGTTCCGTTACTGAGTAGCCGCAACTTTGATCTACTCAACTCTGAGAAATCAATGGAACTACTTGTGCAATCATTTTATACACTTTTCAATAAAGGTGCAGAAAATAAGAGAATTAATTATTTTAATTCTTTTTTTCTGGAATGAAAACGGATTTTGTCTGTTATTCGAAGGATAATACATATATTTTCTTCATTATTCTTTTTTTTTTTTTTTTTTTTTTTTTTTTTTTAAATATGTTAATATACCTTTTACTTGTTTTAAATTAACAAATACTTGAATAGGGACAATCCTCTATACGTAATAGTAGTTAAATTGCCTCAAAACGACTTTCCTAGCTAACGGAAATTAGTGACGAGTACTATGGAAAACTTGAGATACATTTCACAACTCTTTGCTACGGATTGCTGTTCAACGATTTAAAAAAGAAAAAGACAAAAAATGCCTAGAAAATGAATCCTGGATAGGCTTATAAATCGTTGAAAAATAGGCATCTTTGAATCTGATCGATTACAAACGGAAGTGCCACAAACGCTGAATGTTTGCGCATAGAATTGATAGTGGAAAATTGATAATTCTTGGTTAATTACCGGTATCTTTCAAGAGTAAAATAACTTTATTGTAAATTGCTTTTAAATACGTGTTGTCTATATTTCAGAATTTTAGAACAAAGCGTTTTATATGTTTGAAACTTAAAATGTATGTCCTTACCATCAGAGGGTTTTGGAGGCTTTGGTTCATCTCCTAGATAAATAAAATATATATAAGATGGTAAGTATATTCATATTTAGATATTATGTTTTATGATATATTTAAGTCGTTGAAAGTTAAACTTATACATTTTTAAACATCCAAAATAGAGTTAATGAAGAATTAAACAAATTTGGCACAGATTTGGGGAAGTTTGACTTTATGTTGATCATAGACAGACTATAAAACACAAATACATCTACAAAGTAAAACTTATATATTTTTAAACATCCAAAATAGAGTTATTGAGGAATTAAACAAACTTGGCACAGATTTGGGGAAGTTTGACTTTATGTTGATTATAGACACACTATAAAACACAAATACATCTACAAAGTAAAACTTATATATTTTTAAACATCCAAAATAGAGTTATTTAGGAATTAAACAAACTTGGCACAGATTTGGGGAAGTTTAATTTTATGTTGATCATATAGACAGACTATAAAACACAAATACATGTACAAAGTAAAACTTATATATTTTTAAACATCCAAAATAGAGTTATTTAGGAATTAAACAAACCTGGCACAGATTTGGGGAAGTACCACTTTATGTTGATCGTAGACAGACTATATAACACAAATTCTTCTACAATATTTTTCACTAAAGAGGTGCAAAAGGTATTGAATGAGATTGTGCATCAGTTTCTTCAGCAGAAACATTACATGGAAGTAGAAAACAATTATTGCGATAAAGTTTACCTTAAGTACTTTATGTGTAAATAGAGAGTTAATTACGAAAATGCAACGCATCCCAACACCAAAATACAGTTACGACCACATTGTTATTTTTAATTGAAATTTACCATATAGTATCATGTTCCCATCTTTTTGCAACTAATCTTACTCCTAATATTATTCATGCAACTGATTTTATTTCTTTTCATGGTAAAAGTTTTATGGATCATGTGAATCGAGCGCAAAAAAGAAGCACTTACCACCAGGTGGCGTAGGCGGTCCTCCAACTCCTAAAAAATTAAATATATAAGGTGTTATAAAATTAAACATATATGTATTAAAAATGGTTAATATGTGCTTGATTCATTGAAAGCTAAAGTTTGTATATTTTAGAAATTTGAATCGTTCTAGTTTTTGAGTGGCACTTCATTGATATTGTCTAATGACTCTTCAAACTCGATAAGCGTTAATATAACCCTTTAAAACAAAGTTTTATATAAACCTTTTAAATGCATTGCTAATGTTTTCATTCATTAACATCGCACCGATTCTGTTTTCAGCATGTGCTTGATGTTTGCATCTAATTTTAAATATTAGAAACATCTTTATCAGAAAAATATGATGCAGCAAACTACGTTTCAAAACTTATTGATTAAAATGAATGTGAATTGATGCATTGACGTCCAAATATATTTTATTTGATGGGATTAAAACAATTTTGGCAACAGAAAAGAGTTTCAACGATAATCGGTTAAATGGTACTTTTGCGTAATTCAAAACGATTATGCAAATAAGAGTAAAAGCAACTTTTTAGTGACAGTGATAGTCTCCAAAACTTGTTAGAATGCGTTGTCATCGACATCAAATCTATCTGCCAAGCTTACACCCGATCAGATGACTGCAAGTGGTTTAATTCGGCTTCCGCAGAATTGCCCTACAGCCTCACACTAACAAACAAAATTGAAGTTAATATAAAGGATTTAATAAAAATAAGAATCAACATAAAATTTCCCATAGAGGACACCAAAGTTTTTAACATCTGGCGGTACTGTAAGATGAAAAAGTTATTTTACTCTGCACAGTGCTGTGAAGAAAATGGTTAAAATTGTAAATAAAATTTCAGTCATTTAATCAGTGTCTGATTGCACAAATCATATCTCAATTTTTAATTCACTTAGTATTTGAAATGAAAATGCAAATGACACCCGGAACAAGGAAGCTACTGGAATTGTAAGTATGAAGTAAGTAGCTTTTATACATTTTATGTTATTTTGAAAGTATTAAAAAATACAGCCACAAAAATATTTACTACATTATAAATAATTAATTTGTAAATATATCAAAATTCAAAAAATTACATTTTAAATATATCAAAATTCAAAATTTAGTTAAAAATCCATTATTGCATGGATGGTCCAGATATTAGTAGGTTAGCTGCCTAGCATTATACTTATAAGCTTGAAATAAAATTTTAGTGTGTTGATCATACTCAAGTAATTTCAGATAAAAGTAATTCTTCCATTGACAAAACATAGATCCTTACAAATCAAGTCTAAAGTTTGCTGCAATAATCGTTTAAAGCTGTGTACCCTTCTAAAATAAATTAAGTTCTGGACCAGGATGATGAAAATTATTAGTGGTCGGTGATATATCGATACGACGATATTTTTATCGATATTTCTAGAAAAATATCGATATTAAAAATATCGATAAAAGTCACCGATATATCGAAAATTAATTTTTTTTTTTTTTAATTATTATTATGATCGTTTTGTAGTTCCATGTGTTTTTTCGATTTTCTTTATTCCCTTTTCAAAAACTTCAAAATTAAAGTTTGAACTTGGCTGAGAGACAGTTAAAATGGCACCAATATTTAATATTTTTCCACACACTTAAAAGCTATTGAAAATTACCTAAATTTTTAAAATCACTGCACCAGTTAAGCGAAAATATATTTTTTTTTTTTTTTTTTTTTTTTTTTTTTGTAATACATCCATTTTAGTTGAAGAAGTTAGTCACCTTACAAAAAAACAATCATGAAAAATAGAAATTTGCCCCGAAAAAACTTTGTTTCTGTTAAAATTGAAAACCAAATAAAAAAAAAACTCATGCATCGATAACATTGATATTTTATCGATATTTTTTTCTAAGCAACGATATAGTATCGATATTTATTTTGATCGATATTCCCGACCTCTAAAAATTATAGTCGACTCTGAATATCATAGAAAAAACGACATTTTGAAAACATGTCTAGTGTCCCCATAGTGTCGTCATGGATTTGAATTTAGTGAGACTGCATTTACAGAATTGAAACGGGTTACAAGTTGCTTATGGTGATTATACATTCCTTTAATGAGTAGATGCAACTTTGAGTCTACTCATTAATCATTAGACGCTTAACTCTGAAAATGCAATAGAACTACTTGTGCAATCTTTTTATAAACTTTTCAATAAAGGTGCAGAAAAAAAGGGAAATAAAGATTTTAATTTAATTTTTTTTTTTTTTTTTTTTTTTTTGGAAATAAAACTGATTTTGACTTTTATTCGAAGGACAATTATTAATTTTATTTTAAAGTTATTAAAATGTGTTAATATATCTTTTACTTATTTTAAATTAACGAATACTTGAATAGTGGCAATCCTCTATTCGTAATAGTGGTTAAGTTGCCTCAAAACAACTTTCCTGGCTATTTAATTTCGAAATTAGTCAGTATTAAAATTTACCCGCTTATACCCTGTAACATTGCAAACATGGATGTTGCAAACACAAAAATTTGCAACAAGGAAACTTCTAGAATTTTAAATATAACTTAATTAAATTCTTTAAATAAAATTTTGTTTTGAAAGTATTTCACTCACATGTCAGAAAGCATGCAAGGCCCTTTAGGGTCTTCGCATGCGCTGAGCATTTTGCAACGGGGAAAAGTAGGCGTTGCCATTCGAAAATTTGGACTTTCTGTACCTATAACCGTAACCGTGTTTGCCATTTTGTTGCTATTCACAGAATATCTAGTTCATACCTATAACACTACCTGAAATCTCACCTTGATCTGTTGAACGGAACAGAAGCTAGAGGTCCATATACGGGCAAAGTTTCTTTATGACCACCCTGTATATTACTTTTACAAACAATTTGACTGATATAAAAAAATGTGTTGCATTTTATAAAAGCTGTAAACATGAAAGTCAAAAATTAGTCAAACTAACTATGATATTTGAAAATAGAAGCAGTTTGGTGAAATTTATACAAAAAAAAAAATTTAAAAAAGGTAATATAACACAAAAGTAAATTACTTTTCATTTTTTCGCAATTATTTCAATTGAACATCAAGGAAGTAGTCTAAATATGTTAGTCCCAACACTTGGTGATTTACAAAATGAGGGGAAATATTTGGGATGCTTTATTCATCTTTGAGATAATCTAACTTAAAAGAATTTTTGAATAAAAGTTTTGCAGCCATTTAATTGTCCATATACTTAGTAAGATGGCAGTAGCGCAAATTAAAAGTTGACTTATAATTTTAGATGTTTAGCCTTGAATACATTGGCTATTACAGAGGCTTTGGAAGTATACTTCAATAGATTGTTTCCTCTAATTAAAAACAAGCAGACGGGTAATGAGTTGCTACAAAATACAATAGAATTACTTAGATATGATTAACCTAATGATTCCTTAGAATATTATGATTACAGCTAGAAAAAAATATGCAAGAGAAAATATTGCCTGGAATTGGTATTATGATTTTTGTATTTTATATTGCTAGATGTAAGTAGTAAATAAAAAAGGCTCTTTGTGTACGAGTTGATTAGCAGTAATGGTAGATACTGAATTAAGTACATAAGAATGGTTGACGTTTAAAGAAGTACCTCCGAGCAGATTGCTCTGAGAAATGGAATCTGTATTTACTATCTCTGAAATAAATGCTGCCGTATTTTCAAACAGGATACAATTCATGTACAAAATCATATGCACACCTCAAATAGGTCAATAATTCTCACATTCAGTCATTTACAACTTCTTTTAATAAGATGTACTTGTTTTGTGTCACAGTAATGAGTATTGAGAAATTCTTGCCAGTAGCTTTGAGGTCGGAAATATCGATCAATATAAATATCGATATTATATCGTTGCATAGAGAATAATATCGATGTATCGATACGTGATTCTTTAAAATTTGATTTCCAATTTTGCCGGAAACAAAGTTTTTTCGGGGCAAATTTCTACTTTTCAAGATTGCTTTTTTGTAAAGTGACTACTTTTTCAACTGAAATGGAGCTATTACCAAAAAAAAAAGAAGTTATATTTTTGCTTAATTGGTGCAGTGATCTTAAGAAGAATTTAAATAATTTTCAATAGCTTTTAAGTGTAGAGTAAAATATTGCATATTGGTGACATTTTAACTGTCTCTCAGCCAAGTTCAAACTTTTGTTTTGAAGTTTTTCAAAAGGGAATAAAGAAAATCGAAAAAACACATGGAACTACAAATCGATTATCAAAAAACTAAAAATGTTTGAAAATATCGATATATCGGTGACTTTTATCGATATTTTTAATATCGATATATTTTTAGAAATATCGATAAAAAATATCATCGTATCGACATATCGCCGACCTCTATTTGATATACTGAACCGACACTAATAAATTGAACCATTATATTGAAATGACATTATAAGAACCATCAAAGGAACAGAATGATTAACCTTTAACTGCTGTAAGCGGTCTGACAGACCGCGAGTCATTTTTTGTGGAATGCTTCCACCCCCTAAATTATCTCATCTTTGACTTTTACATTAATTTTTCTGATACTATGTTTCTTAAACTTTAAACTGGTGTTCACAAATTTGTTTAGTGCAGTATGAACCACGTGTTGCTCTTGCGCCAAAAACCTCAAACCACCCAACCACAGCAGTTAAAGGTTAACTAAAAGAACAGGGATACCAGAAGTACAAGTGAGGAGTTGGGGTTCAATCTATGATTCCATGCACGAAGGTTAATGACCCAATATATATATTTACTAGCGGCATGTATCGCACTCGTTAACAAATACAAAGAGGTTTCGTAGACCAGGTAACGAAAACAACTGAAACGATACAAATAAATCCTGACTTTTGTAAGATAAAACAACCTCATCACTTTTAATTCACTTTAACAACGTTGGACATCAGTTTTTATATTTATAAAAAGTAAAAATATTTAGTGGTTCTATTCATCTAAAAAAATTTCACAGATGAAAAAAGAATGAAAAAGAAGAAACTTCTAAACGGATCACCAACGATACAAACGCTTCAATGAAATGTCGGCAAACAAAATTACAGCCATGTGTTTTTACTGTAACTCAAAAATAATCACTTCCTCTTACAGCAGCTACTGTTAAATATCAAAACTTTTTTTTACTCGTTTCATACCTAAATTCCACTTATACCTCATGGCTAGTTCATCGGGCTAGTTAAGATATTACAAAGAGATCAGCTTGTATCATTAATCAATGTGATGAAGTGAGCACTATTCCATCCCCCGGGTACTAGAAGATAAAGGTTAATTGCACTACTTTAAGGTTCAATTGAAATAACTGTGAAAAAATTGTCAATTGAAAGAAGTAATTGTGAAAAAATTGCCAATTTAAAGAATTAATTGTGAAAGAATTGTAGAATGAAAATAGGTTTTCTTTGTGTCACCATTATATACTTCGATTATAAATTGTATCAACCTGCAACTATTTTCAAATATCAAAGTTTATGGTGTGATTAGCATATGACTTCCACGTTTACATTTTTTTTTAATGTAATATACACTGGTGTCCAAAAGTTAAGCATAATTGATAATTATGTGAATAAAAAAGGAACTGTACATCAGAATGGTGGGAAACGTGATATGCGAGTGTAAAATGGTTATAAAATAAGGGAGCAAATCAAAAGAACGATAATAATTAATTTTATTATCCAAAGTAGCAGTTTGAAAGAAACTGAAAATAGCAAGGGTTCACACTTTAAAGAAAAAATGAAAGAAAACATTAAATAAAATACTGATGCTGCAGTTTAATAAGGCGTGTGGTCACCTCTGACAGCTAGGCACGCTGCACAGCGATTTACCATACTTGCTATGAGATGATGACTGAGTTGTGGGCTCAAATGGTTCCAAGCTTCTTGGAGAGTTATCTTCAGTTCTGTAACGGAGCTTGGTGGGTGCGAAAGGGCTGCAATTTGTCTCCCAAGCATATCCCATACATGCTCGATAGGATTTAAATCAGGGGAGTTGACAGGCCACGACATGCGCTGGATGTTTTCCGTTTCAAAGAAGTCATCAACCAGCACCTCTCGGTGACATGGCGCATTATCATCCATGAATATGAAGTTAGGACCGACAGCACCTCGAAACAAGCGAACAAAAGGCTCAAAACTTCGTTTCTGTATCTTTGACCAGTCGCAGACCCCGTGTCAAAGAAATGGAGGTCTGTGCGGCAGTCCATCATGATGCCTGCCCATACCATTACTCCCCTTGATAGAAAATGATGTCTTTCCGATATGTTTCTTGGTTCAAAAAATGTTCCATGTTCTCTCCATATCGTTACCCGACGAGAATCACTACTCTGACTAAACCGGGACTCGTCACTAAACATCTCATTGGCCCACTCTCCCACACTCCAATGTTGATGTTTCAAACTCCAGTTGAAAGTGGGTGCGTTTCTGAGCAGACGTGAGGGGAATGCAAACTGCTGGTCTTCGGGCATACAGGCCAGCATGATTGAGTCTCCTGTAAACAGTTTGTCTCGAAATTTCTTATTCCTGTGGCGACTGTGAGCGCAGAACCCAGTGATCTGGCAGTACTGCCCCTCTGACGTCGCGCAGATATCGGTCTTGGAGAGGGATTGTGACTCTTGGTCGACCTGATACTGGTCGTCGGGTAACATCTCCCGTTCTTTGAAACCTCTGCCACAGTCTTGAGATCACAGATTGGTTCACATTCAGAATTCGAGACACTTCGGTTTGTGATCGTCCGGATTCCAGCATTCCAACGATTCTTCCTTTCGCAAACATGTCCAATTGGCGTCTTTGTGCCATCATTCACCTTGTTTGATGGTTAACAACGCTCTTTCGCACAGCAGTTGCCCGAAAATTGTTTGAACTGCCTATTTTGCGTGAATCGGTTTCTCTGCGTTCCGACATGAGCAGGTGGTTCACGCAGGACGTAGTCGACTGAAAAGTTTTACATAAACCCAATGTTTCTTCTTCACCCAATTAATATCCGCAAGAAATTTGGAATAATTTTACAAATATTTACTCCATGTTTTTCGCATTTTACAATATATGCTTAATTTTTGGACACCAGTGTATATATATATTACTATTATTATTATTATTATTATTCAAATTGGTTTTAAAAGAAAGTTTCATTTATGACAAATTAAAAATAAATTAAATATGATTTAAATATCAATGAAAACAAACAAAAATACTTCTTTAATTCTATTACAGTAAAATAGTTGTTTAAACAAGGAGTTTTTTAGTTGATAAGGTTAAACATTAAAACCCTTACATTTGGTATATAGTGGAAGGAAATTGGAGCCTCTAATTATGAGCATTTTACAATTACGACAAAAATTCGAGATGGCAGCCAATATGGTGGTCTTCCACCACTTATTATTTTTTTCGGCAACACCTAAAGCAATCGAGAAATTTCGAGATGTTTCTATTTCGAAGAATGGGCTGGATATTTCGGGAATGTTCTCTCGCGCCAAGTATAAATAAGATTGAAGAACGGAAAAGTTTTCAGTTTGACTTCGGACTTCGATGAAAGCTCATCGCTTTGTTTACCTATTGGAGTGAGCTTGTATAATCGCTGTATTCGAAGTTGTTTTTGCGGAAGCTTGTGTTTATGCTTGAGAGTTATTACACTGTTGCCTTTGAATAATTTTTGTGAGTTTTCTGAAGGGAATAAATAGTAGTCTTTATCTTAAAAACTGTGCCATCATTGCCTTAGTAGAAAAATTCATAACAGTGGTGTCAGAAATGGGATTTCATAATTTCGAATGCCGATTACTAGAGGAATGATGGAAGATCAAATGAAGCTACTGATGGAAATGATTGCTGGAATGAAGGCCCAACAGGTAAATACCACCGCCGAAATAAAAGCCAGCCAAGAGTCCACCACCGCTGAAATAAAAGCCGGACAAGAATCAACCGCCGCTATAATTGCCGCTGGTCAAGCCCGTCAAGAAACGACAAATGCGGAACTCGCCGCCGCAATTACAATCAAGAAGCGACATCATCAGACATTAAAGCTTTACAAGAAGCGACATCATCAGATATTAAAGCTTTGCAAAATGCAACATCATCTGCCATAAAAGCTTTAGCATCCAAGCAAGAATGATCTTCTGCGTCCGTTGAAGATTTATAGAGCGCACAGAGAGTGTTCTTCAATCAATGAAGGCGGGTATTTTGGATGTCAAAGAAGATCTTAAGACAGTGAGAAATGGAGTTGAAGAAAAGGTTTCCATCGTGCAAGAAAAAGTTTTCACCTTAAAGGAAGAGAAGACAAATTCATTGACGTTGTAGAAGAAAGGCTGCGAAAAATGGAAATTCGTGAAGCTGTGGCCATTGCGTCACCCAATTGGGATAACTCTTCCATCTCCTTTATGGCGCCGCACTCTAACATCAAAGTGGCCACTTTTGATGGAAAGTCTTCCTGGCGCGTCTATCAAACGCAGTTTGAAATAATTGCATCTTCAAGGATGGGACGATACTTCTAAAGCATTCCATCTCGCGGCATCTCTTCAATGTGAAGCTGCTGACATTTTACAGACACTACCTGAAGAGAAGCGGGGAGAATTCGTGGCGCTGCATGTGCGTTGGAGTTAAGGTTTGGTGAACAACATCTGAAAGATTATAGCAGACAACAACTCAGAACAAGACATCAAAAGGGCGGTGAAACACTTCAAGAATTAGTCTCGGATATAGAAAAACTGTCGCTCCTTGCTTTTCCCTACTGTCCCCTGAATGTGCGAGACGATCTTTCACTGCAGTATTTCATCGACGCCATTCAAGATCCCGATGTGCAGCAGGCGGTAAGTTTATCCCAAAATAAAAACCTTAAGTCTGCCCTCGTGTACGCCATGAGAGTGAAAGCCGCACAGCTAGCTTCTGGAAATGACCGACGATATGTGCGTGGTGCATCAGCCGAGGATTCTTCTGACCTTGTTACCAGCAAGCTTCGAGAACTGGAAAGCAAAATTAATAGAATGATGAGAAGCTGTCCCGTAGCCAGGGATCGAAATGGAAGAGTCATTTGCTGGCACTGCAAACGGGAAGGGCATTTACGCCGTAACTGCCTTGATTTGAAAAAGAGAAGGGATAACACTACCAAGGAATCTCAACCATTGAATCTTAGAAGATGCCATCTCGCAGGGCAGAAGCTGCAATGTAGAACACGTGAAGCCCCGACCAGCCATTTCCACGTCTCATCCCGTCAAGGAGGAAACCAGGGTTTATTCGTGAAGGGGGAGATCAACGGAACTCCATGTCGTTTAATCGTAGATTCGGGACCGAAAGTAACGATCGTAAGGACGGACGTAGCTCGTCGTCTGAACAGCCGACTCCTCTACACAGCGCCTTCTGTTTCGCTACAAACTGTGTCTGGTGGCAGTATCTCCGTGCACGGGAAATAGGAAGTGGACATTGCCTTGGGATTCAACACCTACAAGCATACCGTTTATGTTACCGAAATTGTAGATCCGTGCATTCTCAGACTAGACTTTTTGAATAAAAATGGGATTACGCTGAATTTTGAGAAAAGCAAGCTGCAAACATAGAGAGGCGAAGTTCCTTTGCACGATCTAGACATAAAAGACCTGCGCGTATATCGAATTATGGCTCATGAAGACAGCGTCATAGAGAATGCTAAAGAGTTAGCGAGGATCTCCAGATTTGGAGAGACAGAGTCCACATCTATGAAAAGTACCTCCCCAACCCCGGGAAGAGAACAGAAGAAAGCAACGTTGATGAAACCCTCTCAGGAAGTGGTTCGTGTGGGAATGGACAACGTTAGTGAAAAGGAAATCGGCACCCGTGCTCCTGTTACAAGCATCGAACGGAAGTCCCGGGATCTATCAGCTGCACCCGCGGATGATTCCGACGCAATCACAGCTAAGCTTACTGAAGATGATGTTCGGTTGAATGGGAATGGGAACGCTCTTTCCAGAAGTTCATGTAAGGAGAGTAGACGACATTCATCTAAAACAGAGTTCAAATCTGGAACACCCGCGTTCTACCATCAACAAAAAATCTCAAAATCATGTGACCAGCAAGATGGGAATGAGGAACTTTCACCGCTTCTGTTGGCGTACGGGAGTGCAACTCATGAGACCTCCGGATTTTCTCCCTCTCTAAAGATGTTTGAAAGAGACCTTAGGCTCCCCTGCAACCTCTTCTTTGGACGACCACCGGACACTCCTTCCTCACCTGTCCAGTATTTAGATGATCTCCAGACACGTTTGGAAGCAGTACATCGGTTCGCCAGAGAGAGAATCAACATCATGACGGAGCGCATGAAGATCCGGTACGATGCCAAGGCCACGGACCGTTCATTCCAGGAAGGTGACAAGGTGTGGTTATGGGACCCGAAACATCGGAAAGGACTCTCCCCTAAGCTTCAGACGAACTGGGAAGAGCCGTATGTAGTCCTTAAGAAGATCAACGACGTCGTGGTAAGGATTCAACGGACACCTACCTGTAAACCTAGAGTTGTACATTACAATAGGCTATCCCCATATTCTGGTAAAAGTGATTGAATGACCTTTCCTCTTAAGGACTTCACTGCCCGGGACGTGCAGTCTTTAAGAAGGGGGAAACGTTGCACAAATTGTCTGTATATAGTGTAAATAGTGACGTATTATTTTAAAATTCTATTGTAATTTATTTTATTTTATTTATTAACAGCGATTATACAGGTTAGAAAAAAGTGGCAACACCTAAAGCAATCGAGAGATTTCGAGATGTTTCTTTTTCGACGAATTGGCTGGATATTTCGGGAATGTTCTCTCGCGCCAAGTATAAATAAGACTGGAGAACGAGAAAGTTTTCAGTTTGACTTCGGACTTCGATGAAAGCTGATCGCTTTGTTTACCTATTGGAGTGAGCTTGTATAATCGCTGTATTCGAAGTTGTTTTTGTGGAAGCTTGTTTTTATGCTTGAAAGTTATTACACTGTTGCCGTTGAATAAATTTTGTGAGTTTTCTGAAGGGAATAAATAGTAGTTTTTATCTTAAAAACTGTGCCATCATTGCCTCAGTAGAAAAATTCATAACAATACTGTTACACAAATTTTATCTATATAATTGAAAATAGTGACGTATTTATTTTAAAGTTCAATTTCATCTTATTTTATTTGTTAACAGTGATGATACAGGTTAGAAAAAAGGTGGCAACATCTAAAGCAATCGGGAAATTTCGAAATGTTTCTATCACGTGACCGGTCGACAAGAATTTTCGAAAAAGTTCCCACTCGCTCCTATACATATAAGACCGCAATGTAAGATAGGATCCGTTCAACGTAGGACATCGATTTGAAAGAAGCTGAGAGCTTTGTTTACATTATGTGTGCCTGAATTATCGCTGCATTCGGAGTTGTTTTTACCGAAGGTGGTGTTGAAGCTTGATAGGGATTTTACTGTTGTTCAAAGAAATTTTGATCGAAGGAAGAATAAATAATAGATTTTATCTAATAAACTGCGTCATCATTGCCTTAGTGAAAATTTTATTAAAATACGTTCTTCAGGACGTTTTTCTAAGTCTAAATAACCTTAAAAATCTTTTGTTGCAATTTGTTTGATGTATATTTACTCTTGGCCGGTAAAAAGTTACTTTTTGAATACTTTGATAAAAAATGACCCTCTTCAATTTTATAGGAGGGCATTAACCCTTTCAGAACAACTTTTTATTATTAGGGATATCATAATAATGTAAGTTAGAGTTTTATAATCCTAATCGAACAATTTTTGTAGCAAGTTCAAAAAAAATTATTTATTTATTTATCTATCTATTTAGCTATTTATTTATTTATTTATTCTTTCATTTATTGGTTGGTTGTTTTCAGATTATCTGGGGCCGTTAGTAACACGCGGGCTATAGTGCGCCGAAACATTCGTCATTAGAGAAGCCAACATGCATTTACAAACACCCATGCCTAACACGGAACTCGAACCCGCAACCTCGCGGTCTAGAAGCTAGCATTCTAACCACTATACCGTTTGGTCGGCTTCATTCATTCATTTATTTATTTATTTATTAAGATTATTTATTTATTTATTTATTTATTTATTTATTTATTTATTTATTTATTTATTTATTTATTTATTTATTTATTTATTTATTTATTTATTTATTTATTTATTTATTTATTTATTTATTTATTTATTTATTTATTTATTTATTCATTCAATCATTCAATCATTTATTCATTCAATCATTCATTCATGTATTTATTTATTTATTTATTTATTTATTTATTTATTTATTTATTTATTTATTTATTTATTTATTTATTTATTTATTTATTTATTTATTTATTTATTCTTTCATTCATTTATTCCTTCATTCATTTATTCATTCATTCTTTCATTTATTTATTTATTTATTTATTTATTTATCTATTTATTTATTTATTTATTTATTTATTTATTTATTTATTTATTTATTTATTTATTTATTTATTTATTTATTTATTTATTTATTTATTTATTCTTTCATTCATTTATTTATTTATTTATTTATTTACTTATTAATTAATTTATTTATTTATTTTTAATGAAATGACGTGTTATCAGCTCAGGAAATACATCTTAGCGTGGATTCCGAACTTCAACGAATATCCATGCCTGATTCAGAATTCGAAACCGCCACCATTGTCCAAAGCACTCTATCTATGCAACTAAATATATATTTCTCATAAAAGAGCTTCTGGTAGTAAAATATTTTTTTGGATCGTGTAATAACATCAATAGATAAGTATATAAAATACATTTTAAGACATAGAATAGGATAGATAAGTACTTACCACCAGGTGTTGGTATGGGCGGTCCTCCATCTATTAGAGTTATGAAATTGAATTGAGATAATAAACAATATCACATTAAAAATAAAAATATTACAAATAGTGTGTCTCAAAATGGACAGGCAGTTTTCAGAAATGAATTTTAAAAAAAAGCGAAAAATTATACGCATACTGTTTGCTTTATTCACACATCTTTCATAATTCAAAAATTGTTACAAAGTTCACCAACAAGTGATTCTGGACATGTTGCAAAAGTTACAATTGTGTCATGTTGTTGTTGAAAATAGTGGTTACTTTGAAGACATCGTTTTTTTTACTTTCTGAAACATGCTCAGTTGGGTTTTTTTTCTAACAGCAGTACCATCTGCTTGTGTTTTGTAACTATTGTTTAGAAAATTATGAACAAAATTCTCAAATTTCCCTAGTAGAAGAAGGCATCGAGCGGGACATTTATATTGTTTTCTATGTATTTTGTAAGAAATTCATTTTTGAAAACCATTTATCCAATTTTTTAAAACCTGTAGTTTATTAAGCATTTCAATCATCGAAACATAAGTTTGTACATTTTGGAAATACAAGTTCTTGCAATTTTTGGGTGACATAACTTTACTATTACATTATGTGCTAATCTCTAGTATACGCAAGGACCATTTTATTTTTTATTTCTACACGTTAAAAAATAATAAGTTGGATTATTAGATTTATGGCATAATTATATTTTAACATCTTTGATTATATTGTTGCGTGGATGGGTTCGAAAGATTTGAAGCCAAAGCAGATCAAAACTTGCAGAAATGTATTCCGATATAACTCTTCGCAGATTCTATTACAACTCCACAACTACTCGTTCTAGTAAACTCAGTACAGCTCTTTTCACAACAATAGAGCACAAAACAGCAGTTGAAAACTTGACAACACAACTGCTAAAATTTCTGCAAAAGACAATACAATGCAGTTCACTTTCGGAACTCTCTGAATGCTCGCTGAGAGACAGCTAACTCAGGAATTCCACTCAGTCAGTCACTCCAGTCAACTAACTGACTCAACTAACTCTTAGTCGAACTTATACAAGAAAGGCGAATCTTCTCGAAACTTCCAGAGATAGAAATTTGGAGAACTCTCCAGATCGTAGTCGAAAAGCGATATACATGTACATGGGGACCGAAAATGTCGCATATGGTCGCCAAATTTGGCGACAAAATTAATCGTCAAAACCGTCACCAACTTGGCTCTATCTCGCCAATTTGGCGAGATTGCCATTAACCATAATGTTAAATGGCCTTCTCTTTGTAAAACTCGTTTCCCAGCTTTATCTCTGTAAAACTCTTTTTCAAGCATTAGAAGACACGTTGCAGGAAAGCGAAGACAAACGAACTCATGTACTGTCTTGTGCGAAATGTACATAAATTTTCCTATTTAACTAATCAATACTACGAAATATTTACAGAAATTTGTAACAATATATAAGAATTAAATGCCTTGGCAATTTTCCTGGCATAACCGGGTAGATTTGTCCACCAGCTAATTTCCAACATAAACATTCAGAAAATAGTTTGGGGGGAATGTTACTACCCTACTTGTAAGAAATAGCCAATATTCAAGTAACAGTTAATTCAAAATAATTAAAAGATACATGTATATATGTCCTCAAATTGTAAGCATTATTTTCAATATAAAAATTATACTTCTGATCTCAGGGCATACTTTAATTTTAACATAAAACACCAATCTATTTACATCCAAAAAAATACATGCAAAATCCAATTGCATTAATTATTGTCTGCACTTTTTTGAAAAGTAAAAAAAAAAAAGTGCAAAAGTAGTTTTGTTGCATAGTCTACTCATTAATGTATCGAATAGACAAACGTTCGTAACCCAATGAAATTCATTTGATACAGTCTCAGATGATTGAAATCTATGGTGACCTCAGACGGTGGCTTAATATTAAATTTAGCTTTTTTATTTTAGGTTTTATCAATTTAAGATATTTTTGTAACTCAGAAAACTATTTTATAATAAGTGGTGAATTTTAAATACTATCAAAACAAAGTTTTATTACTAAAAACTACTTAGGTTATATATTTAATTCTAATATGTTATTTGTAGTAAATAATTGTGTATCATTTACAATTAAAATTCAAAATAAAATAATAATTTAGACGTGATTGTTACCATTCGACTCTAATTAGAAAATTAAATTTTTATTTCCGATTTCAATGTTTTTGATCTCAACAGGATGCAGAGAAAATAATTTTCCCTCTTAAACTGTCACTCTATGTTAAAAACTTCAGTTCTCATTTGTATTGCTTATCTGTTCAAAATGACGTAAGGACATTTTGAGATCTTTTTTCTACTCGCAATAAAATAATTCTCAGTTCTCACTTCAGTTCTCATTTGTATTGCTTATCTGTCCAAAATGACGTAAGGACATTTTGAGATCTTTTTTCTACTCGCAAACAATTAGAATTATATAACTACGATTAATCTAGTAGTAATGTTTTTGTTTTCCAGAATATTAGTTTTAACAAAGTTAAATGAAAAATAATAATTTTTAACTGTATCAAGTTTACATTTATATGTCACCGATGCACTTGGTTCGAACGCGAACCGTGAGATATCGATGACCGTGAGTCAATAAATATAAAAGTATATTTGACCTAGTTAAAATAATCATTTTTAATACAGCTTTTTCACTAGTAAATGTCTATATAAATGTTTTTACTGACTTACTGGTTTAATAAATAAATTATAGTTTTTATCTAATGAACTGCGTCATTGAAAATTTTACTAAAATGCGTTGTTTGGGATGTTTTATTTATCAATCTATGTATCTGTCTATCGATCTATCTATCTATCTATCTGTCTATCCATCTGTCTGTCTATTTATTTTGAACGAAATGACGTCTAATCAGCTCAGAAAATACAGCTTAACGTGGATTCCGAACTACAACGAACATCCATGACTGATTCAGAATTCGAAACCGCCACCATTGGCATACGAGTCTAAAGCAGTACGAGTCTATGCAACTGAATATATATTTTTCATAAAAGAGCTTCTGGTTGTAAAATATTTTTTAGATCGTGTACCAACATCAATAGATAAGTAAATACAATACATTTTAAGACATAGAACAGGTTAATAGATAAGTACTTACCACCAGGTGTTGGTGGGGGAGGTCCTCCATCTATAAGATATATGAAATTTAATTGAGATAATAAACAAGATCACATTAAAAATAAAAATATTACAAATAGTGTGTCTCAAAATGGACAGACAGTTTTCAAAAATGATTTTAAAAAAAAGCGAAAAATTATAGCAACATTGTTTGCTGAGTTCTACTTGGTAATTGTGAAATTTCATCCTTCATTATTCAAAAATTGTTACAAAGTTCACCAATAATAGATTTTAAATATCCTGGACATGTTGCAAAAGTTACAATTCTTCCATGTTGTTGTTGAAAATAGTGGTCACTTTGAAGACATCGCTTTGTAGTTTATGAAATATGTTCAGATGGATTTTTTTATCTATCAACAGTACCATCTGCTTGTGTTTTGTAACTATTGTTTAGAAAATTATGAACAAAATTCTCGAATTTCCCTAGTAGAAGGCATCAAGCGGGACATTTATACTGTTTTCTATGTATTTTGTAAGAAAATCATTTTTGAAAACCATATATCCAATTTTTTTACACTCTGTAGATTATTATGCTTTCATTCATCCAAACATAAAATTTTACGTTTTGGAAAATCAAATTATTCCAATTTTTGGGTAGCATAACTTGACTATTATTTTACGTGCAATTCTCTAGTAAACGCAAGAACCATTTTATGTTTTTTTTTTTTTTTTTTTCTCTTTTTTTGTTTTTTTTCTTACACTTTAAATATAATAAGTTGGATTATTCGATGTTTGGCATAATTATATTTTAACATCTTTAATTATATTTTAGAATTAAAAGCCTTGGCAAATTTCCTGCCATTATCGGACTATTTTGTCCACCTGGTAATTTCCTACCTAAACAGTCACAAAATAGTTTGGGGGGGATGTAACTACCCTACTTGTAAAGAATAGCCAATATTGAGGTAATAGTTAATTCAAATTAATTCAAAGATAAATGTATATATGTTCTTTAACTGTAAGCATTATTTTTAATGTAAAAATTATACTTTTGATCAGAGGGCATACTTTCCTTTTAAAATAACACACAAATTTGTTTTAATCCAAGAAAATACATGCAAAATCTAATTGCATTAATTATTGTCTGCAGTTTTTTAAAAAATAAAAAATAAAAAAATTACCAGTAGTTTTGTTGGGTAGTCTACTCATTAAAGTATCAAATAGACAAACGCTTGTAACCCGATGAAATTCTTTTAATACACTCTCAGATGATTCAATTCTTTGGCGACCCCAGACGATGGCTTAAAATGTAGTTTTTTTTATTATAGGTTGTGTCAATTTAAGATATTTTTTCAGGTCAGAAAAGTATTTTATTATAAGTGGTGTATTAAATACTATCAAAACAAAGTTTTATTACTAAAAACTATTTAAGTTATATTTGCAATTCTAATATGTTTTCTGTAGCAAATTATTGTGTTTCATTTATAATTAAAATTCAAAATAAAATAATAATTGAGACATGATTGAACGAATTGACGACACGTTTGATGATTAGAAAATTAAATTTTTATTTCTAATTTTAATGTTTTTGATCTCAACAGGATGCTGAGAAAATAATGTTCCCTCTTAAATTATCACTCGATGTTAAAAACTTCACTATCTACCAAAGAAAATGTTGATTCTCATTTGTATTGCTTAATAGTCTTCAATGACGCATGAACATTTTACGATTTGTTCTACACGCAAAAAATTAGACAACTACGATGAATTTAGTGGTATTGTTTTTGTTTACCAGAATATTTGCTGGAGCAAAGTTAATTGGAAAATAGTAATTTTAACTATATCAAATTTACATTTATGATTTTATGTACATTTACATTATGTACAATTTACATTACATTTATGAATATAAATGTATATTGGACCTAGTTAATATTATCAATTTTCAATACAACTTTGTCACTAGTAAATGTCTTTCCAAATGCTTTTACTGAGTAACTGGTTTACCCCCTCCCCCCCTCACCTTCGTATCATAAGGAGCATTTGCACGAGTATAGTAAAACGGTGAGTTCGCTCCGACAGAGATTCGGACAGTTTACTGTCCTGGAAAGTGCGCATCTACAGTCTACACGTGGAGAGTAAAACCGTTAGTAAACGGGTTGAAGATAGATGTCTTATTGCGTTTTAATTTTAAATTGGATGTGCGACATACAAACTTGCATAGTTTTACTGCAAGGGTACACCCAGAGACTTTTCTCGTGAGGGGATAGGAAATTATAACTCAGCAAATCATAACATTAATTTTTGTTATTAATGCCAAATGTATTTAGTTACACGTATTTTTTTCTACGTATGTTGGCTGCATGTACATTTCCCTCGCAACGTGCATGTTTTACTGCATATATAATTCCTCATTCCCTTTTTCAGAAGTTTTAGAAGCAGCAACTTTAACATATTCCTGCTTATATGAATATTTTGTGCTTTTTATTTTATTCCATTAAACATGGAATATCGACTGCAACAATATTCATTGCAACTAAATCTTTATAGAGCTTCAAAAGTGCATTGTCTATTTTAATTTTATTGGAATAATCCATATGGCGAATATTCTATAAAACTTGATGATTCTGAGAAGCTTCAGAAATCAGCTGGAGTTTTAAACAAGATTTATCAAAGACATCACTTTTTAAACTCCAAACCCGAATACTTCCTTTGTCAACAGATGTTTGAAATAAAGATTCATATCTGAATAAAACACTTTCCCCGTCTTGTTGCCAGCAGATGAGCTTCTCTTTTCACCAGGGGTCGTGCACGTCTCTGCTTCATGTTCATCTTTGATTTTATAGTGGAGATCCGCGATTGAAACTCAAACTTAAGCAATCGCCAAGTGAAGTTGGCTTTGACATGACAATTGCAGATTCTTTTCAACATTTCTTGATAAAAATTAAAAAAATAAACAGTTTTAAAGCGATTATTTTGGACGATTTGTTTTGATTTGTGTTTATCAGTTGTTACAAGCTTTCTACCACATTTACTTTAGTTACATTTTAGTTAGCCGATTCTTCTATATTCCTTTAAAATCTTGGAAGATGTAGATTGTGAAACTTTCATTTGATCCGAAATTGTTGTTACTTTCCAGCTTTAAACAATGATAAAATACACGATTTCTTTGCTTCAGAAATATCACATTGACGACTCATTTTCAACAAAAGACTTACGCATGATTTTCCTAGCGCCAAGCTTTATACTTGACGCAACCTATCGTTTAACAGGTACAAATATTCTGTATGCTTTTTAAATTCATATTAAATCAATTAATTATACTAATTTTTTTAACCCGTATAAGAAATCAACCTAATTTTTAAATATGTTAACGACTCTTAAATTGTTAAAATAATATCTGTATAGTTGTTGAATACTGTTTTGTCAATTCCTAAATAACATGGGACCCTCTTTTAAATTGCATATGTTCATTTTACACGACGTATTGCCAAATTTTGTTTGGAATGTTCTGTTATTCTATTATTTTGAATTTGGGTTGTATTATAACGTAAGAATTACTACCACTTAATTTAGCAGTACGAATGTAGAATTACTAAGGGTTCATAGTTGGAAAATTTCTACCACTTATTATGTCAAAAAATTTTAAATATAAGTTTAGATATTTTCAAATGAGTGATGGTTTCAATACCAAAAGTACAGCACATTGAAAAACTACCCAAACAATTTTGTTCATCTTAGTGATTAAAAATAATGTACCATACTAAGAACTAGGGAAAGGGGAAGTAATTTAAATGTTTACTTCTTTACTGTTAACAGGTTCAGTATTTAAGTTCGCAACTGCTGACAAATTAAGGAATTTGAATAACCTTCCTATGTTGTTAGCTATGCCCTTTTGTTGTATAGTGCATATATTTAAGTAAAGTAGTTTATTGCACCTGTACGATAAAAAAAATTTAATTGTTTGTAAATTTTTATAAAAATTTATCATTTAAATTAAAATGTGGTTTTTTTTCGTTTATTTAATAACAATTATTTGATAAAGATTATTTTATTTACAATTGTGAAAATGTTTAATTGAGAACGTTTCTTTTATAAGTTACGATTTTTTTCTTAAGTGAAAAAAATTTACATAAATATTAATTGCAATATAATATTGAGTGTATAAAAAATGGTATTGATATTTTTCCGTTCAAGGGGGCCGTTGGTACGGATTCTGCGCCAAGAATTGTTGTATAAAACCGAGTCAAATTTTGGCAACCATAGACAGTTCACTTGTAATTAAAAAAATGGCGGCTCCTGCCATTTATTGGAAAAATCCTCTTGGCACAGAATCTGTACTGTACTTGGAAGTTTAACCAATATTTCATATATTACCATGGGAAAGTACCATGTTTATTTTTCAAACATTTGCGGTTGACACTAAATTGACACATTTGAGTACAATAAGACTTGCAAGTATGGCAAACTTTTTTCGATACTGCACATATATTGATACTTTTATTAAAGGATTGTAGCTCTCATGGTTACGGTTACAGTGAAAAAATTTAGAAATTTTCGAATGGCTACAACCACTTTTTTTTTTCTTTGCGCAAATTGATTGGCAAGTTGAGAAACCATAAATAGTGTCACAACGCTACTGAATTATTGACGCAAGAAAATGTTTAAATTCGAAAGTTTCGAAATTTGTTCTCTGCAACTGCAAACGTGAGAGCTCTATTGTTTTAAATCGTTACAACCTTTAGCGAATGCCTGATGATACGATACTTAGTAGACTGTAAAAATTCTTGTTTGAAAGAGTAAAAAGAATGCAAGATCAATTGTCGCTAGATTTAGTTTTATTGTAGCTTAGAACTTGTTCGTCTCGCAGTTAACATTTTTATGAGTGTTAATTTAGATGTCGCCTCCAGAGAACGTGAACCTTATATTGCATTATACATTAACCCTAGAAAAATCAAAAATAGGTCCACTGTCTAATACCAAAGAACTTAAAACTATAAGAAGGAAAGCTTCGCCGATACGTACGTGCTGCCATCTCGTGGATATTCCAAGTTGAAAGCACAAAACTTTCGCCAAATTGCTCCGATTTTCAGACATGCGCAGAGCTCTGTTCTTACTTTGGCGATCGTACTTTTTAAACAAACAAATAAGAACATCAGATTTATTTCGTCGAATTCGTGGGAGATTTAAATAGCAGAAAAAAAATGAAGGATTCTTCTTTGCAAAGTAACATATTTTTTATTCAAGTTTGTTCAAATTGTTCGCTTTTGTGCACAATAAATTTCGGTAATGTTCTGAAGATTATAGAATTTTCGTAAGACAATTTTAACAGGACAATTTTTGCAGTGTTGATGGTTGTGATGAAACTTGATGGTTAGTGTTCTTTATCGTTTGTTTTTATTTTTTCGTCTCATTCAGCAGGCTAGTTTTTATGTTAAATATAGAGGTTTTTTTCATTAACTTTTCTTTTTTTATTACTTTGACATCACTTAAAATAATATTTATAATTTGTTAGTTGCATAAATGCACGCAATTATTATGCGTTTATTACGATTTTTTGAAATTTGACGCCAATCTCAATTACCATTGCGGTTTTTTATTTTATGAATTAATAAAGCTAAATGATTATTGTCAACTGTTAGTAAATTCTTCTAAACTAGCACATGCTAAATGATATTGGTTTTTGTAGTTGCAAGTCATTTTTAAATTCTTGCAACTAGATATTTTTTAGTTTCCTAATGTACTGCTTCGAAGAATGCATGGAAACTTAATCGAAATCGTTTTCTTCTAGAATGTGTTTCAGTAATTTTGTTAATTCTTGATGTTCATATTTCTTAAGAAAACTTACTAAGAGTTCACCAATATTGGAATATACTGTAAAAACCCCAAATCTAATATTAGGATTCGTATTACATTACAGGATGGAACTTTTGCTGTAGCGGTTCAATATAATATTAATATTGTTTAAAAAAGTATTCAATTATTTTAGTTGAAAATATAAATTAACAAAAATTTGGTTGGGTGTGTAAATTTTTTAAGTGAAAGTTTAATGAGCTAGGCAGATTTGTTCTTTTTTTGGATAAAAGATTTCTGGGAAACCATAAAATGTAATCGACAAGTGAAACAAAAATAAGCGATAAGCTTGCCAATGTAGAAACCCTACAATGACGTCATGTGTTCTCAACTATTTTACATTATCTCTATGAAAGCTTGCCATCTTTAACCCGAATGGTTGTTATAGTATCTTTGCTAAAACCAATAACTTTTATTTTAGTGGTTTACAGAAGTCTCAACATCACTACCTTCTTCTCACTCCGTGAAACATAATTTTTACACATTTCTAAGTTTTAATTAAAATTTTATTACATTAATTTCCTTGAAATAAATAAAAGTAATATAAAATTATACTGACACTCTATATATAAGTCTCCCCGCACTGTACTACTAACGCCATCTATGGACATGGTGAAGACCTACTTAGAGTAGATAATTATTCAGTTTAACCCCATCACTCGAACAGTAAACATGTGAGGTGAGGAATTCCCCCCAGAATTGTATATGTTCCCAGTATAATTGTATTACTGACTGTAAATAATTCTTTTATGTTTATCTTATTAAACTTCTAACATCACACCTTTGATGGATATTATTTTGAATCACCCTTTCATCATAAAACTTATTTTTAATTCGTAGTGTATGACTCGAATAATTAGTTGCAGAGTAACACTGATTTAATTTTAGTTATTTAGGGTTGATAGTACGATATAAGTGATTCTCCAGCTCAAACAGAATTTTTGAAGTTTACCAATGGCGTCGCCAGGAGGATGCAAAGGGAGAGGGTGTTTGTTACTTTTGCACTTTTCATGCTTATAAAATCAAAAAAAAAAAAATCTATAGAGAAAAAAAATGTAAATTCTTAAAAGAAAAAAAAAAAAAAAGCAGTCTTGGAATTTTTCGGTGCTATAATGGGTATTTGTTTCATTTCGTTTAAAGTATCTTGTGAATTTTTTTTAAAGCTAATTCTTGCATCTACATTGGGATTTTCGACTTATTATCGTTTAGGACTATTGAGGACTGGGTTTCATTGGGGAATCAGTTTCTGTGATGTTTTCTCAACACAAGAAAAAGGCTTTGCTTTTTAATTATTTGACATTAGATATGATACATTTAGATCTATTTTCAAAATTACTTATACTGCATATGTGTTTCCGATTTATATTTTTTCTTCAAGATTTCGGTAACTTGGAAAAAACAAAACGTTACACTTTTGTACTTTATGTTCTACTAGTTTCTCTGTTCGAAATGCTGTACAATACCGCGAAAACTAGTTAGACGGTTAAAAAACAAAGAAAAATAAGAAATCGCCTCTGTCACACTAAACATAAAACCATTTAATTTTTTTTGTTTCAGATGGGCCGTTGTTCAGATTTGTTCAACAGCGCACACCTACCTACTGACTGACTGATATAGAATAATTTTCTTTCTTCATCTTTAACGTAATTGCATTCTCAAGAAAGAAAAAAAAAACAATGCCGTTATGAAATCAAAACCAAACAACTAGCGGAATAGGTAGGCCGTTGAGACGATTTCGTTATAGGGGTCTGTCTACTTTGGATGCATAAAAAAACGTTATTGTTATTATTATTATTATTATTATTATTATTATTATTTTTTTTTTAAGGATACCGTTATATTTATTGATATAAAACTTGTTAGGCTTAAAAAAACATTCGTAAAATACAAAAAAAAAAAATATTTCAACCACATTTTTAGTGTGAAAATGCCAGGTAAACAGGAGTTCTCAAAAGTGTGCGCTATAGAAAAAATCTTAGGAACTGCTGAACTGATCCTTATGAAATTTTAAACACATATTCTGTACACTTATCGCTACATCCCGTACCAGAATTATTGCAAAATTTAAATTTTTACTTTTTTTTTTTTTTTTTTTTAGCATAAAACGTTAAAAAAAATACGTTTTTTATTTTATTTTTCCCCTCCATTTTGTTATTTTTGCATATAAATTAATTAGAGATACGGGATATAGCCTCTGTCACACTAAACATAAAACCATTTAATTTTTTTTGTTTCAGATGGGCCGTTGTTCAGATTTGTTCAACAGCGCACACCTACCTACTGACTGACTGATATAGAATAATTTTGCGAAGCACTTGTGCCCGAAAGGTCAATCTAGCCCCAGGAGAACTGAGAGACAAAACATTTATTTATATATATATATATATATATATATATATATATATATATATATATATATATATATATATATATATATATATATATATATATATATATATATATATATATATATATATATATATATATATATATATATATATATATATATATATATATATATATATATATATATATATATATATATATATATATATATATATATATATATATATATATATATATATATATATATATATATATATATATATATATATATATATATATATATATATATATATATATATATATATATATATATATATATATATATATATATATATATATATATATATATATATATATATATATATATATATATATATATATATATATATATATATATATATATATATATATATATATATATACAGTGCTAGAAGTGTGGGTAGACGCAGGGTGACGCGTCTCCCCACTTTTCAAGAAAATACGCATGCGTCTCCCCACTTATAAAACCACTGAAATCCATCACCCCACTTTTAACAACATTCAATCCGTCTAAAAACAACTAATGTAAAATAACATTAACCTTTGAATGTTGCCCAGTGTGAAAAAGTGATTTATTTTTACATTAGAAAACTTTAAAACAATTTATGGTACATATATCATATTATTTTAAAAATGTTTTGTACTACTTTGTATAAAAATATTAGTATTTTTCCAAACAAATACAATTACACTTGGTCAGCTTTTAACTTTGGAGGAACTATCTTTTAAGTTAAATTTCTACTCTTGTTTCGTTTACAGACAATATATATATATATATATATATATATATATATATATTTTAAACTTTTTAGAATTTTCTATTAATTTAATGAAATAGTATTATTTAAATATAAATAAACAGTTATGTATTTAACATTTAATTATTACTTAACTTCATCTCTTACTTCCAAGTAAAAAAATAAGTCACAGAATATTCATTAAAATAGCAATACATTTTAGACCCTCGGTTAATGTTAATGTTAGGAAGTATAAATTATTTCTTTACTAGTTAATATTTTTATTATAACTTACGAATTTAGCCGACCGAACGGTGTACAGGTTAGCGTGCTAGCTTCTAGACCGCGAGGTTGCGGGTTCGAGTCCCGTGTTAGGCATGGGTGTTTGTAAATGTATGTTGGCTTGTCTAATGACGAATGTTTCGGCGCATTATAGCCCTCGTATACCTCGTGTTGCTGACGGCGCCAGATAATCTGAAAACAACCAACTTACGAATTTATAAAATGCATCGTTGAAGATGGGAGAAGAGGAGAGAGGGGGGGGGGGTGCATCCCCCCACTTTTTTTCATTACTTCTACCACTGTATATATATATATATATATATATATATATATATATATATATATATATATATATATATATATAGGGTGGTTATAATTAAAGTTACCCTGTTTAGAGCCACGTAGACTCCGTTCTAATGAGCAGATTTTGATGAAACTTGGCATGTACACTATATGGACACTGGGGAAAAGAAATCTGCAATAAAAAATTGTAGTTCAAGTTTTTACCACCAGGTGAAAAAGTGGCGCATAACGAACAAATACCACAAATTGAAAACACAAATTTTTATTTAATTACAGCATATGTTCAATGTGCATTCCATTTATGTCAACCACATGCTCGAGGCGTGTTATAGCGTGTTCAAGTTCTTCTACAAGTGCTCGAGAGGTGTCACGTGATTTGTCTATCCCTTGGTATACAGTTAGAAAGATTCTTCGATCCATTGTAAAATGGTATCCATATAAGATCCATGCTGTGCAACAACTGAAACCTGCTGACTCTGGTAAGAGCACTCAATTTTGTAGAATTTTTTTGGTTGATAATGCACGGCCTTGGAACATTTTATGGTCGGACGAGGCGCATTTTACACTAGATGGAGCCGTGAATACTCAGAACTGTCGAATATGGGGTGCGGCAAAACTGAATGTTGTACATTAACAGTCTCTGCATCCTGATTACATTACTGTATATATGACACTCCAAAATATGTCTACTAAATGAGAAGACTTTTAGTAGCGCTTGAATAATCTTTTTATTTTTACCTTCAACACATTTACACATACGGCAACAAAACACACAGACTGGTACCTGGGGAGGATGGGGAAATACACGAGCACAATTAAATAAGAATAATACCGCTCACCTTGGCAGCCGGATATTAAGACGTCGGTCAGGAGAGTGCATCATAAAGTGCCACATGGGCAGCGGCAAGCATGGCACCAGGAGATGGATAAGGTCTCCACTACTGATATGGTAAACATAACTGCACTTAAAATAGACGAGACGAACACCAAGGTAAATTAACACTGAGCACACACATACAAAACTAGCGCGAAACTAGGAAAAACTGCGAAACTCTACTAAACTCTTCGAAACTGAGGATCACGCCGGTTTTATAGTGCCTGTCGCACATAAGCAGGCCAGCACATGCACCGTGCCGTGCCTCTCCTACCGGTCAAAAGACCAACTATAGGTAGGTGCGTTGCAAACATGCGCATTGGGAAGAGTGACGTGCGATGCACCGTCACATATGGTGTGGTTTTACGGCTGAATTTACTCTTGGTCCTTTTTTCTTTGAGGGGAGCACGCTTCGTGGCCCTCGAAGGTGTTCGATTACGGGGACCCGCTACTGCGAGCTTCTTCGGCAGCAAGTCCTTCCTGCCCTACAAGAACGATAATGTTTAGAGACTACTGTATTTATGCAAGATGGTGCACCACCTCACATTGCACGACCAGAGACAGCACTTCGTGCCCACTTTGGAGATAATCGTGTAATTTCGAGAAGTTTTTCGACTGCCTGGCCTCCTCGTTCTCCGAACTTAAATCCCTATGATTTCTGGTTGTGGGGATTTCTGAAAGATCGTGTGTATGGAGGGAGCATGCGAACTCTTCCTGAAAGGAAAGCAAGCATAACACTTCATGTTGCTGCAAATGATCGAGAAACCCTTTGCACTACTTTTGAACATGCTATAACACGCTTCGAGCATGTGGTTGACATAAATGGAATGCACATTGAACATATGCTGTAATTAAATAAAAATTTGTGTTTTTAATCTATGGTTTTTATTCATTATGCGCCACTTTTTCACCTGGTGGTAAAAATTTGAACTACAATTTTTTATTGCAGATTACTTTTCCCATGGTCCATGTAGTGTATATGCCAAGTTTCATCAAAATCTGCTCATTAGAAGGGACTCTACGTGGCTCTAAACAGGGTAACTTTAATTATAACCACCCTGTATATTAGCAATTTACGAAAGTTTTTGTTAAGCCTAACAAATTTTATAACAATAACCATGACAGTATTCTTAAGAAGAAAAAAAAAGCGTTTTTTTTTTTTTTTTTCATGCATCCAAAGTAGACAGAGCCGATCAAACGGTATAGTGGTTAGCGTGCGATCTTCTAGACCGCGATGTTGCGGGTTCAAGTCCTGTGAAAGGCATGGGTGTTTGTAAATGTATGTTGGCTTGTCTAATGACGAATGTTTCGGCGCATAATAGCTGCCCTCGTGTTGCTGACGACGCCAAATAATCTGAAAACAGCCAACCAAAGTAGACAGAGCCCTTAACTCGATCATGTAAGTGGTGTCTCGAGTTAAGGGAAGTTGCTCGGAAGAGCCCACTTGCACAAAAGCACGGAGCAGTATCACACAATATTAGCCAACCCTAATGTGAGATTTTTTAAACTGACCGTTCTTACAGATCTTTGCCGATCAAATCCATTGCTGAATAAAATATACTGGAAGTTTTGAAATGTTGTTGCACAGTTTTTAAACTGAAAAATATTGATGTAAAAGGACAGAGGGCTAAAAAATAAGTTTTGTAATGTTTTTTGCATGCTAATTTTTCTTTAAAAAAAAAAAAAAAAAAAAAAAAAAAAAAAAAAAAAAACATGTATTTTGTAACAATACTCGAGTTTCGGCTGGAATTGGCCAATATTCCTAAACACTTATTTCCGAAATTGGCCAATACATCCGTGCTATCTGGGAACGTTGCTGATCTAGATTAATAGAAACACAAATTGCAGTATATAAATTTTGGAATGCAAATATTATGTAATGGGCTACCTTTTGGACATTCGTCTGGAGTTATGCACTTGTCCTGGGCCTGGTTCAGGATGTATCCGTCCTTGCAGAAGCAACCTGGCTCGCACGACTTATCGCAGAGTGGTGGAGTGTCTTTGTTCTTACAGGTTTGGGGGCATCTACTGCCGCATACCTTGTACACTTCGTGCGTTTCTTCTCTGCACTCTTTCACATACAAACATAACATTCATTAGAATGTATTATGCATCACAATGTTGCTTCGTGAATTTTAGGGTAGGGAGACATAATCAAACACCGGTGGTCATTCAACTGCTTTCTTCGTAATATACGATACTTTTCAGAAGCATTTAAAGCGAAATTATTTTCGTGCTAAAATGAGCTCAATATTTTTTTTTTTTTTAATTGACCTTCATCTGAATCTTTAAAAAAAAAAAAAAAAAAAAAAAAAAAAAATACTCAACACGCTCCAAGAAGTTTTAAGAAAAGAAATCACTTTAGAACTGTAATTGAAAACTACCTGATTTGTACAGAAAAAAAAATATATTACTATGCAGTAGTTTGTAGTGACAAAACAATAAGGAGGGAAATATTAGCCTTACATGGCAGACCAAAAAGATTTTAAATATAAATGACAATGTATTGTGTTCTTGTGTCAATATCAATAAACATTAGGGAGTATCGGAAAAAAAATTGAAATCCAAAATTTCAAGACAGTAAAAAATTGCAACTATGCTCACATATTTCCCAAAAAAATTTCAGTTCAATTGAAAAATATTTAGGTCCCTCCCGGAATAAACCTGATATTTTTTTTATTTTTTTTTTTTATTTTTTTTTACAAAAATAGAGATTGTTATTTTTTTAAATATAAATATAAAGCGAATTTATATTTCCAAGATTAAATTATGAAATTTAGAATATTAATTATCAGTAATAAAAATATTATTTTCGCCATTTAACATTTAGGTCTCCCGGAATCTATATGAAAACCTGAATATTTTTTTTTTTACAAAATATGAAGATTTTTCAATTTTCAACCCATTTCTTTAGTTAGTTTCAATTATTTTATTTGTGGTCTAAATATTGTAGTACAGCAGTTTGAAATATCGGGAACATCATTTTATGAAATGGCTTTTACTAAACTCAAGTGTTAACTCATGTCACTTCTGTACGACGACCTTGGACTCTCAAACCAACAAAGACTCTAGGTTCCGTGACATAAAGGTAACATTCATTGAAAATGATTCATACTCACAGAGTTCGAGTACTTGATAGTAAAATGATTCTACCAGGGAAAAGCCAAAAAGTTCAATTATTTCAGTGAAATAAAGGCTACTCAATAAATCTACTTTCTTTTTCTAAGGAATGTGACCGAAGAGCATTTCTATTAGAGCAAAAGCTCAATTAGAAAGTGTTGTTCAGTGCTGCTTTACGGAATTTAAATGTTGTAACACTAGAAATTCAAGCGGTGGTAATGGATAAATCGAAGGTTTTTCGTGAAAGGGTAAAACACCATTAAGGTATTGGTTCAACTATTTTTCCCTCTATTTATATAATCGAAAGGATGAAGCAATAAGTATAGGAATTGTAAGTAGTAATTGTGGTTGCATAAATAAACGAGAAGAAAGCGTATTGTTACGAATTTTTGTATATTTGTAAATATTTCGTAGTGTTAATTTTGTAAATAGGAAAATTCATGTACATTTCGCATAAGGCAGTGCAATAGTTCGTCTTTAGTTTGCTTCCCCGCAATGTGTGTCTTAATGCTTAATAACGAGTTTTACAGAGATAACGCTGGGAAGCGAGTTTTACAAGGAGCAGGGCATTTAACATTATGGTAAGGGCAATCTCGCCAAATTGGCGAGATAGAGCCAAGTTGGCGACGGTTTTAGCGACTAATTTTTGTCGCCAAATTTGGCGACCATTTGACGACATTTTCGGTCCCCATGTACATGTATAGGGCTTTTCGACTACGATATGGAAAGTTCTCCAAATATCTATATCTAGAAGTATCACGAAGATTCACCTCCCTATATATGACCGAGAGATAGGGTGATCGAGTTAGTTGAGTCCGTTGTTGACTGGAGTTAGGTTAGTCAGTTAGTTGAATGGAATTACTGAGTCTCAGTGAACATTCAGAGTAATTCGAAAGCAAACTGTATTGCATTGATTTTTGCGTTGATTTAGCAGTTGTGTTGTCAAGTTTTTAACTGCTTTTTTGTGCTCTATTGTTGTGAAAAGAGCTGTATTGTGTCTACTAGAACGAGAAGTTCTGGAGTTGTAAAGGAATTTGTGAAGAGTTATATTGGAATAAATTTCTGCAAGTTTTGATCTGCTTTGGCTTCAAATCTTTAGAACCCGTCCACGCAACAGTATCTTTAGTATAAAAACAATATTCAACATATTTTGGACACGCAACTCCAGACAGTGGCTCTGGACGAAACGTAGTATCATCATTACAATTTATGAAAGAAAGCTGCATTGATTACACAATTTCTATACTTATTGCTTCATCCTTTCGATTATATAAATAGGGTAAAATTGAGTGAAAAATAGTTAAACTAATACCTTGATTGTATTTTAACCTTTCACGAAAAATCTTCGATTTATCTTTTACCACTGCTCGATTTTCTAGATTTACAACATTTAAATATCACAAAATAGCACTTGATAATTGAGCTTCTGCTATTACGGAAATTGATCTGCGGCACATGCTCTAGAAAAAGAGAGTATATTTTCTGGGACAGCCCTTGTTTCTCTGAAATAATTGAACTTTCTTTGCGTAGTATACATCTAATGAAATTAGGGGCATTGCTTAGAGCTATAAAAACACAGTAAGAATTACTTATGACAAACTACTTAGCTACAAAACTTTTCAAGAATGAGAATTTAAAAATTATCTTATTTAAAATTAACTGATTTATAAACAAAACAGCCAACATTAGATACTTGATATACATACAATATCGTATATTTAAAAAAGTTTCAAAAAATTGTATCAGTGTCGTTTGGTTTGTTTAGGTATTTGTTTTGACAGACACAATTGCTGATCACATCCTCAAACTCAAATGTCTTATTCATTCATTCATCAAAATATCATTCTTCCAGAATGAATCTTTTATTTAGTTAATTCTAGTAATAATAATATATAATAGACAATGCTTGGTTTCTTGATGCTTGTCATATAACCCCACCCAAAAATTTACTAAAAGATATACAAAACAAATATGTTTAATAAAGTTCATACCATACTATAAAATTCAATTCAATTCTAAACAAAACTCATGCAGAGTTTTTAAATTTAAATTGCATAGTACTTTCAAATCATTCAATGATTCTCATTTATTGTATTAATACAGGATGTGTCTAAAATCACCACTAAGTTTTCAACTGAAGTAACTCAGAAACGGTGATCGACAGATATCCACTGGCAGGTTGTATTCGTAATCTGAGAAATAAGCTGTTGATATAGTTCGAGAGGCGACTGCAATTTCCGCAATTAAGGACCTCATAGAACATCATTCTGGATTTTTTATAGAAATCGGAGAAAAGTGAGTAGATTACGAATCCACTGGTCTGCCGTGGTAAAAATGGCCGAAAATGGTCAAAAATCGACTTGGAATGAGTTGAACTAAAATCCGATTGCCAAATGTGTCATAACTTGCCAAAAAGAGAACAACCTTTTTCGTCTCTGATCTCTGGCTCGGTAAAACTTGCATCTTTTAAAAGTAAGTCAAATTGGCGACATCAGTTACGTCATCAGTGACGTAATGTTTATTGCCAACTTGTCTCCCTTTTAATTTATGCAAGTAGACCGTTGCCAGATATCTGAATCGTCTGCAACCTTCTTAATTGAAAATTAAAAAGTGAGGGTTACCAAATAAAAAAAAAATGCTAATTTTTTAGCAAGTTATGGCGCATTTGGCAAATGGATTTTGTTCAACTTATTAATAGTCGATTTTTGACCAGTTTCGGCCATTTTTGCCACGGCAGACCAGTGGATTCGTAATCAACTCACTTTTCTCCAATTTCTATAAAAAATTCAGAATTATGTTCGATGGGGTCCAAAAATTGTAGTTGCCTCTCAGTCTAATAGTTGTGAGACTACACAAGACCTAGTTTCATGTCACAATCGATTAAAATTGTTCTCATTGGGAAAATGCAGAGATGGCGCAATATGATGAAATTTACAGTCGTCCTCTTAGGTTTGTATTAAGCCTTAAATTGAAATGGTGGTTGACATCCATATAATGTATGAGCTTCTGGTACCGTAACCAGAAATGAAATTCTACAAGGATCGGAGCCAACATATCCTCGTGGATTGCTAGTAAAAATGTATAATGATTCAGTATAACCACATCATAGACCTCAGTTATGAATCACATACCGAAATCATGAAATCCATCATCCTCAATAGTATCGCTGCAAATCGTTCTCTGATTTATCTCTCTGTTTTTTGTTTGTTTTTTCCATAACACGAACAGTTATGGATTGGTTAAATGAGATCTTAAACAAAAAATATCGAGTGTTCATCAGTATTCTGTTCAAGTTGGTGCTATAATATTCTTGCAGTAACATAAAATATCTGCAATGCAAGAACTGCCATGACTTTTTCTAACATAGCTGATGATTGGAAGTAAACACCATTTCCTGCAAATTCATCATCCGCAGCTATATTTCATTAAATGCTCGAGATTACTTTCATGTTGCTTTTGTTTGAGGGAATTTTATGTCAATCGCGATTTCAAACTATGCCTTGTTGTCATAGGATTGCGATTTAAAAGGTTACACTCAATTTTTATCACAACGTTTGCCGAGTGAATACCTTGATCTAATTGCTTCAGTTCCAATACACTAAACTTTTTTCAAAGTAATTTTTACAGAGATTTGTGCTGTACTTCTTATTGACAATGTATGATATATTTTTTCTGCAAATTATAAATCAGATTTGTATGATTTTTCACAAACAAATATACCACTTGTCTCATTCTCCGATAGATCACCGATTTCAAATTACTTCACTTCAAAATAAGACTGTCCTTTGCAAAATCATTGTAAGGAAATTTATTAAATGAAATATATATATATATATATATATATATATATATATATATATATATACGTCTATTTTTTTTTTTTTTTTTTTTTTTTTTTCATGCATTATATTTTTGGCCGAAGAATGAGAATAGATGGGGTTTTTTGTAAAATAACTTCAATGTTTTTTATCGTACTTGGAAGAGCTACTTCAACAAGAAAGCAATCCTAATGTATGTACAGCATTTCTCTATTTAATATTCATGTGACCATAATCGTGTAAATATTTAACAACTTAAACTCGTCTTTAAGTTAAACTAGTCTGGATGCATGAGTTTGACCTAACACTCAATTCAGTCGAAATTACATGGAACAAACTAGTTTAGCAAAGTTACACATTCATACCAAGTTCAGAATGAGAGAAATTCCAAATTAGATATCGATAACTTAGTATATGGCAATGTTTATTTTTCAATTTCAATTCATTTCGTAATAATTTATCTTATAGGATTTTGTGTTTTGGTCACAAACTAATAAAAAATCAAAGATTATGTTAAGTTATCAGGGGTCATAAGCGGTATGTAAGACGTACGTGTAGATTTTACTAAAAATAGGAGAGCTGAAGTAGCCAAATACTGCAACCTCAAAGATATCCTTGGAATTATCCAGCGGAGAGATACTTTAACTGAAAACTTTTCAAGGAATATTCTAAAAACTATGAAGTCACTAAATTTTCCGTGTACACTAGAATTTTAGGTAAGCAGAAATCCACAGAGCGGGAATGTAGAGTACCCAAAAAAAAAAAAAAGAACGATGGCTATATCTTTTGTTCTAATTGTTGAAATAACAAACAAAAGGTACCATTGTAAATCGTGGAAGGTTTTTAATAATTGTATGTAGTTTTTTTTATCATGAGGGGTCATCTATATATTAAAACAGAACCAAACTTTAAAAAGTTCAATAGCAGCCTCATAATATTATTCCATATTTGGATTCAGCATTAAAAAAGAATGCGAAATACAAAAATTCGTAATTTTCTAATGAATGGTTTGTAATTTAAATGATAAAAAGAAAATGATAAATTAATGTTAAAAAAAAAAGTTGGTTTTTTGGCCATAAATACTTAAATAATTAATATATTTCAGTAATTTTTTTTTCAAAAGGTAGTTTGTAAATGGCCAAACATAAATAGCAATCAGCTTTTGAACCAATTTCTTTTTTAATAATTAATTATTAATTAATAAAGCAATTAAAAAAAATTTGAATAGAAACATACATTTTTTTTGCTATTATTAGATTTACCATGGTCTAAAACCCCCCATAATTTTTTTCTTTCCATTTTGACTATTAGTTCTCGATTTTTTAGAGAAAATGTAAAAAACGCTCACTTTAAGGAACCGTATAGTAGACGACTTTTGAAAACTATCAAAGATTAATTCAAGGTAAACTAGAGGTGTGGAAAATCGCATAACGTTCAATTATCGTATAACCAATAGTTTAAAAACTAAGAAACACGCTTTAATAGGAAAGTGAACTAAAAAGTAGAAGATAATTTTAAATAAGTTTGAAATAAGAATAGAGTGATTAACAAGAAATATTTATTTTATCGTAAAAAAGCGTGGGGTGCTTGATGTCAATTTTTGTAAATATTTAATGACAGATATTGGTAAAAGTAGAGCCATTATGAAAATATCTTAAAAAGCAACCTACGCTTTTTTACGATAAAATAAATATTTCTTGTTAATCACTCTATTCTTATTTCAAACTTATTTAAAATTATCTTCAACTTTTTAGTTCACTTTTCTATTAAAGCGTGTTTCTTAGTTTTTTAATCTATTGATTATTTTTTACTTTTTAGTTTAATTTTCTATTAAAGCGTGTTTTTTAGTTTTTTAAATTATTAATTATTTTTTCTGTAAACTATAATTTATTTATTTTTTAATTTGCTTTCTTAAATTCCATTTATTTAAAACAACATTTTTTAAGCAATTTCAATAAGTTATCCTTTAAAAATTTTACTGAATCATGTGACTTTTTCATTTTATAAATAATTTCAACGATCTAGTTACATTTGTGTTTATAGTGAAATATTTCTGTAAAATATTCATGCTTTGCTAAATACTGTTTACTAATGCCTACATTTAATATTTATTAATTTTCTAATTATCAGTAGTATTCGTTATACTTCTGCAATTACAGTTTTCGATATTTTATTTATTTCGTGTGAAGAATGCACATCTTTAATGTTGTAAATAAATTATGTTACTTTTGCATTTACTTGCTATTTTTGTATTAATCTTAAACATGACACTATAAATCCAAGTACTTTCTATGCAATTTTAGACTAATACTTGTATTTTTTAATCTTCGTGAAACGCGCCACATTAACCGTTCGATTTCTCCCACTGTGAAGAACCTTAAAAATACCTTTCGTTTTATGGAAATTCTCCCTGAAGATCGGTCAAAAAATCGTCGAAATATTTTCGCTCATAAGTGACGTGTTTTTCAACATAATGCAACGAAATTTGGTATTTAGGGTAAATGATGTATTCTGAATCGAATGAAATGATAAAAAATAAGGGTTCCTATTGAAATTTTCGAAGAGAGCGTTACTTTTACTTAGTTTACGGTCCCTCAAGAAAAAAAAATTGCATCAGATATATAGAAAATCGTAAGCAAAACATTTTGGTGCAAACCGTAAGATTCTACGATAATTAGAACCGAAGATATAACCATCGTTCTGTTCTATTGGGGGGATACTGTACAACATCATACACAATGTATTCAATTTTTACGAATTTTTTATTCCACCATCGAGTTAATATATAGTGGTGATTCTTAAGATTTGTCAAATATGTGCATTTAATGGTATTAACTTTTTCTTTATTAATTGCGAACAAACTTATTTTTGAATCAAAATTCTCGTATTCAGCCTTGGCGAGTATCGATATTAGTTTTAGGTGACTGATATGATTGATTCAAATTTTGTGTTCCTAGATCGTCTCTATTAGACGAGTCCAATATATGTGACATTTCTGGTCAATGAGATAACTGGACGTAACAATTATAGAAGCCTATAGCAACTATAAAAAGAAGCTAAAAATACAAAATAATGTTAAATGATTTTAAGCAACTTCCTATGAGTCATTATATTCTTTAGAAATAGAACGCATAATTGTAACTGAAGCTTTAACTTTTCAAACTCATTAGTGTATGTTTTTAACGCCTACCATCGTCAAGTCAAACACTTGTTTTCTTTATATAATATTGAAGGTATTGGCCATTTGTCCTGATTTTTAGAGTCTTTCACAGACCAATATGACTAATTTTTTTTTTTACTTTCTAAACTTATAAAAGGTGCAATTTTCAAAATGACGGAGGAAAGTAAAGAGAAATAACTCGCTTTTGTGCCAAGAAAATTTGGAAATCAGTTAATCATGTTAGACCTAAATACGGTACAAAGGTCAAAAAGCAAAATTCGATTTTCAAGAGGATTATCATGCTTTTTCAATGTGATGTACGAAAAAAAAAATTGAGTAAAACTATGTTGCGAAAAAGTTAATTATCTCATAAAAATTTGTTTGGGCGTGTAATTTATAGTTTTTTATTTAGGCCAATTAGTGAATATTCATTTTTTTTTGGGGGGGGGGGGGTTATTACTATCACGTAGAAATACTTTTGCATCGTTTAATCATAAGAAAAACCGGTCGCACGTTAAGTATGTGATTAATGTGTTTTCAATTCTCTTTGGTACTTTTACGATGTGATAAACTACAGCTGAATGTCTGTTTAATTAATAATTCTTTCTTTAAAAAAAAAAAAAAAAAAAAAAACAGTCTGTATTGAGGAAACTCGATTAACGAATACTTACTAGGTGTTGAAGGCAGTGGCTTGGGTGGTTCCGATACTAGTGGAGAAAAAAATGACTGAGATTATGAACAGGCTTTCGGATAATACAAAAGTGTATTTGCAGTAGCTTAGAAACTTTTTTACAGGGAATCTTATCAAACTTAAAAATTACTGGAATTGTTTTAAATACAGGGTGTTTCAAAACTCGCACAAATCTACATGGTAATCCTTGTTGCTTAAAAACCAAAAGTGGTGGTTGAGATTTCTGTCATTAGATGACAGCAGGGGCACCATCATAAGAAGTTTTGAACGTGGCTGGGATCGGACCCGGACGCCACCGGACCCGGAATTCACCGGACTTGTCAATTCCGGATTTTTTTCCTTTAGGGATATCTGAAACATCTTGCCTACAGCAATAATCCCCATACGCTTGATGAACTTAAGCAATATCATGCAATATCGGACATTATTTCTCACTCACTTCTTAAAGTGTCGACTAATCTGGTAAAAAGAGTTCGATTGCGTATCCATTAAAACGGACATCATTTTGAAAATTTTCTGTGATTTGACCATGTCTGACACCTGACAATAAGGATAATCATTCAACCTTTTTTTGTCCCTTATTCTGTTTGTTAACATAATTCATCTGTCTTTAAAACTCAACCACAAAGGTTGATGTGCGCGATTTTTTAAACACCCTGTAATACATATATCATTGCTTTAAAAATCAAAATAAATTAAAATCAAAATTATATTCAAATAAAAAATGTATTAAAATAAAAAATATGAATATTAAAATAAAAAATATGAATATTAAAATAAAAAATATGAATATTAAAATAAAAAATATGAATATTAAAATAAAAAAATATGAATATTAAAATAAAAAAATATGAATATAAAAATAAAAAATAACTTAACCTATGGGTATTTCTCGGAATGACTCACACGCGACATTTTCATTCTTCTTTCTTATTGTAAATGGATTAGAATTGCAAAATTATGATTAATCTAGTTGTTATGTTTTTGTTTTATATAAAAGTAGCTAGTAGTAAAGTTACATGTAAGAACAATTAATTTACCTAAGTCAAATACACATTTATAAATTTTCCGACGCACGGGACATGGAAGTGTATCATCGAAGTGGACTTCTTCTAAGTCCCAAAGGCTCTCAAAGATATTAACTCTTTCTGTTCTGTCTACGGTTTACAGTGATTCAAAAAAGTTTTATAATTGAAATATAATTTGAAATGTCATTTTATTACTTTTTAAAAAACGTATGTTTAAGTGATGTTTTGTGATAATATCACCCCTATTAAACAATTTTGGTTGTTAATACTAGATCTTGTATGTGGTAATCCCTCAAAATGAAGTGGTTTGCTAATTCGTTGGAAGACGTAACGTTAAGAATTGATGTAAAATCCCGCCTTTACTTTCATCGTATTCAGAAAAACTCGCACTGTTTTATTATCCCTCGGTCTGCTACATGTCTTGCACCGTGCCTGAGATCTCATAGTTCCAAATAAATCTAACGCGGCGTGATAAACTTGAGACTAAATGAACACGTATTAATACTTCAGCGACAGTGACACTTAATACTGGTGACAAAAACACGTACTAATACGTGAGCGGACCACAAAGTGTTAAACTAACTCCAGTACCATGAGAAGTATAGTACTATGACGGGACACATAAGCCCCATCTTCAAATAAAGGGTTAAAGCAAGGACAAAAGTAAAATAATTATAAGTAGAATAACTAAAGCCAAAAAAAAAAAAAAAAAAATTACATTTATGATGGTACTTATTGTATTTTAAAATTATGTAAGGACATATTTTTAAAAGGCAAAGGAATGAAAAGTCACAAGGTCATTTATAAATCCAAACTGAGATTTTAGGGCCGTCTAGTAGTAGCATATACACTGGTGTCCAAAAGTTAAGCATAATTGATAATTATGTGAATAAAAAAGGAACTGTACATCAAAATGGTGGGAAACGTGATATGCGAGTGTAAAATGGTTATAAAATAATTAAGCAAATCAAAAGAACGATAATAATTCATTTTATTATCCGAAGTAGCAGTTTGAAAGAAACTGAGAATAGCAAGGGTTCACACTTTAAAGAAAAAATGAAAGAAAACATTAAATAAAATACTGATGCTGTAGTTTAATAAGGCGTGTGGTCACCTCTGACAGCTAGGCACGCTGCACAGCGATTTACCATACTTGTTATGAGATGATGAATGAGTTGTGGGCTCAAATGGTTCCAAGCTTCTTGGAGAGTTCTCTTCAGTTCTGTAACGGAGCTTGGTGGGTGCGAAAGGGCTGCAATTTGTCTCCCGAGCATATCCCCTACATACTCGATAGGATTTAAATCAGGGGAGTTGGCAGGCCACGACATGCGCTGGATGTTTTCCGTTTCAAGGAAGTCATCAACCAGCCCCGCTCGGTGACATGGCGCATTATCATCCATGAATATGAAGTTAGGACCGACAGCACCTCGAAACAAGCGAACACAAGGCTCAAGAACTTCGTCTCTGTATCTTTGACCAGTCATAGACCCCGTGTCAAAGAAATGGAGGTCTGTGCGGCCGTCCATCATGATGCCTGCCCATACCATTACTCCTCTTGATGGAAAATGATGTCTTTCCGATATGTTTCTTGGTTCAAAACGTGTTCCACGTTCTCTCCGTTACCCGAAGAGAATCACTACTCAGACTAAGCCGAGACTCGTCACTGAACCTCACATTGGTCCACTCTCCCACACTCCAATGTTGATGTATCAAACTCCAGTTCAAACGAGCGCGTTTCTGAGCAGACGTGAGGGGAATGCAAACTGCTGGTCTTCTGGCACACAGGCCAGCATGATTGAGTCCCCTGTAAACAGTTTGTCTCGAAATTCGTATTCCTGTGGCGACTGTGAGCGCCGAACCCAGTGATGTGGCAGTACTGCCCCTCTGACGTCGCGCCCTTATTACCAGATATCTGTCGTGGCGAGGGGTTATGACTCTTGGTTGACCTGATACTGGTCGTCAGGTAACATCTCCCGTTCTTTGAAACCTCTGCCACAGTCTTGAGATCACAGACTGGTTCACATCGAGTCACTTCCGTTTGTGATCGTCCGGATTCCAGCATTCCAACGATTCTTCCTTTTGCAAACATGTCCAATTGGCGTCTTTGTGCCATCATTCACCTTGTTTGATGTTTAACAACGCTCTTTCGCACAGCAGTTGCCCGAAAATTGTCTGAACTGCCTATGCTGCGTGAATCGGTTTCTCTGCGTTCCGACATGCGCAGGTGTTTCACGCAGGACGTAGCCAACTGAAAAGTTTTGCATAAACCCAATGTTTCTTTTCACCCAATTAATATCCACAAGAAATTTGGAATAATTTTACGAATATTTACTCCATGTTTTTCGTATTTTACAATTTATGCTTAACTTTTGGACACCAGTGTATAAAGGAATGTATTAGTCTAATTTCATTTTGGGAATAAATTATTTAACCCTCTAGCTGGGCATCCCGCGATTTCCGCGGGGATGCATTTTTGCCGTCTATTTAACTGTGCAACCCGCTCTTTCCCCGGTCAGGGTTTCATTTTGGATTTCTTGTGATGTTTAATTGTTTATTGAAATCTGGATTAACAGATGGCGTTAGATGTCCACATTTCTGCGAAATTTAAAAGCATTTTTTTTTTTAAATTTTTTTTTTTATTTTATTGTAGCACTTTGAGCGCTCTTTTCAAAACTCAAAGATGTCTGTCAAGAAGCGGTTTGCCCAACGAGAGGGTTAAGTCATAATAGTGCAAAAGTATTTATTTTACTAAGGGAAAACCGTGTTGTTAATTAAAGAAAAACGTGAATTTTTAATCATTTACTTTGGATACTAATGCGCTTTTAATCCATTTATCCTTTAATTCTTTCATTCAAGAAAATCACGGTCTGAGCATAAACAAAATAAACATAATTCAGGAAATAAATATTTTTTTCTGTACCACCTATTTGAAATACAACAGGCAATTATAATAATTGTGATTTCACAATTCACTCAAGATCTCATTCATCATTTTTCTTCAAGAAATTCCCATTGAAGCATATAAAAAAATAATTTATAAAAATATTTTTTTAACAATCTGCCACCTTATTTAAGACACAATACACAATTAAAAATAATTGCTAAATCCTAATTCCTTCAAGATTCTATTCATCATTTTCAAGGAAAAAATCCCTGTCTGGGCAGTAACGTAAATATAATGAATACTTATAGTAATAAATTTTTCAGCACAAACCCACTTATAAAAAACACAATATGCAATAAAAATTTTAAATGCAAAAACAAAATTCATTAAATATTTCATTTACGATCTTTCATTTAAGTAAGTCTATTTCTGGAAATTAATATAAAAAATAATTTTTTACCACTATTAACAACAAAAAATACACTAAGTAACAAAAGTTAATACTGAAATTAAAATTCATTCATGATATAATTCATCACCTGTCATTCAAGAAAAAATATGTCATGGTCATTTATTAGAAAAATAAATATTATTTAGAATACCTTCATGACCAGAATGACCTCCACCTTCTATAAAAAAAAAGGAAGTAAGCAATTAAAAAAACAAAAAAATTCAGAAACGTAATTCAATTAAAACCTCATTCATCCTCTTTTATTTAGAAATTATTTGTTAAAAAAATAAATATTATTTAGACAATAATAAAACCAATTTACCTCCACCGTATATAAAAAACAAATTAAGCAATTTAAAAAAATTCAGGAACATAATTCATTTAAAATCTCATTCATCATCTTTCATTAAAAATTTTAAAAAATAAGCATTTATAATAAAAGCAATAACGTTTAGAAAGTTAAATTTGCTTTACCTTCGGCATCTATAAAAAAGCAATAAAAAAAGCATGACTACAAAATTAAGAAATGATTATTTTACCACTAAAAATTTGGAATTATGTATATATAAATAAATAATAAACGTCTGTATCACAACACGTTATTATACAGGCAATAAAAACATTTATGTGTATATTATGGCGCAAAAACGAAAGTTTATAATACTTCCCACGATTGAAAGTTGAGGGTTGTCTCCCATCTACAGTGGAGTTTTTTTTTTTTTTATTTTTATTTTTTCCTCCAAGGATACATTCACAGGTCTCGTTATTAATAAGTCTAAGAAAGGAAGTTGTTGGGAGTTATTAAGTAAACATTATTGCAGTCAATTTTGTGCTACGATAACATTGATAAATTTATACGTTGAATCTTAAGCTATTTATGCCGTAATTACTTCCGTAATTTTATGGAGAAAAAGCTTCGTAAGGGCTGTATTACACCAAAATATTGTTAGATTCGAATCTGGACCACTGAGAGTAATCAGTATGTTAAGGGGGAGTAACCTTCCAACAGTTGATCTAAAATGAAACTGCTCTACATTTGCATCTTGAATGCAAGAAATCGCTGAAAGCTACCACTAACGAACAACAAGGGACTGTCACAATCACAAGGATGTGTCTTTTTAGGAAACCGATAACAGCGTGCGAATGACTAACGTGACAACCGGCACCTGAAAAAGGTTGCAACTTGGCTTAATTTTAGGGAGGCCAATGTTTAATGCGCCAAAATTTGAATTTGCGTCATTTTAGCAAGATTGTGTATTTAAAAAAGAAGTTATTTTTATTTTTAATAATTGCATAATAAGGCTCATGGTTTTGTCTGAAGTAAGATTTCTCTTTCTTTTAGTTGACACCTTGAAAACTATCGAGCAAATGACGGCAACATCCCTAACACTGTCGGGAAAATACCAGCAACACTACGAAAACTATCGCGCTAGGATGATCTCTGATTTTATAAAATGGAGGATTATTTTTGAAAAATTGTAACCATGATATACCGATGCGTGAATTCACACATGAGGTTAACTTTGTGGAGTGAAATTGATTTTCAATGCTTGTTCTCGCAGATTTCACACATTTTGGCGAACTCTGATCTCCACAACCACGCACCGCTATTAATATTGTTGAGTGGAGAGATTCGAAAGATTCGAAACCAAAGCAGATCCAAACTTGCAAAAATTTATTCCGATATAACTCCAGAACTTCTCGTTCTAGTAGACTCAATACAGCTCTTTTCACAACAATAGAGCACAAAACAGCAGTTAAACCTGACACACAACTGCTAAAATCGCGGCAAAATACAATGCAATAAATACAGTTCACTTTCGGAACTCTCTGAATGCTTGCTGAGAGACAGCTAACTCAGTAATTCCACTCAGTCAGTAACTCAACTGACGAACGGACTCAACTAACTCCACTCACGGACGGCCTTATATAGGAGTCAATACTTCGTGAATCTTCTAGAGATAAAAATTTGGAGGACTTTCCAGATCGTAGTCGAAAAGTTTTATACATGTACATGGAGACCGAAAATTTTCGCCAAATGGTTGCCAAGTTTGGCGACATTTGGCGATTTCTCGACAAATTTGGCTAGTAAAATTAGTCGCCAAAACTGTCGCCAACTTTGCAATCCAACTGGCAATCTCGCCAATTATGGCGAGATTGCCATTACCATAATGTTAAATGCCCTGCTCCTTGTAAAACTCGCTTCCCATCGTTATCTCTATAAAACTCGTTATCAAGCATTAAGAGACACATTGCAGGAAAAACAAACTCTTGCACTGACTTATGCGAAATGTACATAAATTTTCCTTTTCACATAATTAATACTACAAAATATTTACAAATATACAAAAATTCGTAACAATATAAGTAACTTATTGAGATTAGTGGTTGTCTTTGTCACAAAGGATATAAGAAATACAATACGCTCACAAAATAAGAAACTTCCAATTCGCTCGAAATGCGAGATTATTGTAAATTGATCTAAAAAAATAAAGTTATAAAAGTTAAATTGACGTGGTTTAATTGGATTTTAAGGACATTGTGGAGAGTTCTTTGTATTAAAGAAGAAAAATCAAATTCTATTATACTGAAAAGAATACGATGAACTTTACGTTGAAGGAAAAACTAGATTCGTCTAAATCACAAAAACGCAATTGATGTAAGATAAAACGAATTCCAATTTTATAAATAACTTCAAATTTCACCCACGTACTATATTTTTCCTTGATAGGTTTTGAATCATAGTAGATAGACATTACTGTGCTTTTAACGGACATAGCTGTATAATTTTTTAAATGATATTTGTTAAAAAAAGATTACATGAATAAGGAAAATTAAACGCGTCCAAAATCCTGATTAAAGACGCATTTGCTAAGATCATAGAATACTCTATAATTTTTTAACCAAAAAAAAAAGTGATAATAATAATAAACGTGATGTGCTACTACGAACATGTACTTACCTCTTTCCACCCTTGAAGGAGCTGTTAAAGAAAATACACTATTAAAGAAAATACACTGATGTTTAGTGCATTTACTTTACATATTAATGGTTCGGCTTGTGGCGACGTCAAATAACAGGTAAAACTTCTGTGCATTGGAGTACTCTTTTGCACAGCGGTAAAGCATCTGTCTTGAGACACAATGGTCCGTTGATCGAGCCCCGTCGCCCGCAACGAAAGCTAGTTTACGCTTTATTGGTGACTGGACTAAAAACGAATCATGCTGCCATCTATCGGCGCTTCTTAAAGGAGACACTTCATCGCAACAAGCGATCACATACGCAACTCCCAACAAACAACCACACGCAACTCGCAACAAATAACCACATACGCAACTCGCGTGCAACACCGCAACAAGCGGTAACAACGATGCAACAAGCATCCCAAACCTCCAACTCCGATCAGACGTTGATCAATAGTATCGCTCCTTCGTCACTGGGAGGGGGCTATATGTGGCGACATCAAATAACATTTAAAACTTCTGTGCATTGGAGTACTCTTTTGCACAGCTGTAAAGCATCTGTCTTGAGACACAATGGTCCGTTGATCGAGCCCCGTCGCCCGCAACGAAAGCTAGTTTACGCTTTATTCTATACCTTACTATTGGAGTATTTTACTTTTGATTAGAGAAAGTCACTGCTTTCTGTAAAAAAAACTAGGGGTGTGGAACGTAGCACAACTTTCTATTACACTATATTACTTGATGTAGATTTGTGTCATTTACCGTTTTTATATTTCCATCGTCCGTTTAGAAGAAATGGCCAGATTGGCGATATTTTTTGCGATAATTTTATAATGGGGGAAGGAGAAAAAAAGGGGGGGGGGGAAACTTCGCCAAAATGAAAATTTTGGCGATATACTGTTCGATAATTCTGATATTATCCTTTCTTATAAGTGAAACTGCGAAGAAAAGAAAAAACGATCATTCATAAGCTATGTTCAAGCAAAGAGATCGATGTGTTAAAGGCATTCGTGTATCAACTTTTTACGGCATTAAAGCATTTTTACGGGAATTTCGGTGGTGGGGATGTTTAGAACACCTTAAGAGGCATTAGCAAAGTGATTTTTAATAAAATCGTTAGAGCCGTTTTTTAGCAATCATTGAAAAACATGATTTTATCAATGGCAGCTACCCTATGCGCATGTGCGATTTTGATGAAAACCTTAAAGGTTGGTCCTTGGGTAATCACCAACCTACTCACCAAATTGGAACATCGTAGGTCAATTTGGTCGGTAGTTATGCTGACTGCGTACACACAGACATTTTTTTCTAGATCACATTTTTAAGGTCAGGATGTTCCAAAACATGGAGAAATGCAAAAAAATCGAAGTATTTTTTGACCGAATCCTATACTTTCATTACCCTAATTGAAAGTAAAAAGTTTGTTTATTTTCAAATTAATTAGGAAGTTTTTATGATTATTTTAATGTGTGTTACCAATTAATAACCAGACTTTTCAAAGTTTGTTTTCTGCATTTAAAGGCTAATTCATTACAACAATAAGAAAAATTAAACGTGTCCAAAATCGTGATTAAAGACGCATTTGCAAAGATCATAAAATTCACCATATTTTTTTTTTTTTTAAATTAAAAAGAGAAATGTGATATATATTAGTTAGAATATGTACTTACCTCTTTCCACCCTGGATAGAGCTATAAAAGAAAATACACAGATATTTATTGCATTATTTACTTTACATTAAAATGATGCGGTTAAAGAGAAAATCACTGCTTTCTGTAAAAAAAAAGTTAGTTTATTCGCATATTAATAGGTAAGTTTTGGTGATTATTTGAATGTGTGTAACTAATAAATAACCAAACCTTTCATAGTTTGCTTTGAGCATTTATATGTCAATTTTTTTTACAATCAAATCTTTATATTTAAAAAGACGATTTAAAAAAATAAGGGTGTGGAACATTACACAACTTTCATTAAAAAAATAATTGACCCAGTTGGAAAATTGGACCCCATTTGCTGGAAAAAGTGATAACGAGTGGAAGAAATCGAAATTATTTTCATAATATCTTTGCGGGTGACCTTAACATCAGCAACATTACAAACATTTTAAATTGTGCCTAAAAAATAAGTTTCTTCCAACAAAAATATACCCTTTTCAGTAAAAGTGAAACTTTCATGCTATATTTCAGATTTAGTTGCTACATTATAGTGTAGTGATAAGCTTAATCAAAATCTATGTATGTATGAATATCCTAACGTCTCCCTTGTCGTCAATCTTGTTAACTTCTTAGGATTCTTTTTCGAAATTTCGTGAAAAATGCCTCAAAACAATCAAAAATAGTGAGATTTTTGAAAAAAAAAAAATAATAATAATAATTGCGTTGAAGCAATTTTTTGCAAAATATTGCATTTATTATTGTATATTATTGCATTTATTGTATACTTTTGCATTTTTTGTATATTATCGCATTTATTGTATACTTTTGCATTTTTTGCATATTATTGCAATTATTGTATATTATTGCATTTATACACTTTTGCTATTTGCACTTTTGCTATTATTGTACACTTTTACATTTTTTGTATATTATTGCAATTATTATATATTATTGTATTTATTGTACATTTTTGCATATTATTGCAATTATTGTATATTATTGCATTTATTGTATACTTTTGTATTTTTTGCATAATATTGCAATTAATGTATGTTATTGCAATTAATGTATGTTATTGCATTTATTGTATACTTTTGCATTTTTTGCATATTATTGCAATTAATGTATGTTATTACATTTATTGTATACTTTTCCATTTTTTGTATATTATTGCAATTATTATATATTATTGTATTTATTGTACACTTTTGCTATTATTGTATACTTTTGCATTTTTTGCATATTATTGCAATTATTGTATATTATTGCATTTATTGTATACTTTTACATTTTTTGTATATTATTGCAATTATTATATATTATTGTATTTATTGTACACTTTTGCATTTTTTGCATATTATTGCAATTATTGTATATTACTGCATTTATTATATACTTTTGCATTTTTTGCATATTATTACAATTAATATATGTTATCGCATTTATTGTATACTTTTGCATTTTTTGCATATTATTACAATTAATGTATGTTATTGCATTTATTGTATACTTTTGCATTTTTTATATATTATTGCATGTATTATATACTTTTGCATTTTTTCTATATTATTGCATTTATTGTATTTTATTTTTATATAAATTATGCTTGCGGATCAATTAAATTGTCTTGAACATACGAATTTATGCAGACAAATCCCTTTACCGTGAAATCGCTTAACATAAAATCCTGTTTAAAGCAAGTAAAAGAAGTTCTCCTTACTTAAAACTTAATTTTCATTTATTAGTTTAACACGAAATTTCCCTTAACGTGAACAATTTCAACGACTCCATCGATTTAGTTTAACTGTATATTAGGGTAGATCGTTCTTCTATGGAGAAAAAAAAATTATTATTAATCAAAACCTACCTATGGGGAAAAGATGTTCTATGATATAGAGATTAGGGGAAAAATAATAAAAAAAATTTATTTAAAAATTTTGCACTGCCATAAAGGGGTTGAATTTTCGAAAAAAATGCAAAAAAAATCCTAATTTTCGTTAAATGATTTTACACTAAATATAATTGTTTTTTACAATATAAATCCTAAAAATGTGATGATTACTGAATAATTAGTAGTACAATGTACATTTCAACCTTTTTTGACCCAACTCCCTCCCCCCATATCACCGTTGAATCAGCCCTGCAACCCTATAGTGCAGTTGTCAGCGGCTTACTGAATTCGAGGCCTAATCGGTGAGAGCTGTTCTTGTAAAGTAAATTAAATTAAAATTTTATTATATGACATTTGTTTGTTTGTGTACTTTGACTAATACTGTACTGTGGCGTTGTTAAGAAAAGACATGATTTGTCCTATATTTGGGTTAGGCTGTAATATGCCCACGATTATGCTTCCTACGTACGAAAAACGTAATAAGGTGCGTATGTTGGCATTCAAAAAGAGAAGCAAAGTACAGTGTATTTAAATACACTTTTCTCCGCGTGTCAATAAGTTGCAAGTAAGTTAGGGGAGACCTGGAAACGAGCTTTAATACCAATAAATGACCACTACAGAATTTTGAGAAAAATAAGTTTATACTACGACAAATATCGCGCTTTCAAAGCTAGAAAATTAACTGAAAGCTATCTCAAGGAAAGCAGATCGGAAGTTTTGTTCATGCGTCGACTTGGTTGTTTTCAGATTATCTGGCGCCGTCAGCAACACGTGGGCTATAATGCGCCGAAATATTCGTCATTTGATAAGCTAACATACATTTACAAACACCCATGCCTTACACAGGGACTCGTACCCTCAACTTCGCGGTCTAGTAGCTAGCACACTAACCACTATACCGTTTGGTCGGCTAGGTCATGCGTCGACAACGACATAGATACAACAATGTTGGTTGCGATAATAGGTAGTCTGTCAACACAGGTATCAAAGAAGGTGTTATACGAAATATGGAACTGATTCTGAAGCATTCACTACAATGGTTTGCGTGCCAGTTACAAGCCAAAGAGTGATCGTATGCGAGATACTACCTGTAGTTTCATTCACGTAAACCCAACCTATGCGAACTGACTAACAAGAAAGACTTAAGTACTGATCAACTGTGCTTAATGGAAATTTGTGAAGCCATCACTGCGGACAAAGCAGCAAAGGGCTGTTGAAGTGAAACTCTGGAAAGATTCGCCACTCAAGGTGGCTTACAACCCCCAACAGAATTCTCATGTTCTATTTGACTTAGAAGAAGTCCAACCAAAGCTTTATTGACATTAATTACGTTCATCGTAAAAATCTAGGCACCTAAGTGATTCAAGATCAAAACCAAACAATCGGTAATCTATGGTGTAGAGCATTTGGATTAATCAATCTTTCTATTGCGTTATTTCTCAATTGATTTGAAGAAAGTCATTGATCCAGTAATTTTTGAAACGGGGGTTTGGGCTTTCCTGAAAATATCCTGATATCAATGCTAGCCGACGACAAAAATAACACAAAGGAATCGGTCCTCCAAAGAATTTTGAATTTGCGCAAAGTCAAACGGTCTGCTGTAACCCAAACCCTTTTAGCGATTAATATCCGTATCTTAAACATACCAACTTTTGACCCTTGTGTGACAGATTATGTGAACTTTATTACGTGGGAGAATGTGACAAAACGATTTAGTGATGACATGATTTCAGGAGCAATAGTAAACCCAGCAATCATTTCTACGGCAATACTATAGTATTACCTACTATCAAGGGGTATCCCTGTCGTACTCAAGCTACAGAGCGAATAGTCACAGAAGCATTTTCTGCTGTAAGCGGATCATACAGAAGAGATGGGTTAAAAAGAAATGGAATCACGAAACCTTAAGCCAGTTTTCAACACCAAACGTGATTACCATTCGCTGTAATTCCGAAGATTTTTTGATTTTTCTTGATTTAATTCTTAAGAAGTTGTAATATGTTTCTAAAGCTTTTTTTTTTTCTGTAACCATTTACTATATGTCCTCTCATTCCAATAAACATTTAAAAGTACTAAAGGCCTGTTTCACTTAAGCAAAAAGCCGACCAAACGGTATAGTGGTTAGCGTACTGGCTTCTAGACCGTGAGGTTGCGGGTTCGAGTCCCGTGTTAGGCATGGGTGTTTGTTAATGTATGTTGGCTTGTCTAATGACGAAAGTTCGGCACATTATAGCCCTCGTGTTGCTGACGGCGCCAGATAATCTGTATACAACCAACAACCACGTGAGCAAAAATCACTTTGACATTTTACCATTAAAAAGCTTAAATACCAAAACTTCATCCCCCTTGCAAAGAGCTTAACATAAAATTTATTATTTTTATTTTATTTTTCCCTTAATTAATATATCTCAGAACATCTTTTCCGTACAGGTAGGTTTTGAAATTCTTCAGAAAAAAAATTCAATTGAATTTGACTTTTTGCTATAAAAAAGCTCAAATACGTAAACTTCATCCTCCTTGTGGCAGTACTGAACTTAAAATTTAATTTTTTTAATTATTTTTCCATGTATCTATATACTATAGAACATCATTTCCCCATAGGTCGGATTTGAAATTCTGACATTTTTTTTTTTTTTCGATCCACCCTACTGTATATTAAATATTATTTTTGAAATGTTTTAGTAATAGAGAAAACGTACTACGGATTTTAAGTACAATTCAAAGGTGGATGACTGCAATGTTCCCTTAGTTGTTTATTCAAATAGACAAAATACAATAATAGTTGATCAAGTTCTTTGTCCGTTAATTTTAAGAAAAAAAAAATATTTTGTGAAATTAAGTATCTATACACATTACACAGTCTAGACTAATGCATTCAATCCATTTTTTTCTACGCGATAATATTTTGTGGCAAAGATATTTTGATTACGAATAAAACTGATAATTATTTCTCGATTTAAAAATGTATTTTGGATTTCTGCACTTACCACTTTGCATTTGATTTTCAGGAGATTCTATTAAAATATTTCATGGATGTTAGAGGTGTCAAGTGCTAATGCGTAATCTTAATTAAAATTGGGTTAATTAATATTGGGCTTTTAAGGATAGGAGAAGATTACGAAAGGACAGTGGTATACAAACATATGTAAATACACTTGAAATACTTTCATCACTGACGAATTCTACTAATTTTTTCCTAAAAAATTTTAAGAACACGTTGAAAGAAAAATTTTGGTAAAACTCTGGATAGTCTGTTAAAATAATAGAAAAAGAAAACGAAATTTATCTTAGGAGACATATTCCTTGTTTTTTATAAATTTTTACCTAAGTACTATCATGCCATGCAATGTACATGATGTCCCAGAAAAGACTGAAACATTTAAAAAATAAATCTACAAAAAAAAAAAAAAAAAAAAAAAAAAAATGGGAGACGATAAATAAAAATGTACTGTTGCTTCATACTTCACTCATGTTCAAAAGTTTAGAATAAAATGTATTTTTTTTTTTTTTTTTTTTATATGTTTAAAAAAAAAAAATGTGTATCAGAAGGGAATGAAATTTGGCATACAGGTGGAAATATGTTGAAGAAAAAAAATCAATACAAAACAATGGTAAAAATTACTTTTTTATCCGAATAATTGGATTACCAGAATAAGGACAAGAAAATTGTTGTCAGTTTTACCATAAAAAAAATATATATATATTTAAAACAACACAAATAAGAAAATTAATAGGATATGTGGCACCCTCTGATAACCACGCATACTGCACAATGATTATTCATAGTTTTAATAATTTCTTAACAACTTTTATTAATTCTGGGCTCAGAAATGGCAAAACCTGTAAGAGATCAACTGTTTTAATTCTGGAACTGAGCTTTGTTGTTCTCTCGAGAATGTCGCAAATATTTTCTGTCGGATTGAGATCAGGAGATCCACCAGGGCTGTATAGTGACGAATCGCGTTTTCATCTATTAAAATAAAATCAAAACCAACAACACCTTCAAAATGTCGAACTGTAGGCTCAAACACTTCGTCTTTGCACCTCTTACCGGTAACAGACCTCTTGTCAAACATGTGAAGGTCTATGCAACCGTCCAACATGATTCCAGCCCAGACATGAGCTCGCAGCTTTGCGAAACAGTGCTTTTACGTGTTGTTTCATAAAAACGGATGTTACTCACTAGATTATAGTAAAATGATAACCAGTAGTAAAATGTTATATAGACTCGTTTCTAACCCCCCCCCCCCCCACATAAGAGCCATCATTAATTATGAGCCTATTGTGGAGAAGAAGTTCAAGAGACCCAGGACAATTCATCACAATCCATCTGGTGAATCGTCATGAGCTTTCAGAATTTAAATTCACCCCCAACAACGGATGCAACATTTCATGATTGTATTTTTGTTTTATTAATTTATGTTTTCTTTAAGACATAGGCCATGCAAGTTTGTAACCCGTGTATTTTTGTCCTTAAAATGTACCTGTGTTTTTAAAAATTTAATTTATTCTCACATCTTTGACAAACAATATATATCTTCTTATGTATTTCATGTACTCTACTTTAGTACGAGCATCTATTAAGCCTGCTCCCTCCCCTACTTGTTCTTTCATCTGGCAAGCGTTCTGCGCCTTATTCTCTTTTTCTTTTCTTATTCCCCACTGGGAACTACCTGAGATGAAGTAGTAATGGCCAACCCCTTAGGCAAGTACTACATAATTTATTTATGATCTAAGTTTCTAAACATGACATTTCTTTTTTTTTTTTTTTTTTTTTTTTGTGAATTTTTCAATGTTCTAAGCTGAACGGTGATCCCTCACGTTTATAAGCGACTTCAAGGGGAGACGAAGTGATGGTCGTCTTGCGTTGAGATCTGTGTGACCTTGCTGTAACTCCTGTGGCGGTTGCGAGGGCTGTTATGAGTGACTGACACACATCTTTCAGTAACGTCGATCATTAACAGTCAAATAATGGCCATGTCGAGTGGTTTTTACTTTTGGTCGACCTGGTAATGAATGTCGTGCAAGACTTCCAATCGTTTGGTTGGTTGGTTGGTTGATTGGTTGGTTGGTTGGTTGGTTGGTTGGTTGGTTGGTTGGTTGGTTGGTTGGTTGGTTGGTTGGTTGGTTGGTTGGTTGGTTGGTTGGTTGGTTGGTTGGTTGGTTGGTTGGTTGGTTGGTTGGTTGGTTGGTTGGTTGGTTGGTTGGTTGGTTGGTTGGTTGGTTGGTTGGTTGGTTGGTTGGTTGGTTGGTTGGTTGGTTGGTTGGTTGGTTGGTTGGTTGGTTGGTTGGTTGGTTGGTTGGTTGGTTGGTTGGTTGGTTGGTTGGTTGGTTGGTTGGTTGTATTCAGATTATCTGGCGTTGTCAGCAACACGAGGGCTCTAATGCGCAGCAACATTCGTCATTAGACAAGCCAGCATACATTTACAAACGCCCATGCCTAACAAGGGACTCAAACACGCAACCTCGCGGTCTAGAAGCTAGCACTCTAACCACTATACCGTTTGGTCACCAATCGTTTTTAATCTCTTCTACAGTTTTGATACACAGAGACACCTTCAGGAATTGTGACACTTCCGTTTGTGATCAAGTAGATTCCGTCTTATCGATTATTCTACCTTTCATAAGCTTCTTTTGTGTGGCGTTGAACATCTATTCGTAGAAAGAGTTGGGAAATGTCTATTAAATGTATTTATATTCGTAACCTAATGAGACCGTTCTAAACTCACTCCGACGTACGCCGTTGTTGTTGGATTTATACAATTGTTTTTTCGTTTCACTATTCTTAACAAGTAATTTTTAAGCATTGCAGCAACTTTAATGCCTCCCTTTGTATATTTTACGAGTTATTTCAAACATTTGGAGATGAGTATAGTTGGGAAACTGCGAAATTTTATTAGATATAGTTTGTAGGAATTTTTTCCAAGAATAGTTCAAGACAAAGTTCACCATAAAACAGAGCTAAAGAACAAAAAGATTTTTTTTTAAAAAATGGTTTTAACAAATTGCAAAAACTACAAAACTATGTTTCAATTGTACCGTGTTCTTGATGAAAATAATGTTTATTTTGAAAATATCGTTTTATATTTTTATTACTTGCGCAGGCTATGTACAGTTTGTGTAACGTGTTCAATCAACATTGCTTCATCTATTGGTGAACATTATAGCTATTTTTAAAATTTAATAGTGGAAAAATCTCTATTTTCTCAAGAAGAATGCAAAAAAAAGAACATTTTTTTAATTCAAATTTCAAATATACCACTCTTCTTTTGGGACTTCCTACAAGTACATACATAAACATATGTGATTATTACGGCATGTTTTGTCCACTATTAAGGATATATTGTATTTATACAAATACTGACGTAATGCATTCCTCAACAAAAGTTTTTTAATGAAAACTCTTTTAAATGCCCTCCATTTTCATCCCCCACACCCCACCCCGTTTCCTCTCACGAATGCATTCAATTTTCCATCCTTTAGTAAAACTAATCTAACCAAGAGAAACTTAAAACTCAGCTTCTATTAGGTTGTTAAAATGAATAGAGATGGCAGCACGAACGAATACCTTTGGCATTTAATTTTTTTTTTATTCAAGATCATTGAAATATATAACTATTTTTATTATAAATTTTTAATTATAAAGAAGAACTTAGTTACGAAGCAGTAATTGAGAACTATTAATGGAAAACGAGCTAAGTACCAAATAAATCGAAAATCTTTTTTTTTTTTTTGGAAAAATGCCCTAATGACCAAGCTAAACAAAGTGGAGAACAGCAAAATGGAAACTCCAGTAGCAATAGTTCAAATTCAATCTGATACTTAGTCATAGTCTTAAGTAACAGATGCGTGTGTTTTTCATTTTTCGGCTCTCCTGAAAAAATTTCTTTTTTAGGCTTAGATCGTTTTCCATTTCTAGTCCTCAATTGTCATAATCATATTGCGATGTTTCAAAATTAACAACTGAACATCTCCTTTATGAAAAGGAATTATAACTTAAAACTTACCAATTTTTTTTCCATCATAAAGTGCATGGTGGCTGCCATAACCTAAACCACCTGATTATAAGAGGGGAAAAAAATATTTAATTCACTTTTACTTTAAAAAAAAAAAAAAACATTTATATATGTTTAATCAATTATAATGGTTAATATTCATTACTGAAAGATTGTCTATCGTAATATCAGGACACGAGGGATAGGTGGAAGTAGTTTGCACATTTTTCTGGAACATTTTGTCAAAAGTTTTTATGACTTTTGATTAAACGTTTCAAAAAAAGGTCAATTATCACTCACAGAAGGATTAACGAAGTAAGTAAACTTCATTTTATAATTTTAATTCAACGTTATGTTTGAAATAAAACAATATGTTTTTAAACTAAGTTTGCAATTTTTATTTTTAAAAAGTTACGTGTAGGAAGAAACGGCTATATAAAAGTATTGATACTGATATACATTTCAATGCTTCAATTAAAACATTATCGAAAAAATAGACAAAATTTTCAAGTATTATAGTACTCATTCGAGTAAATTTTTTCACATTTATTAAATTTATTCCTAAATACAACGCATCTAAATATTGGATTTAAAACAAAACGCCATTTTCAATATAACGATAATGTATTACAATTTACATTTATGTACATTTTTGCAAAAGCATATTTATCTCAAACAGAATACCGAAATAAGAAAACTTAGACAGTTAAATAATGTAAAAAATTATCGGATAAAATAATCATTGTCAAACATCGTTATAAAATAAAATAATCATTATCAAAAATACCATAGTAAAATTGTAATAAATCACAATAAAACTATATTTTTTATTATAATTAGTGAAATAAAAAAAATGAGTTTGAATACTTTTCAAATAATGTAAAAAATTATCGGATAAAATAATCATTGTCAAACATCGTTATAAAATAAAATAATCATTATCAAAAATACCATAATAAAATTGTAATAAATCACAATAAAACTATATTTTTTATTATAATTAGTGAAATAAAAAAAAAATGAGTTTGAATACTTTTCGTATTCAAACCCTGGTATCGATTCTAAGATAATTGGTACTAAAAAGAAAGTAGCGATACCATAATTTTATCAATATATATCATTTTCCTTTAATTATTCCATACTCAAAGGCAAGCACATTCGAAAACTTCATAACTACATTTGTGAAGAAATGTAATTAAATTTAGAGACAGTGGAAACACTGATTTCAGCTTTTTTGATCAAATTTTCAATATTTTGGATAAAACTAAAAAAATTAGAAATACCAGTTTAATGCAATTTACCTGTTTGTTAATATCATATAATTGTTTAATATTATATCATTCACAATTTTTTTTTTTTTTCTGGTCTTTGTTGCTCTCGCATGAAGCTCAATATGTAATGTCTGGGTGACTAAACTAAATTCAATATTAGAACATAGATGGCAGCACCAAAATAAATTGATGGCATGATAAATATTTTTTTCTGTTTCAACATTTAACTTACCCCCATGAAATCCCAAACTTAACAACCGATCATCTGTAAAATTCAAACAAATTAATCAATTGAAAGTTCAAACTACAAAAGCAAAATATTATACATAAAAATTTTGAACGGAAAGAGCAAGAGCTTGTGAGACAATTGTCTACCTAAAGTATGCGTCTTATAAAATTTCATGTACTACCCCTGGAGGTGATATACAGAAGTTATCGACTTATCACAAACACTATGATATACAGGGTGTCTATAAAAGATTGGACAGATTGTGATATTGAATAATTCATAAAATAATAACGATATACAGAAACTTATAGCATTTACACGTAGAATAACTCATATATTTTTATTTGTAGTGAACGTTGCAATAGAAAATTTATTTTTCCCATTTGAAAATAATTTCTTTTGTAAATATCGTCTGCTCGCGATATTAATTGTAAATATTTTTCCCTTTTGGCCACCCAGATCACCTGATATAACGTCACTGAACTTTTTCCTTTGGGGATTCGTAAAATACATCGTGTACAGGGCGAAAGTGTCGAATGATTTAAAGGCTAGGATTTCAGCCGCAATAACCTCTATAGCTGCCGACATGCTTGCCCGTATCTAGTGCGAAATTGACTACCGTCTTGATGTTCTCCGTGCGAAGAATGGCGCACATGTGAAAGTCCATTGACTAGAGCCATTAAAACTTTTTGAATCTATCTAACCATTAGTGTTACAATTTAAATTTGTCTTCACTATTTTAAGAATTATTCAACATCTAAATGTAACGTAAATTTTTTATAGACACTCTTTATATATAAATTATTAATTACTATTGAATAAAGTTTCAACATCTAAATTTAACCAATTATTCAACATCTAAATGGAATCAAACTTTTTTATAGACACCCTTTATATATAAAAAATAATTACAGAAGAATAAAGTGCCCTTGATTTAATATGAAATCACGTCTTACATGCAAAATCGACCTCTGAAATGTACTTGGGAATTCATGTAAAACGCAATATAAAATGAAAAATTAACTAACAAATTATTGTAGGTCAAAATACCGATGTGTATTTTGCTAGATAAGTTTGACGCATCGAGAATATTCAATGAATTTTTCTTATAAAAATGAATTCATATAGTTCACTAATTTTATTTATGTTGGTAAATGTTAGTAGTTGTGCATTATTATGTTTAAACTGCCTTTTTATAACGTAAACATTCTATGAAGCAAAATTTTGAGGGAAAATGTCTTTGAAGTTTTATCTACATTTTGTCTTTTTTTCCCAATGTTGATGTTTAAAGTCATTACAATGTAAGTACAAATCATATAGGATGAAGCGTCCCTAGGGTAAAATTAAGAAAGTTACCATTTTTTTTTTTCTCGAAAACTATTAGTCCAAGAGAAATTACCCCATCGAGCATTATTCTGAATTTTTTATTGAATGTAAAGAAATGTTGGCGGATTGCATATATACTGGTCTGTCGAAGTAAAAATGGCAGAAGTAAAAATGGCCGAATGAATGAGTTGAATTCTACCCGATTGCCAAACATATCATAACTTGCCAAAAAATGAGCATTCTCTTTATTTGGAAACCCGCCGCTGTTTAATTAATTTGTGTTGAGGAAGGAAGTAGACGATTCCATTTCTCTGACTCTGTAAACTTTCTTCTCCGAAAGCATCTTTTAACAGTGAGTCAAAATGGAGTCATAAGTGAAGTTATATTTAAAGCCAACTTGGCTAACTTTTTCAAGATTCAAATATTCTGCTCCACAGAAATCGATTTGCTTGCACCTTTCCTTATTACTTGATCGATCATTGCAAGATTTGCTTGGAAACATAAGATCATTTGGAAACGCATTAATATTGCTTGCAGTAGATCTCAGGCAAACATTACCTTTAATTCATCTATTGACACCAGCGGATGAAGAAAATGCTTTCCTAAAATATTCTCCTTTGTGACTACAAACAAAGACGCCAAAATTAACTTCGAACTCGACAATATTATTCAGTCTATATAAATCGACACTGCTGGGTCAATTCCAAGCTGACGTGTAAATATCGCAAAGCCAATTTGGCGCCTTTATGTAGACGAAAAAGTTCCACATTTGGCAACCCTTTTTTCATTGCTTAACAGCGATTTTATGATAACCTTAATTGGAATTCGTAGGATGAGGGGAAATTTTTTTTGGTTTGATTTAGGGTTTTGATTTTTTTATTTGCTTTCGGTTAACGATATACCGCCGCAACGTTTTGGCCTTGTTGCCAACTTTTCAAAATCGTGCCAACCCATACACGTAAACGAGGAATTTACCATTTATATTTTAATTCTGTTTATAAATTGATGTATAATCACAGAAAATGGTTTTACTATGGGAGTAAATTATTCAATCAAATAAATGTTAAACTTAGCAAAACAAGTTGGTTGATTAACACAAATTTTTTATAATATATATATTAATAGATTTAAAATATCTTACAATTAGAATATTAATAAGTGACCTATTTTTCATATCTCTTCGTTGTTTTTACCTTGCGAAGAAACATTTGCCTGCTTAAATGATCCAATACAATATTATAAATCTTATTAACCAAAGGTTTTTAACATTCTTTTCAAATTCCCAAAGAAATTATACCTAATTTTTTGAGCTCTTTAAATTTTTAATAGTAACCTCATTATTACTGGAAAAATTAAAAACCATTTTAATAATGTCCTTGCTCATTTTATGATTTTTTTTTTTTTTTTTTTTTTTCCAATACGTTAAGGAGTTCTTTGAGAATGAAACTTACCTCTTTCCATATGATTCCCGAATAGCCCTGTTGAAATATATTTCACTGATTATAAAAATACATATAAAACACAATATATTTCACTGATACAGAAACAATTCCTTAATTTCCTTTTTATATGCAAGCATTCGATGTCGATGACAATGCATTATATCAAATTAAGGGGCTGTAACTGTCACTAAAAGGTATCTTTTACGGAATACTAATAAACCAACTTGCTATCATCCAATCGAATGTGGTATCATCCAATGTGTCTGAATACAAGCCCAAATAATCACCTAATTGGTAAAGTGTTACTTTTTTTATTTTGATAAATTATACTTTCCTAAAACATGGCAAAAAAAAAAAATTACATGAACAGGAAATAATTGATAAGATCAAAACATTAAAATTAATTAAAATGGATTCACTTAAATATTGTCTATTTTATATAATTTAACTTATAAAATAAAATTCAAAGAATTCCCAAACATTAGTTAAAAACACAAAGTTACCTGCTGGGTGTGGCACACTTTTTGCACCTGGAAAATACGAAGCATATCATTAATTATAAAGTTATTTCGTATTTTAATAATCTTCGACTGAGAATATCAAAAATTGAATTGAAGACAAATATTAATTAAAACTAATAGTTTAAGAAAGTAATCGTTGCAATCCAATAACATGTCTGTCGTTGCTGTTAAAGCTCGTAAAAAACCACGTGACAATTTTTTAACTTACCTATGTATACATATTTAGACAACGTCTTGCCTACGACATGACGCTGATTAGAAGTCCTTTCCTCCTTTGTGAATTTTCAGTGACGGATTAAAAATTAAACTGAAGCATGAAAAAGTCGTGCAGTGATCTAACTCTGCAATGCTAAATTGGAAGAGATACTCTATTAAAACCATTACATGAACAGAACGTTCCCCAGTCCTTACCATGATGTTTTACGATGATAAAGTCAGAATGATGTAAGTCGAATAATCTTTATTTTGTGAAACAAAGGATTTTGCTCTTAACAAACCACCTATTTTTGCTACATGTCCATTACTGTGGTGCAGCCTGATAAAGAGCTATTGAGGTTGGGAGTTTGTTCACTTTGTCATTAAACAGTTAAACCATCTAAATTGTATTGCTGAACTTGAGTCTGAATGGTTGAAAATGGAACTTAAGACATTCCTACTTTAAATTAGTGATTTGTTAAGGATTCAGATTTGAATTCCGATGTCCAGTATTGCACCCCTAATGCTCTAAATGATTTCTCACCAATTTGCGCTTGTCTTGTACTCACTCATGATTATATTGATCTCTCATGTACAAAATGGAATAAATATACTGTTTTTTGTATTCGAGGTATACATGTAAAAATTCAATGATAATATCGAAAATAAAATTTCCATTGTCTTCCAAAATGCTATCAATATTTGCAAATGTTCCACCACTTTAAAAAGTATTTCAACTTGAAGATTCTTTTGTAAATTATGGCAGTATCTCCAAGAGACTTCTTTAGATGTATATTACTTTTATGCAGTGGGATTTAATTTGAATATTTTTTTTTGTCACCAGTTTATTAATAAAATTTTTACATAAGGGGTTTTTTCCCTTCGATCTGAAAAGTAGTGGTGACTTTTTTTTTTTGGGGGGGGGCATATTTGAGAATTCATAACTTTTCTAATCTTTTTAATGCCTCTTTCCCCCATTTAATACAAGAGGACGCCTTGAAATTTATCAAATATCCCCACCCCCATAATAGCGCCAAGTGGTTTTTAAACGATTCTTATTCGCGTTAAAACAACCAATTTATTTTCGTATTATGTAATCTATAGAAAAAAATAACAATATCTTAATATACAAGTTCGTACATATAGCACACTTTAAACTACGATACCTACATAATAGAAAAATGAACAAAGTATATGCATTTTACTTGGAATAAGTTCATAATGCATATAAACAACTTTTGAGCTCATATAGCTATAAAATATATACATCATTTTTAAAAATAAAAAACGTAAAAAAATGCCTCCAGTTTAAACATTATAGTATCACTCTAAGCCTTTAAACGTTTATGTTTTACTAGCGGTGAACAAATCCTTCATAGATGATGATGATGATGATGACAGGTATCTCTTTCCACCTGTTAAAATATAAAAACAGATCATTGTTAAAATAGTAACATTGATTTTAATAAAAATTGTCAAAGAAAGGTGCCGCATGTTGAGAAGTACGCATCGAAAGAACAGCTTGATGAGGTAAAAAAAAAAAAAAAAAAAAAAAAATTAAGAATATTATTATTACAAACATAAAAACAAATTGAAAGAGAAATTTATAATTTAAAGTATATATAAGAAATTATTGAGTTGAACTTGATTGAATACATGGTCATCCAGAACAAGTCTACCAAGTTTCAGTTCGATTGAATGACGGCAAGTGATGTAATTAGCCCTCCGAAGATTTTGCCCCGCCGCGTCTTTAATAAAGGAAGGTTTCAGTCATTAAAAATCACCAAATTATACAAATACATGTTTTAACAAACTTGGTATCTGAATAATTGAACGTGAGTAACATCTAATAAATCTGACGCAACACAATACAAACTTGTGTTTTAGTGACAGCCCTAGAAATTCATAGAAAAGACAATGGGTGTATGTGTACAGTTTCAGCTCAATTAGATGACTGGAAATGGATTTATTAAAAATCTGAAGTACAAACAGACGTATTGTTACGAATTTTTGTATATTTGTAAATATTTCGTAGTGTTAATTTTGTAAATAGGAAAATTTATGTACATTTTGCATAAGGCAGTGCAATAGTTCGCCTTTAAGTTGGTTTCCTGACAATATGGGTGTTATCACTTGATAACGAGTTTTACAGAGGTAACTCTGGGAAGCGAGTTTCAAGGGGCAGGGCATTTAACATTATGGTAATGGGAATCTTGCCAAATTGGCGAGATAGAGCCAAGTTGGCGACAGTTTTGGCGACTAATTTTTGTCGCCAAATTTGGCGAGAAATCGCCAAATGTCGCCAAACTTGGCGACCATTTGGCGACATTTTCGGTACATGTATAGGTACATGTATCCCATGTACATGTAATAGGACTTTTCGACTACAATCTGGAAAGGTCTTCAAATGTCTATTTCTAGGAGTTTCAAGAAGGTTCACGTACGTTCACCTCCCCTATAAAAGCTCAGGGAGCGGGTGATGGAGTTAGTTCTTGGATTTTGAGTCACTGAATTAGTTGACTGGAGATACTGAGTGAACTGTATTGCATTGTCTTTTGCGGCAATTTAGCAGTTGTTGTCAAGTTTTTAACTGCTGTTTTGTGCTCTATTGAGGTGAAAAGGAAGAAGGAAATATCCGAAGGGCGAGAAGAAATTAAAGCGGCCCCAGAGGAAATGCAAAAGAATATTTCTGCGATCTCTGCCGGACAGGAGGAATTAAAGAATCATCTTTTAGCAACTATGGAAGAAAGCGTGAAACAAATCGAAGACAAATTTGAAGAGAAATTCGAGAATGTCGAGAAGAAATATAATAGTTTAGAAGGGAAAGTCGAGAATGTAGAATTCAAGTTTAATGATTTGGAGAGAAAGATAGAGATTCTGGAAAAGAGGAATATAGAAGAAAATTTGGGTGAGATAGAAGAAAAGATAGACCAAATGTTAGAGAAGAGACTGGCGAGCAGAACTACTTCTGAAGATTTGAAATGTGTACCAATTACCACCCGACCTGCAATGAAGCTTTCGACTTACGATGGAAAATCTTCCTAGCAAGTGTATAAAACTCAATTCACAATTGTCGCCAACGCCAACGGATGGGACTCCGTGACAAAAGCCTGCCAGTTAGCTGCATCTCTGCGAGCTGAAGCTGCAGATATACTACCAACGCTTTCCGAAGAGCAACGATTGGACTTCAACGCACTCTCAAGTGCATTAGAACTGCGGTTTGGCGAAAAATGTGTGAAAGACTACAGCAGGCTGCATTTGAAATCTGGCCAACAGCAGCCTACCGAGCCTGAAGTGCTGGAACTGTGAAGGCGAGGGCCACATACGGAGGAACTGCCGACCCCTCCAAGACGCTGGAGCTAAGACCGCTCCTAGAAGGGAGGAGGAAAACTAAATTCTGGCCATCTCGCGGGGCGGAGGTTGCCAGTTGTTGAGAACCCCCATCTTAGAGCTCTACAAATTTCTGCAAATAAGTGGCGGCAATAATGGAATCTTCATTATGGGACATATAAATGAAGTTCCTTGCAATATGATCATCGATACTGAAGCCAATGTGACCATCATCCGGAAAGACTCGGTTCAACAACTGGATGGAAGATTCATCTGGACACCGCCCTGCGTTATCCTCCAAACTGTATCCGACGATAAAATCAACATTCATGGAAAAATGAACATCAACATCACGTTCGGGAGTGCTTCTTATCATCACACGGCATATGTGGCTGACATTATGGACACTTGTATACTCGGACTGGACTTTTTAAGGAAATATAATTTTTCCTTAGACTTTAAAAACAATGAGCTGCATTCAGTTTCTGAAGACATAGCATTATTTGGAATCAAAGATTGTGAAGTTAAATCCGTACATCAAATAATAGCTCAAAATGACATCACATTACCCGCAAGAACAGAATTATTACTTCCTGGATACATAGCTGAAGATAAAAGTTTCCGATATGGCATAATGGAATACCCTGAAAATCACAACAGCCCCAAAGGAGTACTGGTGGCGTCAACTCTCGTCGACCTTTCAAGGACTGCCATACCTGTGAGGGATGCCAATGTGAGTGATAAAGCGAAAGTCATAAAGAAAGGTGAAGTGTTAGCCACCAGTAACTTGCATAAATCGAATTACCAATCCTCCAGTTATTGTGTCTTCAGAGAACTTAACATCAGAGCTTCTTCAGAATACACCGTTAAACAACGTAGAAAGAAATGCTGCACAACTGGTCATCCAAGAATTCCAAGATGTCTTTTCCAGCACAACTTCGGATGTCGGACGAACAAGTTTGACGCAGCATAGAATTGATACAGGAGACCACCCACCTATCAAGCAACACCCAAGACGACTACCGTTTGCTAAACAGGAAGAGGTAGGAAGTCTTCTAAAAGAAATGCAAGATAGCGACGTGATTGAACCTTCAGCCAGCCCTTGGGCCTCTCCCATCGTCCTGGTTCGGAAGAAGGATGGTTCAACTAGATTTTGCGTCGATTATCGGAGGTTGAACGATGTCACGAAGAAGGACAGCTACCCTCTTCCCAGAATTGATGACACTCTAGACATTCTTTTTGGAAACAAGTGGTTTTCAATACTAGACTTAAAGAGTGGATATTGGCAGGTTGAGATACACCCTGATGACAAAGAGAAGACAGCATTAAAGACCCGACAAGGACTTTGGCAGTTCAACTTGATGCCATTTGGATTATGCAATGCTCCAGCAACATTCGAACGCCTCATGGAAACAGTGCTAAGAGGTCTTTCCTACGAAGCCTGTCTCGTTTACCTCGATGACATCATTATCGTGGGGAGAAGTTTCGAGGAACATCTTGAAAAGTTTAGGAAGGTACTGCGGAAAATAAAAGACGCCAACCTGAAGTTAAGTCCAGCCAAATGCAAGTTATTCCGACATGAAGTGACCTACCTCGGACATGTCATCTCTGGTGAGGGTGTACTCACAGATCCAGAAAAAGTGTCGGCAGTTAAAGAGTGGAGATGCCCCAAAGATGTACATCAGTTGAGGAGTTTCCTGGGGCTTTGAGTTTGCACCTACTATAGACGATTCGTGAAGGACTTTTCTTGCATCGCAAGACCCCTTCACAGACTGACAGAGAGCAAGCAGAAATTCTTGTGGACGAAAGACTGTGAGGATGCATTTGACCAACTGAAGGAGGCTTTAACATCTGCACCTATCCTGACGTATCCTCAGCCCGATAAACAATTCATTCTTGACAGGGACGCGAGCAACGAGAGTGTCGGTGCTGTTTTGTCCCAAGAAATAGACGGCCAAGAACGAGTCGTAGTATATTGGAGTAAGTGCCTATCTAAACAGGAGAGGAATTGCTGTGTCACCAGGAAAGAGTTGCTCGCCATAATAAAAGCCGTAGAGCATTTCCATCATTACGTCTACGGCAGTAAATTCCTTCTCCGTACGGATTATGCATCGTTGACCTGGCTTCTAAATTTCAGGAATCCCGAAGGTCAGATAGCCAGATGGATAGAGAGACTCCAAGAGTATGACATCGATATCCGTCATCGGAAAGGATCATCACATGGAAACGCAGACGCCCTGTCTAGGAGACCCTGCCCACAGAGCTGCCGATATTGTTCCAGAGTTGAAGCGAGCTACGGACTGATCAATCCGGTAATACGCCAGGTTACATCTTCAACATTTTTGAATCCAGACCCGTGGATTGACGGAGAAGTCAGAAAAGACCAATTGGGAGATCCTTACATCAAGCCAATAATCGATTTAAAAGAGTCTTCGAATGCGACACCTACTTGGCAGGACATTTCCACCTTTAGTCCTACGACAAAGCAATATTGGGCCCTTTGGGACACCCTCCATATTCCAAACGGCGTGCTGTACCGGAAGTTCGAATCTGATGATGGAAAGACATCCCGATGGCAGCTATTGCTTCCAAGATCCCGAGTCCCAGACGTTCTTAAAGAACTTCATAGTAGTCCAACTGGAGGCCACTTCGGAGTAATGAAAACGTTGCAAAGAGTTCGAGAGCGGTTCTACTGGAGTAAGGCGAGGGCTGAAGTGGAGAAGTGGTGCCAATCATGTGATGCCTGTGCAGCCCGAAAAGGACCGAAGAAACGCAGTCGAGGAAAACTGCAACGTTACAACGTGGGAGCTCCTTTTGAACGGATTGCTTTTGACATCTTGGGACCACTACCACGATCTGCTGACGGCAACAGATACATCCTTGTTGTCATGGATTATTTTACGAAGTGGCCTTAAGCGTATCCTATCCCTGATCAAGAGGCTACCACCGTTGCGGAGATAATGGTTCAGAGCTGGATTTCCAGATTTGGAGTGCCTCTTCAGTTACACTCCGATCAAGGAAGGAATTTTACCTCTGCTGTAATGAAAGGACTCTGTGATCTACTTGACATTGACAAAACACAAAAGTCAAAAAAAATATACATATTTTTGGAACTAGTTGCGAAAGTAATACTTTTTCAGAAGAGGTTAAATAATTATTAGGCGAGTGCGATAACACGAGTCAAATAATTTACTGGGTTTGAAAAAGTATTTCCGCACGTGTTGCATACAATATCTTTTATAATCACATGCAAAAATATTTTTAATACATATATTTATTAATGTTGGCAACTGTAGTCAATGAATTTCTTTTGGAAATATGTCATATCAATATCAAGACTATATAATATTGGCTCCGATAGCCTAACGGTAGAGTATCAGGCTCTTGATTGGAGTATTGTGGGTGTTCGGTCCTCGGTCTGCCAAATATCTGTGTGTACCTAATGGGGGCTGGTGCACATTAAATCGGTCGTGGTCTCAATGTCCTCTCGTTGGTGTGGTACACTATCTGGCCAAAAGTATCCGGACACCCAGTGATATGGACTTAGAGCGTCCTAAGGCACATATTAATATGATGTTGGTCCCCCTTTTGCATCGATGACAGCCTGCACACGTTTGGGAAGACTTTCTTCCAATTTTTGATAGGTGACCATAGGAATTGCCTTCCAGGCGTCCATCACAGCTGAAGTAAGTGCTTGCAGTGAAGATGGTCGATTTGGCTGGCTACGTAATCTGCGCTCTAATTCATCCCAAAGGTGTTCTATGGGATTTAGATCGGAGCTCTGAGAAGGCCAGTCCAGTTTTTGAACACCCATTTCGTCAAACCACGTCTGTGCAAGCCTCGATGTCTGAATGGAGCAGTTATCCTGCTGGAAGAGAAATGGGCTTTCCCCGAAATATTGCCATAGAGTTGGGAGTGCAGAATTGTCCAGAATGTCCACATACATCTCAGAGTTCATGTTTCCAACCACAGGAACTAACGGACCCAGGACAAACCACGAGAAACACCCCCACACCATTATGCTTCCACCACCAAACTCAACAGTCGGCCCGATGCAGTCACTATAGAAACGTTCGCAGAGCATCCGCCAAACCCAGACGCGTCCACCCGATTGCCAGACTGTAAAGCGAGATTCATCACTCCAAAGAACAGTTTTCCACATGTCCACAGTCCAATGACGGTGAGCTCTACACCATTGCAATCGATGCTTCGCATTCTGTGGAGTGATGTTCGGCTTGTGAGCGGCTGCACGACCTTGAAATCCCAAGTCTTTTAACTCTTGATGGACAGTCCTGCTGCTAACACTAACGCTTGATGAACTTTGGAACTCCTGAGAAATTTCCACCAACGAGGACTTGCGATTTTGTTTCATTACCCTTTTCAGAGTTCTGCGGCTGCGTTCACCAAGTGTTTTCGGCCTACCGGTTCGTTTTTCGGCCGTTTCACTGCCTCGACGTTTCCACTTCACAATTACATCACTCACAGTGGATTTAGGCTTCTGTAGAATGTCCGCAATCTCACGAACTGATTTCCCACAAACATGGCATCCCACTATTCTGCCACGATCAAACTCACAAAACTCCGTTGACTTACTCATTGCCTCACAAATGCATAAATACAATCTGACAAACCACTACCAACACTTTTATAGCTTTCAATTACGTATCAAATTGCGTCACTCGCCAGAACCACTTTTTTAAGGGGTGTTCGGATACTTTTGGCCAGATAATGTAGTGTCGGAAAGAAGGATTTACACTAAGAAATTTCGATCTCGTATCCTTCTAGATTAGCGTTAGCCAATACGTGGCGAGCGGGCCGTATTTGGCCCCCGACAGATTTTTCTACGGCCCGCCGGATCCACAGAAGATAAAAATATTAAATTTCACGGTATGGACAATACCCCCCCCCCCCCTTTTTTTTTTTTTCTTCTTTTTTTTTTTTTTTTTCTTTTCTTTCTTTCTTCTACATAGTTGTATTTTATCCTAAATAATATGTGTTTACTTCGTAGAACAGAGTCATCCACTACGTGCCCTAAGAAACTGTATGAAGAAGCTTTCAACATGGTGGTTTTCATCAAGAATAACTGAATATCATTTGGATAATTTATTAAGATTGGCTGCAATAAGTTCTTCGACTCTATCATAAAATAAACTAAAAGATTTCCACCGTCATTGTCTCACAATTGATATAGACTATTGTGTTGTGGTATAAAATGGAGTAATCTGGAAGTACAGTTTAAATACTTTAATTAAAAGTTAGGTCAAGTTGCGTTGTCTCGTTGAAACAATATATTCACTTCTTTTTAAATCCTTTATATTAACTACTATTTTGCGCGTTTGTCAATAGTGGCGGGATCTGCGGAGGCCTAATTAACCCCCTTGCCGCCATCCAATCATGCAAAACTTGACAGATAGATTTGATGTCGGTGACAATGCATTCTATCAAATTTTGGGGCTGTAACTGTCACTAAAAGATCGCTTTTATAGGATACTAAACCCGGATTTACACGCTACCAGTCGAGGTTCCAGTTTAGATCGCCAGCAAGTGACGTCATGTGACATTACCAGGCTACTGGTTCCAGTAAACCAAACATTTTCTATTTACTGGCGCCGGCGACTCCGATCAACCAATCGCGTGAGCTCTCATGTGATCACCGATAGACGGCGCAACGGTTGCTTAGTTGACGTCACAGAATTGGCGATCTAAACTGGAGGCCCGACTGGTAGCGTGTAAATCTGGCTTAATAAACCAATTTGCCAGCATCTAGTCGCGTTAAAATACCATGGAACAGCCATTTTCCTGTTGCCAAATTTTTTTTTATAAAATTGTTTTAATCAGAATAAATTAAAGATATTTGGATGTGAATGTCTAGATGCACAAGATTACGAGACGTATATGGTTGTGTTAAACACTTCGTAAGTGGCAGAAATACACAGTCGGAAGTTCCAAACCAATACTATATAAAACTATATATCCAATCACTTTATCAGTAACTAATAAAATTATATATCGAACACGAGGCCTGCAGTCACTCCTCGCGGTACAGTGATACTTCAGCCATGATTTCTAAAAAAAAAAAAAAAATTGTGCGTTGTTATAAAAAATACTTTTAAGTGTAGTAATTAAGGAATACTAAAAAATAGAAAACCACTTGTTGGATTGCGTAAATTAACTTATGGAAAAATAGACTTTATTCAAACTGTACTAAATATAACTAAAAACCAAGTATAAATTTTATTTACTTACCAGTCAGAAGAGGTAATCCTTCAACGAAAATGGGGGGGGGGGAGTAATTTATAAGCAATCAATATTGAAACAACTCTGATCAGACCATTCGCTCGGTCATTTTGAGTTCGGCAGAAATATTACAATATATCCCAAAGTAATAAATAATCAGATTTCTCTAAATTTGTACAAACTAAACACAAATTAGGGAGCCAGAATAACACCTTGTGTTGATAAATAATAATTAATAATAATAAAAATAAAAAAAGATAAATAATAAAATTCTTACCTATTGGCTTTTATGCCACGGATTTCCGCTGTTAATACAAAATCCATATTCTTGCTGAAATAGACAGCCATCATTGTCGAGTAAATGTTTGGCAAATTGTCCGATTGGCCTCTTACAAAACCAGGTTCCATTTTTGCAATTAAATAACAAACAAATACCTACAAAATAGGCGATCAAAAATTTTTGAGAAACGGCAATTGCTAAATAGAAACCACAGAGTATATGGCTGACACTTTGTGGTAGAACCATAACAAACGGAGCGAAGGGATTACGTCACCGAACCTTTCAGGCCTCTTGACGTCATACTCAAAATTGACCCATTTTGAGCGGATCGCAATTTGAGGGGTTTTCGACATTTTCTTTTCTTGATATTTAAATAACTAATTTTTTTAAAGAACTTTTATTTGAATATTTAGAATCAGAAAGAAATTATTTATAAATATAAATCAATTTCATTCGTTTTTAAAAAATGCAGGAATTGTCCGTTGTCCCTGGTTTTCTTGTCGCTCTCTTCATATTCTTATAAACGATTTGAGATAAGCAGCGTTTTTTTTTTTAAGAGTAGCTAAAAATTGCTTAAAAATGCCGAATTCCGTAAAGAGAAAAGCATTTTCAATTGGGGATCAAGTTAAAATTATCAAACGTATTGAAGATGGCACCAATCAATCGACAATATGCAAAGTACTCTTTCTTATCAAAATCTACAGTTTCAAACATCTTGATGCATACGAAAAAAATATGAACTCTTCGAAGAAACTAAGTCTTGCTAAAAGAGAAAATGTGGAAAAAGCTTTGTTAAATGAAAAAAGCTTTGTTAAATGGAAATACCTTGGGGGAAAAAATTCTACCGAAAATATGGACAAGAAAACTATGGATTCTCTACTAATTGTTAATGAGAAAATTGATGAACTCTACTTAAAATCGAATTGTATTCAAACTAAAATAACTAATTTCTGCCATAGAATGTAAAAGTAAAATCAAATTTTAGTTATTAAGTAATTATTTTTCTTTTTAATATTTGATTAATTATCTATTTACTTAAGTACTAATTTATAAGCAAATTATCTCAATCACTATTTCCAGCAATGCTACTGTCATACTTAAATATATAATATATATATATATATATATATATATATATATATATATATATATATATATATATATATATATATATATATATATATATATATATATATATATATATATATATATATATATTTAAATTTGATATAGTGATCCATCGGTTATAGTGGACTTATTGTTGGGTTCACAGACGGTTCACTATAGCGGGGTTCGACAATTATCTTTTGAAATATCAATAGTACTTCAAAAACTAAGACTCCCTGCACTTTAAAAAGTTCCAAGAACGACCCTATATCAAATTATAAGATGTGTGGGAAAAACAACAGCGTACTGTCAGCCACTGATGGCTGTCGCGGCTAAACAAAAAGTTCAGTGCCAGCCACCAATAGCTGAAGCGGCTCTCAACATGTTAAGGTGAAAATAAGAACTTTGTTGGAACAAAAACGTTTCTTTACGCTTAAATTAACACATATCAGCTGTAGAAGTGGTGAAAAAAAAAAGTGGGGGAACGCCCAAAATTTGGAGAGAAGTGCAACCCCCCCCCCCCCCCTTCACCCACCTTCAACGACAAATTTTTTAATTTCGTAACTTATAATAAAAATATTTACTAGTAAAGAAACTAGTAAAGAAATTATTTATACATCCTAACATTAACATAAAACGAGGGTCCAATATTTATTATTATGTTAATGAATATTTTGCGACTCAGTTTTTTTACTTGGAAGTAAGAGATAAAGTTAAGTAATAATTCAATGTTTTATACATAACTGTTTGTTTAGATGTAAATAATACTTATAAATGTGCATACTTTCATGAAATTTAATTAATAGAGAATTATTAAAAAAAATTAAATAGTGTGTCTATATATGAAACAAGAATAGGAATTTAACTTAAAAGAAAGTTCCTCCAAAGTTAACTTAAAAGAAAGTTCCTCCAAAGTTGACCAAGTGTAACTGTATTTGTTAGTCAAAATACTTATATCATTATACATAGTACTACAATACGTTTTTATAATAATATGATATATATATACACCATAAATAGTTTTAAAGTTTTCAAATGTAAAAATAAATAACTTTTTCTCAGTGTCACTACATTTAAAGGTTAACGATATTTTTCATCCGAAGTTTTTAAGCAATTGAGTGCTTTAGTTGTTTTAGAAGTGGGAGGACGCATGGGTATTTTGTTGCAAAGTGGGGGGACGCGTCACCCCGCATCTATCCACACATCTAGCATTGCATAACGTTACATATTTTTCAATATCTACAGAATCAAGTTAATACAATAAATAAATTAATTGGTAAAATCAATCTTTGAGAAACAAACTTTTGAACTCTAACGAGCGGAAGACGTTAACGTGCACATTACCTAGGTAAAATACGAAAAACTCTTCCCCAAGTTAACGGGGCAAATCAATTAATCTGCAGAGTAGCTAGGTAATATGCACATTAACGGCTTTTGAACTTAAGCGGTAACACCTAAAAGTAAAAAGTTAATATTTAATATCAAATTGGAACGAGTCAATATTTAATATCAAATTGGAACGAGTTAATATTCAATATCAAATTGGAACGAGTTAATATTTAATGTCAAATTGGAACGAGTTAATATAATTATCAAAGTGAAACGAGTTTGGATAAAACCAATAAAGTAGTGTATGTAAACAATAAGTGGAAAATGTTCACTTGTTTTAATAAACAAAAAATACTAAAAAAAATATGTTTATAAAATATTAAGTCAATGTTACCCAGAGAATGAAATAAATATAGAACAAAACGTTGGATAATTTAAAAATTTGTAAACAAACAGGCTATAACAAAGGGTTTACTTATTTAATAAAAATAACAAGTAAGCTTTAACCCTTTGCACTCCAGGCCTTTTTTGCGCGGAGGAATCAGCAACTCGAGACATTTTAGGTTAGGCTGGTGTTTATGGATTTACTTCATAGAAACTAAACACCGTCATTGGCCTTGCATCAAATTTCCGCATTACACCTAATGGTCCTCTCGTGGTTTGACATCCAATCGTGTGGCGCCTGAGAGGCGCCACTGGAGTGCAAAGAGTTAATTTTGAGCTTGACAAATTATGTGATATATTTTCTAATTTTATAGAAACATAATAGGTTTCAAAATAAAGTTGAAATTAAAAAAAAAAAAATTATCTAAATTTTTTTTTAATCAGACAGAAAGTAACGTCTGATATTGCCTATTACAAAGGGAAGACATATGTGTGCATATGTGAAATAACATTGCAGTTTTTGTAAACTTTCATTTATTAAAATTTCACTGACCTTTCCATGTGTATTTTGACGTACCTGCCGTGAAAAGTCTGGTCTTTTTTTTCCGAACCAAAATGAAAGGTGACACGTACTCTGCGGACAATCAAATGGCAAAATAGATTCAACAGCCAACTACTACCACTACTTATAGACTTTTCATTCCAATTCTAGAAACAGAAGCTATCTTTTCTGAGAAACAGGCTATCACTATTGCGAAATATTGGATCAGATCAGCCTCATAGATGACACTTTTTAAACGAGCGCACTCGTGATATTTCATATTCACTTACATAAATACAAGATTATTTTACTATGCAACTACTAGAATTTTAGAGACTTTGGTCAAGTTATTTTAATTATAAGGATTTTCGTTACATTTCCTTTACTCACAAACATGCGGAGTGTATGTACTTATTTAAGGAATTCCTATCTGTATTTTTAATGTCTATATTTAATCAAGTATTAGCCTAGAATCTAGACTGTCAGTCGGACAAATTTGTTTTCCTGTTCTGTCTCCGTTTTATTCTGTTTTTATGTACTTTCATTTTTTTTTTTTTTATGTTAATCCCAATTTTACAGTAAGATAATGCTACTCGGCAATAAATCAGATGTCAAGGTAAACAGTGGTTTCGTGACCAACACTTTGCCCTATCTAATTGATGACAAAATGACAGTTTTACGTAATGAGATTAATGTGATATATATTATACCTCTGCGTGAACGCACGGGTAAAGAAATATTTTTTTTTCGCTTATTAAGGGGACTTGGTAATCGTAGTTTTGACAAAAAAAAATTTTAAAAATATCGATTTTAAATTTTTGTTTTTTTATGAAATTGTTAAAATTTTGTTTAGTATAACAAGTTTTTGAGCTGATCCTATAATTACAATTGCATAAAAATTTTATTTCTTATAGAGGATTCATCATAGCTGCAATAACCCCGTTCAAGTTTGGAACGCATTTTTCTCAGTTCTTGTTTTTTGAAATTCCAACCTTACTCAATATGTTAAAACTCCTTCAAATATTAATGAGGCAACTTGAACTTTTTTTTTTTTTTTTTTTGCTTGTCATTCTAAAGATCGATTTGACAAAAAATAGGCATGGATTATTGAATAAATCCTTATATATATATATATTACAAATTTAAATTTTAAAAAATAGAAAAATATCCTTTTTTCCGATTTTTCATATAGGTATAGTTTTTATTGTTTTACTCCCTGCTTATTCAAATTCGATGCGAAAAAATTCAGAGTACATTACAAAGAATATTTTTATAAGAAAAAATTAAAAAATGATAAAGGAGAAAAAATTTGAAATTTTCTAATTTTTTTTATTTTTTTTAATTAATTAATTTAGAGCACGATGTGAATTTTTTTTAATTAAGTATAGTTATTGACCAGTAATACTTCCAAATATGTAAAAATTGTAATTGTAAAACTTAGTTAAAGAAAAATAGTTTTAAAGGTACCAAGTCCCCTTAACGCAACACTGAATTAAAAGTATTCGGTCACGATCCTGCCGACCAAACGGTATAGTGGTTAGCGTGCTAGCTTCTAGACCGCGAGGTTGCGGGTTCGAGTCCCGTGTTAGGCATGGGTGTTTGTAAATGTATGTTGGCTTGTATAATGACGAATATTTCGGCGCATTGTTGTAGGATAATAACGTCCATTTTCATATCATCTCTCTAACCCTTCTACGATCCCCCTCGTATTAGTAAATGGTACATTCCTCTTTAAGTGATGTGCGCATATGTACTGCGCATTGCACAATGTATATGTAATCCAAGTGTCAAGGTTCATTCGCGTAAGACATGCCAGTCTGTTAGGAGTGTGTCTCTATATCTCCCCTTTTATGTTTTACCTAATTAAATAAATGCTACCTATAATCATTTAACCATAATTAATAAACTTTCTATTTTCTCGAACCAGTGCATACCATTTCTTTAATACTCTGCAACAATGGTTATGGGCCCAGTCCCGAACTTTCACTTCGCCCTTCTTCAAAGCGTAGCACTGTAGAGAAAATCTGTTGCGTAGTTAGGCTTAACACCAATTAGCAACAACCGATACGCGAATCATAGGTAGCCATTTTCTCCTCCCCTCAGAAATTTCATTTCTTTTTCATTCTGCTGCTCCTGAATAAGCGCAACGATGACTCAACTGAACAATACTATTGAGAGACTGAATAAGTCAAATTATTCGACTTGGCGCATCCAAATAGAGGCAGTTCTGATCAAAAATGACCACTGGGGATATGTGAACGGTTCTATTGGATTACCAGATGTTGCAACTGAACAAACCAAATGGATTAAAACAGATTCTAAAGCGAAAACTGACATTATCCTGTCGATAAGCCCAAGTGAGCTGTGCCACGTAAAACTTTGCCGAACGTCAAATGAAGTGTGGACAAAGCTGCAATTCATCTATGAATCGAAGGGACCAGCTAAAAAGGCATATTTACTGAAACAATTACTTTTCCGAAAGATGACCAATCAAAGCATGGCAGAGCATCTAAATAGTTTTTCCGAAACGGTTGATAAACTGAACGAGCTCGAAGTCAAAATTGCTGATGATTTGCTGACCATATTAATCTTATATAGTGTTCCTGCAACATACGACAACTTTAGAATTGCCATTGAAACAAGAGATGATCTTCCAACCCCTGAAGCATTGAAAATCAAACTTCTTGAGGAATTTGAAGCAAGAAATTTGAAAGAAAATAATCCAATGATTCCGGAGCAGGCGTACTTCTCGAAAAACAGGAATCATCAACAGAATAATGAAAACAAACCGAATTGGAATGCCGCATCTAACATCAAGAAATCCTTTCAAAAGAACTACAATTATAGTTTCTGTAATCTCAAGGGCCATTCCTATCGTCAATGTTTCAAAAGAATTAAAAGTCAAGAAAACTCATCTTCCAAACAAGAACAATCACTCATGATGGGCACCACTGGATACGCAAATGCAGCGGTAAGTGAAATACTTCAAAAGAAAACAACTTTTGTCCTTGACAGTGGTAGCTCTAGTCACATGACTTATGACGAAAGTCTATTTTTTGAGCTAAATAAAGATGAAAATACAACTGTTAGATTAGCAACTGGAGAATCAACAAAAGCCCTTGGCCGTGGCTCCATCAGAATTGTGGTTCCCTCTGAAGGTGGAAATCAAAATCAAACAATTCGTTTAGAAAATGTTCTTTTCGTTCCAGAGCTGAAAACTAATTTAATATCAATCTCCAAAGCAGCTGCGAATAACCGAGAGATACATTTTACTACTGAAGAGGCAAGAATAATCGACCCAGATCGAGGAATAATTTTGAAGGCCAAAAGAAACGGTGATCTATATATTGTGAAACAGCTAACGTTGCCACTAAGGTTACCCAACTCGAAAAGTGGCATCGTAAATATGGACACTTGAATGAAAGTGATCTTAGGCGTCTGCAAGAGAAAGAAATGGTGCGAGGACTATCCTTCAATAAATCCGACTCACTTCAAAATTGTAAAACTTGCATCCAAGGTAAGCAATGTACTACACCTTTTTCTAAGAAATCTAAATTTCGAAGCGAAGAAATTTTAAATCTTATTCATTCCGATTTGTTTGGTCCAATTGATACTGCATCGCTTGGTGGTTCTCGTTTCTGTGCAACTTTCATCGATGACAGATCAAGGTATACGGAAGTTTTCTTCTTAAAAAGCAAAGGTGAAGTGAAGAAAGCATTTTTAACTTACAAATCAGCTATTGAAAAGAGGACAGGTTATCAAATTAAAACACTTCGGACTGACAACGGTTTAGAATATTGTGGGTCTGATTTTGATGCGTACTTATCACAAGAAGGCATACGGAGAGAGAGATCTGCACCTCATTCACCAGCCTCTAATGGTGTAGCAGAGAGAATGAATAAAACATTAATTGAAATGTCCAGGTGTATGCTTATTCAAGCCGGATTACCTGTCACCTTTTGGAGTGAAGCAGTCAGCACCGCCTGTTATATTCGAAATCGATCTCCATCTAGAAGCTTGGAAGACGATAAAACTCCTTACGAAATCATGTTTGGAAATAAACCTTGTGTATCATATTTCAAAATTTTCGGACAGAAAGCTTATGTGCTTGACAAAAGTCACAAAAGAAAATTCGATGTTCGATCTAAAGAGCATATTTTTATCGGATATAGTTTGCATTTAAAGGCTTATCGTTTCTACGATCCAGAATCGGGAAATATTTGTGTTTCAAGAAACGCGAAATTCATTGAAGAGTTTTGAAGTCCGTCTGATGATATAATAGAAAGCCTGGAAATTAACTTCCCCGCATTACCTAAGCAAGAAACCATAGACGAAGAAATCTTAAATGAAAACGGTGGTTGCCAAGGAAACGACCTAGTTCCTACTTCGACTGAAAGAGATGCATCTCGTCCAGAGAGGAAGCATTCGATGGTCTTGCGTAATCGTGCTATACCACTTGAAAGCGAAACAGCTGATGTGTGCTATAAATTATCTGAAGATTTATTGCGGTGTGATTTTTCTGAAGTTTCTTATTTAAATGATCAACAACATGAAACTGCATTTCAAAGTGAAATTGATGAACTGTTGAGCTCACCAAAGAAACAGTTTTGGATTACTGCTATGGAAGAAGAATTAAAATCGCTAAATGAAAACGATGCGTGGATAATCGTTGACCGACCAACATCAAAGAAAGTTTTACGTTCCAAATGGGCATTTCGTGAAAAATTTGATGAATCTGGTAAATTATCAAAATATAAGGCAAGGTTAGTAGCTGATGGAAGCATGCAACAATACGGTGTGGATTTTATTGATAGTTACTCACCTGGGTACGTCTCAGTACTCTAAGAACCCTTTTATCTTATGCTGTTGAAAATAAATTAATGGCATTTTCTGCCGATTTCACACTTGCATACATTAATGGAAAACTCGACAAAGAAGTATACATGGAAATCCCAAAAGGTTTTGAAGACCGTTTTGAACCAAATAAAGTATGTTTGTTAAAACGTAGTCTTTACGGTTTGAAAGACAGTGGACTCATTTGGTACCAAACTTTAGATAAGAAACTAAAAAGCATGGGTTTTACTGCTATGAATGCTGATAAATGTGCATATAAATTTGTGTCAAATTGTTGTGAAATTTATTTACTATTATATGTAGACGATTTGTTAATATTAACTAATGATGCAAAGTATTATTATGATGTTATTAATGAATTATCAGCTTCTTTTAAACTTAAAGATTTAGGTAAGTTATCTTATTGTCTTGGTATTCAATTTTCCCAAACTGAGGATTCTATTTCTATGTGTCAAACTAAATATATTCATGATTTACTTGTAAAATTTAATATGGTAAATTGTAAATCTGTTGTATCACCATTAGACCCAAAACTGAAACTTAGTAAGGATATGTGTCCTCAAAGTGAAGAAGAAATTGAGGAAATGAAAAATATTCCTTATCGTCAATTGATTGGGTGTTTGTTATTTTTATCTGTTGCTTCACGTCCTGATATAACATATGCTGTTAATTTCCTAAGCCAGTTCAATTGTGCTCCTGGTAGATCACACTGGGTAGCAGCTAAACATATTCTTAGATATCTTAAAGGTACTAGTAATTTAGGTATTGTTTATAAACGTACAGGAAAGCCAATTATTGCTTATGTTGATTCTGACTGGGCTTCTTGTGTAGATGATCGCAAATCACAGTCAGGATTTATTTTTCAACATGCTGGATCACCAATTAGTTGGGAATCAAAGAAACAGCGCAGTGTTGCTTTGTCTACCTGCGAAAGCGAATTCATGGCTCTTTCTGAATGTGCAAAGGAGTGTATTCATCAAAGAAATTTACTAGGTGAACTTTATCCTAATTTAATTAAATCGCCTATAACCATCATTTGTGATAATCAGTCCGCAATCAAACTAGTGAAAAATCCAATATTTCATAATAAAACGAAGCATATAGATATCAGATATCACTTTGTTCGCGATTTATATGAACATGAAGACATTGAAATCTTGTATGTCAGTTCAGATAACAACTGTGCAGATTTACTAACTAAACCTTTAAATGGTCTAAAACATAACATGCTTTGTAAAATGATTGGACTTGATTGTGTTTAATTTGTTAAAGTTGTGAATTTATGATGTGTTAAATTGATTTTATGTTAAATGTACTCAGTTGTAGAGGTGTTAACTTAGTGTTCTCTTAATTGAATTTTATTTGAAATGAAAATTATCGTTATAGGGGGCAATTGTAGGATAATAACGCCCATTTTCATATCATCTATCTAACCCTTCTACGATCCCCCTCGTATTAGTAAATGGTACATTCCTCTTTAAGTGATGTGCGCATATGTACTGCGCATTGCACAATGTATATGTAATCCAAGTGTCAAGGTTCATTCGCGTAAGACATGCCAGTCTGTTAGGAGTGTGTCTCTATATCTCCCCTTTTATGTTTTACCTAATTAAATAAATGCTACCTATAATCATTTAACCATAATTAATAAACTTTCTATTTTCTCGAACCAGTGCATACCATTTCTTTAATACTCTGCAACAATTGTAGCCCTCGTGTTGCTGACGGCGCCAGATAATCTGAAAACAACCAAATCGGTCACGATCCTCTGTTAAAGCCGAAGCATTCCCATTTCGTATTTACGTTTTAAATGCACATCGTTCGAGAATTTTGCAGTTAATGCAAAGGAATTTAAAAAATATATATTCTACATTCAAACTGCTTCATTATCTTGATGTCTGCTTAAATTTTAAATACTTTCACGTCCTTGAGAAAAACGCAGTTTAGGAAAAGGCTGTATACGACCTTGGGATGATAATAAGAACTGGTTATGACAGGAACTTATTACCTCAAGCTCAATTGAAAGAGCATTATTATTCAATTGATGTTTTATGATAATAAAAAACAAGCATCATTACAAAGATTGTAAACAATTTAGAGAATCAGCAAAGTAAACAATTTAGAGAATCATTACATTAAACTGTCTAAATTTAGAATTTAGTTTTGAAGCTGCTAAAAATAATAAAATTATTTTTAGAAGTGAAAAGATATTTTAATACTACTTGTTTCTAAACCTGTTTTTTTATATTGGAATATAAATTGTTTATATGAAATTAGAAGTTTTGGCTTGAATATTATACGATTAAAATTTAAATGCGCACTCAACACAGTACTATATTAACACTTGAATGCTGTTCTTGTATCTGTGAGATACATGAACAGCAGAGAAATGCCGACTGACTTTTTTTTCTCAGTGCAACTGCAGCCGTAAGATGGTGGGACGTATGTTTTGTATGTTCTTAGTTAATAAATAGGTAAAAGAAGGTTTGCTTCAACTTATGCACAATTTTCTCTACAATGATAATATTAAAAAAAAATATAATGTAAAATTTATAGTATGTATCTCACAGATCCGATGACAGCAATGGCGAAAGTTCTTTTGAGGACAGTAATTGATTGTTAAAGTCGATTATAAGAAACGTTGGATTAAAGCAGTTTTGATTGGTAGTATTGAAGTTTTCTGTCGCAAGAACCATATTGTGAATACAGGGTCATCCAAAAAGAACGACTCATCTTCCCAACAGACTGCGTTCATATTTTTCCGTCCTACACACATAGAGAGTCACCTAGGGGCGGTTCCTAAAACCATGGGCCACGCTATATCCAGTAACATAGCTTTCATTCACGAGATCTTCATCATTCCATAAATGTACCGATTTATAATCAGGTCAGTCTTTTTGAAACATGTATTATCAACATTAAAATCGCATCTTAATTTTGAGCTTGGTTCCATGACGCAGCACTGCGACCTATAGTATCCACATTCTCACCAACGAGAAGACATTTCGACCGAATCTGTTACTACGAACGAGAAGAATTTAATTAAAATAACCATATCCTATGGTAGTCCGAGAGGCGACTGCAATTTTTGGACCCCATCGAACATCATTCTGAATTTTTTTTATAGAAATTGGAAAAAGTGAGTAGATTACAAATCCACTGGCCGAAACTGATCAAAAATCGACTTGGAATAAGTTGAACTAAAATCCGATTACCAAATATGTCATAACTTGCCAAAAACAGAACAAACTTTTTCGTCTGGCAACTCACTGCGTTTTGATTTTCAATGAGAAAAAGAGCAAACGATTTCTGATCTCTGGCTCGGAAAACTTGTATCTTTTAAAAGTAAGCCAAATTGACGACATCAGTTACGTCATCCGTGACGTAATGTTTATTGTCAATTTGGCTCATTTGTGAAAGATGCAAGTAAATCATATCCATACATCCTAATTGTCTGCAACCTTCTTAATTGAAAATTAAAGAGTGAAGATTACCAAATAATAAAAAAAAAAAAAAAAAAATGCTCATTATTTGGCAAGTTATGGCGCATTTGGCAATTGGATTTTGTTCAACTTATTAAAAGTCGATTTTTGACCAGTTTCGACCATTTTTGCCAGGGCAGACCATTGGATTCGTAATCTACTCACTTTTCTCCAATTTCTATAAAAAAATTCAGAATGATGTTCGATGAGGTCCAAAAATTGCAGTCGCCTCTCAGTCTATAGAGATCGGGTGTCCACTTAGGTGGACACACTTTTGAAATCCCTCAACTCAAATAGTACCAACTTTATTCCAATCATTATTTTAGACCTAGAAAACAGTGGCAACACTGCTTTATCAGTGTTTGCATTATTCTACTGCATCGTTTATAAATTTTTTATATTTAGAACCAAATACAGTTACTAAGTCTATTAATACTATAATTAATCTAAGTTTCTTCTTTTTGTGATTCATCAAGTAATAATAATTAAGACTGATCTCAATTGCGATTCGTCAATTTAAAAAGTCATTTAGATTTGAATGTTGCGTTGTATATAGACCGAATGTCCATTTAAATGAACATATTTGTAAATTTCTTGTGCAATAAATTTTTGATAAGGTCAACTATTTTTATGTTATTTGATCTCCAAAAAAGGGAAATACACAAAAAAAACTGTGAAAAAAAATCTCCTAGAAAGCTCAGGTATCTGATGGATATGTTTGCTTCAACATGTTATCGAATAGGTAGATTTCACATGTTACTATCTTCGTTATGTGGCATTCAAAATAAATTTTTACACTACTGTATTTTTTTATAAAGGTATTATACACTACAGTGTTAAAAGATAACTACCACAAACTCTAAACTGGATTAGTAGGAAATCAGTTTTTAGTCGGTGTAAAAATCTTCTTTCACTGAAGATAACTTCAGTTTGAGTCAACCTATTAAAACAAAGATCATTCAAAGCTCAAAATGCAGGTTAGAGAACCTACTTTAAACTCCAACATAACTTGAAATCACTAGACGATAGATCTTCACCCTGCTCATAGGCAATTAATCCATTTTAGCGGAGTAAAGACATAATTCTCGCCAAACCTTATAGCCTTTTGTTCTCAACAGGGTTGCTGGGCTGAGTTTCCTTGCGTGATTTTTTCTTGTGGGACGGGAGAAGAATGAAAAGGGAATGGGGTGATACAGTATTCTTGTCCATCCCGTTTGTCGAACAAAAGGCTGTATGGTTTGGCGAGCATTATGCTTTCTCGCCGCCAAAATGGATAAATTGCCATGAGCACTGTGACGAACTACCGTATAGTGATGTCAAGTTAAGTTGGAGTTTAGTGGATCTAACACTTCCATGTAAGAGACGCTTCAGTGAAGGCACCTAGTTCATAAGCTAGGTCATGGCATTAGTGCCCTCTCATTGGAGAGGGGGTTTCGGAAAGAGGTGTGGGTAGTAAGGTTTTGACTTCGTTATCTTGTCGCGATTCAAAATTGCGATGAATATTAGGATGTGATAAGCACTTCATAGTGACAGAAACTGACAGCCGTAGCAGAGTAAATTAAACCAACTTCGGTACTTAGGTATTAACGCCACCGCAGCTACAGATTTGGCGGTTTTTAAGTGCCACCAAAGATAACTGCGTACTCGGGGCTACAGGTTTGGCAGTTTTTTAAAATGCCGCCAATAAAGATTGCACTTTATTGGCGGATTTTAGGTGCCGCCAAAGATAACTACTTCAGAAAACTTCTGTTGCGGTGGCGTTAATACCCAAGTACCCTAACTTCAAGCAACAATTGATTTTTAACTTAACCCCCCCCCCCCTCTGGCACCCTTGTTTTCACAAAAAATTATAAAAATATCAATTTTCTATTTTTTGCATATTTATCATCTTTGAAACCTTCTCCTTATTCTGGCAAGTTTTTGAGCTGAGCTGATACAGGCAATTGTAGAAAAAATATATTTTTATGGAGAACTTAAGCATTACCGCAATAGCTCCTTCGATTTTTCAAACGCCTTTTTCTCAGTTCATTACTTTTGAAATTCCCACCTTACTCAAAATGCTAAAACTTTAGCAAATATGAATGAATTGACTTGAAATGTGTGTTTTTTGTGTGTCATTCTTAAGATCTATTTGACAAAAGTAGGCATGGATTGTTGAATAAAATATTTACTTTTTTTTTTAAATTTAATTGTTGAAAAATACCAGTTTTTTTACCAATAAGTATAGTAGTTAAATTTTTTCTCGAAAGAGTGTATTACTAGGATCTTTTTTTAAAAAATCAAGAAAAAAATACTGAAAAATAAAAGATTAAATTTGAAATCTGATAATTTTTTATTTTTTTTAATTTAAATTTTGAAAATTTAGAGCAACATGTGAACTTTTTTTTAAATAAAATTTAGTTTGTGCTTAGTAATAATTCAAAATATAAAAAAATTATAATTATAATGGCTTAAATAAAAAATTATGTTGAAGGGTACCAAGTCCCCTTAATTTTGAATCGCGATGTCTTTTTTTTTTAAAAAAAAGACAATTTTAAATATCAAAACAAAAAATTTTGAAAGAAAAGCCATTTACAGTATTTAACATTCCAAAGTTCTCTGTAGCAAATAACTATCTATCACTTGCAATTAAATTCTAAATAAATTACAAAATGAGTTATGACTGGAGAAGTCTTTAACCAAGTAATTGAATTTGAAGAGAAAATGTATGCAGTTATGATAGTTTTCTAACATTTGTTAAGAAAAATATACCAATGTACATATTGTTACCCCAATTAGCAGAGGCCAAGATTATTTTACTCGCTAATGTTGTGGCAGCGCGCCTTTTCCAAATCACAATATTCCAGGCATAAAACCAATATCATAGCTAGTGTTCCTTAAAATACGATTCCATCTATAGGCAGTGCTTTAGTTAAAGGAACCCTGAAGGATCTATAAATTTTTTTGGATTGATTAAGTATTGTATTATTTATTCCAATCTTATTTGTAAATTACCTTTTCTATCTTATATTAATTATAAATTGCTATTTCATTGAGGCTTACTTCAGATATTTATCTACAAAAGCATTTTATTTGTAACAATACAAACTTCAGAAATACATAAAAATGACTCAAAATCGGCGATGTAAAAGTTGCTGTAAAGGGCTGTTCAGAGCTCTAGCACTGTATATGGCACATCAATTTCACTTTTACGACTTCTTACACTTTCCGTTGACCATCTTAAATCCAGGTAACGCGCACACTAGAGTCCTGCATTTCTTGAAAAAGGGATCGTACTTCTGGCCAGATGGACACTTGGCAACCTCACCAACAATATCTCCATCACTACGATTGACATCCAGAAGCATGGCAAAAGAAAACGGCTTCCTACCACGGTTGGAAATCCATCCCTGGTTGCAGTACAAGGAGTTGACGGGCTGCCCATGGCATATGGCACAATGGACGTTCTTGTACGAGACGTCGTCCGAACCATGCATCACCGCCATGTACGACTCGCATGCCCTCTTGACTGAAAGTCGTCGCCAAGATGGCGGACAAGTAGATGTCAGGTTGGTCCTGCACATCCTCACGCCAGACCTCAAGTTGGTGGGCTTGTCGAACACCAGTTCGCAAGTGTGGAAATGTCTCTCGTAGTTCACTCCCCAGTTGTTGTCACCGGGCCTGTAGACGAGGTTGTTCCATATGAAGCTGTCTTCCAGATCATAAGTGGAGAGTGTCTCGCAGTTGAGAAACATCAGCCAGGCTTCCAGATTATCAGGCGAAGCGTTGTTGCATTCGGCACAGTATCTGTTCTTGAAGGTCACTCCCATGGAGATCTCTGTGACTGGAGTAGACACTAAGGGGTCGCTGAAATCATCGTCGTCTTCGCACTTATTCCTGAGGGTGGTAGGACCAGCGTAGTTTCGTGGGCATCTATCCACGGCGTATACGCCCACGTCTGGATCGTTACCATACTCCATACACAAAAGTTGCGTGCTTCTGTAACGTCTTGGTGTTGGTGGTGCATCCGCGTCGATGCAGCAGTCTCGGAATACGCTGCAGAGTCGATCGCACTCGCAACTTCGATGGGTAAAGTTGGCCCCACCCGGCATTTCCTGGCAACTGTCTCTGAGGGGGCAAGTGGCGCCAAGGTTTTCAAGGTCAGTGTAATCCAGACCATGGTTGTGGGTAACGACAACTAACGTTAAGATCAACAGACAAGTAATTCCCTTCATACTGGGTATGTGTAGTCTCTAAAGCTTTTGCTAGAAAGTTAATGTTTCAGGATTATCTTTGAAGGATATTTTGTAAATATATAATTGAGGCGAAAACTAAAAGTTCACTTCGAAAACAGTTTCAGACAAGATTTGTAAACCAATTTATGTACACCCTTAACTAAAATGCTTTAATATTGACCACACTCATAAAATAATGGCATGTCTGTATATTTGCAGTTTTCTTTTTCATTGATGAAAGCGGTCACTCGAGTCAGCTCTATTTTCAATGTTTGTGCTTCTGAAGACTTGTTAGATGATTACACTAGAGAAAAAAAAGCCGTTAAGTTAATATACATAAGTTTCAGCATAATATATATCAAATATTTTGAAGAGGAGGGTTTACAACATCTACAGTTATAATAGTTAACTTGCTATCTTAATATTAAAGATAATCTGATCATTGATTCAAATATTTTTAATCTATTTCGTCTAAAATAGAAATTGGTCATATTCCTTATTTTAAGTAGAGTGGAACTCGTCTTTAAAATTCATTAAATATTTTTGTTTTAATTAAAGCAGTCACATTTTATTTTATTTTAAATTAACTTTTTTTATGTATGGAGTATTTTCTGTTGCCTATAAAAAGTGAAAGTCCATTTTATAGACGAAAATACAATATAAAAGTACATAATAAAGAGCCAAATTTAATAGTCACATGCTTAGGTTAGGTATAAAAAAATACTTTTTTTTTTTTTTTTTATAAAAAAACCTGAAAATTAAACTCCCCCATCACCTTAGAATACACCCTTTTTTTGTTAGATATTTTTAAACTTTTGTTTCTTTATTCTCATGACAAAACGTTTTTACCAAGTTTCATAAAGGGACTAATTTTTTTATATTTTTATGTCATATTTTACCTATCCTCGCTTTGTACGTGTATTTTCATTTATAAAAAGGACTTACTTTTTTTAGATTGGACTTATCGTCTTGAGTCTTTTTCATTCGATTCAGCGTCAAAAAATACTCTAAAAACATGTGTCACATGCCTAGATTATTCGAATTTAATTTTGTCTGTTTCAAAAACTCCTACCCACCAAAAAACCCCTCTATGCTAGATACTTTTATCTTGATTTTTTATTTTCAAGATAAATGTAACATTTTCGCCAAGTTCCATCAACGTATCAATTTTTTGTTTTGTTTTGGTACTATTTTACCTGTACTATTTTAGATAAGTATTTTGTTGCAATTTTCAGAAATACAAAAATATATTTTAAAATGTGGGAGTTTTGGCTTATTTTAATTACAGAAGCCAGCCCCAAATCTTTCCAAACGTATATCGTAAAATTACTCTAGGTCTTAAATTTAGCACCGATACTTTTCAAAGCTACTTGAAGCAGCTAGTTGTTTAAAATGTCAATATATTAATTCAGAGATCCCACTATCATTAAAGAAAGACTTTTAAGGACTATTTTAAGAAAATTCAAGGACCATAACATTACATTCTTTAGACATAAAAATACAAAACGGAGATTATGGGAGGTCACTTGAAAATTCAAGGACTTTCAAGGACCTTATCCTTTTTCAAGGACCAAAATTCATCAAAAAATATTCTAGGACTTTCCAGGACAGTGGGAACCTTGTAATTCATTCGTCAATATCTTCTGATAAATTACTTACATACACTGGTTTTACTCAGTGAAGATGTCTCAATCTCCTCAGAGCTTTTATAACACAACTTTCTCAACCTTTGCAGGTAGCTTTTTTTACCATTTCAAAGTTTATAAAAGTCAATATGAAACGGTGTGTTCATCTACAGATTTGTTTTCCTTGCAAGTGTTTACATGCGAAAAATAACACATATATTCATAATAATTCGTGTAAGAATGTGGATACATTTAATAGCATCAGTGAAAACATGATTGTTTGATGACGAAAAGCGAAAGAATACACTGAAATGGGGTCCTTTGCAAATAATTTTTCTCTTAAGATTTCAATAAATTCTCACACACTCAATCATTAATACGATTCATTTTTAACATTGCAGGTATGCACTGTAAGAAATTACATGGCGTTTATATTTTCCCCAAAACCAATATTTAATGTTATAGTCATGTGTCCTATTTGTTTCAGGTTACAGGTTATAATTACAACAAGCTCTTCGACATAGAAAGTTAAATGGTATTTAGAAGAATTTAAATGCAAAATCACCATATTGGCGACAATTTTAGATAAAAATAAAGTAGTCATTTTCTTTTCGATAAGAATATGAATCTCAGAGATGGGCGTGGTTATTTCCTAAGTTTTCACAGAAGTCAAATTTAAAATAAATAAATTAATTGAAGTTCGGAAGAAGCAAGATATTCCTTAGGAACTAAAAATAAAACAGAAAATGAAGGTATTCATTTTTTTATTTAGTATATTATTTTCGTTAGTCATTATCATGAACATTTCGTCGATTCTTACAACATAAGAAAACAAAAATCTGGACCAGAGAATTAAGGTTCATATTTAACTTATTCAATACGATATTACTAAAATATTGGTGACTTTTCTACTACTTTAATTCCGAAAAGGATTTTGACATCATATTAGAAAAATTCGAATGTGTCAGTAAATACATTTTTAGGATAATTTTTAACTATGTACAGAAAAATCTATAGAATGAAATTAGATAAACACTCAGAATGGTATTCATTTCTGATCTTTGCTAAATTATAACGTTTACAAATTTAAAGCTGCAAAACACGTGCAGCTTTGTGCTATATAGAAATAATTTCAAAACTGATTAAAGATATAAGTAATAAGAAAAATAAATAATTGATAGTAAAATACAGTAATTTTGTTCCTAAATTTAGTGCCGGGGTATTTTTCCTATTTTAGTAGTGACTTCTGTTAGAGAAGCTCAAAAGCTTTCATTTCTAAAATTTTAAGTTGGAAAAGAATTTTTTTTTTTTTTTTTTCATTAACCAGAATAAATGTATGTATTAATGTTTTTATGTTTGATAAAACAATATTTTGATGTAATATTCGTCAGATATGTATTCCGGTAAAACATTGTGCCTAGTCCTTCAAGCATAAAAGTTTCGGGTTGAATTGATTTTAATACTTATGCAAAAGTAATTAAATGTAATAGGATAGTAATGTAATAGGATCCAAAGGAAAATCAAAGTAATTTTTTGAGAAAACCGAAAATCTAAAATTTTGGATATAGTGATTATATGTGTGAAGTGATAATGCATTGATTTTGGGCTGACGGATTTCAAAAAATCTAATGCTTTAATAGTATATATATATATATATATATATATATATATATATATATATATATATATATATATAACCTCGAAATTCAATTTTTACAAGTTTAAATCTTTTTCTCCTGGACCCTATCATATACTAGATTCGGTTATCTTTATTATTATTATTATTTCATCTTTTTTCGCGTATTTTCAAGTGCATATTAAATTTAACTATTGCATATAGTATTGTTAATTTCAGTATTTCATAGACATAGTTTTATACATAGTGACAAAAATATAAAGGATCAAAAGAAAACTATAAATCAAAATTTAAATCACTATTGTTATTTATACACCACTGAAATTTATCCGATAATATCACAACAATAAATTTTACTCGATTTTTGGTAAAGCTTTGCTAATCTTTTCTATACATTCAAAGTTCTATATTTTTCTTATCATCCACAATTGACCAATCAGAAACTTCACAGGCATTTGATGTCAGTTGCAGTTCAAAAGTTAAACTTGAATCTGAACAGCTAAAGTTGCCGTTATTAGTTCAACCTAGCAGACGCACCCCATCATTTAATCAGGAGTAACGCAGAACTTAAACAGTCAATGACAAAGGTCACACATTCAAAGAATAAAACGAAGTAAACACTTAATTCGATCGAAGCTTCTGTCATCGACTACGACTGGGAATTTTTAACGTTTGACGCATTTTCCATTCACCATCCTGAAACCAGGAATAGCACACACTAAAGCACGACACTTCTTGAAGAAAGGATCGTATTTCTGACCAGATGGACAAATGTTAGTAGAAGACACTCCCACCAAGTCACCGTCACTGCGATTGACATCCAACAGCAAGGCGAAAGAAAATGGCTTGTTGGACTTCCTAGACATCAAGGTCGTGCTGAAACAAGCAATCTGGTCCACCTGAACCCCGTTGCATATCGCGCAGTGAGGATTCCTGTACAAGACGTCCAAACCAATAACTACGGACATGTAGGCCTCGCACGCTCTGATGTAATTCTGCCTCCTATAACGCCTGGGACATGTAGAAGTGAGGTTAGCCCTGCATAACCTTAGGTTATTAATGTAGGATGGCTTGTCATATTTAAGTTCGCAAGCATCGAAGCGACCTTCCCGGTTTAGTCCCCATCTGTTGAGGTCAGACCTGTAAGTCAAGTCTTGGAACGAGAAGTCGCCCGAATTTGAATTCTGACATGATATTGCAATGGTCCAAGATTGCAAATTGGTTGAAGAAGCGTTGTTGCAGAGGGCGCAATAACGGTTCAAGTACGTCTTTCGATTCTGGGTGTCCGTCACGGGAGAATTCAGAACTGGGTCACTGGAATTGCCCGACTGGCACTGACTTCTGATTTCAGCCGGACCGTTGAAGTTGGCGGGGCAGTTAGCGATGGCGTACGCACCTTGGTAGATCAAGTTGCCAAACTGAAGGCAAATCTCACGTGATGGTTGCCGATTTCGCGTTTGTCGAGCATTGATGCAGCAGTCGTCGTAAGTTCCACAATCGTTGTCGCATTCACATATCCTATCAAGAAAATCTGCATTTCTGATCTGCTGGCAGTTGTTTTTAGGTGGACAGTTCTGGAATCCGATCATTTCCAGGTCATTGTATTGAAGAGTCTGAGTGTCCAGCACACAACATAAAAGTATCAAAAGACTTGCCGTCAGATACATTACGTTCATCTTGATGATTTTTTAGGAAGGAAAAGCTTGTTAAGTCCTCACAAAATGAGAGAAGGCGCAAAGGATTTCGTGAGAGGATTTCGATAAAGAATCTAAAAGAGAAAAACATGTACCTTACGATGGCGTATTTGAATTACCAAAAAAAAGCAATGTCTTATCATACTTCCTTTAACTAATCCCGTAAAAGTTATTTTAGAAACATCTTCAATTAAAACACACAAATTTCGCAACGAGTGATAATATAGCTTGTTAAATATCAGATGAAAAATTAGTGGAAATATCTTCATTAAAAAGATGTTTTATATAATTAGCTTTACGAACAAATTCAAAATAAAATTGTTTCATTATCTCTTTACTCGTTATGAGAATAGGAAATTTCTAAAAGTCAGGAAAGATGGACAAATCAAGACGTTGCTAGTAAAAAACGAACATATTTTTTTAATTCAGTTTTTATCATACGCTAATTAAATTTCGGTATAGTTTAGCAGGTATTTGAGGCTAGAACGCCAATATGCGAGCTTTTAGAAGACAAGAACGCCAATGCGAGTTTTCAATATAAAAGTTGATGTACATTAGGCGACGTTTCAAGACTTGGAGCAGCTACCTATACCACGAGACAATATTACTTGAGCCTTGAGTATACGCTGTAGGATAGATCCTTCCAAGTAAAGATATAGCTCCGAACAAATCACAACTTTTATAGTAATATGTAAAGATATAGCTCCGAATAAATCACAACTTTTATAGTAATATGTAAAGATATAGCTCCGAATAAATCAACTTTTACAGTAATATGTAAAATATAGCTCCGAATAAATCACAACTTTTATAGTAATATATTAATAGCCTGCACAGCTAGTTTTGTATTAAACTTAAGTAAATGTTGGTTAAAAAAGAAAATAAGCGCTTCAAATTGAAATTTTAACTAATATTTTACTAAAATGCTTTCTCAACTTATCCGACATAAGAGTAACAGTTTTTACAGTTCTATTTGAGAGTTTAAGTACGTACAGTGGGTAAGAAATAGTCTCCGTACGGAAGCCAAAGTTACAAATAAATTAGGATAATTTCTTATCTTTTGCTTCATATCTTCAGTAACTACTGAATAAGCTTAATTTGATTCTTTAAAATATGTTTATAATAAATGTGTGTTTTTACAAAAATCAGCCAAGTATTTAAATTGAAATATTTAGGAGATGTTAATAAGTGCCATGTAAAAAAAGTTTCTGTACGCAATATGAAAATTAATTCTGACGTCTTCCTTAAAAGGCTTGCAGTAAATTTTCGAAACTGAAGTGTACGCAAGTGTCATGAAGACATGGTTGGTTGTTTTCAGATTATCTGGCGCTGTCAGCAACACGAGGGCTATAGTGCGCCGAAACATTCGTCATTAGACAAGCCAACATACATTTACAAACAGCCATGCCTAACACGGGACTCGAACCCGCAACCTCGCGGTTTAGAGTCATAAAGACATGATAGCAGCAATTGTTTAATTTTAGCTTGTAGCTTATCGTCTTAAAATGGAGTTCCTAAATCTATTCGTGAGTTGGTGGTTCAGTTATGAAATGATGGATTATTAATGAAAATAATTGGCGAAATCTTTAATGAATTGAAGTCTAGTACAATATATTATTGAAAGACACCGATGTGCTTCAAATTTTTGAGGATAGAGATTGATCAGGAAAATTTTCAAAACTAAAACGCTTGCTTAAAAGAAATATCCTATAGTAAGGCTCAAGATAATCTGCTAATAAGTGCACCTTAAGTCGCACATGGCTTAAAATTGATAAAAAAAAAAAAATTCAAGTGCCATCTCAAACGGTGAGAAATATTATTAAAATAACGGGGTCTGAATGGACTTGCAGCCCGTAAGAAGTAGCATTAAAAAGAGCATCGATTTTGCAAAGTCCTTTTTAGTGAGGAATTGAAGTTAAATATCCAAGGGTCATATAGTCGAGTTATAGTCAGGAGAAAACGAAATCAACAAATGTTGACTCATAAATTATGTGGAACTGTCAAATACGGTGGAGGAGACGTTATGGTGTGGGGTTGTATGGAGCTGCTGGTATCCGCAATTTATGTTATGAAGAAGGAAATAAGCAATAAGTACGTGTATCTTGAAATTCCAAAGCAAAACGTCTTAACCAGTGAACATAAAATGTCACTTGGGAATTGTCTTTAATGTGTTTAGCAATTCTTTAGCCACGTGCGACTTGAGGTGCACTTGTTCGCGGATTATATTGAACCTTACTATAGGATATATCTTTTAAGCAAGCGTTTTAGTTTTGAAAATTTTCCTGATAGATCTCTATCCTCAAAAATCTGAAGCACATCGGTGTCTTGATAATATATTGTACTAGACTTCAATTCATTAAAGATTTCGCCAATTTTTTTCATAGATAATCCAACATTTCATAGCTAAATCCCCTACTGAAGAATAGGTTTAGGAACTCCATTTTAAAACGATAAGCAACAAGCTGAAATTAAGCAATTGCTGCTATCATGTCTTCATGACACTTGCCTACACTTCAGTTTTGAAAATTTATTGCAAGTCTATAGTGGAAAACGCCAGAATTAATTTTCATATGGCGTACGGAAACTTATTTTGCATGGTACTTAGCAACATATCCTAAATATTTCAATTTAAATACTTCCTGCGTTTTGTAAAAACATTATTATAAACTTATTTTAAAGAATCAAATTAAACATATTTCAGTAGTTACTGAAGATATGAAGCAAAAGATTAGAAATTATGCTAATTTATTTGTAACTTTGGCTTCCGTACGGAGACTTTTTTTTTTTTTTACCCACTGTATATAATACAACAATACATGTAAGAAATAACTTACCATTCAATCTTAAGATAATACAAATCGGAATTGCAATAATCCAACAGTTAAAAAACCAGAACTATGGATTCTATGGATTGAATGCGCCTTAAAATTCAGCTTGGGAAAGAAACGGTCCCATAAATGCGAAACGATATATTCGTATAAAGAACTTTTTTTTGCTTCTGAAAATGCGTCGAATAGCTTTTATTGGTTTACATCCCATTTGTTTATTTGTGACGTCTCCGAGACATCGATTTAGAAATATCAGCCATGAATATTTTTTCTTTCGACGATAACGTAAGCAGAAAAGCAACCTTGAGAGAAGTTCACACGGGTTATTGAGATAAAGTCATTCGAGATAAAAGCTAAAAAAGACTGCCAAGTTTACTTGAAAACAACTGCCTAATTAATATCTGACCAATTTGTTGTGGTTGGTTAGATTGGATGTTCTGGACGTTAAATGATTAATTAAGGGCATATTTAACCCAAATAAAATCGCTCACCTTCCTAGTGGTCTTCTATTTAAAAAGAAATACAGTCAACTCGCGATAACTCGAAGTTCAAGGGACTGGCCAAATTCTTCGAGTTATACGAAGTTTGAGTTATCGGAAGTCAGTCGGAACTGTTTTTCTATTCAAGACATATTCTTGGGACCTAGTGAAAACTTCGCGGTAAAGGAATATTCGAGTTATGAGACTTCAGAGTTATCGCCAGTTAACTATACATCGTATTAGCAAAGAGAACCTCAATACAATTATTATTAGATCGTCTTATTTGCCGTCAACATAAACTCGCGGCAAGCTCTTTTAGAAAAGAATTGTCGACATACAAGACATGCTTTTATGAATCCTGCAGTAATACCAACAACGCTTCTGAAACAGATCAAATCTGCAAAAATATAAGACTTTCTTGACATTTAAAAATATGGGACTGCAAAATAAAGTTATAATTTAAGACCACTTTTTTTTTGTCAAGTAAAACTTTAATGAAATTTGTTTAGCGAAATTCTGTTCAAAAAGAGTCGAAACTTGTTCTACTGATATTTTAAAAATCTATTTACAAAATGTTTTGCGGCTACTTGGTATTTTAAATCTGATTTATTAATTAGTGATTTTATATAGTAACCAAATCACTGTGGCTATGATAAATAATTTTAATATAATAGAAATTGTAAGTTCAACTAAAATTATACTAAAGGACAGGATGAATTGAGTTCACTAAATACGCTGTAGGAACCGGTTCCCCTATCGTTGTAGAGTATTGACTGAGCTTAACTCATCCTGTCCTCTAGTTATACTACAAGGTGAGACCAAAAAGTAAGGTGACTGATGTCATAATAATCACTGTATTATATATTTGCAGATAAATAAATAACTGTCCTTCACAGTAGTTCCCGCCATCTACAATACACTTCTGACAACGTTCATATAAGTTCTTGAAACTTCTGAAAAAGTCCTCCTTTGAGACTGTTAAGTTCCTTGGTAACAGCAGCTTGAATGTCTGGTTGGTTGTTTTCAGATTATCTGGCGCTGTCAGCAACACGAGGGATATAATGCGCCGAAACATTCGTCATTAGACAAGCCAACATACATTTACAAACACCCATGCCAACACGGGACTCGAACCCGCAACCTCGCTGTCTAGAAGCTAGCACGCTAACCATTATACCGTTTGGTCGGCTCTTGAATGTCTGAGATGCTTGTAAATCGGTTTCCCATCAGTGACAATTTCAGTCGTGGAAAGAGGAAAAAATCTGCAGGAGCTAGATCAATAGAATAAGGATTTTTTTCTCTTTCCATGACTGAAATTGGCACTGAAGGGAAACCGATTTACAAGCATCTCAGACATTCAAGCTGCTGTTACCAAGGTACTTAAGACAGTCTCAAAGGAGGACTTTTTCAGAAGTTTCAAGAACTTGTATGAACGTTGTCAGAAGTGTATTGTAGATGGCGGGAACTACTTTGAAGGACAGTTATGTATTTATCTGCAAATATATAATACAGTGATTATTATGACAACAGTCACCTTACTTTTCGGTCTCACCTTGAAGAAGACAACCTGATTTGAGCTCACTCAATGCTTTACAGTCATAGGGGAACCGGTTCCTACAGCATAATCAGTGGACTCAATTCATCCTGTCCTCTAGTATAGATGAAAACGTAAACAATACGGTTGCGCAGAATCGTGTATTTATAATAATAAAAGTTCTACATAATAGCTGATTGATGCAACTATTTTTTTGTAAACTAACCATTTATTTGTATACTATCTGAATTAATCAAGTTAGCCTTAATGTATACATGTTGCCTTCCGAGCACATGCAACAACAGGTTATCAAAGTCTGACTTTTCAGTTTTCACTACAGCTAGAAGTATGATATTTTGCCATGGTGTTCGTTGTCGTAGTTTGCAAACAGAAAATAAAAACAATGTTAAAATTGAACAAGGGCCTACTAAACGGTATAATCAAAGTTAAGTTATCCCACTGTATAGTAATGCAACTTGAGAGCAACAAAATTTACCTAAGCTATTCAACAACCACCTCCCCCCTTCGTAATAAAATTCTGGATCCGCTCTCGTAACCAAGGTAACGAATAACGGCCAACAGCAGGGACGAGAGTGATCAGAAAGCAAAAAGGAGGAAATCCAAAAATTCGTTATAAAAGCTCGCAGAAGGAATACACAAAAATTCCAACAAAAAAAAGTACTCAGGAAGAATGATTCAATAATTTTAAAGATACAATGAAATTTCTCATACTATATAATAATTACATTTCAAATATTAGGAGTTAGTGAAGTAATCTGTGAGGAAAGGGGAGTTAAGAGTGAAAATCTTTTCTTTAGACATTTGGAAAAGTATACTTTTTGCAGGAAAGACTGGTTCAGATCAGAAAAATGTGGATCCTCAAAACAGGGACAAAGAGAAGGAAAATGTTACATAAAAAAACCAAAAAGGAGGAAATCCTCCAAAAAGAGAAAAACTGACATCCCTACAACAGCAACCCGCATACCAAATTTGAACATCATAGTTCAGTTAGGGAGTTATGCTGATCACAGACACACATTTTTTCTAGATCACTTTTTTGAAATCAGGGTTTTCCAAAACGTGGAGTAATGCAAAAAAAAAAAAAAAAAAAATCACATTTTTTTTTTAACCGAATGCTATACTTTTATTACACCCTGTGTATAATACATATGGGTAATTGAAAGCAAAAAGGAATTCATTTATGTATTATTATAACTTAAAGTACGACGGCAGATAGTGGGATAGTTGCCGGACAGAGTCTACGAATCCCCATACTTAAGAGTGTCATCTACATAATCCTTTTTTATAGAGTTCCAAAATTCCATCTATATAGAGTCCTCTGTCCCTTACATAGAATACCAAAACAAATTAAAATTTAACCTCGATTTTTAACAAATAACGCAATGTGATATTATGAATAAACTATTTGTCAGAAGCGGAGATCTTGGCTTTTAAAATGGTCATTTATCAATTTTGGTTTTGTAAAAATGAAAAGATAGTCACCAAAAAACACCGTCCGAAATAATATACTCTACTAAAAGATGTTTTTCGAACTTGAACCGAAAGTAGTTTTGTAAGGAAATATTTTTTCGTACGTAAACAAAATACATGTAAAATACATGTATTTTGTTTACGTACGAAAATAATTTTTTTTTTTTAATAAATTTCTAATTGCATGAGTTTTGAAGCCAAGAAAATGTAAACTAAAAGTTTCTGTTAAGTATTTGAGAAAGAAAACTGCTTGGATGAACTTCAATTCGGAAAAAAAAAAAAAAATTCGGGGCCAATTATGATATCCAGAAAAACCAAGTTAGTTGATGTTTTTAATTTTGATTGTAACCTTAACACACTAAATTACGAAGCAATTCTACGGTGAACAATTCGCAATGAAATTATTTTAGCTTGTTACTTTTGGAACCGAAATCACCAGGATACGGTTACCATGAATCTATTTTTAAAGATGATTGCTGCTAAAGAAAATTTCCTTATAGAATTCTTAAAGTGACATGCCGCAGAAGATGAATGTTCTTTTTTATCATAAAATTGAAAGTTTAATTACTTATGTCACTCAGATTACGAAATGCACCTTAAAAGTTTGACAAGTAATATTCATCAATAACTGCTCGCATACTTACATAAAGCTGCTTTGGAAAAAACCACAGAATCACAAATTAAACCAACTATTGAGAATTGTGTTCAAAATTGTAAAGTTATTTTACCGAGTATTTCCTCTAACTTAATTGTCATTGAGTTTTCAAAGATAGTCCATAAGACAGTAAAAGCTACGGAAAAACCGTAGAAAATTTGGCATCCCTGCAGAAGTATATTTTTCTACGCGAGGGCGAAACGAATTAGTACTTACTTAACCTTAATTAACTGAATTTTTTTTCAAATGCGTGCTAACTTTTTGAAATACTTAAGTTTTCCAATTATAAATAACCTTGTGCTGCCATGCAATAATTGGAAAACATACTTCAATGTGTCAATGGATGTCAAAGATTTCAAAGTAAGAAAATACTCTTAATAAAACTTTCGTTGATAAGAAATGTATCTTGTTTTCTACCTGACAAAACTATAAACTGAGTAAAAGAATGTGGTAGCTTGTTCTTTACACGCAAGTACAGTACACATGCAGAAGTTTTGAGTTGGTTGGTTGCATTCAGATTATCTGGCGCCGTCAGCAACACGAGGGCTATAATGCGCCGAAACATTCGCCATTAGACAAGTAACATACATTTACAAACACCCATGCCAACACGGTACTCGAACCCGCAACCTCGCTATCTAGAAGCTAGCACGCTAACCGCAGAAGTTTGAGAAAGTTGACTGAAAGAATTAAAAATATAAGTCCTTTTTAAAAAATAAAAATAATGTACTAAACAATTTAATATTTACTATTTATTGCTACTTATTAGTTTTTGGTTTTCAATCCCTTTAAAATGCCAACTTCAGGTATTAAGTTCCAGTAAATTTTAGTTAAGGAGCACCCGTACCATTTTTTTTTTTTTTTTTTTTTGATGACTTTCTATACCTTGTTTTGTTGTTTTATGGCACAAAGCAACACAAGGGCCATGCTGCGCCGATTTTCTATACATATTTTCATTGTAGGGGGGGGGGGGGACATAAATTATTCTTGTACACACAGCATTTTGCTCTTCGGCCGGGACTGACAGGACTTACAAGTTCTGCCATTAAATAAAGGGTTAAGCGTTTTTTTTTAAGCGTGTTTCCTATTTATTTTAACTTTAAATGTAATTTGCTTTATTTCTAATCGGCGTGATAATTTTAATTTGTGGGAATTCGAGCTCCTGCTTTTCAATATACAGCTAATTGTATATTATTTTATAGAACACAAGGGCTAACTGCACCAAAACATCATAATAAGTTAAGGACTATAATATTAAGGAAGTTCAATTTTCCCTAACCAAATATCAAAATATACCAACTCTAAATGGTGAAGCAAGAAATGGTTACTGATTCCAAACTGCCCATAATAAAAGATAACACAACTGAAGGTCAATATTTTCGGTTATCGATTTGATCACTTTAAGTATTTGGATACCAATATTTTTAAAATTGCAATCTAAAATACACAAGCACACTTCACTATAAACAATTTAAGTACTTGGGAATGATTTCACATACCGATCACATGATCATTAAAGCCAGAACATACGAAGTTGGAAAGAGGAGTGGAAGCTAGCTGAAATTGATTTTTAAAAAAAATCTAAGTCTTCTTAAGGATCTCAAACCTTTGCGTCTTGAAAAAATAAATTGTTCTTATAATTGAATTACACGACCACTGTACCTTGACCACTAAACCGTAGTGGACAAGTCCTCAGCATTTCTGTTATGGCGTACTGTTATATACCAACACTATTGATCCAGTTTTAGGAACATTTCCCGATCAATTTAACCGCTAAAAAACGACCAGGTTCTCTACGTGACAAAACCGGAAGTATCGAAAATTGCGACCTGAAGTTAATTTGAGATGCGATTATTGTCAGATGCGTATCTGTGTAGTCTTTATTACTGTAACAATTCAACTCGTTTATTCAAATGCTAGTATAGAAGATGTATTGAAGGTTTTATGGCGTAAGAGGTAATTGAAGGCTATGAAAGCACCGAAACTTCGTTGTTTTATTACATTAAGAATCGCGTGAATGAGGTATGGATTCCGAGAGTACTTTCAATAGAAAACTGCAGAATTTTTAATGGCAGAAAACCTGGAAAACTTTCAACAGACTGTTCAACAACCAATGTAAGACTATCTGTCACGATTGCAATAAGCGCTCACTACGAAAAATAACTGCACTAGTGAAGACGCGGCCTTGTCCCAAGACCTCTTGCATACTACGAGTTAGGATAAGATATTCCACATGCGAGGCGAATATTAGTGTGGGCCGAAAAAAACGAATTTTTGAAAATCCAAAAAGTAATAGTGTGGAAAAGTTGTCTTGATATCAATAGTAAGTGTGCAAAACCTTACCAAAATCAAAAAAAATATCTTCCGGTGCCACCACGGACCTAAAGTTTCGAAAAAATAGTCAACATCGGTATTTGATCGGTTAATTTTAAAGATTTAAAAATTTTGTGAAAATGGAAACGTAGTTCGAAAAAGGTTGCTCTAAGGTACTGTAATAAGTGCGAAAACTTTCAGTTCGATTAAGTAATAGCTTCGATTGCCACAAGAGCTGTGAATTTACTCAAAATACTGACAAAACGAGCATATTTTCACGCAAGTGCGAATTCTCAGCTTGTATTTGCGAGAAATCACGGCGAATACTTGCAAATGAACAAACTTTTCTTACTGACCAGAGAAGTATTCGCCCGCAAGGCCATTATTCTTCTAGGGCCTACAAGACCCGGCATATGACCCCGAATTTCAGGATTCCACAAATGCCTGAAAAATTCTAAATTATTGTGAGACTATCAATATTCTGTCCATTGCACTTAATCAATGCTACGATAATATATTTTTTAACTCATTAATTATTAAGATATTAATATCTTAACAATAATTTAATTAATGCGATATTTAAAATGGTCATTACTGCTTAGATCTTAAGTTATTCCTGAGTCTGGTTCGAAACATAGTATTACTGACCCCCTTCACAGAATAATATAATCATCAAAAATTAACAGTTGATAGATGTAATGGAAATACTTTTATCACTGATCTCAAAAGACGAGTTATGCGATTGTTAGAAAAATAAATGGAAAGGTGCATGCAATGGTTCATGTGCCAACTGCACGTAAATATGCTTCCAATAAGAAATTTACCCGAGGAATTGGGCTGATAAAGGGGCCTTACACAGATTCTGACAATATTGGCCAAGGTCTAGAAAACTGTGAGTGCCTACTAATTTAACAATTCAAGAAAATAGTATGTGAACTTCCATTCATGACAGTCATTGTAAAGGATCATAGTATTGATAAAAAAATATTAGATAGAAATGTGTCAAGTGTACACACTAATGTTTTCTGACTAGATTTGTCAAAAAGTGAAAACGGTAGGTTGTCACATTCAATATGGCTATAATTACGTCTACGGCTAAAATTAATCCTTTGCACTCCAGAGGTGACTCTCACCACAAGATTAGATGCCGCAATTCGAGAGGACCACTAGGTGTGATGCGGAAATTCGATGCAAGGCTAATGGCTGAGTTTAGTTTCCTTGAAACGGATCTTTAATAGCGAACCAACCAAAAATGTAGGGAAAATTTCTCGAGTTAATGGTCCCTCAGAGCAAAAAAGGCCTGAATTGCAAAGGGTAAAGTTCTCCACTTTTATGTCGAAACACAAACATCAAGTCTTTTTTTGAGTAAATTCGTATTAAAAGGGTATAAGTGCGTTTGGTTTTGCATCAAAACCAAATTATCATGCAAAGACGACGGATTCATACTTGGGATGGCATACTTTTTACAAGATACTTGGTTGGTTGTTTTCAGATCATCTGGCGCCGTCAGCAACACGAGGGCTATAATGCGGCGAAACATTCGTCATTAGAGAAGCCAACATACATTCACACACACCCATGCCTAACACGGCACTCGAACCCGCAACTTCGCGGTCTAGAAGCTAGCACGCTAACCACTATACCGTTTGGTCGGCTTCAAGATACTTGGATAATGAATTGAAAAAACTTGGCTATCCTGTAAATCAATGGAATGCACATAATTTACTCACTCAGAAAATCTACTGCTATGCATGGTTACTAATGAACGGTCCCATGTTAGACTGTAAAATTATGAAGAATACAGAGACCAAAACCAAAGACATCAGATGTTTTAACCCTTTGCACTCGAGCGGCGCCTCTCAGAAGCCATACGATTGGATGCCGAAACACGAGAGGTTGGTTGATTTCAGATTATCTGGTGCCTTCACCAACACGAGGTCCATAATGCGCCGAAACATTCGTCATTAGACAAGCCAACATACATTCACACACACCCATGCCTAACACGGCACTCGAACCCGCAACTTCGCGGTCTAGAAGCTAGCACGCTAACCACTATACCGTTTGGTCGGCTTCAAGATACTTGGATAATGAATTGAAAAAACTTGGCTATCCTGTAAATCAATGGAATGCACATAATTTACTCACTCAGAAAATCTACTGCTATGCATGGTTACTAATGAACGGTCCCATGTTAGACTGTAAAATTATGAAGAATACAGAGACCAAAACCAAAGACATCAGATGTTTTAACCCTTTGCACTCGAGCGGCGCCTCTCAGACGCCATACGATTGGATGCCGAAACACGAGAGGTTGGTTGATTTCAGATTATCTGGTGCCTTCATCAACACGAGGTCCATAATGCGCCGAAACATTCGTCATTTGACAAGCCAACATACATTTACAAACACCCATGCCTTACGCGGGACTCGAACACGCAACCTCGCGGTCTAGAAGCTAACACGCTAACCACTATATCGTTTGGTCGGTTCGAAACACGAGAGGACCACTAGGTGTGATGCAGAAATTTGATGCAAGGCCATTGACTGTGTTTAGTTTCTAGAAGCAAATCCATAAATGCCAACCCAACCAAAAATGTCTCGAGTTGGTGGTCCCTCCGCGCGAAAAAGGCCTCGAATGCAAAGGGTTAAATTTTAACATTTTAGGCACTGCACATTAGTTTATATATTTAGATTGTGGTTAAATTGAATGAAGCTAAGAAATTGAATTGTATCACAAAGAAAAGTTCCAAGTAATGTCTGAATAAATATGATGCATTTTTTCAATATTTCTGGCATTTTCGCAATTTTTGTGGCAATGAAGCTATTACAGTATCGAACTGGGTTTTTTTTTTTTTTTCCTTTTACTTTTTACAGTACCTTAGACCAACATTTTTCGAATTAATATGTTTCCACTTTCAAAAATTTAAATCTTTAAAATTAACCGATTGATTACAGAATTTGACTCTTTTTTCGAAACTTTACGTCCGTTGTGGAAGATATTCTTTTAATTTTGGTGAGATTTTGTGCACTTACTATTGAAGTAAAGAGACAACTTTTCCGCACTATTACATTTTCGATTTCCAAAATTCATTTTTTTCGGTCCACCCTAGCGAATATTCTGCCTAGTCGTGTGCTAGAAAATTTGAAAGCTCAAATAAGTAAACAATAAAAAATCCTCAATGTTTGATCGTTTTGAACTCTAAGAAAATTTCTTTCGGATATTCATAAATATGTTTCAAGGGACTTTTAGGTCGGAGCAGCGAAGAGTCGGAAAATTTTTGCGTGTTTAACAAGTATAATGGGTCATTCACCATGTTAGTAAATAAATGATAAAAGTCGTATCTTCAAACTTAATCGATAATGACCTAATTTTCTGCTTCTGGGTTCATTTTCTTTTTAAAACATACAGTAGGTTATTGAACTTGAAATGCAACCTTCACTTTTTATGAAAAACTTTCGATCGTAAACTGAAATTTTTCTTTCGGGGAACCTCGCACTTTTACTAAAAAACACAAAGATAGTTTCCTAAACGCGCTTTGGGGCAAAAAAGTTCAATAATAAACAACTCTTTGCGGTTTAGTGACAGCAGACATCTATACAAAGGACCGAGTTTTCAAAAATTGCAATTGTACGATACATGCGGTAATCACTTTGCAGTCTAAGCAGTAATTCTGGCCATTTTTATCCTACTACACTGTAATGTACTTTGTGCAATTGTAATTTTTTTTTTTTTTAACTTGCATTTTAGCCATGGGCATTACCAATAATATAGCACGCCAAGTGTTCCGTTTCGAAACTCATCCTGAACTGTATCTTTCCTTCATAAGCATTTGATTAAGAATTTATTTATAATGAGGGCCAGCAACATATAACTTTAACGGGGGGGGGGGGGGCACAATATTCAGGGGAGAAAGTTCCTTGATAGATTTCTAAATAATTCCTTGATTTTAAGGCAAATTGTTTTTCAAATTTCATCAATTTTTCCAGATGTATAGATCAAATAGAACATTCATGCCGAAAGATAATATGACAATTTTTTCAAAATAATTTTAGCAGCAATGAAAAGTTTAAATTGTACAGTAACATGAAACTTCTAGCGATTACCACAATTCTCCGGGAAAATGGTGCCAAAATTTGGATAAACGGGAAAATGTATCTTCAAAACAATAGAAAAATTCCCTAATTTTAACGAAATTTAAAAAAATAACTCCGACATTTCCCTGATTTTTCCAGGATCAGAAAGCTCTCTGACATTTCCAGGTTATGTGGCCACTACACTCAATAAAGGAGAACTAGTTGCACTTTGTACCCATTGTAACTTAATTTTACATCGTTTACAAAGCACCTTCGTTGATTTTTGTACAACAAAATTTTAACAATATGAATTTCCTGTTTTCAAGACTAGTTTACCACCTCGACTTGTATCACATTCCCAGATTATGTAAAAAATTTAAAAAATAAACCGAGACCACAGTGAACATTATAGGACAATTTACATTGGGTATTGTACAATTAGATATGCTCAAAGAGGGTCCTGAGCACATGCCTGCACTGCAAGTGTGTAAATTATGCCTTTACTATGCTTTAACATGTCAAGTTTTCCTTTCATAAGCAAACCATAGTGCGGATCCCATAGTAGGTTGGTTGGTTGGTTGTTTTCAGATTATCTGGCGCTATAATGCGCCGAAACATTCGTCATTAGACAAGCCAACATACATTTACAAACACCCATGGCCTAACACGGGATTCAAACCCGCAACCTCGCGGTCCGATCCCATAGTAGGTAGGAAGAGTGTTGTTTCCTTCAACAACCTCGGTTGTAAAACTCGGGAAGAAAATTATTAATAAAGTCAACAAATGAAAGTTAACAAAATTATGGAGGACCAAAAACTAAAAAATGCGCAAATATATATATATATATATATATATATATATATATATATATATATATATATATATATATATATATATATATATATATATTTGAAATTGTTTACCTTATGTTGCTGTTCTCAAATTTAGCACAACATCGCATTCCCGTATACCGAGTCATTCAAATGTCCCATGTACTTCCGATGTCGTTTGTCCGTCAAACATAACCTTTCGTCCAGGATCAGCTTATGTGTACCACTTTAAAACCGATCAGTGACACTCTTGCTTTCAAAACACAAAAAGGGCATGGACAAACATCCATTTAACTTGATTTACAGCCCACGCTTGTCACGTAGGTTTGCAGAGTATAAAAATAAGCAAGGGGTTATAACCTGTCCAAGCTCATCCAGACAAGACTCCCCAAAACTGGTCGTATCACCACATCAACATGTATTTAGGGCGTGTCTTTACGACATTTGACAACTTTCACTTGCCTGCACGTGTTTAGTAACGCGAAACTTCAAGAACTCACAAGCTGTTGCGTTGGAATCCCAGTTTGCAGTAGTAAAAGTGAAGGACATGCCATTATTATCTAGCAAGTCATTTCTATATTTGATAGCTTTTTGCAAAAAGCACACTTTTTGACATGACAAGGAGTTTAGTTACAAATATAAAATAACACTTCCTGCTGTTTGCCATTAAGGTTTCCTACAGCTTCGGTTAATATCACTTATGCAAGTTTCGAAGATTAACTAAGGGTACGGAACATCGCACAACTTTCAATTACACTAGAATACTGCCGTGTATTTGTGCCATTTACTGTTTTTATATTTTCATCATTCATTTAGACGAAATGGTCAGTTTGGTGATATTTTTTGCGATAATTCTTGTATGGGTCTAAAAAAAAATCAAAATTCGCCAAAATGGTGATTTTGGCGACATAATTTTAGATAATCCTTATGTTATCCTTTGTTATAAGCGAAACTGAGGTGAGAAGAAAAAACAATCCTTGATGAGGTATGCTCAAGGTAAGGGAACTCTGTGTTGAAGGCATTCGTTTTTCAACTTTTTACGCCCCAAAACATTTTTACGGGAATTTCGGAGGTGGGGCTGTTTAGAACACTTTAAGAGGCATTACCACAGAGATTTTTATCAAAATCGTAGTAGCCATTCTTTTAGCAATAATTGAAAAACATGATTTTTTCAATGGCAGCTACCTTATGCACATGCGCGATTTTGACGAAAACCTTAATGGTAGGTCCCATGGCCACTACTAACCCTCATCCCAAATTTGAACATCGTAAGTCAATTTGTTCGAGAGTTATGCTGACCACAGATACACATACATACACACAGACAGACATTTTTTCTAGATCACTTTTTTGAAATCAGGAGGTTCCAAAACGTGAAGAAATGAAGAAAAAAAAAAATCGAAATTTTATTTTTACCGAATGCTCTACTTTCATTATCCTATGTATACATATGGGTAATTGAAAGTAAAAATGTTTTGGGATATTTTTTTTTTTTTCTTATATCCAATTTTTATCAAAGTAAAGTAATTTAAAAGTAAACTTTTTATATTCTAATCGAAATAAGTACTGGTGTTTTATTTGGTATAAAAACTGAATATGCTGATTATAACTTATAGGTCATGAATAAAATACACGCATGATTGATGCAATAATAACCTTTGAAACTAACTTAAGTTTGGCGAGACGAAATACACCGATTCGAGTACACTGATGATTATTGATAAAAGCGCAAAAGAACCACTTTGAGATTGAAAACATGATACGACTTCGATTCAAAAACATTCTAGAACTCTTATTTCACTCCTACTTACGAATCCTAGATAAAAAAAAAAGACCAACGGTCAAAGTGATGTTGTGCAAATACTTCAAAGATAGAAAAAATTCCAATTGGTAAAATGTCTCAGTTACAAAGCGCCCAATTTATTCTCAGTCACTAAATTCCTTTTCGAAATCTAGAAAACCGCTTTTTAAATCGTTTTTATTAACTTTGATTTTAAGCATGTGTAAGTTTTGCCTGCCGGGAAAATCTGCGGAGGCCTAATTAACCCACTTGCCGTAATCCAATCGGACTAAAACTTGGCAGATAGATTGACTGGTTGGATCAATATTTTGTTGGTTGTTTTCAGATTATCTGGTACCGTCAGCAACGCGAGAGCTATAATGCGCCGAAACATTCGTCATTTGACATGCCAACATACATTTACAAACACCCATGCCTTAAACGGGACTCGAACCCGCAACCTCGCAGTCTAAAAGCCTATCAAGATTTGGAGGCTGTCACTTAAAGGTAGTCTTTACACATACTACTATAATCACTTCTGAATACTAATAAATCTAATTTAACCTATCATTATTGAAACTCTTTCCTGTTGGCAATTTTTTTTTATTCAGATTAAATAAAATATATTTCGACATGAAAGCCATATCACCATTCACTTTATATCTTCAGAATGCTAATAAACCAATATGCTGTCATCCAATAGCGTTGAATTTGACAGATTCGTAATCTATAAGGTTGCATTCTTATTTGGGGTCCGGCATTATCACTAAAAATCCGCTTTTACCCACGCCTCAATCCAAGCCTAATTCAAACATGTTCAATTTAGGCGATATATAATGACTAAAAACCTTCCCTTTTCAAGGTTGACGAAGCAAAATTTTGAGAGGGCTAATTACCCCATTTTCCGTCATTCAATCCAGCTGAATCTGGGCAAATAGACTAATTGTTAATGACAATGTATTCAATCAAGTTTGGGGGGGGGGGGCTAAAAATATAGTTTTTAGTTCGGAATGGATAATTTGTTCTTAGTGGTCAAACACTATGAAAACTGGATCCGAGCTCAAAAAGTTGAGAATGCACATAAAAATTGCAATGCATATAAAGGATTTATGTTAAAAACTTTGTTTTTACGGGTTATATTTATCGCTAGCAGGGTGGCCACAAAATTCAGGTTGGTTGGTTGTTTTCAGATTATCTGGCGCCGTCAGCAACACGAGGGCTATAATGCGCCGAAACATTCGTCATTAGACAAGCCAACATACATTTACAAACACCCATGCCTAACACGGGACTTGGGACTCGCGGTCTAGAAGCTAGCACGCTAACCACTATACCGTTTGGTCGGTCACAAAATTCAGGGAAAAAAAAGTTTCCTGATTTTCCAGAAGAATATCTACAAAATTCCCTGATTTGACGGCACATTTTTTTTTTAATTCCCCCAATTTTTTCAAGGTTTTCCAGGCGTGTAGACACCCGGATCAAATAGAACATGTAATGCTAAAGAGATAACATGCCATTTTTTTAAAAACAGTTTTGGTGGTAATGAAAATTTTTAATTATTGCGCAATATTGAACTTTGAACGATTACCACCATAAATCTCCAAGTAAATGGCTCCAAATTACAGATGAACCGTAAAAAACATGCCTAAAAATTTCTCTGATTTTTGTTAAATTTTAAAAAGTTCCCTGACATTTCCCCGATTTTTTTCAAAAATCAGAAAGCTCCCTGACATTTCCAGGTTCTGTGGGCCACTATGGCTAGATATTTAAAGAGGTTCGGAAACATAAATGGTTTTATTTCCTAGCAAAAAATAAAGGATAAAATAATCTATGGTACCTTCTTAAAGCAAAGTAAAGCACATACTTTTATATTAAAATATAATAGTACAGGATATTAATAAACTAACTAGTCCACCTATTTATTTAACACATGATTCTACAAGCAGACAGACGGTTCGATTTGATGTTGAAATGCAATGCGAGATGTGAAAGAAAACGATCAGCGCAAAATAGATTTCCAAACTTCTGATCAAATTCGATGCGTATCAGTAAGCAATTATTACACATTTATTCCTTAAAGCTAAAAGGTCTAGATAAACGATTTGTGACACAAACTTCACAAAGGTTCACACTTGGTGATAAACTTGATTCCAAGATAGAGGTGATTGATTCCAAGAGGCGAGAAATCGATACAACGATATTTTTAATAAAATATCGATAGTTAAAATATCGATACATCGATATTTCAAATGTTTTTTTATTATTGTTTTGTAGTTTCATGTGTTTTTTCGATTTCTTTATTCCCTTTTCAAAAACTTCAAAACTAAAGTTTGGACTTGGCTGAGAGACAATTAAAATGGCACCCTAACCAAAAAGAAAACATAATGTAATGTAAAGATCATTTATTAGTACTCATTAACATAGCGCCGTTTCTGTTGCCAACGTGTGCTTGGAATTTGCATCTAATTTTCAATATTAAAAACATTTCTATCAGCAAAATATGCGGTAAACTACTTTTGAAAATTTCTTCTTTAAAAATAAATGGGAATTTATGCATTGATATCCAAATGTATTTTATTTATTCTGATTGATAATATAATTTATTTATTAAAAAAAAATTTATAATTTATTTATTAAAACGATTTTTATAATTTATTAAAACAATTTTGATGATTTATTAAAAAAAAAAATTATAATTTATTTATTAAAACAATTTTGGCATGAATTCATGAAAAGTAGAAATTTGCTCCAAAAAACTTCGTGTGTGGCAAATTTAGAAAGAAAAAAAAAAAAAAAAAAAAAAAATTATGTATTGATAAATCTATATTTTTTCAATGCAACGATACAGTATCGATATTTATTTTGATCGATATTTCCAACATCTAGAATGGACACCATTTCCGGGAGATCTTTCTTAATATAAACATCCAAATATGTGCGTTCTGAATAGAAGAAATCCAGGTTGATTCTTTTGGAGTTTTCTACAAGTGCCACACTGAGCTTTACAAGTACCACACTGAGCAGTAATAACTTGCAATTCTGAAATTTGTCAAGATAACGATGAGACGACACCTAATCTGCCACTTGTCTCTCCACCAGGGATAAAATACCAGAAAACTTCCATCAGTCAACTTCAGTGTTTAATCTAATATGCAATTTTTTTTTCAGCAAAAAAGCCAAAATCATGATTTTCTTTTTAGGAAAATGCCAAAAAATTTTATATATGAGCTCCATTATTCATGATGTTTAATTTAAAATATTTAATAAACTTCTCATATAAAATCATTATGAACTTTAAAATTAAAGCCATTTTATACCAAATAGCAACTAGAAAAATAGTTTTCAAGATTCAGCTTGCTTTTTCTTTCACCTCATAACCAATTTTAAGTTGGTTGGTTTGTTTGTGCTCTCAACGACCTATTTTTATGCACAATGACTGCTAATCAGGCAGGGACCTACAGCTTAAGTTGGATTCCGAACCACAACGAACATCCATGCCTAACCAGGGGCTCTAGCACGGCACCTATGGCATGCGTAACCAGAGCGCTAACCCCACAGCCATTAGGTGGGCCTTAACCAATTTTGGGAAAATTAAAATTAAAATTTTGCGAAGTTTGTGGCTAAAGGTTTTTAGTAAAAGTTAAATAACGTTTTTGAATTTAAGGAAGATCTTAAGCATTTTTCTAAAAAAAAAGCACCTACAGCTTAATCCCTGGTCAACGTAACAGTGGTAGCTGTGGCAAAAACAAATTATAAGCAGTTATGTTTTCCGTGCGGTAAGGCTTCTGCTTGCAAGATGCGGATCAATATTTCAAATATAATACAAATTTAAACTACTCCTGATAAAAAAAGATTATTTCCAAAAGTCTATATATTATCATGTACTCATTAGTATAGATTTGCAGTTGTCTAATGTCAAGTGTTTACATTGCGTCTTGGTTAAATTTATAAACACCTGCAAGAAGTTTCTTTAAGTTTCTAATGCAAGCATATACGATATAAAAATTCAAATTTGCAAAAAAGGTTATAAATCTCAGCAAGAAATGTTATTTTTAGTCACCGAGTAATTGCCAAAACAACTTTCAATTACTAGTTAATAACGTAACTCAAAAATGCACGACAAGATAGATTTGCAAAACAAGCGACTTAAATAGCGACTTACCTCAAAATTCTAGAAGAAAGTGTGAAGACTTTTAGAGAAGAACTGGTTAAAGCACAATAAATAATCCGTTTGTTGGAGTAAAACAAGTTTCCCAATCGCTTTACCTAACTACAACAGACCGTCCGAGCGTGTTATCACGTGGAATCTCCCAACTTCAGAAAGAAAGAAAAAAAGTGCCAACTACGAAAATCCCCAAACACGTCATTCTTCCACCAATTACAAAGTCCGTACTTAGCCCCCGGTTAGAGCGTGACGTATGGTCCAGGCCTTGACGACGACTTAACTTTCTTGTTTTAGGAGGGAAGCGCCATTTTGATAATAATGTTCGTCCTTCTAAAGTTTTAATTTCTGGTCTGGCGGGAAACGTGATAGAATTTGGCGGTGGAATATCATCCCCTGGAATGATTATCAGCTGTCTGAGGGATTCCGGTTGTTATGAATGTAGTTTAGTAGTTTTTGTTGTGCTTGTAAAAAGAAAAGTTGGTGTTTTTAGTCTTTGGTTGAAATTGTTTTGGTTGGATTCGATTCGAATAAAGTTAATGAATAAAATGGGAGATAGTCTCTAACTTTTCATTAAAAATCCAAGATCAGTACTCGGTTGGTTGTATTCAGATTATCTGGCGCCGTCAGCAACACGAGGGCTATAATGCGCCGAAACATTTCGTCATTAGACAAACCAACATACATTTACAAACACCCATGCCAACACGGGACTCGAACCCGCAACCTCGCGGTCTAGAAGCCAGCACGCTAACCACTATACCGTTTGGTCGGCATCAGTACTCGGATTTAAAAGAAAGAAGACCCATCCAGGAGCGTACTGGGTAATAAAATCGGCCCGGTGATTTTAGATTTGTGTCGGCCAAAATTTTCAATATCATCAATAATAAAATTTTAATAAAATAATTCCAATAATTAAATAATTCATTTTAATAATTAAATAGTTTTAATAATTAAAAAATTTTATTAATTAAATATTCGTATTTAATTATTGATTTCAATAATTCATTATTTTGTTATAAATTTAAAAAATTGAACTATTATAATAATTAGTTTAATTAAATAAAATTTTATTTGTCTCTAGTATTTATATCTCCTTTGACTGAACTTAGTTTCCATAAGTCACTGATATTTTGTTGCTAAAATAAAAACAAAGAAATATAAATTGTAGAATAAAGAATGTCCAGGAATTCAACAAGTAGGTTTATTAGAAAATGACATCCGAACAGATAATAAATATTTAAAATAAGTAATAAGTAATCTATAAAATAAGCAAAAGTAAAAGGTTTCACCTGGGAGGGAAGAGATTATTAGGATTTGAATGCATCTTATTGCATTTTCATTGGGCTTTTAAAAAAACATTAAGGAAAGCAACAATTTATATTGGAAAAAAAAAAAAAAAAAAAGGTTTAAAAAATAAAACTTCGTATCGGACCGGCCCTTTTTTTACAGTGACACTGACCGGCCCGGTGATTGCACCGGACAACCCTATGCCAGTACGCCCCTGCCCATATCACAGAATTTAATGTTGGGAGGTATTTAAGGAGGTATTCAGCGTAAAGTTGACGAACATAAATTACGTCACGCGCCGTGGGAGGGAGTTGCTGCTCAACATCAAACGTAAAAGGGGGGAGGGGAAGTAAGCCAGTGACGGCTCGTGCACTACAGCCAGTACAGCCGAGATGCATCTAAATTTATTATTTAAAAAATAAAATTATTTATTTTACAATTTTCTAAAATGAAGATCCATTTCTAAGGTAAGTGAAAAAAAAAAAAAAAAAAAAAACGATAAACGGCAATCTTCTTGCCTGAATAATTCACGAGAAAAAAAACCTGCTTCCAATCAAAGTGATCTTCCTCCGAACACAGCAGCCGTGTTTCCTGAAACGTGTTTTGGCCATGTTGCCATGGTAACCAATGGAAAGCAATAGAAGCCTTCCCTCTACGCAATGAATAGCGGTGCTGCCAATCAAGTATTATTTCTAACCTCGGCTGCCCTTGAGAATTCGATGAGCTGATTGGCTCAAAATCTGCGTGGGTGGGACGAGTGTGTTACCAAAACAACGCCATTTTATGACGACATAATTGACTGATTCGCAAGTTTAAAAGAAAGGCAGATTGATTTTGTTTTCAAAAAATAAGTAAGTGGGGTTTTTTTTTCTCATCTTATCCATTTTATAAAAAATTAAAAGAAAACTTTGATTTGAGTTTGAGTATTAAAGATTATTAAGCTTAAAGTTAGCGTTCATGAATGATTGTGAAAAGTGTGTGGGGGGTGTGTGGGGGGGGGACGCATCTTTCCTGCTGCACTAGTATTTTCAATCACGGGCCGTCACTGAAGTTAACACTTTCGTGAAGTGCACCTTTCAATTTTACGGTGCAAATTTAAGGAAGATGTTTTGCTTTTAATTTTTGTCAAAACTAATAGTTTTAATAATATGAATAGATCATTTGACCACGAATCATACCGTAAAATGGGGTGAATCGGAACGAAGCTTCATGAAATTACAAAGTAATTATTATTTTACACAAATAAAGCAGTTTTATTAATTATATATTTTTTTTATTTGGCTAACATGTTTGGAATCTTGAAACATATATTTTGTGGGGTTTTCAACATTGTACTTTTAAAAAAAAAATATTCTGAAACAGCGTGCATTCAATCCAATGAGTTTTAACCTCTCCAAAACTTATCCCGTAATTACTAACATATACCTGTTATAGACTTGACTAATATATTTTTAGATAAGTAAAAAAATCCACAACATGCCATACTTAATTTAACTTGGTTTTAAAAACTTTTTATTTTACGAATTTTTATGTTTTGACTCGTCTCGATTTTGAGATTTGCGGGATGAATCGGAACGCTTGAAAAGTGATATTAAAAAGCTGTTTTTGGCAAGATTATGTTCCACACAAGATTCAACGACTGAAGAAGAGTCGAATTACTACCTTCAAGACAGTAATCAAGATTGCAGGCTTGAATAAATGTCAGAAGAGGAGCCTAATTTCCGCATGGCAGAAAACCCGATTGTTCCAGTGGTTTTTTATTTAAATGACTTCGTTATCTTTAAGTTATATGGAAAAATGTATGAAGACTATGTGAGCACAGTTTTTACCCACAAGATTATTGCTATATAAGTGTGTTTTATAAAAAGCGGCTATGAATGAAGAGATTTTTTTAAACAAAAGATGATGCTTTTTAATTTCTATTAAAGGATATTTTAAGGAATTTGCAATCATATGGCCGGCAAACATAAAGTAGATTAAAAAATATTATTAAATTTAATGACTATTTGGATGAGTTAGGAGGAGAGTTGATACGCTTTCAAACATATGATTTGTTTTGGCAATAATGGACAAAAACAAATTTTATCCGTCATATTAAATGATTTTTTTTATGATAATTTTGTGTTCCTATTTACCATAATGCATTATTACTTTTTTTTTTGTCACCCTGTAAACATTTAAATAAGATCAGACATAAATTGTAAGGAGTGTTCCGATTCACCCCTTTCTGCGGGGTGAATCGGAACACCATGAAAAAATTAAAAATAAATTTAAGTCCTAGCTTTTTCAACATTTTTTGGGTTGATCCTCATAGAAGAAAGTAAGACCCAAGTTTCAAGGTCAAAAATATGTTCGTTAACAAACTTATTACACCCGATTTTTACTTTGAAAATTGAAAAGTGTTCCGATTCACCCCATTTTACGGTATTAATAAAAGTGTGTCTGTAATAAGATGGTCTATTTTTATCTCAGTTAATTTAAAAACTACAAACTACACTAAATATGCATTTTTTTTTTTTAATTTTAGTAACGAAAAGGCTGTTTTTAAAAATAATGAAATTACTTTTAGGATGGTGTTGGCAGCAACGTGACGTAATTTGGGGGGCGTGACCACAAGTGCATGAGAGTGACAGGTGAGTGGGGGTAGATCAAAAGTCAAAATATTGCGTAACGTAAGTTATGCACGTTTCCATGGGGATGATCGGATTGCAGCATTACGGTCTATCCCAACATTACTTTCCAATAATTCTGTAAATACGTAAAACAGCTATTCCACCATACTTTTTTGAAATACCATTCATCTTTTTTTTTTTTTAGGGGGGGGGGGGATATGAAACGGTTGCCCTCTGCTTAAATCATGAATTTTTGTACAATATAATATCAAAGCTGAACGCTGATTAAATTATCAAAAACTTACAATTACTTTATTAAAAAACTTACAATTAAAACTAAAATTGTAAATTACATTTACAATTAAAAGCTCACACGCACTTAGCTACCGAAAATATTAAGTCATGCGTACGTTGTTTAGGGTTAATTTCTTAAATGAAAAGGGGAGAAAAAGTGAATAAACCAGAATCAATAGAGCTCTCAAGAGTACAGAAAATAAGTTGCACTAGGTTTTATAAAACTCTTTATAAATATCGATTTAGACTAATTCCGTCAAAAAAAAATTTACGGACAGAAAACCACAGATCTTAGATCATAATTAAGTTATGTAGTGCTCTCCTGAAGAGTCGGTCATTACTACTTCCTCTCAGATAGTTCTCGATAGTAAATTCAAATAAGGAGCTGAGCGTTTGCTAGAGCAAAGAACATGTGGGAGATGTGGCGAGGAAAGAGAGCTAAACAGATGCTCGATCAAACTTTGGAGCACATTTGTCTAAGCTGCGAGCAAGTACAATTTAAGGCAAATCGATCGTTTTTAAGTTTTATGGGTGGAGAAACCCGGCCGATAGTTAAAACAGAAATATTTATTATATATCTATATTATTTACAAAAAGTAGTGGTGACATTTTATAGTTTTCTTTTGCTTGTAAACTTATTCCATATACATTTTATTTACAAAGAAAAATTCTTAAAGTGGTTTATAAATATTTAATTTGGTATTGTGAGTGCAATGCCGCATGGTGGTAAAATTCATAAATTAAGAGTAGCAGTTTTAGTTTACGAAAGCAATTCCAGAGCAACAGTTGTTTGAAAGCAAGCGATAAACAAGCGAGAGTAAATGGAAATTTGTCACGTCATAAAAAGAGGGGGACGGGAAAGTAAGAGGTTACTTCTACTGTCTTCTACTTTCCTCGTCCCTTGGATTTTTGAATGGCAGTTTTAATGGTTGACAGGTCATATGGAAAAGTAGATTCCATGTATTGTTTCGGCTTCTATGCCGCTTATGACAGGGTGGCGTGTGTGGTTTCTATGGGGATATCCTGGCGATTAGGTGAATGGATGGACTTCGTGGAAATTGGAGATATTGCCACTTTTATGTAGCTAATACAAAAAGCATTTCCAGTTTGAAATAGGGTATTTTGTTCTTGAAGTGGAAGTTGCTAATCTGACAGGAATTCGTGCGAAGTCAACTTGATTGGCACAAAGTGAAAAACCATGATGACAATTCAAGGCTGCTGTCACGAAAAGAAAAGATATATTTTTTTTTATCTATTCTCAATATAGTGGGAGTGTGAATTGTGACTTGTTTCCACATGTGTGGTCCTGTTTCCACATGTCCTATCATTTGTATTTTTTTAAAAAAATTAAAATATTATTTTTACAAATTTCTGTATGAACATTTGCAAATAACAATTTCATTTTTTGTACTCATTTTTAAAAATAAATGTTATTTAAAAAAATGTATACGAATATCAACTAGAAACGAAGTTAGAAAAATTTAAACATTACTATAAGCAGGTCCCTTTCTGATGAGATGATATTTCAATTTTTATTTCTGATCTGCTTTTAATAATAATAATCTAGAAAAATATATTTTGCATGCATATTTCTCTTTGTACTAATTTTTAAAAGTAAATTTTAATTAAAAGGGTATTTATACGGATATCAATCAGAAACGACGGCAGAAGAATGTAAAAAATTCTATAAAAGCAGGTGACTTTTCTGATAAAGGGATCTTTCATTTGTTTTTTTGCTTGCTTATCCGCTTTTAATAATAAACAAAACTGGTTTACTGGTTGATTTTTCCCATTAATTAATCCCTCACTCACTCAGCTCGCACTGCCATCTATTGGATTACTTTTTTAAAAAAATTCCGGTAATAAACAAATAAATAATAATAATAAACAAAAATATTCTGCAGGAATACTTCTCGATGTTTTCATTTTTTAAAGGTAAATTTAATTTAAAATTGTTTTTATGCGAATATTTTAAATCGAAACGAAGATACAGAAATGTAAAACTTGTATAAGCAGTAACAGTTAAAAATCTTTCAATTTTTGTTATTGGTCCACTTTTATTATCAGGCCACAAAAGTATTTTCATGAAATTTATTTAAATTTTTTAGTCAAATAAAAGATATTTTTTTTTTTTTTTTTTTTTAAGTATTTTCGCAAAAAGCTAAAATGCATTATTCTTTTATACAACCTCGTATTTTTAAAATTATATTAATGCGGAACTCTCACGTACGGAAAATAAACACCACTGCAAATAGGTGGTTAAGCGATTTTTTTGTTTAAGTGGAAGTGAAAGGTCTACCGAAATCTATGCGATTTTAAGGGATGATAAACGATTCTCCTAACTTTGATTTTCAAAATTTTTGCTGACGATTTTTTTCATTATGCAATCTAAAAGGTTTTCTACAACTTTACTATTTTATATCTGGATTTTACTTAGACAGTTTTTTTTAGAAAAGTAATTAAAAAATGACCAAAGTTTACTAGATATTTAAAAAAATATATGTAAGAGAAATTAACTAAATTCTTTAATACATGAACTTGAAATACTATTTTTTATCGTTTAAAACAAAAAATATCTCAAAAACGTTGTTTGGAACCAAGAAATTACCACAATTCAAGAGAGATATTTCGTTGATTAACGGTTTATTCCGAAGATATTTCGCTCTGGACAAACCGCCATCTACCTTTTTTCCCTTTTCAGAGGGAAAATTCGATTAGTTAATTATAGTACTCTTCCCTTCAGTCAAACCATTGAATAGGGACCCCCCGCTATTATAGGAATGGTCCTGTTTGCGGATCCCTCCAAAAGAAACCCTCCAAAAACTGTTCCTGTCCAGCTCAAGGCGTTTAAGCACGGTTTTTACAATCTCAACTGTGGAATGTTTTGGATTATTTCAGTAATTTTGCAGTTATTTACTTCACAGCGTTTTAAGTCTAATGTCAGTGTTTGTTATTGGAATTGACTCGTTATTTGTTCCTGAATTATTTTTTATTTTTCAAAACCTATTTAAAATTTTACTTAGCAGGAAGTTCTTTTGCCCGTAAATTTTGCAATTAAGAGGGAGGGGAAGGGAGAAGTCAGATATTTTCCATCATTTTCTTTGACCATTTAAACAAAAGTATAGTAAGATACTTATGTCATATTTTTGGTAGCCTGTCAACAGTTGCTTTCATTTCATACCGAATAGAATGTTATTTTATTGATTTTTTCGTATTTGAGTTTTTTACAGACAGGCGTCGAAATAATATTATGTGCTCCGTTTTGTACATTGACATACGAAACAATCGATTTATATAAGGAATACAACGAAACGTTTAATTTAATAACATATTTTCCTACCTACCTACTTTTACGGATTAGCCGTAAATATATGGTTTTCGAACCATTTTTGTATGATTGTACGAATAGCTCACTAAATTATCCGAACTTCGCTTCTTTTTAGGGGCGTAGCCAGGGGGGAGGGTGTCAGAACCCACTCTGGTGGCTCTCCTAAAGAGAAGCGAAGTTCCGATAATTTAGTGAGCTACTCATACAACCTTACAAAAATGGTCGAAAACCATACAGAGGTGAGGGGGGGGGGGGATATCCGAAACCCCTCATTAGGACCCTTAAATCAAGATATTTTCTGATGTATGACTAACAATCACATAATAATCGTAAATAGTTTAAAAAAATAATACGTTTCTAATTTACCATCATTCAGATAGCATAATCGCACTTAAGTAGCTATAAGTTCCTAGATATTTGAAACAACGTATTTGTAAATATCATAGCACCAAAAAATCGTTATACAACATTTTTGATCTACTTAGGTCTAATATAAACTGGAAAAAAAAAAGTTCGTTTTCTAAGTGTTATAATAGTGTTTCAATGCTACATTGTCTTATTTCAAGCGGCATACATATCTGATAAAATCAGTCTGATATGATATTGGTATTTATCTGTTCTCCTAAAATAATTACTCTTTCGCCAATTGAATATAAACAAAACAAAAATTCAGATTATTCTATAATCTAGACAGACAAAATGGATAAAACGGGATCTATATAAAATAAAGTGACTATTTTGCAATATAGGTAGCATATTACGAAACTGCAATAATATTGCAACTTGTGACAAATATGGGTTGAGAAAGTTCTACATAGAGTCCCCCCCCCCCCCCTTCTTTTAAAGAGAAATACAGGTTGAACTAATTGCTTTATTGAAAACTCCTTACCGAAATTATTTAAACGCGCCCCTGCTTCTTTTACGGGAGACTAGTTTTCGAGCGTGTTCATTCAGAATTGCGGAGAACTTTTTGATTTGAATTGGTTTAGTTGGGTAGAGTAATAATTTTATAACTATGCACGCTCCATAACATTTAAAAAATAAACTAATAATTACTTCATTCAAAATGCCAATGTTTGGTGTTGTACAAGCTTTTGGTTGTTGAAATTGACGGCCTGCAAAGCAAAGGGGTTTAAGTGACTTTTCTTAACTTTTGAGGAAATACAGTGCGACTCATAATTAAAAGGACAATCATAGTTTCTCCCAAAATAGCAACAAAAGAATTTCGAATGAGCAACACGAAAACGATAAGATAACTTATTGTAATTGCAACACTTTTAGCATACTTTTCAGCAAAACACATAAATAAATTATTCTGATATTTAAACAGTTCTATATTTTTGTCATTTTGTATTGGCTCATAATTATAAGGACAGCTGGTGTATGTTGCCACAGCTTCCCCTCAAGGGTTGAATTGTAGGTCAATAATGATTTTATTATACTGTGGGTCGGAGATTGTTCTTCGTTCAGTACCATTTTTGAACTGACTTGTTTTAGAATGCCTCGTGGAAAAAACTTATTGAAATTCCAAATATATGGAATTTCTTGAAAGTAGTATATCTTGAAAGTAGTAAGTCTAAAGATATATTAGTAATGTTATTCAAAGATCGAAAGGTTCTATTGAAAATGTATCAAAAGTGGAATTACTGGTTCGAACAAGAGCGAAACCCAAGTTGTCTCATAGGGATCCGAGACGAATCGTCCGCATGGCTGCCCCCCAAAAATGTGCTTGCTCGCCGAATTGCCGATGATTTGAGTAAGAAAGTTTCAAAGACAACTGCTTCGCGTGTTTTGAATAAATGCAATAAAGTGAAATACATAAAAATGTATAAAAAACCATACTTAATGAAACGACGTCATCAGCTTTTGCGAAGAGATGCAGTATTAAGATGGATGAAAGAAAATGTGAAATGATAAAATTTCCTATTTTCTGATAAAAACGGTTCAATTTGGATGGCCCTGACGGTCCAAAATATTATTGGCACAATATAAGGCCCGAGAAAACTTTCATATGGAGCAGGCGTTTTCTGAGTATGTCTTTAATGTTTTGAAGTACTATTTCTTCAAGTGGAAAGACAGTTTTAAGTATTTGTTACTACAACTATGAACATTCAGAAGTCTTTAAATCCTAGACATACAATTTTTAGCATATGTTTACCTATGGGTGGTTCCTATTTTAACAAGACGGTGCATTATGCCGTACTTCTATTGCTTAAAAAATGATTTGAAGAAATAAACATCGAGCTCTTAACATGGCCTGCGTATTCTCTAGATTTATATATTATAGAAAACGTTTAGGGATATCTGGCAAGAAAGGTTTATGTAAACGGAAAGCAATATGACTCATTGGCAGAGATTGAAGAGAAAGTTTACGATGTATGAAGTGAACTTGACTCTAATTACTTGAATGAACTGGTCGGCTGTATACCAGAAAGAATGACTAACTATCTAGAAAGAAAAGACATGCCAAAGAAATATTGATTTCACGAATAATTTTCATTTTTTCCGAAAAACTAAACTGTCCTTATACTTATCCACATGCTAAAAAAATCTTATTTATCGTGTTATTTTATTTCATTCCAAAGACAAGTTTCTGATTTCCATTTTAAACAATATATATATTGTTGAGTTCATCTCTTCTATTTAGTTTTATTATTAAAATAAAATATATGTTGTCCTTATAATTATGAGTCGCAGTGTTTCTATTCTATGAAATTTCTATGAAAATTATTTGCTGTTCAAATACTAAACTCTGGAATAAAGATATCATTAGTTTTCATAGAATTAAATATAAATAAGATACTTTAAAGTGTATATTCTCAAAACTTAAGAAAAGTCACTTAGACCCCTTTCCTTCTCAATCCTTCAATTAAATTAACCACACAACTTTTTCCATTATTTTTGGTCTTTTCTTAAAGATTCTACAATTTCATTCAAAGCTCTTTATTTTCTTGCGCAAGAATTATATTATAAAGGAGTTAACTTATTTTCTTTAAATTCGCACACTTCGTTTTGTAGTCATTTTATGAAATAGACAATGTGATGAGACTAGTTTTGACCAGTATGATATGCGTTTTTTAATGCATAAATAATTATTCAAAATTTGGTAGGGTTTAACATTAGAAACATAACAATCAAATACATCAAGTTCAATTGAGTTTCTCAAATAGGAAATAGTGCGTTTATGTTGTATGGTTCCTCAATGTCGTAAAAGTTACTCTGATAAAAAAAAATCTGAATCTAAAGTATTTAAATGAAAGAATACTGGAGTATATTAGTTCCAAATTGCAAAAATTTACATTAAATGGAGCTATTAATATAGGAAATAACGTCTAACAATGCAACAAAGCATAAGTTGTTATATATAATTATATATTATTATTTCTTCATTTATACTTTATGGTGAATGCAAACTTTATCATAAGTTCTAAAATTTCTAGTACATTATAATTATATAAATGTAATAATCCTTTATCTAGAAAAATTCTCAAACTTCTTTTATTTAGCGTCTCTAATTGACAATTTTCTTGGATGTCTTGGATTTATTAACTCCGGAAGAATGCAATCTAAGTGAAACTTCCTCAACTTTGGAACTAATGCATTCCAAAATTCCGTGTTCCGTTTGACTCGAACTACTTTTATGTCATTTGGACACCACACAACAAAATCGCACCATTTTCTGTCTGTGATGTTCAACTGTCCTTCAACCTGAAAGTAGTACTTGTGAATATTTTGTTGAATAATTTGTTTTCAAGAGACACATGACATTCCTTTTTGTTGTGTTATTTTTATTCGAGTTAAATAAGATATTGTCAATGGATGTTTTTGGTTGAATAATCAAAACGTTTCTCAAAACACAATGTGGTGTAAGAAACGACTCTTGCTATTGAGAGCAACTACAAATACGTGTTACGTTATACAGAGCTTTAGGTTTGTAAATAACACCCAGTTAATTTCTTTGAAATAGGAATCTCCATATCACACCAAGCAGAAAATATTTTCTTTTAAATTAAATATATACCTACAATATTTTTTAATTTACTTGAGTAAAAAGACTTGCAAATACATACTTAAAAAATAAAATAAAAAAATAATAAAAAAAAAAAAAAAAAAAACTAATAGAAAGTATGACGTATTTGAAAAATAAGTACTTGCTTTTTATCCAAAATAATTGAGGATTGCTAGCTTCACATACTAATAGATATTAAAAAAAGCGTTTGAAAAACAACTTCTAATTAAAGTTTGGAAAAAAATATTTGTTATTATTTCGAGAAAAGTTTAAGCGATCTTCGGTGAATCAGGTTAGTGACCAATAAGTACAAGCCAAGCCGTATTAAAAGTTTGATTTTAAAACGCAAGTGGTTGTCTTTCTCAAAGTTGAAACACGTGCTTTTAGAGCTTTTATAAACATGTAATTTATTTGAAAAATAAGTAAATTTTACTCTTTCTTATCATAATGTTTTAATATTTCAACTTTAAGATATCAATATAATTTCATTACGTTGAATAAAAGAGGAGTATCCAAAATCTTTCGACCCGCTTTAGTCAGTCATTACCATCGCTAAAGTTCAAACGGTACCGTGACAATTTCTAGGGGAAATCGACCCTCGTGAATATTAAATCACATAAAAGGTTCTTCAAATAATAAAAAAGGCTCTTGCTCTAATTGGTTTAGAAGAATGAAAAAAGAATGATCAAAATTCATCGAACCGTCTTAAGAGTAGCTATAAATATCTTAAAAATTAACATAAATAATGGCATTAGGTGTATATTAATACATTAATAAAATACACACCTGCCACATAGATTCACATCAATTAGTAGAAAACAAAATACCGAACAAGGAGCAACCTTCTTTACAAGCCAAAGAGGCTCGTAATTTTTAAACCGCACACATTTCTTATAGTCCTCCAATTTGAATCTCGAAAAAAAAAAAGCATATTTTATGTCGCCAAATATACATCCATCTAAACAATTCTGACAAAAGATTTATTTTTATTACAGATTGCTTTGTATGTATTTTTTAATTCGAGTCTCGTGTAAAATCGAAATTTTGTCATTGTACCATTTTCATTTCGTGATTTTTAAGTTAAATTATCGTTTCTTTCATATTACCTAGTCCAACCATTATCTTAAATATTTTTGGCATTTGATTTGGAATGGATCTGTGGCCGGCTAAAAGCGATCAGGAAACCTGGTCCCCTCCTTCTTTTTCTAAGAACTCAAGGAAATGCTTAGGGGGGGGGGGGGCTTTTAGGGATGTATTGATGACCAATTTGCCCTCTGCTGGACATGTGAACCCCTGTTAAGAGGGGTGTGAAAGGAAGGTAACGTCTCTCACACGACCCTCTTTGCCACCGCTAAGAAAGATAAAGGAAAAAGATAGGGGAAAGTTTCCTTTACTGGTTGATTTTTCCCAGTAATTAATCCCACACTCACTCAGCTCGCACTGTCATCTATTGGATTAATTTTAAAAAAAAATTCCTGTAATAAACAAATAAATAATAATAATAAACAAAAATATTCTGCATGAATACTTCTCGATGTTTTCATTTTTAAAGGTAAATTTAATTTAAAATTGTTTTTATGCGAATATTTTAAATCGAAACGAAGATATAGAAATGTAAAACTTCTATAAGCAGTAACAGTTCAAAATCTTTCAATTTTTGTTATTGATCCATTTTTATTATTAGGCCACAAAAGTATTTTCATAAAATTTATTTAAATTTTTTAGTCAAATTAAAGGTAATTTTTTTTTAAAAGTATTTTCGCAAAAATCTAAAATACATTATTCTTTTATACAACCTCTTATTTATAAAATTATATTAATGCGGAACTCTCACGTACGGAAAGCCGACCAAACGGTGTAGTGGTTAGCGTGCTAGCTTCTGGACCGCGAGGTTGCGGGTTCGAGTCCCGTGTTGGCATGGGTGTTTGTAAATGTATGTTGGCTTGTCTAATGACGAAATGTTTCGGCGCATTATAGCCCTCGTGTTGCTGACGGCGCCAGATAATCTGAATACAACCAATACAACCAACTCACGTACGGAAAATGAACACCACTGCAAATAGGGGGTTAAGCTATTTTTTTTGTTTAAAGTAGTGACTAAGTTCACCTCTCGGGAAAAAAAAAAAAAAAAAAAAAGCCTAGGTCTACTAAAACTTTATTTGTTTTCTAACCAATTTAAACACATATGTATATTAAAATAGATAGTTAAACAAACTATTAATTTAAAAAAAAAAATAATAATAATCGACGCCTTCACATTGCAAAATCAACGATTTAAAAAAAAAAAAAGAAAAAAAAAGACTAGTCTGAAAATTACAAAATTGAAAATAAATTGAATATAAATGTAATTTACTAGTTTTTATTTGCCCTCTATATCGGAAAACATTATTCTCCCCTCAGTTGTCAATATTTCTAAATATTCTAACCAATTAATTTCGTATTTGTTTTCCGAAACGCACGTATGTATTGTTCTTGGACGGTGGAGGTAGAACCGTAAGAAAATATATTTGTAGTAAATGCCCAAAATTTACTTCTTCTTAACCCTGAAAATGCATTCCAAGCCCCATTTCAAAATATACTAAGGCATTTTAATGTCGGAGAACACATCTGCTAAATTTTTATTTTCTTGAATAGACAATCAAATATTTAAATGACGTCTGGATAATTTACTTACTGGAAATTGTTTTACAATTAAAAAAAGTGGTGACATTCAACACCGTTTTGCAAGTTTCATTAATTCAAATCTTGTAATACGCAATCTAAGAGTAAATTGTGGTATTTTAAAAATGTTTTTTTTTTTAAAAATAATAAAACACTTTTATACAGTTTTAGTAAAATTAAGAATCCCATATTACCATTATAACCGATAAACTTTATATGAACATATTAATCAGAAATATAGAATTATAAAATAGTCATCCCTATTATGGAGCTTTTGGAAGTGTGATATATATTATTAGTGTGATATATGAAGAATATTCAGTACATTACTAATATTAAAATGTTGCTCTCTTCGGTAATGGATTAGAGCTATTGAAATAAAAACTAGACAAAATATGAAATTAACAATTTTAAAAAGTAAATAGCAAAGAATATTTCAGATACGTTCAAATAGTATATCTTTCTTACGTATTTGCAAGTTTTAAAAAATAATGGACGAAGCAATGAAAATTTCTCGATTATAGCAAAGACGAATACCACCTCAAATTAATAGTCAATGTGAATTATTAATTTGAAAACTGCTGGAAGTTTTTTTACGATCAATAAAACTCCATACATCCAGAAAGTTGAAATACTTCCCTGCTAAAAACCAGCACATATAACGTTTGCAGAAAATGTCTCTCCAAATAAACTCTCAAATTCAGTTTGCATATAAAACCACACTTAACAGCAAAATATTAAAAGTTGAATGTACAATTTTCTAGACTGATGTCAATGGTTTTAAAAAAATATGTTAGCTGAGCCGTGAAATATCTCCAATACACTTCCGAGAAGAATAAATGTAGCGTTTCCATTTTGTAATATAATCTAAAGCGTCCATTACCAAGGGTAAATTCAACTTTGTTCATCAAATTTCTGTAACACTCTTTAGTAGGCTTATTTAAATGTGTTGTACGATAACTTTCCATTAAACATGTTGTTAAACATCATGTTCAAACATGTAAGTTAAATTACTACTTGCTACTTTTAGTCTTAGCTAAATTATTGGTTGGGAAACATGCCACACTGTTGAATTACGTAAAACATATTTAATATCACACAAATTTGTTGAATCCAGTTTTTAGTACTGCAGTTGTTGTTTTACCCGGAAAATTAAAAATAATAATTTCCGTAAGAAGTTCTCCACAGCATAAATTGGTCAGCAAAAAAGATTAAAAGTAATAATTAAAGTACTTACTCAATATTTGACTTTCAGACTCGTCTCCAATCCTTCCGTTGGAATTAGCCTTCAATTTAGAGCCACAGAAATGCCTACTGGAGAGAGATCACAGACACAAACGCTCTTGCCAAGTTCTCAGAGTCGAATGCACTCTCTAGAGTGGACTTGGTTGGTCTTGGACACTCTGCAGAAGACTCTCAATAATCGCCAAGATTGATGGATTGCAAGTTAAGCCCTTTTCTATGCTTCTACAATACACACATGACTTCCTTTAAGAGATAGGAAAACAGCATTCAAAGAGGCCATTAATAAACTGTCAAAGTTATAGTCCTTGGTCCCTGACAGTTGCCAATTGTCAAAGGTAGTAAATAAGTAGTCTTGAAAGGTTTAAATTGTACGGTAGGTGGCGCTAACTTGACGTTGACATCCAGGCGTCCTTATTAGCAAGATTTGAATGATCGGTCCTAGGAAAGGAATTGTTAGTGTATGTTTGTCTATCTATTGGAACGGAAAATGAACATGATAAATAATAATTTGTCCACATTTGCTTTTGTTAATCTTTCACCTTCTTATAGACTTGATTCAATTTTTTTATCGCGTACATTGCCGGTAAAATATTACTTCAGAACGTGTAAACTTTATATTGGTCATAAACACTGGGAAGCATAAATTTTTAACCCAAATTTTATGAAAATTACAAATTTTTTATTAAAAAAAAAAAAAAATGTTGAAAAAGATTTTTTTTTTTTTTTTTTTTTTTTTTTTTACATGAAGTAAAGTAAGTGAAATTCTCCTCTAAAATTGTTGATGAATAATAAAAATGTTACCGGCGTATGAAAATTCGTATGAAATGCCGGCATACTGTGGAATGCTGAGCGTTTTATTAAATTTATTTAACAAATTTATATACGAGAATTATTTATATACTTTACCTAGACAATATATGGAATACCTAGGCATTCTAATAGAATGCAAAATACTATTTTGGGAAAACTGCTGATTTTGAATTTAATTAAATCATTCGTTAATTTCATTTATTTATGTGTGAAACTAAACAGTGTATGAAATTAGTGAATGTTTCTATAAAAACAAATTAATAAAATTAACCTATACTTGTTGAAACATAGCTCCAAGTTATATTTAAAATGAATCGGAGATTTGTAATTCATATTTTGCCGCTTAGTCTATTGGCATTCAGAGAATGGAGTATTTCATACATTGTCGGTAGCATATACATTTTAATATCTTGAACTTGGGCACCAGCAGGATTATATACGGAAGAAGGTTATTCTTACTGCTGTTTTTGTTCAAATCGTTAATTTTTCGGAGGTGTTAATAACATTTCTCAATGAAATATTACTAATTATACACTGATTTTCTCTTGCAAAATAATTTTTTAATGATATTTCATGGCAAAGGATTTTTTTTTCTGTGAAATTGTTTGTCGGCTTTTGTATCGAATTTTTAAAATCCAGGTGGTGGGCAAGTGTAACTCTTTTGCCATGCCTGACGGTACCAATGACAATTTTAATTCAGAATTCTCGTTAAATTGTAAGCAAAAGGTAAAAGAAAAATTATAATAAACGAAAGTTCCAAAACACTCAATAAAATATGAAAATTGACTTAATAATATTGACGCCTTATCGTTTTTTTTTTTTTTTTTTTTTTTTTTTTAAAATAAAATAAAACTGTATTCTTTCGTGAGTTTATGATGGTTTTTTCCTTGACCTTTACGGAAAATAAAACTTATAATGAAACAAATGAAGAATTAATTAGAATTCAAACTTGTTGCAAATTGTGCTCTGTACTCATAAAAATTATTTGTAAAATAATGTGAAACTGAAGATAACTCTCACTCTTTGGAGTTTTTAAAACTAATTTATAACATAGCATTTTTTTTTTTATTGCATTTCTGTTTTGCAATCATGGAAAGTGCATTTTTTTTTTTTTTTTAAATATTTTATTACATTGGGTGCCAGTGCTAGGACGGTTTACCCATTCATATGAATTACCTACATTTAAGATTGATTAACATCTAATTGGGCACAAAAATACTATACAAAGAATAAAAATAAAATAAAATATATAAATAAAAGAAACTTAAAAACTAACAGGAAATTACATTTGTCGCATGATCTTGATTTTCGGTTGTTCTAAAACTTTTAAAGTTGCGGAAGAAGATTTTTAAAGGAAACCTTCATTGCAGTGTGCAAAAAAGTGCAGATATCACCCTTTTACCATAGGCGTAACGAGGGGGGGGGGGTTACGCTGAAAACGTCCCCCCCCCCATTACGTTGAAAAAAAATTAAGCAAATAAAATGATTTTTCAAATGATGAATACGTTATTGATTATTACTCAAATTATCCATTAAATTTTATTACTGGGAATTATTCAGTGTTTTACTAAGGTAATTAACTCGGTAGTTCCCATTGCAGTTTTTTGGAATATCCATTAGTGACCGGGTTCCAACCCGAGAGGAAAAACCATTTTCAGCCCTCCAAGTGGGGCAATTAGAGAGACGGGGAATAGACTCCTGCTAAACTAAGGATGATTTATCTCTCTTCACTATCTATCTGGTTTCCAGGCATAGGTTAACAAGTCATATATCCTCAAGGCGTGTTTCTTTAGCGGTACAAAGTATTTGTGTTTCGACTTTCACCTGTTACAGCCCCCCCCCCCCCCCTGCTGTGACGAGAGTCGTAAAAATCACCCCACCTGTGAAAGAGTCCTCTGTCGTGTTTGTAGTGTGCCCGTTAATGGTATCGGACCTACAATGTCCAGTCAAGAAAGTGGGTTGAGAACTGTGAGTGAAGTGACACGGCCGAGACTGGGCCGATTGGACCGGAACGGGGACAAGAGAGTAAAAAGCTGTGCTAATTTGTTGTTAGACGTTCTTACAAGTATCCTACCATTGAATGTTTTGCAAACTGCTCGGATACAGAACCGAAGTTGTCTGCGAAGAATGTGCATATGTGCATACAGTTTGCAAAACATTCAATGGTAGGATACTTGGGTTCTGTATCCGAGGGAAGAAGTTCTGGGTTGAGACGATCGTTAATCATGTAGTTGGGGAGGATTTTCGATACGCTCCATTTAACCTCATTAGAACCCTGGTCACGTTGAAATGCACTTTGTGTACGGTCCCTTTTCTGCGATCGCTCCAGGACTGTGCTTACTTTTCAATACAAAAAGAAAGGAGCTACTCGATTCTCTGCTTGACCGCACATAACATAGGACAAAAAGTAGCAATCTTAAAAGTTCGTCTTAGCTTTCTGTACTTATTTGTTCTGGGTTCGGACAAAGTTTTAGATTTTAAAAATAAGTTTCCTTACAAGGACCTTCCAATTAAAAAAGTTCAGCGGTCGGCAGTTCAACTCATTTGCCTCTTTGTTGGACTTCTTTACCTTTTTCAGAAAGACGAAGAATTGAAACATAACATATTTTACATGCTCTATCTCAATCCGTAAATTTCTGTGACTTTATATCTAATTAGCGAATGGAGGTTTTTTTTTTTTTTATTGTCTTATAGTGCTATAAGAGTTTGTGTCTCAATTTGGTTCTTGTAAGGATAGCGTCAAAATAAGTGGAAAATTGAAGAAGATGTAAGTTTTCAAAGTGATTGTAATGGTATCAGTTGTATGCATATCAAATAGCTATTCTTATCATATTTCAGATTTTGCAATTAAATCGTAACAAAATGGCCTAGAAAGTGTAACAGAAAAATTTGTAATAAGGGACTACGATATATATGTGGTCCTTACTTTTTTAACTTTCAGATTTCTTTTTTCCTCACCCTCCAATTCTTTTCCCTTTGGCAATAAAAATATTATTGTAAGCAATTTTTTGAAAATTTAAAGAGATTAAGCTGTGCCGTAAGGAAAATGGAAGTTCACATCACATAACTGCATTTTACTGTACAGCGCAGGGTATTCCTTATTTTCCAACTTACAAATTTTGTATTCTTACCCCCATTTTTTACCTTTGACTATAAAAAATATTATTGTGGTCATTTTTGTAAATGAAAAGTGATTAACGTGTGCAGCAACGATCAACGTGTGGACGATCACTGCAAGCAGTACTACACATATTGTAAAATATGAGGCATTACTAAAAAAAAAAAAAAAAATACCGCTAAAAATCTGACATTTTTGTTGTTTAAATGTTAGATTTTGTTAGTTAAATTGTAGCAATATTTTGCAACTTTTTTAAATTTAGGAAATAAAACTTTTAGAATATGTTCGTTCATTTTTGTCAATTCTGTTTTTATTTTTACAAACTTCAATATCAATTTAGCAGGGTTAATACTAATTTATCATAATAAAACTTGGTTCTCTACAAAAATAGGTCAAAAGAAAAAATATTCGGAGGTATGAAATTGAAGCCGAAGAATTTTTTTTTTTTTGTTCAAACAATTTCACTTTTAGTAATCTTTTAACAACTTCAGGCTATTTGCGACTCGGGTTAATATATTATTGAAATGAAATTTGGCACACTGTCAAGATAGACCAAAACGAAAGGAATGAAGGGGTGAGAGTTAAAATCAGATGAAATTTCGTTTTTGACGCCTTACATAGACCATCCTAATATATAGTTATAATTAGTCAATTAAAAGACACAATACTCAGTTATACTACATATCATTACGTACCTACTTTGATTCATCGTAAGATCTCAACGAGGGATTTCAAACTCGAACAGAAATTTATATTTTAAACAATTAATAATTTGCTTTAAAAATTGAAGTTATATATTTTCGATTAATTTGTTTTAAATGATAATTAAGACGGTAAAGGAAGTTTAATTTCACCAACAATAGAAGGTCACTTTTTCTTTAATAGCACAATTTAATAAGTTAAATTCTTAACTGATAAGTTGTCTTTGTAAAAAAAAAAAGGCTCTTCCTTTAAGTATGTACAATGTACATATTAAACAGTATTTTTAAACTTCAAATATTGTGTTTATTGATGGACAACCCAACTACGGATACGGACGATGACGCTTCGTGTTTTTAAGACAACTGTATTTTAATGTTTCATAATGTGCAGTTTTGTTGAGTTTTAAAATTCGATTTATTTGACAGACAATTGAAAGAATTTCTTACAATATCTGTTCAGAACAAGTATCATTTTGTAAAAAGTGTATGCTTTCTCTCAAATGATTTTTACCAAAATTGTCTCACAAAAATTAATTAGTAGACAGATAGAATTGCGTTGATTATCGGAGAGTTTTTCGGATTTTCTCCTTCTTGATGCGTAAATGCGCGACATTTTCCTCTTCAAAGACCATGGGTGAAAACAGTCAAAATGTCAAAAAGAGGAAAACATTCATAGCTTTGTTTTCAACTACAAAAATAGTGGAATAAAAATATAATGGTGTACTAATGTGTGCACAGAACAATGGTGGAGTTAGATTTTTTTTTTTAGGGGCTACAGTTAAGTTTAGTTTGATAAAGGCCTATAAAGTCTAATTAAAAAAAAAATGTAGAACAAGCAGAACTTTTCAGAGTAAAAAAAAATGGAAACCTCTGAAAGACACACCATTTCCAGACTGTGTACGGTTCACGTTGTTTTGGCGCATCAATGTCCTAGTGTAGTTTTTGCGCTTGATAACGTCTAAATTTATTATTGGATTCTACATAGATGCCTTAAAAGGGATTAAATATTCTTAGCCGACACAACTTTGAATTTGTATTTTTTCCAATTTTAATTTTGTTAACGCTTTAATTCTATCAGTAAACACTTACATAAACATTATATGGTAAAGAATACTCTAAAATAATATTAAGAGAAATCAACTCATGAGGCCCTCTAAAAGGGAGGGTTTTTTTCCACAACGATTACCAAAATATTTATCAAAATCAATAAATTTATTTTACTTTTCTCTGGAAAAAGCAATTTGATCTTATAAATATAATATATAAGAAGGGTGAAAAATAAAAATAAAGAAAGTTTATATTTTCCAAAAGTTCAGCTACACAATTCAATATTTGATTTTCATTTTTAGTAATCCATAATTGATAAGGTTTAATTTTGAATCCATAATTGATTAGGATGTTAATAATCGCAGGAATAATTCCTTTGAATCTCTTAACTGCTGACTACGAAAGTTAGAATCTTTTTCTAATGTAATCTTCCATTTTAACGTAATCAGGGTTTCCACGGTCATTGAAAGTTATTAAAAGAGCTTAATATTTTTGAACTTGTTTTCAAGGCCTTGAAAGTACTTGAAAATGCTTAGAGGTGCTTAAAAGTCCTTAATTTTTGCGTCTGTTGTGCCAACCGCAAATTTTATAATAGTACTACTCAGACTTGCTATCCCCGCATGACCACCACTTGTCCGCACTGTTATCAGAATTCTGTGACATATTTTATTACGCATGCGCAAACTTGTAAATTTTCTGGTATAATATATTCTATTAAAAATTTATATATCGACATGATGCACGAAAACAAATTTTCAAAGGTCATTAAAAACATTATTTAGATCCATAAAAGTCATTGAAAAGCCAGTGATTTTCATTCTGTGATTTGAGTGTGAGCCCTGGTAATATCAAATCCAGTAACATTTTCAGCCTAAAGTTCTTTAATTTACGCAAACAGCTTGCTCTCTCTTTAACCCTTTCTTCTCCCTATCGGATTCAAAAGAAAAAGTAAACCAAAGAAAATTCCATTGTCCTATATGGTGTTTACCCTTTAACACCATTCGGGACCAGGGGGTATGGATATTTATTTTAAGATTAACGATTCCGTTTTCTCACCAGCGGTTATTTGAAGCGTGAATTTCCACAACAAAAGGATTTTAGATTTTTAGGTGTGTTGACTGGAGTAATGACTTGCGCTTGACATTGAATTATGAAAGGTAAATACTATTGTAAGTTGTCCACTTTGGATCATTTATAAAATTGTCTCCCGAGAAAACCTGTGGAACAGTCCATTTCCAATTTTGACACATCACCTCGAGTAGAAGGTTTGCCGAGCTGCGTAAGAACGTTGTGATAGATTTGCTTGTTAGACTTGACGAAGGCTAGCTGAAATCATTCTTCAAAACTCTGAAATTATATTCAAAGGCAATTGTTGTTTTAACTAGATCAAATATGAATTTATAGACAACCAGCTACAATTAGTGACATTAGGGTGAATCATCTTGTAAATGCATATCCATCAAAAAACAATTTCTTTGCTGGTATAAGCAAGAAGGGAGATTTGGAAATTATCAGTTAAAGAACATAAACCTTCCTATTCCGCAAAAGATATTATTAAAAAATAAAATTTTCTAGGAAAAAAAGCCTTTTGCGCTCTTTAAGTAAAAAGCGATTTTGCAACCAACACTTCACAAAAAATCGTTTTTGACTGTAAAAATAATATAACCCATAAAAACAAAGTTTTTAATATAAATCCTTTGTATACATAAGTCAATTTTTATATTCATTAACATAGCACCGTTTCTGCTGCCAGCGTGTGCTTGTTTTAAAAATTTAAATTTAGATGCTAACACCATCTCTATCAGCAAAATATGTGGCAAACTACTTTTCAAAATTTATTCATTCAAAATGAATGTGAATTTATGCACTCAGATCCAAGTATCTTTTATTTCTTCTGATCAAAACAATTTTATTATTTATACTAAAATTATTTTGTCAACAAGAAAGAATTTCTTCAATGATTGGTTTAATGCTATTTCAATGCGATTGGATGACGGCAAGTTGGTTTATTAGCATTCCATAAAAATGATCTCTTAGTGGCAGTGACAGCCTTCAAAATGGGACAGAATGCATTGTCACCGACATCGAATCTATCTGCCAAGTTTCAGCCAGATTTGATGATGTCAAAGAGTCTCACATAATTAGGCCTCCGAATATTTGCCTGCCATCGACAAACAAAACACATAAATATACACACAAAGTCGGAAGTTAATACAAGAAATTTAATAAATTAAAACTGCAAACTAAAGGAATGTACGTGTGATGAGAGGTTTGGAATGCAATTTTAACAAATACATGTTTAGAAATGTATGGATGTAATTGTTTCAAAGGTGCGTTGTATGTTAAACTCAAAATTCAAAAGTAACTGCACCCCTTTAAAAGAATTAACCGTTTTTTAAAAAGATTTTTCCGTATTAGAAATAACACTTTTGCAATATTTGAAATTAGCTAGTAAATTACTTTTAAGATTGATTTATCAAAGACATTTAAATGATGTGTTGATAAATTATGCTCACTTCCAAAAGAATCGGAATCCAACATCATCAGCATCATTTGAAAGCAGCCATCTGAACTTACCTGGCTATTATTAACTCACCTTATATCTAAACTGTATTCATAGAATTTAAGTTTGAAACGATCAGAACTACTCAATCTCGTGAAATTATTCGAAATACGGCAAAATATGTTTCTGGCTTTGACATTAAGTTAAAATAGATCTATTTTTAAATCCCTTATAATAACTTCGAATTTGTGTGTGGATGGTTGGCTGTGTATGTCGATGGCGGTCAAATCTGCGTATCATATCTTTACATAGTACAGCATAATGAAAGTACAGCATTCGATTAAATTTTTTTTTTTTTTTTTTTTTTTTTTTTTTTTTTTTTTTGGATCACTCAGATTAAAAAAAAAAGTGGTATAGAAAAAAAAATGCCTGTCTGTGTGCACGTGGTCAGAATAACTCCCGAACAAATTGACCTACACTCTTCAAATTTGGTACATGGGTTGGCGGTGGCCATGGGTCCTGCCATTTGGGTTTTCCTCAAAATCGCGCATGCTCATAAGATTGAAATAATGAAAAATCATGAAAAAATCTCGTTCTTCAATAATTTCTAAAAAACAGCCCTAACTATTTTGATTAAAATCTCTCTGCTAATGTCTCTTACGTGTTCTAAACTTCCCTCCACCTAAATTCCCGTACAAATGCGATAAAATTTTAAAAAGTTTTTTTAAAAGGGGGAAAAAATAAAAATAATCATGAATTACTTTAACACAGAGTTTTCTGCCCTTGAGCATCACCCACCAACGATTGATTTTATCTGTTTCCCGCACAAGAAAGGACAATGTAATGTCTATCGAATATCTTCGCCAATTAGGTGGGTCTTTAAATAAGTGAAAATATGAAAATGGTAAATAACATCCCGTATCATATTTTAATGCAATGATCAGTATTATTTAGTGAATTTGAAAAATTGTGCGATGTTCCATACCCCTAGTTAAAGATTAAATTTTGAAAAGTAGTTTGCCGCATATTTTGCTTATAGAAATGTTCTGCGGAGGCCAATTTAACTCACTTGCAATAATCCAATCGATCTGAAACTTGGCAAATAGGATTTGATGCCGATGACATTTGTCACTAACAAATTTTGGGACTGTTATTCTCACTAAAAGATCGCTTTTACAATTACACATTCTTCTATAATCGCTTCGGAATACTAATAAAATCCCATTTTAACCGATCATTTGTTGAAACTATTTCCTGGTGCCAAAATGTTTTAATCAAAATATATATAATATATGGGTTTTCATTAATTTACATCTGGTACCATTACAATCATTTTGAAAACTTACGTCTTCTTCAATTTGCCACTTATTATGCCGCTATTCTTACAAGAACCAAATTGAGACAAAAACTCTTATAGCACTATAAGACAATACAACAAAAATCTCCATTCGCTGATTAGATATGAAGTAGAAGAATATATAATCTAAAACTTTGTCCGAGTCCTGAACGAATAATTTCAGAAAGCAAAGACTAACTTTAAACTTTTAACATTGCTATCATTGTTCCTTTGTTCTGTGCGTCAAGCAGAGAATCGCCCCGCGCCTTTTCTTTGGTATTGGAACACATTTCTGGAGCGATCGGAGGAAGAGGGGATGTATACAAAACGCGTCTCTACATGACCAGGGTTCTAATGAGGTTAAATGGAGCGTATCGAAGGCTCCTCCCCAACTACCTGATTAATGATCGTCTCATCCCAGAACTTCTTCGCTCGGATCGGACACCTTTGAATGGACATTGCGCTGCAACCCAAACATTAAACTATTGTGTGTAAGTTAAAATGAGTAGAGCTGGATTTGGCAAACGGAAATTTCAGTGTGAAACACTGTTTCGTTTTTTTAAAAGAAGAAAAGATGAAGAATGTGCTCAAGTTGAGGATGAATCATCAGAAAGCTTGGTAGATGAAAGAGAAAAAGTAACAACAATTTCACGCGAAGATTTACCAGACTCGGATGATATTGGTATTATTATGAAAAAACAGGTAAATTCCCTTTTCCTAAAAGAAATTGTTAATTCAATAGTTATAATCACAATTACTTTATTTTTCAAATTGTTAAGTGCATAAAAACTATACAAGATAAAAAATTTTAAAGGTTCAGGGTAAGTCCTATTGAGCGGGTCTAACAATATCGAGGAGGGCAACAAGTAATGAATACTTGAAATATTTGGAAAGTTGGAAAAATAAAAAATAATTTTTATGATTTCAAACTATGAATGAATTCACGATTAATAAATAAAATATAAAATAATTATTGTAAATAATTTCAAAGATTTTAACTAAGGAGAGATGGGTCGATATTGGGTGCTATGGTAATGGCAAATTCAAAAAGAAAAGTATGGAAAAGTGCTATATAAAGATTAAATAACACATTATCTATTTAGAAAAAAGAAAAAAAAACAATGTATTTCAATGTATACGTATGTTTCTTGAACATTTCTGGTTCTATCTTGTGTGCTGCCCCTGGAAAAGTTTCTTCGAAAATATTGTTTTCATGTATTTTGCAATTATATCAGATCCTTTCAATTTCCATGTTTTTAAGAACATTTTTCTACTTTTTAAGCTGGGAAGAAAAGAAGTCATAAGAAATTTCTCTTATCCTGAAGGTTTGCTTTTTGCACTTCTTAAATGATTGGAACTTTTTTCGATAAATGATAAACTTTTTCTTTAATGAAATATTCTGAGATTTATGTTTGAGTCGTAAAAAATGCTGTCCGATTTTAGTTCGTTAAAACGTAGTTCAGTTAATAGACGTTCTTCTGAAGAAACTTCTGGATAAATCGTAATGTTCCTAGTTACGCATTGTCCAGTCTTATAATTTGAATTATAATTTTTTTAGATTGGCAATGAAGACAGGAGGAAAATCATGAAGAATCCCTGGAAACCCGACCCTACTTTTAAATTTCCAGCGACAGGTAAAAGAAATCTAAAATTTCAATACCAATGGATGGCAAGATGGAAGTGGTTGCTCTACTCCAAGACGGAAGACGGAGTTTTCTGCAAATATTGTTCTATATTTTCAGTGACTGGTGGTGGAAGAGGTTCCCAGACTTTGGGTGTTTTAGTGAAAAAGCCATTTAATCGATGGAAGGATGCAGTCGAGCAGTTTGACTATCATGAGAACACTAGCTATCATAAAAGTAACGTTCTGAAGGCAGAAGATTGATCAAATGTTGAAAAAGGCAATCAACTAAGTGTTGAACTTCTTCAAAATTCAGCCCTTCAACAACAAATACTAGAAAATAGAAAAGCGATTCTACCGATAATCGAGACCGTCATATTTTGTGGTCGGCAGGGGATAGCACTCCGAGCCCACAGAGACCATGGTGACCTTGATTTAAATGAGTGTCCAACAAAAAATGAAGGAAATTTCCGTGCTCTTCTGAGATTTAGAGCTTGTGTTGGAGATATTGTTTTAAAGAACCATTTAGAAAAAGGCTAAAAAAATGCTGTTTACTTAGCACCAAAAACTCAGAATGAGATTATAACAACTTGCAATGACATTTTTTTTAAAAAGTTAGTTGATATGATAAATTCTGCCGAATGTTTCACAGTCCTTGCGGATGAATCAACGGACATATCAACATTCGAGCAATTATCAATAGGTGTTCGATATATTTACAACAACAACCTTCGAAAAGATTTCATTCAATTTGTGCCTATGTATGATTTAACTGGTAAAAGTTTGGCAAAAGTTATTCTCGCATCTCTTGAGAAGTTTGGAATTAAAACCCAATATTTAAGGGGGCAAGGCTACAATGGAGCCTCATCATGAGTGGTAAATTCAATGGTGCCCAGGCTTGTGTGAAAGAAACACATCCGATAGCAATTTACGTGCACTGTGCATCTCACAGTTTAAATTTAGCGTGCTATATAAAGATTAAATGTGTATTAGCGATTAGCAGTTCATGCTCTGTTCCTGATATTAGAAATTGTTGTGGGTCAGCTTCTAAAGTTTGTGTAAAATTTCAGCGCGATTGGATGACTGCAAGTTGGTTTTTTAGTATACTGAAGATACAAGTGTAAGTAAAAGCGACCTTTTAGTGACAGTGACACCTCCCGAAACATGATATAATGCAACTTTAACGACAACGAATCTACCTGTTAAATTTCAGGGTGATTGGATGACGGCAAGATGTTTTTTTTTAGTATCTGAAGATACAAGCGTAAGTAAAAGCGACCTTTTAGTGACAGTGAAATTTGATAGAATGCCCCCAAAATTTGATAGAATGCATTGCCATTGACATCGAATCTATCTGCCAAATTTCAGCCGGATTGATTTACGGCAAGTGTGTTAATATCACTATATTGCAGTTTCAAATCTGGATGGATTGCAGCGCCCCCTTGTTTTGTGGGAGAAAATGGAACTAACAACTTGTTTCCTTCGCACCCATAGACTTTTGAAAATTGTCACGGCCTGGAGAGTGCCTTAGCGCTCGTTACAATCCAGTTCGGCCTTGACTGAGTGTAACTGCTAGTTCAGGTACTCTCTCGAACAACAGTATGATTTTTTTTTTATATAGAATGTAAAGAATAATGCTAGCATATTGTGAATATACTGGTCTGCCAGGGGAAGGACCGAAACTGTTCAAATACCTAATATATCCTAATTAACCAAATATTGAGCATTATTCATTTATTTGTTAAACATAAGGCTCTTTTTTTGCAACTTAAAAATAGAACAAACGTTATTACTGCCTTCGATTCATATACAATTTATTTAACATACCAAAATGTTTCACCCGTAAGAAAATTTACACTAATATTTATATAATTTTTTTTAAATTTTCTAAGTGGTAATTTAGACAAACAACCACCCTTTTCATCAGTTTAATAACATTCATCTAAAATCAAATGCGCAATAATTTGCTCTTAAATTACGTCATCTACCTCATATTAAACACATTGAATTTATAATACTTTCTAAATAGCATCAATTACTTGCCATAACACTCATCTAACCAGACATGATATATAAATATTACAATAATTGCAAAAAGCAAAAGAAAGCATGCTAAAATACCGTCTTAAAAAAAAAAAAAAAAAAAAAAAACGATGATAAGAAAGAAAAAATATAGATCGTAATTTCAACGATATCTATTTATACTTCTATCAAGCAAAATTTTGGTTCAAATGTGCTACATGGTGGCAAAGATAATTCCCAAAGCATTTTCTGTTGTTCATTTGCCCGAGAAAGACAGTAAATGCAACATCTCCAACAATTACATGTGGCACATCCATTCCAGGCAATGCTTTGGGTGGGAATATATTGAATTGTTTTAATTATATTTTGCATCCTAAAATGCTCTTTAGGTATATTCCAGCATCTCCTTTTCGAGTATCGCCAATAATACAATGGAATAAAGTTCTTTGTAATTAAAAAATTCCACTTTTCTGGTGTCCTTATCTTGTGCTTTCCATCAATTGCACCGACACAGTTATAAAAATTCCATGCTAAATAGAATGTCTTCGAAATTTTTTTCATTTGCTCTTTCGTTGGTTATGACATTGTTACACTAAACATAGCTTTATAATGCTGTTAGAAACTTAAATGCTTTTCCGTTAAAGGGTCCCGTTGGCAATATCCAAGTATGGTACGAATTCTGAGCCAAGAATTGTTTACATAAAACTGCATCAAATTATGGCAACCTCAGGCAGTTCACTTGCTATTAAAAAAAGGTGGCTACAGCCATTTATTGGCAAATATCCCCTTGGCACAGAATCCTTACCATATTTGGATATTGGCAATGGCCCCTTTAACAGAAAAGTACCAAAACTTATTTTACAATTGTACAAATCGAGAAATGGCTTATCTAAAACAGAAAAGCAGGTAATCGAAATTACTCCAGTGGCTAAAAACTTAAAAGGAAAATAAATTTTTTTAAATGTATAATAATCCTTAAAGACTTTTGTTCAGTCGCTTTACCGAGCAAATGGCAGAGCATAAAATTGTTGTTGGTGTATTAAAAATGATGTAATATAAAATCCTGTACATCAGATTACAATTTTTTCTTTTATTAATTCCAGATATTGAATGCGGTATGAGGTGGTACTATTATATTGAATGAAGAGAAAAGCTGGGTACCGTTTTCTGTTGTAAGGCGGAGAAAAAAAGATCAGATCTTTTACTCTGGGATGGCTTCACTTCATCAAAAAAGAGGTAAGAAATTTACTAGGAACTAACTTAGTCTAACATTTAATAAAAAAAAAAAAATCTGTGCACTGACTTAACAGGGTCTTAAAGGCATATAAAACTTAACATGCATATTAATTTCGGTACTCTTCCAATAGACTGGTACCAGATAAAAACAAACTAATTGCAGCAATATCTAATCCAAACTAACAACTTTCAAATCATTTATAATTCCTGTAACTTTCCGTTATAGGGTTTCTTTAGCATCCCTGTGACAAACTGTAAACAATGCGGCTTGGCGATCATTTAAACATGTAAACATATTGGCTTGGTGCCAACTGTTAACCGTTTAACAGAAGAGCAACTTATTTTCTGTATACTGAAATGTTATACACTCTGCACCAAGTGTTGTTTACATAAAATTAGCAAGTAACCGCAACCATATGCCTTTCCTTTGCTAAAAATGGTGCATGCTACCATTTATTGACATTAAGAGTGATCGGCTGTCATTCCTTGGCCTATGTTAAATTTAAAAATCACTCTATCGAATTTGCTATTGCTCGGATCTTTTCGATATTTTTTTCTATAATAGATATGACTTGCTTCTTTTACGCCACATAATTTTTTTTTTTGTGATATTTGTTTTCCATTTTTTTTATTCAATTTTAAACTTTCGCCTTTTTTATTCATTTTGTTTATGAGCACTCCACCAAAATCATTCCACCGAATTTTCTTTTTATCGTACGGATCTTTACCCAATTTTTTTTTCTATAATATATATAACTTCGTTCTTTTATGCTACATAATTTATTTATTGATATTCATTTTCAGTTTTTTTTAATTTAATTTTAAACTTTGATATTTTTTTTTTTTTTAGTTCCCTAGCTATAACCAGATGGCGTCACCAGCACCATTATCTCCTGGATCACTTCAGAAGTGATTTAATTTCGACTAATTCCTTAATTTTTGGCTAATTATTCCCAATTCTTTAGTCTTAATAAATTCATCTATTACTACTTAAATATGTCTTAACAATATTTTTTTGATCAAACCTATATTTAGTTAGATTCTTGGGTTTTTCCATGGCAAAACGAAGATCCTTATACAGAATATAGCAACCCTATAGGAGGATAAGTCAAGAAACACAAGTCCTAAGCCGCCCTAACTCACCCTGTGGCAATTGTCTGAAGCGTGAAGCTCTTGACAATTGGCTTTTGTGGACAGCAGTGGCTGATTTTTACATGGTCAGCAAAAGGGGTACATAGTGAAGAGATGATCCCCAATTGACCCCAAAGGTCACACTGACAAGAAGTTAATTGCTTTCTTTTGCACGGGGAGAGGCAGGAACCTAGTCGAGAGCTCATTTCACGTTCCTAGCGTTTTTCACCGGATCCGATCCTACTTTCTGGAAACGTCACAAACGGGGTCTGTATGAACGGGATCTGACAACAGGGAGCAATCACCATTAGTACTTGTTATAGTAGCACATTGTTTTTTAATGTGATCTTTTGAAGATATAATGCTGCTTGATTTTAAAAAGATAGCCGCATCTTTCACCTGGCCGGCTACCAAAACATAATTAAGTAGTAAACATAACTAAAAATAGAAACAGCAAATAATTTCGCAACGGAACAATATTATTGTTTACATTTTCTGTGATCAGAACGTTTTGGTGTTCTTTTACATTAAACATACGGCAATATTTCCTGTCAGAAGAAAAGTAGTCCTTCAAATTCCTACACTCTACAAGCACATATTAGGACATTATCATCTATAAAATCATTAAAAAAAAATCTTAAAAATACAATCATGTTTACTACTTCATTCTATTCATATTGCAACAAAATTTCAATTTAATAGAGACTTTGTATATGTTATTACTTGGCTTCGCACAATTTTGATAAATAACTTTTCCTACAGAAAGTAAAAAAATTTAAAGATGTATGATTTTTTAATTGCTCATTAAGAGTATGTTAAGTTAAAAATTTGAGATTGTTATAAAATGAGTCCTTTTTAATTATTTAACAAATATTTATTTTTTACCAGAGTGAATTTGTAGCCTTTGTGTAAAAACTTTCTACCTTGATAATTGCGAATATTATATATATATATACCTTTATAATTGCTAGATTTATATTTTATACTTTAATTTTATTTGTTCTGATGTAGATGAAACTTAAGCACAATTTACTTACTGTTGTGTTATAAATAAACACTAATATTAATTACAATGTTTAGCACTAATAATTAACTACACATTTAAAATTGAAATCAGTTTAGTAGTTCAAATGTAAATAGTAACAATATTATTTAAAATATTTTAAAAGATCGAAGGATTTTTATTGTATATTTTCAATAAGACAGAAAAATAAGCTCCATATTTTATTTACATCTTAACCCTCGAGATCACGCGTTGGTGTGTTTCTATGGGAATATATATTACGATGGGGTCTATTGGACCCCCTCGTGGGACAAAAATCTAATTGATTCCGAAATTAAATTCATTATGAATTGCATTGCCAAAAAAATATAATTTAAAATTTCCCATAATTACGAATATTAGATTCCGTAAAACAAATATTAGACAAAATTTTAATTATAAATTTTTAAAAGTAAAAAATATATAATTAAATGCTTCTTTCAATCAAGTTTACTTCATGCAGTAGAAGTCTATGTTATAAATGTGATGTCTTTTTCATAAAGATGCGACTTCCAAGTATTGTAAAGTCCACAACTTCATGTTTGGCGGAGCCGCGCTACGGAGACTACTTATGTCAGCGTTTCTCAACATTTCAGCATTCGCGGCCCAGTTTTCAATCATAATTTAAATCGCGCCCCCGATTACAATAAAATGTATACAACAATAATGTATATTGAGTATTTTGGATTCTGTTTTTTAATTATTTTTAACTAACTGCCAAAACAAGAGTAAAAGCGAGTAAATGTTGGCGAGAAACCACATCTGGCATTTTGCCAAGCGGGCGGTGAACCCGACCAATACCGTCTCGAGCATACGCAGAGCAAATGTTTTCTCATAGGAAGAAGGAAAATGTTCGATAACACAAGTTTCCATTCCAGCCAGTCTCAATCTAGTCGATCCTTCTATCGCTATCGAATCTATCGTGAATGTGTATGTTATGTATGTTTTCGTGTTAATTGCAATTCCCCAATATAAATATTCACGGGAGCAGATTTATGCAGACTCATGGATACATTTTTAGGCGGAAGTAAGCGAGCATTAGACGATAGTCAAGCATCAACAAGTACACAGACGAACGTGGTTCCGAAAATAAAATCAAGAAAATATTCTCAAGAATACTTAAATTTTGGGTTTACCAGTACTGGAGTAAATGAAGAAGAAAGACACTTTTGTATCATTTGCTCAAAAATATTGGCCCCAGACAGCATGAAACCTAATAAACTCAAACGACATTTGGAAACGCTTCATATTGAGTAGGTCAACAAACACAGATAATTCTTCGAATTAAAATTAAAATCAGATAAAAAGCAAAAATCATTTTTATAAAGAAATTTCGTGAATTTAATGGCATTTTACAAAGTTTCATATAAAATAGCCAGATGTAAAAAACCTCCCACCATTGGTGAAGGGCTTATTTTGCCAGCAGCAATTGAGATTGCAGAAATTATGTTTGGAGATAATTTTTCAAAACAATTGCAGTCCATACCTCTTTCAAATGATACTGTTGCTCGTCGAATTGGTGATATAGTTGAAGATGTACCGTGTCAGCTTTTCTCGAAGTTGCGTGACAAATTGTTTTCAATATAGCTGGGTGAAGCAACAGATAGTAATAAAGATGCTCATTTAATTGCGTATGTTCGATTTTGTGATAATATGTCAGTAGTAGAAGAGCTATTTTTCTGCAAACCTATAGAATTCCAAACAACATCGCTCGCATTATTTGCTATTTTAAATGATTTTATGAACGAGGCAAATATAGAATGAAAAAATTGCGTCAGAATATGCATCGATGGTGCTCGTTCAATGTCCGGAAGATTCCAAGGTATACAAGCACTTGTCAATCAAAAATCGCCTCAGTGCGTCTGGACGCATTGCATGATCCACAGAAAAGCTATGGCTTCAAAAGAAATGAGTCCTAGTCAGAATATTGAGTTAACTACGGTTATAACCGTAGTAAATTATATAAAAGAGAGACCTCCGAAATCGAGAATCTTTTTCGCACTTTGTAAAGACATGGGTTCAGTACAATCAGCGTTACTATTTTATTACAAGGCAAGATGGTTATCAAGTGAGAAATTTTTGCAACGTATTTATGAATTAAGAGAAGAATTCGCCTTTTTCTAAGAAGAAGAAAATGGACCGGAAGCCGAGAATTTTCGCAATGGTTTATTTGTGATTAAATTGAGCTACTTGGTCGACATATTCGAGAAATTAAATAACTTGAACCTTCAACTCCAAGGAGCAAATACACATATGTTGGACACGAGTGATAAAGTTAATGCTTTTTGTAGAAAATTGGAATTGTGGAGCAGAAATTTAAAGCAAAAAAACCTAACAAATGTTTGCAAATGTGTATGATTGCACTAAAACTTACAAGGCTGAAGAAGAACATGTAAATGTTGTTTTTGTAACCATTGAAAATAATTTAGCCATGCTGACAAAGAATTTTAAAAAGTATTTTCTTTCTGACGACAAACTGATAGCAAGTTACGAGTGGGTTAGGGATCCATTTTATAAGACTCCCAAAGGACTCTCAATTGATAAGGAAGAAAAATTCATAGACTTCACGACAAGGGGCGAAACCAAAAGACAATTTAGTAATAAATCACTGTTTGAATTTTGGGCCGGAGAAGAGGATGATTTTTTTACACTATAAACAAGGGCATTTCGTATTCTATTACCATTTTCAACATCCTACCTTTGTGAAAGTGGATTTTCTGCTGTGGCTTCTTTGAAGACAAAATATAGATTTCGGCTAAATATAGAAACATAACTGAGAGTGGCTATTTCTAATACAAAGCCTTCCTTTGAAAAACTTTGTTCTGCAAGACAGGCCCAAGGAAGTCACTAATAATTATTAAATTTGTTTTTAATTTAGTATGTTTTGATTAAATAAGTTTTAATTTAGTAAGTTGTTTTACTTTATTTGTTAAATATGTCGAAATGTACAGGGTGGCCAGGAAATAACTTTCCCTGTTTGGCGGCATCTGCAGCTAAAACTAATGAACGAAATGAAACCATATTTTATACGCAGGTTAATGAAGGCATGGGGAGATGAATTCCACCAAAAAAAAAAAAAAAATTAGTTCCAAAAGTTGCCGATAGGGGGAAATGTGGCGCTATCGGAACCGAAACCCGTGAATAACTACAATGAAAGCATGGAAATTTGATTTTTTAGAATGTCAATACTCTACAGTTATGAATAAATTATTGGAACACATAAAATAAGATTTTAGTCATTAACATTTGGGTCCCCTGGACGCCGCGTAACATTTTCAATATGCTGACCTTCCCGGTGTACAACATTTTGCATCCGGTGAATAACGTTCTCTACAGCTGCGTGCAAATTGTCTGTTTGGATGTTCGCAACTTACCGTCTTATGCTCTGCTTCAAAACTTGCAAGTTTGGAATGCCACCAGCATACACAACGGATTTAAGGTACCCCCATAGCCAAAAGTCACATGGGGTGATGTCCGGGGAACGGGGCGGCCATTCTGTCTGAAAATATTGACTAATGACTCTGTCACTCTGTCATTACCAAAATTCTTGCGTAAAAGAAACTGCACTGAAAGATGAATATGTGGCCGAGATCCATTTTGTATAAAAATGATTGAGCATTGTCTTTGCTGCAATTGCGGAATAACGAAAGTTTGGAGCATTTCCCCATATTTTTCGCCGTTGATGGAGCAGGTAATAGGTCCTGCCTAAGTTATGTTCTCAAAAAAGTATGGCCCTATTATAAAATTAGCCGTGAAACCGCACCACATGGTTACCTTTAGGGAATGGCATTTCATTCATTCAATTTCATTCATTATCAATTCAATGGCATTTCTAGCACCACTGTGGGTCGCTCTCATGCCCAAATACGGCAGTTCTGAGTATTAACAGATCCATTCAGATGAAAATGAGCCTCATCTCCCCACAATATTTTCCAAGGCCAATCATTGTCGATCATGGAGATCGGCAAGAAACGTTAACGCAAAAGTTAGGCGCTTATCGTAATCTGTTATTTTTAATTCTTGCGCACAACTGATCTTATACGGATAGAAATGCAGCATTTTACGCAAGATTTTCCATGTAGTAGAATAAGGCATATCGGTTTGACGAGCGATTGCACGAGCACTTGGACCACTGCTGGTTCCTGTGTTGTCGAACACACTGTAGCAACATCTGTTACTGCATCTTCTGATACTGCTTTTCGTCCTCTGCCAGCTCTAAGTCCAAGCGATCCAGTTTCCTCGAATTTTTTTAATCATCGCTCTTACTGCTGCAGCAGACATTGGACCTTTACGCAGGTTATGAAGTCTTCGAAATTCCCGCAGAGCCACCACAGCATTACACTGTCTAGTGTAATACAGTTTCACTAACAAAGCACGTTGAGGTAAGGTAGGTCGCATATCACAAACAGTCAATGAAAGAATCGCTGTTTGGACTTTCGCTCTTTTCTTTTTAAAGAGAATGCGTTGAGTTGCTGTCATGTATGCATTAGAATTTTGCATAATTGCTATCTCGATATGTAAATTACCTCAAACGTACGTACAAGTAGCGCCAAAATCTCACCTAGTGGCAACTTTTGGAACTAACTTTTTTTTGGTTGGAATTCATCTCCGCATGTCTTCAATAGTCTGTACATAAAATATGGTTTCATTTCATTCATTAGTTTTAGCTGCAGTTGCCGCCAAACAGGGAAAGTTATTTCCTGGCCACCCTGTATTTTGTTTTCTACGTGTATGTGTGCTTTCCTTTCAGTCAGTTAATCAATTTTTTTAAATAATATTTTCTCTTGGATATTCTCGCGCCTCCCCTCTAGTATGATAGCGCCCCCCTAGGGGGGCGCGCCCCACAAGTTGAGAATCGCTGACTTATGTTATAAAAACATTAATTAAATTTTTAACATTCTACTTGTCAAAGGTACAATTTGAAGTCTAAACTATTAAGGTTGGAAATTTCTGAGATCTTAACCTATTTTAAGTGGTTCTATAGATCAACAGCAGGGTGGCCACAAAATACAGGGAAAAAAGTTCTCTGATCATTCCCTGACAGATTTCTAAAAAATTCCCTGATTTTAGGGCAAACTTTTTTTCAAATTTCCCCAAATTTCTTCGGTTTTCCAGATGTCTAGACACCCTGATAAAATAGAACATGTATGCTAAAGAGATACGATGCAAATTTTTTAAAAATAGTTTTGCTGGTAATGAAAAGTTTAAATTATTCCGTAACATTAAACTTCTAATGGCTTACCACCACAAATCTCCGAGTAAATAGTGCCAAATTATGGACGAACGTACCTTAAACGATACAAAATTTCCCTGATTTTCATGAAATTTAAAAAAGTTCCCTGACATTTCCCTGATTTTTTCCAGAATCAGAAAACTCTCTGACATTTCCCTGATTTCCAGGTTTTCCCGGTTCTGTGGCCACTCTGAACAGACAGACACATAAACTATGTTTTACTATTATAGATTAAGTTGGTTACAAAATTACAAGGAATTATAATTATTCTTACTTTTTCAAATATATATTTATAACCCACTGATGAACGAAAATGTCGTGTGCGTCAGTGGTTATAAAGAAATATTTCACCCAATCAAAATAATTATTTTTCCATATAACTTTGCCACCAACTAATATAATGTAAAACCTACTAGATTCATCATAATTTTATGATTCTAATCTGTTAACTAACAAGAAGAAGAAGAAAAAAAAGTCAAAATGCCCCGTGGAGAATTGTCGATATATCTTAAAAAATATGCATTTAACAAAATGTGTATTGAAAATTTAAAACGAATTCTTGTATTTTTAAAAGAAGATAAGATTTTTCGGTTGTATTTCAAAAAAAAAAAAAAAAAAAAAAAAAAAAAAAAAAAATATATATATATATATATATATATATATATATATATGTACGTTTTTCAAACCCATCCTAGGAATAATAATTGAAAAGCCAGGAATATTCTCTACAACAGTGGAGACTCGTGGGGTGCAGCAAGTACAGCCGGGCTGCATCTATATTCGTTTAAAATTAAAGTTTACTAATTACTAGTCAACTTTGATTATTTATTTTACTAATTTCTTTAATTATAGATTAGTATATTCCTTCTAAATTATTCAATCTTGGAAAACGAACTAATGTTTTCCTAAGGAAGACAAGTTTCAATGCAGTCAACCACTATAACTACATCATGCCATTCCAAACAAATGAAATCTCTGTGAAAGTCCATAAGAAAAAAAAAAAAAAAAACACTGGTCAGGGTCTACCTCTATTTCCCCCACACTATTTCTTAGAAAGGGGAAGCGATCCTCCTTCCCCTCACCATTCGGACACTTGACGGAAAAAGGGGAAAATAACCGCTTCGGGGTGGTGGGGTTTACAATACCATGATGGTAATCGCCCAAGTGAAAATCAGTGCCATCTATGAGGAAAAGGTGCAAATGACCTTGGTGCCAAACTGCCTTAATCAACTTGGCTGAAAATCCATACCAGAGCTGAAAGTCTTATCTTTTAAGTTTATAGTAACAAGATGGACCGTAAAAATTTCATTTGCAGCTAAAATCAAGTTTTTCTCAAATTTAGTAATAAAATTTGGAAATATTTTGTTTACACTTACTTTACTTTACATAATCTGGTACCAAATACATAGTCGATTTCAAAACTCAGAATATTCTGTATTTAATGAACACTTTTTATTCATCTCTAATTTGATTGGTCTTTATCATTAATGTAATAAAAGAACTTTTGTCTGTAATTAATTGCATAAGGTGCCCGACTACATTTAAAATGACAAAATCAATTAAAATTTCACTTTTTTTTTTATTTCGTTTCATATGAATTGAAAATTTCTCTTTTCAAATCAGTTTGTGTTTTTCTTGCTCTTTAAATAAAAGTTTAGTTACAGTTGTTCAAAAATTGTTGTTAATATGAAAATCCATGCAGATAAATTCCAAAATTGTGTTTTGTAAAGAATCGATTTTTCGCTAAAACTGAAATACGGCTTTTGTTCTACCTTAAAATGTATTTATGACAGAGTTATATTTTTTTTACAGTTGTTTGTTATACTATGTTGAGTATAATGGCCTACAGATTTTATTATACCTATTTTTATTTAAAAGTTATTACTATGTATACATAATAATATGTTGCAAAAATATTGAAATTTATGTGTAATCTTATACAACAGCTTATATATTTTTATTTTTGAAAATATAACTTAGATTTTACATAATTATACTCATGAATATCATAAAATCATGTAGTAAAAAGTAAAACAAAATATATTTTAAAACTTTTTTTTTACAACATTAGTCGTTTTGACAAAATATTGGACAATTTCGACAAAAAGCTAATTTTTTTTTAGAAAAAAGGAGCTTTAAAAATGATAAAGGTTATGATAAATTAAAAAGTTAATATTCAATTTCATGTTTTTGACGTATAATGAATACTGTAATTCAATAAAAATTGTGCAAGGCTTCCTAATGTAACTTTTTTTGAAAACTCACTTAAAGTAATAATGTTATTCCCTAATTTTTTGAATTTTATCTAATGTTGAGTTGCTTTGAAAATGTACCTAGTGCTATGTAACTATTACTATTTTAAGTCTTTGGTATAGGCTCATTGAATAGTAAAAATAACATTTGCTGAGCTTATAAAATTAAGTTATTTGTATGTTAGTGGTTTTTAAACACAAAATAAAAAATAAATAAGTTGTTCACACTCATTATTGTGTTTGAAAATAGAAGTCTTCATGCTACATAATATGAGGCTTAATTAGAGCAAGAACCCATCAAGAATGGATAGATGAAGGATTGTGACTTATCCAAGCAACCCTACTTGAAAGAGCTTATTACACATTTTCCCACCTTTGCAAGATATTATTAACTATGTACCTGCTAGTTGACTTATTTCTGTCATACCATCCATAACTAAGTTAACTTTTTTTTTTCCAAATTTAATTATCTTTTCAGAATGAATTGCATTTTACTGTAATTTTATACGAATGCTGTTTTATTTAAAGGCTGAAATTTAAATTTCAGTACTAACAACCTTGAGGAGGAGGTATGAGGGGAAATTCTCTTTCTGTGTCCACTGAGGGTATGTATTAATTTTCCATTCCTGCCTTTATTTTCCAGATAATTTTATGAATCCAGAATTATATGATTATTAATTTTTTAATTTTAGATGTATATAATACTTAGATATATGTATAATACTTGGGGGGAAAAAGATATAAATAGAAGTAAGTCTAAACTAGAATTGGGGACTAGAAGAATTGCCATGAAAAACAAAATAAAAGCTAATGAAACATGCCAATAAAAATTGAAAACCAAAAGAAGTGGATGCCAGAGAAACACCAGTTTTTACTTTGACCACTAATTAGAAAAGTGTAATTTTGTTTAATTATGCTGCTATTTTATTATCTGTACTTGTTGGGCAGAATATTGAAAGATTTAATAAGTATACAGAGTCTTTCTTTCAGAATAAATAGCAAAGTAACAGTTTTTAGTTAAAGATAAAGTCAATTTCTATTTGGGATAGCATGATTCATTAATTGTCATTAGTGGAATTTTATGCTTAATCAGTGACATTGAGAGTGTTAAAGTTTTTCTTTTGGTTTCAATCATTACTACTAGAATTTGTTTTAATTATAATTAGATTCAAATAAATGTACGAAACATTTTTAATTTTTGATATTATTCAGGACATAATCAAATAGCACAGACGTCTATCCAAAATATTATTTAAATTTCTCTTCATTAATTTGTAGATGACAGGTTAAAATTTCATAAGTGCCTGCTATTTTTCATCGCTTAAATATTTCGATTTCTTTTTCCATTCCTTCGAAGACTAAATCAAGACCAGTCCATTTTCCGGCGGTCTCTAGCTTTTACCAATATTACTGTTTCCACCCTTTGTTCAATCATTAATTATCTAAATTGAGCAGCAATTGTGCTGTCCATATTTAGTATTTAATCATGATAAGTATCTTAGGTCAAATTTTTGTTTTGTTGTTGTGCATTGTCCTGTGTCTGTTTATTCTCTAATTGTTTTTCTTGGCCAAGTTATAGTTTTATAAACCTTTGTGTATATATTTATGATTAAAGGGTCATGGGCACCCCCAGGAGGGTGCAAGGAGGTGCACCTGCATGCAACCCCCTGGATTTTGATAATAAAATTCTTTTAAAAGCTATATATTCCCGACGAAAGTAAGATGGAGGTACCTCAATCTCCCTCTCAAGATTTGGACTCTTCAATTACGTCAAGGAAGAGGCGTATCACCTTTAGTGCGCCTCCAGCTTTTGAAGAATAACGTTGACGAAACAACTCATTTGGTGATGTTGATTGCAAAAATAACAACCAATGTGGTCTTATAAGAGCAAACCAGATTAAGGCCCAAAATTGGCCCTTTAAAGAGACTGAAATTGAAAATTTGAGAAATGTATTGCTTCTTGTAGTGATATCTGTCATTTTTGTAATAAAGTCTTTTTTTAAAATACTCAGTATGGAACATTTTATTTTTTAATAAACTTTATGTTTGATAACATAATAATAACAACTTATATAATTTATTATTGTATTGATTGATCTGAAGTATTAAATGTTTCTACATGGTGGTGAATATTGACACATGAAGTGTTTAACAAGCCTGAAAGAGTTCCAACAAAAGACAATTCTACCTTTTTGGTGAGTTTTTTATGTATGTGTTTAATACAGAAATGTAAAATAATAATAATAATAATGAAGCAGGGGAAGGGGGGTATAATATGAATGGAAAACATTGACTAGTGGGCTGTTCAGGTTAGAAATTTATACTAAACTTACTTTGACTATAAAATTAATTTTCCATTCCTGCCTTTATTTTCCAGATAATTTTATGAATCCAGAATTATATGATTATTAATTTTTTAATTTTAGATGTATATAATACTTAGATATATGTATAATACTTGGGGGGAAAAAGATATAAATAGAAGTAAGTCTAAACTAGAATTGGGGACTAGAAGAATTGCCATGAAAAACAAAATAAAAGCTAATGAAACATGCCAATAAAAATTGAAAACCAAAAGAAGTGGATGCCAGAGAAACACCAGTTTTTACTTTGACCACTAATTAGAAAAGTGTAATTTTGTTTAATTATGCTGCTATTCTATTATCTGTACTTGTTGGGCAGAATATTGAAAGATTTAATAAGTATACAGAGTCTTTCTTTCAGAATAAATAGCAAAGTAACAGTTTTTAGTTAAAGATAAAGTCAATTTCTATTTGGGATAGCATGATTCATTAATTGTCATTAGTGGAATTTTGTGCTTAATCAGTGACATTGAGAGTGTTAAAGTTTTTCTTTTGGTTTCAATCATTACTACTAGAATTTGTTTTAATTATAATTAGATTCAAATAAATGTACGAAACATTTTTAATTTTTGATATTATTCAGGACATAATCAAATAGCACAGACGTCTATCCAAAATATTATTTAAATTTCTCTTCATTAATTTGTAGATGACAGGTTAAAATTTCATAAGTGCCTGCTATTTTTCATCACTTAAATATTTCGATTTCTTTTTCCATTCCTTCGAAGACTAAATCAAGACCAGTCCATTTTCCGCGCTTTTATCGCCCCGTAACTTAAGGCTTTGCGGTCACTAGCTTTTACCAATATTACTGTTTCCACCCTTTGCTCAATCATTAATTATCTAAATTGAGCAGCAATTGTGCTGTCCATATTTAGTATTTAATCATGATAAGTATCTTAGGTCAAATTTTTGTTTTGTTGTTGTGCATTGTCCTGTGTCTGTTTATTCTCTAATTGTTTTTCGTGGCCAAGTTATAGTTTTATAAACCTTTGTGTATATATTTATGATTAAAGGGTCATGGGCACCCCCAGGAGGGTGCAAGGAGGTGCACCTGCATGCAACCCCCTGGATTTTGATAATAAAATTCTTTTAAAAGCTATATATTCCCAGAAAATAATCAAACGTTATTCTAAAAATAATTTCGAAGTTATGAGGTGCATTAGTAATTGCGACAATATGGTGCTTGGTGGATTAATGTGGAGGAAAATATTTTGAATTCAATAGCAGAAGTTATGCTTTTATCTTTAGTTGCGCGCTCTGTATTGATCTCTCAATTCCCTAAAAGTGTTTAGCTTTTGGATGATTACCCATCAGATACCATGAGTCCTATTTTCAGAATTCGCTTGAGCAGTTTGTATGTTTTAACGCACTGTTTCTGTGTAATGGTGAAAACGAAATTTCCTCTTTTTTATGACACAATTTCAAAGTATGATCATGTGTTCCGCCAGTAGAGTGTAACTCAGAAATTTCAAAAGACCAAAAGAGAAAGAAACTATGTAGGAAAACAAAGGTAAGCTTTAATTTTGATATTTCCGAAAAAAAAAAAGCATTGTTATACAATTTTCAATGCTTATCCATGCAAATACGTTCTGCAAATCGCAAACAATATAAATTTAGAGCTAAAATTTTCCCATTTTGTTTTACAATGACTTCTGCAATAATCCATATGTTTCACTGCACAAAACTCAAAACCATAAATAAAAACGTCTCCATTTGGTCTTCTTTAGGTCTATTTGAAGACAAGACGAAACAGGAAGACTGGAAATTAATTAATATTTTGATTACAATGAATCTATGCTGAACCTCTAAACAGCTCAAGGTCGCATTATGATCCAATCTGCTGTGAAGATTTCGGCACCAGACGGTCCTATTATATACTAAGAGAGGGCCATCTACAATTTAAAGTTACAGCAACACTAAAAATACTATTTAAATGTAATAATTTTGGTTCATCATTTGAACTAATTGCAAGAAATTAATTCTGTGACTTTAAGTTTTAAAATTTTTAATTAGCATTGATTTTAATTTAAAAAAATTAATTTTTAAACAATTAAAATGCAAATGATTATGATTAAAATGAGTGAAAAATGTAAATGATTAAAATTAAGAAAAAAAAAATAAAAAGATTAAGTAATTTATGTTTTCATATATGAACAATGAAAAGTGGTCTAACACTCAAATGAAATTGGTCTGAAACCCCCTGCAAATAATCCTGGGGGCGCCCATGAAAACGGTATGCTGGCGTTTTTCGCCAAACACCCTGGTAATATATTTAATCTGAATTTATTAGAGTCACCACTTAAAAAGAGAAAAATAATGTTTTATATAAAAATGTAAATTATCCTAGTTGTAGAGTAGTTTAATATATTAGATTTTTACAAAAAGTACGCCTAATTGGCGAAGCTTTTTATATGCATGTATTTTAAAACCTAAGAGAGTAAGAATATTTGTTCTATTTCTAAGTTGCCATAAAACCGAACCTAAGGTTCACCAAACAAATAATTAATGCTCATTATTTGAAAAATTAGGATATATTTGGTGTTAGTATAGTTTCGGTCATCTCCTCTGGCAGACCAGTATATTCATAATTCACTAGTATTATTGTTTACATTTTATCATCGATATAGATAAACAACTGGATAGACTGCCTAACGGTGAAGAAACGAGCCTTTTCTCCCGCGGAAGCGAGATGCTTGGATGGAGGAAATTGTATTGCCGATGTGGATTTTCTTCGATCTTTATGATATATTCGCGTTACTTTCGATATTTAGCAAGCCAAAAAAAATTAAGAATAAAACATATTTGAAGAAAATAGTTAAACCAATAAATATAACTAATCAAAATAATTCTAAGTATAGAATTTGTATATTTAGAACAAACATTTCAGATTAGTTACTGTCGATATCTGTAAACATGTTTGATCTTTATTGAATCGAATTTAATTCTTTAAATTTTAAATTACATAAATCACATGTTTAAAAAATAAATTATTATCTACAAGTTATAAGAATACAATAAACAAATTAAAATAGACTTTTAAACTAGATTTATTTTAGAAGTAGAAATAAAAAAAATAATTGAAGAAATACTCTAAACCAGTTGAAAATATGTAATAATTAGATTGCAAAATACAAATTCATACATTCAATACACCAATTCAAAGAACAATTTAAGTTTCAAAGGCCAACTATAATACTAAATTTTTATACTCAAATATTATTATATAACTTATGATTTTAAATATATAAGTTGTGAAACTTGTTTATTGCAAGTATTTGGTCCTATAATTTTGAAATGAGAAAAATGTAGATAACTTTATCAAAACTAAATAATTTCAGGCATTGTTCATAATAATATTACAGAAAATTGTTTTTGAGGATTTCAACTTAAAAATCAAATAAATTACATAGTTTAATAAGCAAAAATTTAAAAGGAGGAAAAATTTTAAAAGTAGTCGGAGAGTTTTTCCCAAGAAAAAGAAAATGGTTTGTGGTTAATCTAGATCTAAACATTGTTAAAAAGGACCAACTTATTCAGTTTATGCCTGATGGTAGTTTTGTTTCTTTGATGATCTAGTGTTACTCTTTTGGCATTCGAAAAAAGTCTAATATTGCCATAAGTTCTGGCAATTAGTTTTATTAGTTGCGTTTGGTGGAGATCCTCCACAACAAATTCACCTTCAGTTGAATGCATAAAACCCAATGTATTCAATTTTTTAACAGTGTTACCCTGTGACAAATACTTAGAAACAGAATAAACAATGTAATCTAAAGGTTTTTCATATTTGTTTTTTTTTTAATTTGACACATAATGACGAAATAATTTTTTAGTTTGTTGCACAACAAACAATACTCCATCAGAAGCAAATTTTAATCCACCTTTATTTACATTGCATGTAAACGATTTGGCATTTTGATGGTATTGCGTATCATAAGTATGGCTATTGCATTGGCCAATTTTGTATACGATTGTAAGAGGAGAGACAATTTATCTCTAAAATTCAAGGGTTATATTTATAAACAGAAATAAAACTGAAATACAAATTGCTTTCCACAGTTTGATTTGACTTCGGATTCCAACAAACAGTTAAAAACGACTTTGTTTTTAAAATAAATACGTAAGTAATAAAGAAACTGATAAACTTTTCCGTTTGCAGTCCGCAGTTTCGATATTAAATAAATTTACATCAGAACAATGCATTTTGAATTATTGTTTCTCATTCCAACCCCATTTTTTTTATTTTATTAATACAATTACTATATGTTCATGAAAACGTATAAAAACATAGATTAATTAAAACGTATCGAAAACAAATTATCCACTTATAAATAAACAGTGTAATAATTTTAATTATTAAATGAGTGTAGAATAGAACAATAACAAGTGGAGTTTTAGTTTCGCTTTCATTTTCCATTTCTTTGCCAAATGCCCTTGAAAACGCATAAAAACAAGGATTAAATAAATATAAATCAAGTGTTTTATTCTAGATCCTAATGCTATTTGTTCTGAATTTAAAATAGATTATTTATGATATGAATTGTCATGTAAGAGATCAACCATTAACCACGAGCGATCAATGTTAAAAGGGTCATTTTAGATATTTTTCAATAATAAATAATTAAAAAAATATATATTTACATATTTGAATAACTATTTTTTACTTACCGGTGAAAACTCTTGTTGATATCTTTCCGATTTGCGCTGTTGTTGCAATTATATGCAACACACGAGTTAACCATCATTCAGGAAATCTTCCCACCAGTGGCAGGAAAACAAATATTACTGCCGGCGCGTTTTTCGCCTCGCGTTGCCACCGGAGCAGTCTATCCAGTTGTTTATCTATATCGATGCATTTTATATAAAAAAATCAGATTGCTGTTCGATAGAGTATCTAAACTAGCAGTCACCATTTCTTTCATTCAATAGAAAATTATTTTTTATACGAGACCTCTGTTGTAATTTTACATCTTATAAAGCTTAAGTTACCGACCATTAATGTTAATGAATATCAAATAGTATTTCGCCCTACCTTTAAAATTGTATGAAAGTTTTTCAAAAAGTTGTCTGCTCTATAAAATGTTCCGTTACCTCAGAAATAATATTAGGCAAAGCCTTAAAATTTTAACCAAAAGTTTTTCTGAAATATCTATTTAATTTTTAAATTGAAAATATAATTTTTAAATTTTATTGTAATAGTGATTCATAAAAATCAAAAAAAGAGGAAATAAGTTTTATTTAATAGATTCCTTCGTTAAATATTTTTGAAATACAGGGTGTTTTTAATTAAAGTAACCCTGTTTAAACCTACGTAGAGTTCGTTCTAATGAACAGATTTTGGATGAAACTTGCAAGAAACGCTATATGGGCCATGAGGGAGAAGAAAACTGCAAAAAAAAAAATGTGTAGTTAAAATTTTGACCACCAGGGGAAAAAGTGAAGCATGAAGGGAAAAAACCACAAATTGAAAACACAAATTTTTATTTAATTTCAACACATGTTCAATGTGCATTCATTTACGTAAAGCCCATGCTCGAAGCATGTTCAACCGTAGCTCGAAGGGTTTCTCGATCAATTGCAGCAACATGGCATTTTACGCTTGCTCTCAATTCAGGCAGAGTGCGTACGTTCCCTCTATGCACACGATTTTAAAAAATGATCACAACCAGAAATCACAGGGATTTGAGTCAGGAGAACGAGGAGGTCAGGCGGTCGAAAAACTTATTAAAATTACCCGATCATCTCCAAAGAGTGCATGAAGTACTGCCGTCACAAGTAGGTTTTTATACCCCTCTAAATTTGCATACCTTTCTTTCTGGAACATGAAAATTGGCATCTATCGGTTGAAATTTGGACTATTATTTTCGAGAAAGAACGGTATGCAAATTTGGAGTGGTTTAAAAAGCTACTAGTTACTTCTGTAAAATCAGTTTGCATCATGACGTTAGAAAAGAAAGAACGAGCATTACTGGTGAAATTATTTTATCAGAATGGCGGAAATTTGTCAAATGCGCTGCGAGACTATCGATGCTTGAAAGGACTACGAATAGAAGCCTATGTCACCGCAAGCTTTGAAGAAGATGATTATAAAATTTGAAGAGACTAGAGAGTTGGGTGTACAGAAAGGAAGAGGTCGGCAACGGGTTTCAAATGAATATGTGTAAGAAGTCACTCTTGCCGTTGTCGAAAGAACCTCCGGTAACCAATGTTCTTCTACAAGTGCTCGAGCGGTGTCACGTGATTTGTCTATGCCTTGGTCAACAGTCAGAAAGATTCTTCGATCCATTGTAAAATGGTATCCATATAAGATAAATGTCGTGCAACAACTGAAACCTGCTGACTCGACTAAGCGCAATCCCTTTTGTAGATTTTTTTTGGCCATATCGTTGATAATGCAAGGCCTTGGACATTGTATGGTCGGACAAGTCGCCTTTTACACTAGATGGAGCCGTGAATACTCAGAAATGTCAAATATGGAGTGCGACAAAAACTTATTTTGTGCTTGAACCGTCTTTGCATCCTGATTACATTACTGCTGAATTTATTCGTGGTCCCTTTTTCTTTGAGGAGAGTACGCTTCGTGACCCTCAAAGGTGTTCGATTATGGGGACCCGCTACTGCCAGCTTCTTCGGCAGCAATCATTCCTGCTCTACAAGAACGAGAATGTTTAGAGACTACTCTCTTTATGCAAGATGGTGCACTACCTCACAATGCACGACCTGTGACAGCACTACTTCGTGCCCACTTTGGATACGATTGTGTTATTTCGAGAAGTTTTTCGACTGCCTGACCTCCTCGTTCTTCGGACTTAAATCCCTGTGATTTCTGGTTATGGGGATTTCTGAAATACTGAAATATCATGTGCATGGAGGGAGCATGCGGACTTTGCCTGAATTGAAAGCAAGCTTTATACGTCATTTTGCTGCAATTAATCTAGAAATCCTTCGCGCTACTGTAGAAAACGCTATAACACGCTTCGAGCATGTGCTTGAAGTAAATGGAATGCACATTGAACATATGCTGTAATTAAATAAAAATTTGTGTATTCTATTTGTGGTTTTTGTTCTTTATGCGCCACTTTTTGACCTGTCGGGAAAAATTTGAACTACAATTTTATATTACCGATTTCTTTTTCCCATTGTCTATATAGTGTACATACATCAAGATATGTTCATTAGAACGGACTCAACGTAGGTCTAAACAGGGTATCTTTAATTATAACCACCCTGTATATAGAAGACAACTCCTGTTAATATCATCCACTTCTCTCAATTTGTTTCCGAAATAATAGATCGTCAATGTGTCAAAATAAGCATTGGGCGAAATAGAATGTACTAAACTCCCCTAAAGATTAAAGCCAGATAAACTTAAAGGATGGATTTAAAGAAATTAAGCAAATAAAATTAATGCACAGGTTGCAATGCCCAGGCCAGGGAAGACACCCAGAAGGGTTTAGAGTTGGGATAAACCCTGGCCGGGAGGAAAGTGACACCCCAGCCCGAGAGGAAGCCCCACGAGCGTCCCAGCACTGCCGGAACAGCTTTATTTAAAATTTGGGGTGAGTATACATGGGTATTTTGGTATATAAATAAATAGAATAGTATCAGGGAAAACATTCTTCTTTCACTACAAAAAATATAAAGGAAAAACGAACGCACAGACACACACAATGGGAACTAGAACAAGGAACACGAACAATAAACAAGGAATATAACATAATTAGAATTTATACATTAACATAATTAAAAACATATTGCCAAGGGTTGCTGAAGTTGTTCTATTTGTAGAATTTCTGATTATAATATGTTAATATTTTTACTAATAAAAATTAACCTAAGTCCAGCAACCCATTAATTAAATGATAAGAAAAAAATAACAATAAAATCTAACTTAAATTAGCAACCGATTAAAAATATGATAAGTAGTAAAATAATTTGATTTAATAAATAAAAACAAAAAAGAAAGTAAACCCCATCTAGGGTTGGCAACAAATATTAAATAAAAATAGTAAAAAGTTTTATCTCTTGGACAACGAATTAATTAATCAGGAAAGCTATTATTAAATTTTACAAATCTTTAATCTAAATCCAAAAACAAACGGCGTAAAGAAAAAAGGGGAGTCTCCCAGCAATCCAGAAATAAGGCAAGATAATAAAGGTGATAATATACCTAATAAATTAAATAACAAATTAAATAACAAAAGGACGATGCACAAAGGGTAAGAATACAAATCCAGCCCATTGTGCAACCCGTAGTTTTAAAATAAACCAAAACATTGAGAATTAAATATACAAAGGGCAAAAAAATACACGGCGAATTAAGCATAGAAGATTGATTAAGTCATACATAAGTCGCTGCCCAATGTAAATCGTAAAGTATGTCTAAAGCAAATTATAATTTAAGTTAAATTGATACACAAATGGCTAAATATAATATCGACTTAAGTTCTGGTTTAAAATAGCAAAAATGATGAAATGGTGCACAATGGGTAAATCCAAGAAAAAGTAGGGTATGCTGGAAGACCCCTGGTCCAATACCACAATCAAAAATCAGTATAAAAACACGGGAAATATATCTAAATATATTTGAAAATATCTTAAAAAATGATCCCAGTCACCCAATTAAATCAAGTTAAATTAGGTTAAATTTTAAATTAAAAGTCAGATTAGATCAATTTTAAATTAAAGCAAATTAAATCGAATTGAATCATATTAAATCAAATTAAACCAAACCAAAATAAATTAAGTCAAGGTAAAATCAGATTAGATTAAAATTAGAATAAAATATTATAATATAAAGACAAACTAGTTAATTCTAATGATCAAAAAGTTAAACCAAAAGGATATGGTAGAAATTAGGCCAAATCGAAAAGGGGGAGGGGGAAAAGGGGTCAAGCAAACCAATTCCAAAAAAGGTGCCCAAAAAGTATCTAAATACATAAGTAAATCATGAAAAAGTAGGGTGCACTGGGTAACCTCAGGTCCAAGACCAATAAATGGGGGGAGGGGTAACGGGATAGCACGTAAATTGTAAATAAATTCGTGGACCGAGCAAAAACAGAATAAATCCACAGAAAAAGTGGTAGAAAAAGGCTGGCAGTATATGTCAGGAAAATACAAGTACAATATTAACCTATTTCAGAACCCATATGGGAGAGTATAAATAAAAGTCCATATAAGATACGGGATACACAGCAAGTCAAGGCACAAGAATTTGTTATGTAAATAGTTAAAGAAATAATCATTGCCAGTCCTATACAATTTCTGTATAAAGATAGTTAAAGCACACTTTAGTCAGGTTCAGGTTATAAGTCAGTTCTAGTTCCGCTGTATTGTAAGATTAATAAGCAGCATGTAACAGTTTCAATTGTTCAGATTTGATCTTAAGATGCGATCTCGCAACACACCCAATATACTTCCATATAGATTTTTCTTTAAGGAAAATCAAAAAGCACTTTAATTGAGATAAGTTCATAGGTCAGTTCCAACACCGCAATATCACAAGAGCAATAAGTAATAGAAATGGATTCAGCCACGTCGTCTACAGTCAGCGGGTAGCCATTGTTAGGGAAGTTTTCATCGGTCCATAAAACACTCAATTTTCATTAAAACACAGCAAGAAGTACTTCAATTGACGTCTAATACATATATAAACGCAATATTATAGGTTTTAGTTGTTCTATATAAGAAATATGGCTAATTTACTCAGTTTTTCGATGTAAACACAAGAGCTAATACAAAACACGTCCGCACAGTTAGAAGTTCGCGTTGCCAACCAATGTACAGGTTAAAGAATTTAAACGAAACAACCTGTACTATGTATACGAAATATTCTTTTAAAATTTTTTAAATACAAAGCCATCAGGTGGGAGGCGCCCTTTGCCACTCATAATTATTTTGAAAATTTTAAATTGCTAAAACATAATTTCTTATTCTAGTTGAAAATTTCTGACATATAACTTTATTAGAAAAAAACACTGGGAATGTTACGTAGTGCAGAACAAAATGTCGTATTTCATAAATTTAATTAATTTTAAATAATGTTGAATCCTTTTGTAATGAATTTTAAATTTAAAATTCTCGAAAGATATATGCAATAAAACATATTGTGAAGAAGAAAGTTGTGTTATCACACTTCTTAATTGACTTTAATAAAAAATTGCAATGACCAAGAAATTTGATTGAACACCGATTATTTAAAAACAAAATAATTATAATTATAAATAAAAAAAAATAAAAAATTGGGGAAAATCCAGTTTTGAAATATTTCATAGAATTATAGGCATTTAAACAACCAAATTTTCTAAATTCCAACTTCAAAGCATTTAAAATCAAATTTACGAAGCATAAGTAAAAAAGTGCCTTTAATTTATTTTATTTACTGTTTTAAGATGCCTTTGTAATATATTAGGCTGTTTAATATGTTCAGGAATATACATATCATATAAATTAATGCGCCATTCTCTTTCAGGCATGGTTAATTAGTTCCGCGATTGTTTCAAAACGACAGTTTTTGCATGTAGTGAATTTTCCTTTCGATTTTATTTTATTATAACTGCAAATCAAAGTATATTTCACCATATACAAGGTGGTTAGAATTAAACTGACGGTACTCAGAGGCTTGTAGCTCCGGTTCTACTGAACGGTTCCTAAAAAAACTTTAAATAAATATTAAATAGATCACGCGCTCGAGGTTTCTGTCAAAAAAAAAAAAAAAAATTCAAAATTTTGCCACCATATGGTGCTATAATGATGTAAAAAGAGACAACAGTTTAAAAATCAAAGAATAACAGAATATTTTACTTATAAACCCGTATGCTCTATGTGCATACCTTGTCAGACAACAGTATGCTGAAAGCGTATAACTGCGTTATCAACGACCGCTCGCCACATATCAATTGGAATTAGAGAGACATGGCGGACGGTGCTGGTTCTCAAATTCTCTTTATTAGATACACGGTCTTGATACACGCGATCTTTGAGGTAACCCCATAGCCAGAACTCACAAGGGTTTAGAACAGGTTACCTTGCTGGCCAGGTATTTGGGAATGTACTCGATATGACACGTTCATCAGGGAAGTTAGTTTTAATTACAGTCTTCACAAGTTTTGCCGTATGAGCAGTTGCCCCCGTCTTACATTAGGACTGTGGTTGTCTTTGCCTCAACTCAACGAAAACTTGATCCTCGGGGAGTTTGATGTATCGGTCACCTTTGACTGTACCTTTAACAAACCCGTTCATTGGGACTTCCACGAAGAAGTATAGCCTTAAAATGAAATCCGCCGTGAATCCATGCCATGCCGTGATGTATGAGGAATGTAGCGGTTGTTGTTGCATCGCATAAGGATTGGTGGAACCCCATATACAGCAGTTCTGTGTGTTCACAGCACGATCTAACTTAAAATACTCCTCATCGGTCCATAATATATGTGATGACTAGTATTTTTAAACTTGCATCTTAGCCAGAAAACGTTCTACAAAATCAAGACGTGCAGAGTAATCAAGCGGTTTTAATTGTTGCACGATATGCATCTTATAAGGATACAACTTTAGAATTTTTCGTAAAATCATACGTACGGTTGCCCATGGAATGTTCGGTGAGCGTGCAATCGAGCAACCACTTATAAAACTAATCGAAGAACTTGCAAAATCTTCCTTTGTTGGAACTGCAACTGCCTCTGCAATCACCGGCTGAGTTGCATGTCATCTTCTTCCCGGTGCAACATCCAGAGAACCGGTGTCTTCAAACTTACGAATCATGCTTTTTCATGGGTCCTCTTCTTACAATTTTCATTTGCCGATAAGCACGGATTGTTGATGAAGCATTGCTCTCGTTTTGATAAAAGAGTTTTAAGATTAAAGCACATTCTTTCTTGTTCAGCGGCATGTTAACTTAAGATGAATGACCATACCTATCGCTTTTATAACGAAATTATAAGAGCTAGTAATTAATTTGTACATGGTTTTACCAGTACAGCGCCAGCTATTAGCAACATTTCAAACTATTTTTTTTTAAATTTAAACCTCGATCGTACTGTCTCTTTAACATATATTTGAAGTTTCATTCGGATCCGTTCAGTAGAATCGGTGTTACAACCATCTGAGTACCGTCAGTTTCATTTCAACCACCCTGTATTACAAATTTCAAAAATTACTTCATAAATTTAATTGTTAATTAAAATTCTATTGAGCTCCACGGATTTTTCCCATCGTCTATATCTTTTTTTTTTTTTTTTTTTTTTGTCAAATCCAATTACTTAATAAATTATTCATAAATAACTTGTCTGTAGTTAGTACGCCAATTTAAAGAAATTCAAAAGCAGTTCTATGTAGTCAGTTTTGACATCTAGCGTGCATAGAATAAAGGACAAGAAAACCATACAATTTTTTTTTTTTTTATTTATTATGTACAGACCAGAAGTAACGAATTAACATTCTAAATTCCAAATAAGTTTCAATTATCATCACGGTGACATTTAATTTATTTGCAATGAACTATAAGATTCAAAAGCCCAAGTTTTTAAACTTTTTTTACTCCCTCTGTTATGTACAGAAGGTAGTGACATCTAGTTTATAGAGAACGAACTATAAGATTGTGGTAGTGAACTGTAAGAAAGTAGTGACATCGCGCGTGAATAGAATGAAGGACAAGAAAACCTTTTAAGTTTTTTTGTTGTTGTTTTGTTTTCCTTTTTATTCATTACGTACATTCCAGAAGTAATGAATTAACATTCTCAATTCTAAAAAGTTTCAATTATGTACATCATGGTAACATTTTATTTATTTAGAATGAACTAAAGATTCAAAAGCCCAAATTTTAATTTTTTTTTACTCCCTTTGTTATGTAGAAGGTAGTGACATCTAGTTTATAGAGAATGAACTATAAGATTCTAATAAATAAGTTTAAGAAAAACTTGTTAAGTACACTTCAGTTTTGAAGGGTGACTGAGACATATTTTTCTTTGTAAGGACATTCATTCTTCGGAGATTTTTCACAACTTTTTGATGTGCAGTTTGGAGTATTCTTGGGATAATCTCCAGTGTATGCACGGGCAATTTTGTGCTCAATTACTTCTGGTAAACAAATCAAAATTTTAAAACAACTAGGATGAATCTACTAGTTATGTTTTGCTTACTATAACATTATTTTGTGACAAAATTATATATATTTAAAAAAAAAAATATTTTAATTAGGTCAAATATACTTCCATAAGCTACCGATAATATTTGACCTAGTAAAAACAATTTTTTATATATCTTTGCTACAAATTATCGTAGGGCTTGTAACCTATTGGTTGGAGCCCATATGAAAACCAATTTAACACCTGATAGTTTTATATAAAAAAAAATCTCAGGAAGATACCGGAGGAGATGAGCATAGCTTTGCTTAAATGTAGGCATTGAATAGCAGATTGCTAAAATATAAATTCTTGCAAAAGGTAAGCGATAATATTCAAGAGTAAGGATCATAATACTTATCATAGAAAATTAGTTTTCTAATTTTTCAAATTTATAAGATTTTTGTTTAAATTTTATTGGTATGAGGACCATTTTATTATTAAAGACAGGACAAGGCCAGAGACCTTAAATATATATATATATATATATATATATATATATATATATATATATATATTACTCGAAACTGGTCGGACCGAAAAAAAAATTGGCGAAAATGAGAATCCTCAAAACTGTCATAACTTGCCAAATAAAAACATCTTTTGACTAGCAACCTGTTTCCAATTTTCCTCAAGAAGCCAAATCTTTCCTTTATCATCAAAAATTGTTTGCATGTCGAAATTGTTCCGCAATAATTGCTCTATTGTAGCCTAATTGCTTATTGCAGAGACGCTTCTATCGTTATTTTGAAGGTAGGAAATGAAAATTATGTAACACTATAAAGAACACTAGTCTAACTTTAAAGGTTATAAATATAATATATTTGATTCTTCGATAGGACTATAAAGTCCTTGTAAAAATTCCAATTATTCTTTCAAATGGTTTAAAAATGAAATTTCCAAAATGCATTAAAAGCATCAGCTATTCAGCTTTGGAGGAGTTGTGTAATAAACTCTAAAACTTCATCTTCAATTTCAATGAAATTGAAAGTCGTGAATTAAAAAGTTTAAAACTTAGAAATCATCAAATTGTTATTTTCTTTTGCAGAGCTACAAAACCAAATTACCTGCAACATACCAGTTAGCAGCCTTTTACATTATCTGCAATTTTTTTTTATTTTTTTATTTACAGTCAGTAGTATGTAAAAAAGTCGTTAGTGAATAAACACATTTTTCTGCTATTTTCGATTGCTTCATGAATAATTAATCAATCTGATAAGCTTAATTTTCTTGTACGCTGACTAATCATTTGAAAGGAATGCAGATGGTACGCAAGAGGGTGTAATAAGGTTCAAATTTTTGTTCAAAACACATATTTTAATATTAATTATAATTTCCATTGAAATTATAATTAGTATGCATACATTTTTGTTCAATATAATAATTAATCATCTATACTACACTTTAAGCCGATAAACTGAGCTACTTTTATCCGCATTATTGTTAGCTTTTGTAACGCCAGGGGAGATTTTGTACACACACACACACACAAAAAAAAAAAAAAAAAGTGTTGGCAAAATTGGGTTTAAGTGTTGGTCTTTTCTCTAATCTAAAATCCATGGCACCCTATGCAAACTAGATGAGAACTTTACAAAGAAGTACTTGGGATTATTTAATTTAGGTAATTATAAGATTACCAAGTGCGCTCAGACTTGGTATCACTACGCATACATAAAATTTTTTTCAAAACTATTCTACTAGGTACTAAAATGTTTTATAGAATCAATCTATTTCAATGTATTCTAAAATTAGGAGTTGGATATTTCGGATTAAAGCTCCCTTTTCCAACCATGCTCTATGATCTACTGAACTTTAGAAAATTAAATGTGATAATTACAACTTTAGTTACAAAATATTTTCCATTAACCCCTTGGGTACAGATTTATTTTGGAAAATTCTTGCGTTTTGAACGGTTGGTTTGCACGCTCAACGATCTATTTTTATGCGCAATAATGTATAATCAGGAAGGGACCAACAGCTTAACTTGGATTCCGAACCACAACGAACATCTATGCCTAATGCGGGATTCGATCCAGATACCTCTGACATGAGTGACCAGAGCTCTAACCACACAGTCATCAAGTGGGCTGCGTTTAGAACGGATTGAATTAGCTGAAGCCAGGAATCGTATATAAAGGCAGTAGTTTGCGTGAAAATTCATTTATTAGAGCGATATGATTTTATCCCAGTCCGAATGACTTTAAAGGAGCACAACTAAACAAATTATTTTCTTAAAGTATAGGTAAACCAACCGATGTTTGGCTTTACCAATCATGGCCCTTGTGAGATAAAATTCCATCCAATCAACCTAGTTTGAAGGACGAATTAGATTCGTCATTATTAACAAGCAAAACAAGTGCATGACGAGTCTCAGCCGTCAAATGTACTAAAGGGTTAACTGACGCTACACAGTTAGATGGCGCTTCTGTCGCTAATGAATAAAATGTCTTCAAAAATTACCTCGCCTTAGCGTCAAGAACAATTTGAATTAAAAAATAAAAAATTAATAAAAAAATAAAAAAGTCACTGTGGTATTAGATTTTTCAACGTAATTTATTTTATCCCTCTTCATCCCTCCCCTCTCTCAACACTGTGTAATGCAAAGCGACTACTAGTCGAAGTTTTTTCCTGAAGTTCTTACCCTAATGTTCCTCTTTTAAAAGTACAACTGAGTAGGCCTAAATGGGAATTTTACTTTAACTATTTAGTCCTATATTTGGGTGCAGCCAGTAACACATGCCTACTTTAACGTTCTAAACGTAAATTATCCATTAAATTAGTTAGTCCTACAATATGACTTGGCCTGCACCACTTGCATAATCCAAATTATCTAAACTAATCAACTAAAAACTCTATTGAGACAACCGAAGTATGAATGAATGTTTTCCAAACAACTAATTCAGTTGTAGAATGTGATTTGTGGTGATTAAATTCCAAGTTTTCTGAAAATCATCTTTTATACTCAAACCGTCACCCAGAAAGTTATTTTTTTTTTTGTATGAGTTTCATTATTATTATTATTATTATCATTATTATTATTAATTATTATTATTATTAATTATTATTATTATTAATTATTATTATTATTAATTATTATTATTATTAATTATTATTATTATCATTATTAAAATTATTATTATCATTATTAGTATTATTAATTATTATTATTATTAGTAGTAGTAGTGGTATTAGTATTATTAATTATTAGTAGTAGTAGTAGTAATAGTAGTATTAGTATTAGTATTAGCAGTATTATTATTAATTATTATTATTCATATTAGAGGTATTATTATCATTATTATTATTATGTTCCCTTGGGATTTTTACGTTTGTTGAGTTACCAATTTATTTTTTTGTCAATGGAAGATTCTTATAAAATTTTTAAAATCTTCCACTGTCGTCAAGCAAAAGCCGGACTACACACTTAAATCAACATGTTCTGTCATATTTTACTGATAAAAGAGTGGATTTATACCAGACTATGTCGGCACTCTATAATACATGAGTTCCATAAGGTGGAAAACAGTTAGAAAAATAAAATTTACTGCAAAAGAAGTTGGTATGGGATTTCTTTTGATTATTTCTCAGCCCATGGCATTGACTCAGCATTCGCCACGTTTAAAAAGCAATTACGGGAATAAAAAACGAGTAATTTTCCTGGAATCAATTTTATCCTTCTTCCTCAGGTATGTTTGTTTTGCCTTCCAAGGGAAAAGGGGCGTTACGGGTCTGCGGGACAGAAGAGATTTTCACGCCTCCATTGAACCTTGAGGCTTCCTTTCCCACGCCAAGTCGGATTGCGCCGTGGACTCAGCATCAACTCAGCATGTCGTACAAGTGCATGCAAGAATGTCTTACACAAACAAACTTTTTTTTGTCTCTCAGGGTTCCTTCTGAGGATTGAGGACTCGTTTTACTGTGAATCTACAATTTTTACCAGTACAGACTGTAATTTTATCCATATACCAACTGTGAATTTGGAAGTGTTTTGTTTTCCTTGACTTGGCATGTGCTTTTTCTTCTGTGGCGGTTGCGAGTTCTGTAACTGGGTGGCCCGCGACGTAATTTTATAGTGGAAGAGGGATATCTGTTGATGAATAATGATTTCCGTTAACATAAAAATAAACAAGCCTTGAGGAACCCAGCAGTGGTTATTTATTTTTGCATTGGATATATATGAGCAATGTTTTTGCAGGATTATTTTGGTCAACATGGTTAAGGTTGCATTTACTTCTTTTATTCCTAAAGTCTCACGGATACTCCATGAGGGGAAAGAAAAAATCCTGTTCAAAACAACTTTTATTGAATCATTAATAAAAAAGCACGTAGTTCCCTGACTATGAATTCCGTTCTAAGTACTACGTCTTAAAATTCGTATTTTAGAAAAATTTACGACCAATGGTGTACTTGGGAAATTTAGTATTTTTTACTGTTAAAAAAAAAAGGACGAATTACAAGGATTTTTTTCCATATCGATCCGAAGTTGGGCGGAAAAGTTGATAAATTTGCAGACAAATACAATGCAACAAATTGTCTTGTAATCAATTAATATTTACCTAACCCCATATCCAAAGGGAACATTTTATAAAATTTGCGGCAATTAGCTATTATTTATTTATTTTGCATGTGACAGTTAATTGCAAAATTGTGTTGAAATCAGTAATTTGTTTCATTGTGATGCTAATAACATTGAAAAAGTACCGTAAAAAGTCACCAAAAGTAAGAAAAAAATTGTGAAAGGATAAATTTCCAGTAAAATGCTGAAAAAATTACAAAAAGCAAATTTTTCGAACTTGCGACAAAAATGTTCAGAAGGCATTATAATCTATATTTTGTATTCTTGTGAATTTTAAATGTTATAAAAATAACATTTATAAGTTCTCATTAAAGGGTCAATGTCCTTTTAGGACTGGATTTGTTTGGGCTGAAATATATAAAATTATGGAAAGCGTCATGGAAAAAGTAGAACTCTCCTTGTAAATATTCAACATCTCTGAATAATGTGATCTAAGTCTTTCCACTATTTCTAAGTGCGTGCGGACCATTTCTATTTTTGATCTTTCGTTAAACTGACCATTCAGTGAGTATGACAAGGTAAAAGGTTCTGGAACATGTTGTTCAGAAACAATGTATCCTCTGCATCACGATCATTTTATTTAAGTCTAAGGCTTCTTCGACTGGATCAAAACGTCTTAAGTATCTTCCTTTTATAGTGTCCCTAAAGTCTAGTTGGGTAATTTTTATGAGGAAATGAGTATTACTCATTTCATGATGCTTATTATCATTTTTAGAAGAAAAAAATTGTAACGGAAAATAACCCGCTCCCAATTTCTTCTGGTTGGTTGATCTTAAGTGAACATTTTTGAATATTAGTGACTTCTTAATGACAAAATCATCAATTTTTAAAGAAAGTTGGCCTTTTTTTTTTTTTTTAAACCTATGCTATAAAAATTGTAAATTTCGTAAAATTTCACTACCTTTAATCGATTTGCAAACTGGGTTAATATTGTTACGAATTTTTGTGTATTTGTAAATATTTCGTAGTGTTAATTTTGTAAATAGTAAAATTTAAGTACATTTTGCATAAGGCAGTGCAATAGTTCATAGTTAGTTTGCTTCCCCGCAATGTGTGTCTTAATGCTTGATAACGGGTTTTACAGAGGTAACGCTGGGAAGCGAGTGTTACAAGGAGCAGGGCATTTAACATTATAATCGATAGTTTCATGTGTTTTTTCGATTTTCTTTATTCCCTTTTCAAAAACTTCAAAACTAAAGTTTGGACTTGACTGAGAGACATTTAAAATGGCACCCCAACCAAAAAGAAAACATATTGTAATGGAAAGATAAGATCATTTATTAGTAGTCATTAACATAGTGCAGTTTCTGTTGCCAGCGTGTGGCTGGAATTTGCTAATTCTAAATATTAAAAACATCTCTATCAGCATAATATGCAATAAACTACTTTTCGAAATTTCTTCTTTAAAAATAAATGTGAATTTATGCAATGACATCCAAGTGTATTTTATTTATTCTGATTGATGATATAATTTATTTATTAGAACAATTTTAAAATTTATTTATTAAGACATTTTTATAATTTATTTATTAAAACAATTTTGGCATGAATTCATGAAAAGTAGAAATTTGCCCCGAAAAACATCGTTTCTGGCAAAATTGAAAATCAAATAACAAATATCATCTATCGATATATCGATATTTTATCGATCCATATATTAATAATTTACAAAATGAAAGAAGTGAAACACCATACTTTTAATAAAGATCGAATAACTATTTGTCATTAAAATTAGCAGTTTTGTCATGAGCATGTATGAACAGCTAGTCTCATATTTTTAAGAACAGATGAAGTACGGCCATAAATTTAAACGAAAAATTATCTTTCGAATTTCGGCAACTCAACGACTTCGGTATTTTAAATTATAACCTGATTTTATTTTCGTACCTTTTTTTTATCTACACAAAAGGAAAGGCAATTTAACCGTGTTCAGGTAAAAGAATTCGCAAAATATTTAAACTTTAAAAACAGTACATTACACCTAAATGTACACATATATAAATTTTTAAGGAATATCATGTGAACTAGAATTTCACCTTTATTATTCTTTTATTTTCTTTCATTATTTTCTGTCATTTTTATCACCTATATTTTCTTTTATATTGTTAAATGTAAGAAAAATGCGTAGTAATAATTTTATTTCTATATTTCATCTGTGCTTAAAATTTGACATTGAACACGACTTAGAAAGTTTGATGATAAAACACACAGAACAGTTTAAATGAAAGAGTGTGGAAAACAATGAATAAAATAATAAAATAAATAAATAAAAAAAAAAATCGAGCAATACCTAAAAATTTTATTAGAAAATGATAAAAAGAAAAAGAAAAAAAATCCGCTGGAAACCAGACCTCATTAAAAAAATTTTGAAACTGATATTTTCTTCCATTGTAGTAATATTCAATCTTCCGAAAGATTAATGCGTATTTAATATAGGGTTTACGACAAGTGGGAGGAAGATCTTTGCTTTCTTCACAAACTCTGGAGATACATCAATCACTTTCGGAACCCTTCATTGAAAAAAAAAAAAATAGGAATTTTCTATTACAGTTGTATATAAGTATTATTCTCGCTCAAACTTTACCTGTAGATCCTGTTTAGTTTCTCTTTAAATAATCCTGTAAAAAAAAGTGGAGTGGTCAAATGGGAGTGGTGAGGACGGAAAGTTGTAAACGACATAAAATGACCACTTTTTTTTTTTTTAAGTAATTTAATCTAATACTCGATCTTGTATAAGAATAGTAATCCATCTTTCGATTGATTTTACATTTGTGAAAGAAGCGAAGTTTTCGGAACAAATTTCAACTTTCATGATCGGTGTTTGAAAGGTAACTACTTTCTCTTAATGAAATGAACCTATTACGAAAAAAAAGTTATATTTTTATTCAATTATTTAACATTTTGTTAATAATTAATGTTTCGAATGAATAACTTCTGTTTGAATTAAACCATAGTATGTTTTTGATTGAATCTACTCATTTTACACAATTAGAACTAAGTAAGTGCTGACGGTTTGATAAAATTTTGGGAGGGTAGCGTACCTTTCTACTTTTTACAAAATGCATCATGAAAGATTAAAACACACAGAAAATTAAACAGGTTTGAATTTAATCTCGAATAAAAACTTTAAAGATTGGAAGAATGCAATACGAACCCAAACATAATAATAACTTAATAAGTTATCTTACGTTTCATAACATTATGGTCTTACTTCAAATGAATCCCCAGAATCGTGGTGTTCCCATCGATATAGATAAACAACTGGATAGACTGCTCCATTGTCAATGCAAAGAGGAAAACGCGCCGGGGATTGCGAAGCTGGGGGGAAGATTAGCCGATCACAGTTCACTTTTATAGTTGGATGGAAATGCGAAAAACCTTGTAAAATGCTAGAGTATATATTTTTTTGTACATTATTACTAATTAAGGTCTACTATTGACATTTCTGCTGTGTACAACCCAAAATTTTATTTCAATCCTCGGCAATCCACATTTTTTATCCCACCAACGGCATCTGACAACGGCTTCATTTTCCCAGCGTTAAGCAGTCTATCCAGTTGTTTATTTATATCGATGGGTGTTCCTCGAGGTTTCATATATTTTGGAGCAATGACTACATTTTACTTTGGTAGGGTCATATTGTTGCTTGGTGAAATGTCGCCTAACCCTTTATTATTTTAAATTACCCATGTGTCAACGTATGGTCATAATAGTATTGCGTTTGGTAATCATTCAATTTTAGAAAGTGTTGAATTAAAAAATATGAGTTCTAGAAAATATGTCTGTGTTTTCGTGGTCAGCATAACTCCCGAAAGGACTTATCATGTACAAATTTCATGTATAGGTTAGTGGTAGCCATGGCAATGGGATCTAACATTAAGATTTTCGTCAAAATTGCTCATGCTCATAAATTAGCTGTCATTGAAAATTTTGTATTCTTCAGTAATTACCAAAAAAAAAAAAGGCTCAAACGATCTTAATCATAATAGCCATCGTATTGCTTTTTAAGGTCCTCTAAACGTCCCTACCTACGGCATTTCCGTAGAAATATGATAAAGGAGTAAAAAGTTGACAAAGCTAATGTCTTTAATAAAAAAAAAAGAAGAGTTCCCTTCACTTGAGTATCATTCATCAATTGCTGTTTCACCTGTGTTTCACTTACAAGAAAATATAATGCAATGTTAGCTTGCTGCCCATCGACATCACAGTTATGGTTTAAAAAAGAAAAGAAAGAAAAGAAAAAAAAATATATGGAAATACAGAACCATCACTAATTAACTAAAAATGTTTGAAAATATCGATATATCGGGGACTTTTACCGCTATTGTTTTAATTGATGTTTTAAAAAAAATATCGATAAAAATATCGTCGTATCGATATATCGTCGATTTCTAGAAAGAATACTTTGCTTAAAGAATAGATAGGCAGCTGTATATAACACAGGTGTAATATAGCTGTAGCTGTATATAATCAGGATCAAAATCACGAAACGGAACATAACGTGTCCCAAGTGTTTTTTTTATACATGAAATTCTTCGGAGTTTAAGAATGTCATTAGGTTTGTAAGTAAACCAAGGAGGAGAAGCATAAGTAAAAATTGGCCTGACACAGAGCTTACATAAATTCTCCTTCTAAAATTTAATGGAAGTGTAGAGCGTCTGCCTAGAAGAGGCCCGAGTTTGATCATAACGCATTAGCTTTTCCTAAGAACTCTAACAGTGGGAAAGGCCTTAGAGAAAAAAGTAAAACCGTTGTTGATGTTTTTATTTCACAAAATAACATAAAAATTTGAGATTTGATAATGATTTTCCCTTTGTAGAACACTAATTAACAATGCCTGGTAATTTAAGTTCTTATCTAGCCCGAAGGCTACAATTCAGTTATTAAATTTAATTTGCACAGATAAGTATTAGAAAAGCAATACCACATAAATATAAAACTATATTTTGTATAAAAGTGGTGGTAATTTAAAATTAGAAAGGGAATTTTGTATTTCTTTTGCATTTAATAAATAAATTAAATGAATATTAGGGATAAAAACAACATCAACTGAACCATTACCGTTAACTATTTCAAGTATTAACTCAAGTACGAGGTAAACCAATCTTAATTGAAACTCTCTCACTTTTTAAAATTTTTTCTTTTGCCAAAATACAAATTTCAAAGATTCAGCTTTAAAAAAAAATTTAATTATTGTAAATATCACGAATTAAAATAATAAAAAATATATGAAAATAACGTATTATTAAAAAACGCGACATTTAAACTTTTTGTTTCGTGTTTTAATTCCGTGTTAAAGATTTTATTCGTCAGCAAATTTGTGTACAGAAATATCAACACAAATCAAACCAAATACTTTCTTCCTGGAAGATCATTTTTTAGATAATTAGATCAATACTGCAATCCTAAAAGTAATATTCGAAATAATTATTTTGAATACTTTCTAAGTAAAAGACAAGGACGTCTGCAAAAAAAAAAAAAAAAAAAAAAAAAAAAAAGAATTTAGGATTTTTATACGTAGTAATTTCTTTATTTCTGTGTCTACGAAATGTTTCTGGAAGGAAAGCTTGTTTATCTCGCTAAGGTAACTACACTTCATGCAGTTTTTTATTAATATTCCTTTCAACACTTTTCTTTGACCTTATGTTTGTTGAAACTCATGGATAAAGGTGATCCTTTTTCTGTTAAAACAAGTAAAGTAGTGAATGGGAATATAATAAGTATAGGTAGGAATTTGCTATTTTTATATGTTTTTATTATATTTTAATATTTTTCACACATAACCAAATTAAACGAAGAGGACTTAAAAAATTATTGCTATTTGGTACAGATTGAATACTGTAGAAATCAATGGATCTTTTCAAAATGTTGAGCACGTGCTATTGAAACTAGGGAAAAATGAGATTTTAAAAAATAAAAAATTTGGAAAGTATTAAATATAAATAAGATGCAAAAGAAATATCGTTTAAAACCAATACATGTTTTCACTAAAGACACTTCAAGGGCAATATTTATTTTTTGACAGTTACCAGAAATTTTCATTGATTTTTTTTTATTTTTATGTACCAATTATTTCGCAAATGCTTGATTCGTAAAATTAACTTCCAATTAAGTTCTTAAAGAGCCACATTTTCAACTGGTTGTTGTTGTAATTTCTTGTTATCATCAATATGATATTTAATTTAAAAAAAAAAAAAAAAAAAAAATTGTCATTATTGCTAGTGTTGTATTATAAGAATAAGTTTTAATGTTAGTGTCATTGCTATATTTTAGCTATTACTACTTTAATGTTGATTTTATTATTACTATTATTAAAAAAAAATAATAATAATAATAATTAAATAAATAAATAAATTTTGCGATTTAAGTGAAAGTAACTATTAGAAACCAAAAAAAAGCATTTTACTTTTTTTTTTTTTTTTTTTTTTCCCCCCTTCTTCTCTTTAATTTTTTTTTTTAATTTTTATAGTAGGAAACAATATTAATTACGCAATCAGGGAAAAAATTCCCCTTCAGTTACAGTTTAAACTATTTGATGGCTATAATTATTAAACACAATCCATATTTAAAAAATTTCCCGATTTACTGTTAATCATTTATTAAGCAGTTTTGGAGGATAAGGCCTCTTGAATTACAAACTATATATATAATTTTATGAAATATATCACTACTTCAACAAACTGCAAAAGTAATTTAATTGGGATATTTGATCCAATATCATATTACCTTTAAATAACAATCAATTTATTCTTTCAAGGAGTCACAATAAAGTCAAAATTCAGAAACTATATTTATCCAAAGCAAGGTTAAGTTTCACAGTCTTAACTAACAACGTTGCTTTCGAATGCAAATCGGTGGTAAGCACTTTGACTGGTGTAGGATTTGTGTGGTTTTTTCCATTTCAAGACGAAAATGCGTTGAAGTTTTCTATTGAAAGACCTATACGGAAGGTATTTACATTCTATCTTAAATCTTTATGTAATGATGTTCCCGCGCAATACTGCTCGTGTACTCGTAAGCCAGAATGTGTCCCACACAACCAACCACCTAACCAACTTTAATTTGAGCTGTAATTATATGTCTATACCACCATATATTCCTTTTTGACAGACTAAAATACAGTTTGCATTATTTTTAGCGTTGTTAGCGATGTTTAGGAGAAGTATATCCAAACTCTAGTCCTGATTTATGACATGAAATATTGAATACAATCAATCTAAATGTGTCTGGCAGAAAAGATGCTTGATCTAATTTAAAAAAAAATTATAATTGTTTCATTCTGGTTATTTGTAATGATATAAAAATATTTCCAACAGATTTAAGAAGAGTCGGAGTTTAAGACATTTGTTTTTTCCACTTTAAAACACCTTATTTAATGAAAACTTGATCATCTATTTACATATTTGTCAATTTAAAAAAAAGTTTTGACACATTATGAGGATAGAATTTTAATTTTTTTAATTTTTTTTATTCGAAATAAATAAATTTATAAATAAATAAAATGTTTGATGTTCAAAAGAATTTTCGAAAATTATATATATATTTTTTTGGTGGCAATAAAACCGTATGAAATTTTAATTTTTAAAATAATAAAAAATGCTACACTCAAATTGTGCAATATACTGGTAAGAACATAAGTTAAAAATTTTAAGCATTTATCTGTTGTGGGTTTTCCTTCAACCCCATTGAATTCACTATATCCACAAGAAAACAATTCCATTCATCAATCACTTTATTGTTGAAATAATGTTTTCTCATTCCTGTATTAAACTGCGATTTAAAAAATTTAAAACCGTGACTCTTCGTACTATTATTTATGATGCATTCCAAACTCTCAGTCTATTCCATTCATCAATCACTTTATTGTTAAAATAATTTTTTCTCCTTTTTGTATTAAACTGCGATTTAAACCATTTAAAACCATTACTCCTCGTACTATTATTCGAGATGCATTCCAAACTCTCAGTCTATTCCATTCATCAATCACTTTATTGTTGAAATAATTGTTTCTCCTTTTTGTATTAAACTGCGATTTAAACAATTTAAAACCATGACTCCTCGTACTGTTATTTATGATGCATTCCAAACCCTCAATATCATTCTGTTAATAATTTTGAATAAATGGATAAACACTTAAATGCATATTATTGCCAATTGTCTACATTCCTTAAATGTATCACTATTTAGATCTCGCATCTTATGACCCTCATATCTCTTTATGTAGAAACCTTTGCATGGCACTTTTTTTTAACCAAAACTATTTTATCGTTTCAGAATGCAACTATAATCTTTTTCAGGTTGTTTCCTTATCTGCGAAACTTTTTACTGTGGGGGCGCTGTTGGCTGAGTACAATTTCATTTCGGAAGGTTTTACGAATTACGATAGTTAATATAAAAAGACCCACAAAAATATTGTTTTTGGATCGACACAAGGTAAGAGTAACGAATAATATTTATAATTTTGCATATACTGATAAATTTATACAAGAAAAATGTAGTTTTATTTTGTTTTTTTTTTGTGGTGTAAAAATACATCAATATGCAAAATTCTAACATGTGTTTATTATTATTATTATTATTATTATTTGATTTTCTCATTAGTTACATCCACTTTCCAAATGATTTCAGATTTTATGCATTAAAAATAAAAATTCATACGTTTAAGGGTTAAATCTCTTCGAGTTCTTCTCTCCAGCAGCAAGTACATATTCAGTTTTCGTAATCTACCATTAGGCTTGGATCATGCTAAATCCTGAATCCCATTTGTAACCCTGAGCTGAACCCTCTCCATCAACTCAAGGTTCCTTTTAATATATGGTGTCCAAAATTGTACTGCATACTCAAGATGCTATCTCACTAATACCCTATACACTGCTAGAATGATGTCTCAACTGCTCTGATGGACTTAATGGCTTCACTTAATAAAAATAAAATTGCATTTATATTCAAACTTAGAGCCTTTCATCTCGATTAATTTCGTGACTTTACCGAACAATTTGGATTTAAAAGTTTTAATGGGTATTAAGCTCTGTTTAGAGTTCCAGAAAGAGCTTAGTTCTAACTTTAATCAGACTTATTTGGAGTTCAATTGCTTTGCCAAATAGGAGTTGTTTTAAAATGAGCTTTCTTTGCTAAAGTTATAATCCTCACTTCGTGTAAATGGTTCAAATCTCACAAATGGATGTCAACCTAATTTTTTTCTTAAATAAATAAAACTCCAATGATGATTTTACTGTGTTTTATATTTGGAAGAGTTTCCCTAGATCTACTAATTTCCTAATAATGTTATTATTATTCTAAAAGTTACTACTCATTAGAAAAAATAATAAAAGCTATTAAATAAAAAATATAAGCTGATACACACATATTGTGTGACTTTAATAAAAATGAGTTGCATATGTATGAGAATTGTACATTTGATTTATCTCTTCTTTTTTTATTACATTTCATGAAAATAAGGCTGTAAGTTTAGTACATTTCTTAAAAGTAATGAAGTGTAAGTAATCAGACAGATGTAGTAATTTGGTGATATTTTTTTTTTAAATATAAAGTATTTGATTTTTAATAAAATTATCGTATATATATATAATATCGGATTTTAGATGATATCAGACGTGAGGCACTGTACCACCTATCGAAGTTGAGCGCGAATAATACAGTTGGGTCTTGCCTCATTGGTACAGAAAAAAACAGAAAAAATTCGCCACGTCTAATAAATCAAGTTAATTTATAGCCGACCAAACGGTATAGTGGTTAGCGTGCTGGCTTCTAGACCGCGAGGTTGAGGGTTCGAGTCACATGTAAAGCATGAGTGTTTGTAAATGTATGTTGGCTTGACTAATGATGAATGTTTCGGCGCATTATAGCCCTCGTGTTGCTGACGGCACCCGATAATCTAAAAATAGACAACAACCAAGTTAATTTATATAATTAATTTTCATAAAAAAAAAACTGGATTCTCTTATTCGAAATATAGTTGGGATTTACTGGCGCAAAGAATTTTATTCTAAATATACTGCCGCATTCGGTTCTAAAATAAATATAAATTAATATAATAAAATTAAAAAAAAATAAAAAAAAAATGTTTTTTTATCCGATTGAGACTTTCTGAGAGCTCCGTGCATTAAAATAAAAATAATGAGAAATCTAAACAGCAATATTTATAAAACATATCCGATTTTCAACGATAATCCCATACTTGTATAACTGACGAATATTAACGGTTCTCCAAAAGATGTACACATTTTAGTTTAAGGGGGTCCGGCACCACCATAGGAGATCAACAACTTTGAGGGCATCTATATATTTAATAGGCAATACGTTTTTTGGGGTTAGTCCGTCCGCCTAAACTACTCAACCAATTTCAATGATCAAGGTGTCATTTTAAAGGAAATAAGCTGTAGATTTGCCAAAACGTGCCAAAATAATTTATTAACACTTTATTAATTAGTTAAATTTCAATATTTTTCATCATTAAACTACTACAAAGCCTCAATGATTTTGAATATAAAAATGGCAACATCCTTAAGTAAACAAACCCGCTGCTCGGTGGTTCAACCAACCAACCAACCGTTGCTAATTTTAAAGCTATCCTTACGTATGTAAACAACAAACCCGTTGCTAATTTTAAAGCTCTTTTTAAACTCTTCGTTTCAAAGTAGATTTTTTCTGTTTTTCTGAAGCATTTTTGTATTAGAGTAATTTTTATTTTGAAGTATTTCTATCCAGAAAATGCCTCGCGTTGGACATCGTTCTCTAACGGGGCGACTTATCAGAATAAATAAGAGATATTGGGACTTCAATGTAAGGGCATAACTAATGAAGTTTTAAGTCAGAATGTTGGCGGATAGTATATTTAACTTTCTATTATGAAACTTGCAATTTGAGTGTTTTCTCTATTAGGCCTTACATTAAAGTTATAAAAATTTGGTTAAATTTTTTATGGCTGGCAAACTTATTCGAGCGCAGCAAGATGTTTTAACCACAAATTCGAGAGGCAAAGCGAGGTGTTTGGGGGTTGGCGAGCGTTAGCGAGCAGGGGGCGAAGCCCCCTAGTCTCAGTTAATAACCGATTCTTCAATCATTATGAAACTTTCATAGTATAATATTTAGATACTTTAAAATACTTTATTACGATATTTTTTTTTTAATTAAAATAATTATGATTTTCTAAAAATATGTTTAAGAAATTTTTTAAATTTTAGACTTTTTTTTTTCTTCAAGTATGCTACGTATGAATAACTCCTCTAGTTAAAGTGCTTAAATACATTAGAGAAACATGAATACAAAATTTCAAGCATTTCTGTCATATAGATTTCAAGCTATGTGCTTCCAAACATGATAAAATTGCATTTTGAGAATTTCGACTGTGAAGTTACAAAACATGCATTAAATTATTACATTTTGCTTACTTAAAAAAAATTATTAAAAATACTTTGAAATAAGATATAATTACAAATGTGACATCATTTTAAAGATAAAAATTTATATTTTAATAAACAGTAATAAACTCGAAATCAATAATATTAAAATTTTTCATGTGCCCCTTAAATAATAATGACACGATGTTCTTCTAACATTTTAATATAATAATAAAAGGAGCATACTCGCGAGTTCTCAAACAGGTATTTCCATAATCATTTTTTTTTTCTTCCACAGAATATCAAAAATATTATAATTTCCCAACTGGAGGAAGATGAGAAAAATCAACAAATGGAGTCAAGGTCTAAATTTGGAAATAATCTCTTTTGTTCAGCTTAAATCTATTTCCTTAAATATTGAATAGCTTTTCATCAATACTAATATCGCAAACAATTTGATTACGAATTTTTTTTTTTAATTGTAAATAGGAAGGGAAATAGGTTAACAGATGTTTAGTATTTTTTTTTTTTTTTTTTTTTTTTTTTTTTTTTTTTTTTTTTGCTTGCCACAAGGACATTGTGGCTGCTGATATTTTCCTTCCAGGAGAACTTTGGAAGTACCTTTTATTTACGATGTTACAAGTACGGGATAGGCAAATATTAGGATGTATATAAGCAGTTTGCAAAGATAAGAACTTTCGCTTTTCCATCATCCAGCTCTGGGAACTGTAATGAGCTTTCCTTTAAAAAAGCGGCGAGTCGCTTTTTCTGTTTAACCTAAATTTTTATTCGTTTAATTAAATTAAAAACCTTATTTGTTTAAATGAATTATTATCTTGTTATTAAAAAGTCGCTACATTTCTTTTCTTAATAATTTAAGACACCCAAATATAAGTATGGCTAGATCGTAAGATATCCGCACTGGTGACTTTTTGTGGCGTCATACGAGGGTGTAGGGCACTCCCTCTCACCTACTCCTCAAGTTTACTTATAATAATTGGTACTCTTCCGTTTTCCGGGCGCAAGCGATAAATTGCCAAATAATGTAGAATTTCGCCAAATTTCTTCTTATAACCATAAGAGAAAAGTTCGTTTGGGTCCAGGTGCTCTATTCTTTGAATTCATTTTCAAAACAAAGTATGTTTTCCTTCCATTCGCTTCGCTTGGCGACGCCTCGCGTTTGGTTGGAGACATTTGCGCCCGGATAACGGAAGAGTACCTAATAATTAATTAAAATAATAATTATAAACTACTAGATATTATCCCTTTCAATTATGTTACTGGCATTTTATTAGTGCTTTTATACCTGATAAAAAATTTCGTTTATTTTTAAACAATACTTAAATATATATTGTGACAAATAATATAACCCATAAAAACAAAGTATTTAATAATAATCCTTTATATGCATTGCCAAATTTTACATTCATTAACATAGCGCCGTTTCTGTTGTCAGCTTGTGCTTGGTGTTTGTATTTTATTATAAATACTGAAAATATCTCTATTAGCAAAATATGCGGTAAACTACTTTTCTTTTATTCATTAAAAATGAATGTGAATTCATGTATTCATATCCAAATATATTTTATTTATTCTGATTAAAACAATTTTATTATTTATTTATTAAAAAAATTTTGGCAACGGGAAAGAGTTTCTTCAATGATCGGTTAAATTCTATCTCAGCGCGATTTGATGACGGCAAGTTGGTTTATTAGTAATCTGCAAAAGCGACCTTTTAGTAACAGTGACTGCAATCAAAATTTGATAGAATGCATCGTCATCGACTTCGAATCGATTTGCCAAGTTTCAGCCCAATTGGACGATGGCAAGGAGGTTAATTAAGTATCCGCATATTTGCCCCACATCGACATACCCACCCACCCACCCACCCACCCACACACACACACACACACACACACACACACACACACATACACACACACACTCTCTCTCACACACACAAAATCGAAGTTAATATAAATGATTATAAAATATGATGCATTAAGTTATTTAAGACAGAGGCAGACTGACGATCCCTACCAATCGATAACAAAACTTAATCGATGGCAAATCTAAATCCATATGAAAATTATGATAATTTTTTCTTTCCAAATGAGATTTGTTTTCCTTTTAAATTAAAAGCAAAAAAAAAAAAAAAAAAAAAAAATGAGTTATATAAAATATTTTTTTTTATTAAGGTCATCAAATACAAATTTGTTTTTTGTTAATCAAAGTTAGGTTTTAAAAAATTCCATTGAAAGCTTTATCTATTCTCATAACACAAAATTTTGTTCCTCAAATAGAAGATAAAATCCCAAGAAAATAGAGCGCTTTTATTTCCCTTAATGGCTTTTAAGTGTGGATGTATTCAGATTCGTTGTTCATCGGATGAGGAAGAGAAGGCCAATATAACTTCTTTCGGGTTTTTCATTTTGTTTCTAATGTTACTTGTCTAGGGAATAAATATGACAGGATTCAAAACTGATCCAAGTTTTTCTTATATTACTATTTGGCCACATTAGTTCAGTTAATTGAAACTAAGTTTCTCTGGCCAAACTTTATTTAGATTTGTGTGGGATTTAGTATAAATAAATGATACCTATCGATTATGGTATCGATGCCTTCTTTTCAAGATCGATTTCATGGATACGAATTAGAGATCGGCGATATATCGATACAACGAAATTTGTATCGATATTTTTTTAGAAATATCGATAAAAGTCACCGATATATCGATATTTTCAAGCATTTTTATTTTTGCAATGATCGTCTTGTAGTTCCATGTGTTTTTTCAATTTTCTTTATTCCATTTTCAAAAACATCAAAACAAAAATTTGGACTTCGCTGAGAGGCATTTAAAATGGCACCAATGTTCAATATTTTGCCATACACTCCATAACCATGGGCGCCAACAGGAAGGTTCAAGGGGGTGCACCTCCCTGGCTTTTAAAAATTAAAATAAAATTGGAAATATATATATATATATATATATATATATATATATATATATATATATATATATATATATATATATATATATATATATATATATATATATATATATATATATATATATATATATATATAAAAGCTATTAATTATTAATAATTAAAAGCTATTGAAAATTATATAAATATTTCTTAAAATTATTGCACCAAGTAAGCGATGATATAACTTTTTCTTTTGTAATAGATATATTCCAGTTAGATAAGTAGTTACCTTACAAAAAGAATGAAAAGTAATAATTTGTTCTGTAAAACTTCGTTTCTGGCATAATTGAAAATCAAATAAAAAAATCATGTATCGATATTATTTTCTATGCAACGATGTAGTATCGATATTTATTTTGATCGATATTTCCGATCTCTAATACGAATACCGGTATTTATACCAGTGGTCTAAAAAAGAAAAAATACTTAAATGATATTTTTAGTTGATAATTACAAATAAGAATGAAGTACCTTGATAAAAATAATGGGGGAGGTGGGGGGGGGGGGGAGAGTGATTGTGATAATGATTTAAGTCATAACTTCTGAAATGTTAAGCAGCCCATGATTTAATGTTTAATCGCTAACAAGTTCCGGAATTCGAATAATTTTCCCATGCTTTTGGAGCTATGATTTTGTTGATAGTTGTTATTTACCGTTTCTTTTTATTAGTTTTGTTGTTTAGAATTTTTTATGTACAACTAAAAATATACAATTTTAACTTCTTTATATGTGCAGTTTAATATTCATTTTTTATTTAATGTTAATTAATCAAAATTATTTCTTTTTAGTTTTAGTAGCAGTTTTTAAAATTACTATTTTTTTCTTTCATTTAATAATTATTTTTATCCGGACTATTTCACTGTGCAAAAGACTTAATTGTGCTTGGTATATTATTTTTATATTTATATTTGAGAAAAATTAGCTAAAAATTTACATATACGTTAATCTATATTTATGAAACTAAGTTGTCTGAACGTCTGAACCTTATACAAATCCACAGTTTTGCACCTAGAGGTACAGAATTTGGTACATAGAAGCTTTAGTACATGGATATTGTAGAGAACAACTGTTAAATTCGATTAAAAGTTGCTTTTATTAAAATTTATTGTCATGAAAAAAAATTATTGGAATGTCAACGATATTTTTTTTTATTGCATCAGAATAAAACCAAAAATTATTTTAATGGGTCCCCCTTATTTTTCTGATTAATTTTATGTATTACAATCGTCTGTTCTATAAGCGGTTCAAATATTAATATAATTTTACATATAATTTACTGTAAATTGATGCTCTGCGCATGAGCGGTTTTAGCATAAGTGTACCTAAATAAAAGAGGGTAAACATAAAGGCTAAAATTATTGAAATTCACCGAAAACTTTCAAATCATTAAGACATTTTTTAATTTTTATTTTTATTTCCAGGTAAATATTTATTCCTTTTTTTTTACCCAGAATATCAAAATTCTTTGGTTTGATTGTTTTTTTTTAATTTTTTGTATAGTGTTTTTGCCCTGTGTATCCAAGTTCCATATTATTTAATCTAGATTTGAATAAATTTTTTGTTCAATGTTTTATTATTTACACCAGACTATCTTACAATTTACACCAGAAACTTAGTATTTCATTTGCGATTTATTTTGATCATAATTATTAAATTGGTAAGGGACCGGTTCTTTTTTATTTACTACATTTTAGTAGAAATTGTAGGACTACTTTTTTCATTGTGTACAAAAAAATATTGAAGAATACAAATTTCTTTTTGGTCAAGATGTTACTATAAGACATTTCTTTGGCGAGATTTTGTTTGGTGCTTTTTTTTACAAATAAATATGGTTTCTCGCAACTGTTTTTATTTTCAGTGATATTTTTAATTTTATTATTATTAATATTTATATTATTTATATATACGGAAAAGTACCCTTAATATTTATATTTTAACTTAATTTTATTGTTATTTATGCTTTAATTTTCTTTTAGTTACCACGTTTTTGATTTTTGCGTTTTTTCTTATCGTTAAATGAAAAAAAAAATCGCCAAATACCCTTTACTACATCTGTTCAACTTTTTCTAAAATGTAAACTTCTATGTCTTTCAACGGGTCCCCAGCAAAGCGTGGCCGCACAGCTAGTTGTATTATATTATTGGGTTTATTAAAATGGTGTGTTTTATTAAACTCCTAACATTTTAATGCGATTGTGGTTATCGATAAATTTGCACGTATTAGTATAATTATACTTGCAAGTATCGGTTTTCCTTTCTATCGATATTATTCAAATATCGATATTTTCATTGGAGCATTTTAATGAATATAAGTATCGGTAACTTCGATTTTATTTCTAAGGTTTGGTCAAATGGGAAATAAACAGTCCTTCTCCTTCTCAGTTTTTTCCCTGCTAAATATGCTCTAGTAAGGGTTAGTTATATTAATAATCCAAATCTAAAAATATATACTGGCGATTCTGAAATAAAGGGGAAATTTTACTGACTTAGTATTTATTCCTTTAAGAGAGGAAATTGGTATTAAGTAGGAAAAAAAATTACATTTAATGTTTTCAATCTTTATTTTATATATTTATTTATTATTTTTTATTTTTCAAAACAAATCTAAAGTATGGGAAATGTAACCTTCATGGAATGCCCTCACCTCTGTTTTTTGTTTTAACAGAAGAAATAAACCTGATGAATCATATATTTGTGGAAAAATGTGGGTTAAACATTTATTTATAATATAAATAATTAACTAATCACAAAGAAATATGTTTTAATTTATTTCACTACTTTATTTCTTAAGCACCTGTTCCTATGGTGCTGAGGTTATGTTTTTTTTTAGTTAAATAAAATTCTACTAGATAGCAGTATAGTCTTCTTTACCAGAGCTGAAGTGAAGCTCAAATCAACCATTTTACCTTGTGATGTTGTTGGATGTGCATAGCTTTAGATTGTTTGCGAAAAAGCTGTCCTATCTTCAAAAATCTGGTGAGTTCTTTTTGTTCTTGTAACCTCCATGTTCAGTAATGTTATTCTTTATAGTGTTAAGCATACTTTTGCCGTTAAATTTTATCAAATAGCCATTTTTTCTTCTCTAAAAGCAAAGTCAGTGTATCCTCAATCTTTAAGGTTAGGTTTTAAGCATGGCAATCTACTTATTTCTATTTACTTGGTCCATCCATGGGTAGTGTTAACCACGCAGACTACAAGCAAAATTAGAAAACTTTTTCCCCCCCCTTGACCTTTCTTTGAAGTGGTAAAAAATGTATTGGTTTTGTTAATAAAATTCGAAGCGTAAAATTTCAATATTTTTTTTTTTTTTTTTTTTTTTTTTTTTGCTATATCAAATTTCCTTTATTTTCAGAATCCCCCATACTTTTAACAGGCAGTAACTAAAAGTAGCAAACACATATTTCATACTCCAATATGGCATTCATACAAAATCTTCGACAAGTGAAATTTATACAAAAGAGTAAAAAAACATAACTAAACATAAATAATCAAAATATAGGTTTTATTGAACATGCTAGTTAATATTATGTGCACTGTAAATGCTGGTGTCTTAAATTTAGACACAAAATGTCTGAAAAATTCATTTCAGACACATTAAGTGACTTAATTGGCGTAGCATTGATCCATTTCAGACATAACACGTGTCTGATTCTTTCTGAAATCACATTTAGACACACTTGGTGTCTTAAATGTAGACAGAAAACACCATATTAAAACATTTTGGGATTCAGACACCTAACATAATAAGACAACTAACGTCTAAGACACCAAACACGATTTAAGACATCATGTTTGGTGTCGTCGACGTTTTCATCAGGAATTCATGATGGGGGTATTTTTTCCGATTCAATTATACGATTTCAGGCGAAGGAAACACTGTAAATAAACAACGGAATAGATAAACGTAATTGCAATATGCAAAATAATTTATTTTTATTTTAAGAATTTTATTTGTATTTTAAGATTTTTTTATTTGTATTTTAAGATTTTTTTATTTGTATTTTAAGATTTTTTTATTTGTATTTTAAGATTTTTTTTATTTGTATTTTAAGATTTTTTTATTTGTATTTTAAGAATATATCACCAAAAGCGACTTAAACACTCAAAGGAATGGTCAAAATAAGACATTTGGATTTTAAGACAGGAAGTAATAAAACGTCTGAAATGCACGACTATATAGCGAAACTTCAAAATGTTCTTTAACCAATGAAATAAGAGAAGGGCTTTTCGAAAAGCATTTGGCGCATGCGCTGTGTAAAGAATCTTGCTTCATTTAAACGTAATATTGTTTGTATTTTTCGCGTCTCGTCTCGTAATTGGAGTTCGTGTAGCGTTCAATTACACACAAAATGGTTGTAAACTATTCTAAAATGGTTGCTTTAATTCTTTTTAAGTGGCAGAAATAGACAGTCGGTAGTTCCAAAAAACAAATACTTTCCTATTTTAACTTTAATGTTAATATCCTTTAATCTTGTGCTTTTGTTTAACTGTGCTTAAGAATTCTTTTGGGAGCGTTCCTTTATTAAATCAACATGGAGCATTTCTTGAAATGAAGCAGTTGCCTTACAAGAAACTAATGCGAACCCCTTTTTGAACTATTTAGATTGGCTTTATATTTAATAGGTCAATGAATTAGTGAAAAATGGGGTACCGTGTTACAGTAAGTGTTATTCAATAATACACTTATTTTCAGTGTTTTTATAATACATTTTAATTGATTTAGTATTTCTAAATGACACCCACAGATTCTAAGTTTTCTGTTTTTACATTCAGTTATATTTTTATTGGTTTTGTAGCATATTACAAGTACTAATGGGAATATATTTGGCATGGGATTTCGTATAATCTGAATAACATTTATTCTTGGTTCTCGATGGCAGCAATAAAATTATGAAAATCAACGCTACAAAATAATTTGTGAAACATTTAATATTTGTCAAAATGAAGAATTTTTTTCTACATATGTTGTTCAAACATTTTTAAATAATATTTTAGCAAAAAAGCTCATAATAATAGGCTAATAATTTACTTATAATCACTTATATAAAACTCGGTTAAATAAAATTTTCCGCAGTGAGTTGAATTGTGGTAGCTCATAAAAAATCTTATAATGCAAAAAAACTTTATTTTAGTTTTATTTCTAATAAATGTCTATATACTGCATTAAATATCAGATTTCACAAAATAATAAAAATAAGTTTTTTATGCGTTAGTTTGTTGAACGTATGAAAATTTGCATTTTTTTAAGTAATAGTCTAATTAAAAATTGAATTGCATAGATTTTAATAATATTTTTGTTATGTATGTACTTTATGTTATGTAATTGACGTGAAAAATTTCAATTCTACATCTTTAATTGTTTTTTAAACGAAGCATAAAATTTTTTGAAAAATCAACGTTTTGAGAAAACTCGAGAAAACTATAGAAATTTTAATAACTTGCATGTTTTTCAAATTTAATGTGCTCTACCTCTGTATTTTGAAGCAGCCATCTTTATTCTAATGCCTTTTTTTTTATATGAAAATTTTTTAAAGATTTTTAAATGCCCTCTCTAGTCTTCTCAGCGATTAACGGGTTGAAATGCGTTGTACGCCCCCCACTTTGGTGACTTTGTAAAATGCCGCCAAGTTGTATTGACACTTCCACTGAATTGAACTTAAGGTTTGCCAAAATGGGTGCCAAGTTGTAATGGAACCATATAGGCACCAGGTTACCATATTTGACGCAAAATCACTAAAAAAAAGGAGAGGGGGCTTATAAAGCATTTTAACCGATTAACAAAGTGTCGCAGTGACAGGGAAAACTGTTGTAAAAAGGTTTGTGGCGACCTCATATATCAGATAATGCTTCTGTGCAGCGGAGTACTCTTTTGCACAGAGGTAACGCATCTGGCTCCAAACACCATGGTCCTCGGTTCAAATCACGCCGTCGCCCACAACGAAAGCATAACGCTTCACTGGTGACTCGGACTAAAACGAATCATGCTGCCATCTATCGGCGCTTCTGAAAGGAGAAACTACATCGCAACAAGCGATCAAACACGCAACTCGCGTGCATCACCGCAACAAGCGGGCACAACAATGCAACTAGCATTCCAAACCTCCAACTCCGATCAGACGTTGATCAGAACAACAGTATCGCTCCTTCGTCGCTGGGAGGAGGCTGTGTGGCGACCTCATATATCAGATAATGCTTCTGTGCAGCGGAGTACTCTTTTGCACAGAGGTAACGCATCTGGCTCCAAACACCATGGTCCTCGGTTCAAATCACGCCGTCGCCCACAACGAAAGAATAACGCTTCAGGTTCTATCCTCAAAATTACAGGAATTAAGAGCATACCAAAATTTGGGAAACCAACTTTTTCAGAAACACAAAAAAAATTGTGTGGAACTTACATACTTTTCAAATTTAATATGCTCCACCTCTATATTTTGAAGTATCTCCTTACATACTTCTAATGCCTTCTGTTTTACTTGTTTATTTTTATGCATCTTTTGAGTTATTTTTTAAATGCCCTGTATCTGCTTCAGCTATTCGACAATAATTGAAGCGTCATAGTGTTATAATCACTTCTGTTGGGTAGTGTTATTATAGAGGAATGTTATAACCCGGTAAAATTCCCAAATGGGGAATAATTAGATTACAACTGCTTGATCCATCATTACCATAAATTTATGTTGCCATATAATGTATCCGAAGCATTTTTAGACTTGCCAGTGCAACGCATAGTACTATAAACCAGGTGCATGCTTACATTACGCTTGTTATTTGTCCTTGAAGTTGACATGAAAAAAGCAACTGAAAACTATGATACAATCTTAGAAGCCAAAACTTTTCTATTTGAGATTCAGCCCCAATACAATGTCTACTATACCAATGCATATATTTTACAATAAGTCCCTGTTACTATCTCTTACTTGGATATATTAATAGTTGTTGTTTTACAATCTCATGCTTACATTTACCAGGAAAGTGTAACATAGTCAGCAAAAAGTTATGAGCAACATGGTAGTAATACAGTAATTTTTACTTTTTTTTAAATAAAACTTTTTAATATTAAATTTGAATTGGTTTGTGTAAAAATTTGAATTGTTTGTGTAAAAATTTGTCCAACATCTGAAAGGTACCATAAACAACCTATTCAGACAAATCAACTGTCTGAAAATATCCCCAATTCAGACACTCCAAATGTCTGAAAACACCCCATTTTAAGACACTTCATGTGTCTTAAAGATTAAGACACCATTTTTCGTCTTAAAACAGTGCCACTTGTTTAAGATACTTTTGTGTCTTATTTTAAGACATTTCAATTTGCTGTGTGCCAGAAATTATTTGTCATTTATCTGAGCCGAGTTTATTTAAGTTTTCCCCCGGGGATACCTATTTTTAAGTAAAGAAAACATTTGCATTATTCACTCAAATTTAAGAATTCCCTTTAAAAACCTTTGATAACGAAATTAAATATCTTTTTCTAACATCAATCTTCTATCCACTTACGTATTCCTGTATTGCGGATAAAATTTCATCAAAGACAGTTAAAAAAGAATCGACATTTCAAGAATTAAGTAGAGAAGTTATTGAAAAACATCGCTATTTAAATTTTTATGAAACTGTTCTCAATAGATCCACTGTAAGCATTTAATTTCGAATAAACAGAATGTACTCCATTTCTTTTATTAAATCTTAATGGAACTGTGTTCTTAAAATACAGTGAAATGTAAAACTATATCATTACAAAAAAAGAAGAAAAAAAATGTTTACCGGAAAGCATTCCTTAAAAATCAATTACATCTTGAAAAATACATTCGGTTTTCTCTGCATTTTTAAAAATGTGCGGGATTTAAAGACATAGTGATGTAAGTCACATTTACAAAAATTATGACTCATCTAGTCCAGAAATACGATTCAGTGGCCGACCAAACGATATAAAGGTTAGCATGCTAGCTTCTAGACCGCGAGGTTGCGGGTTCGAATCCCGTGTAAGGCATGGGTGTTTGTAAATGTATGTTGGCATGTTAAATGACAAATGTTTCGGCGCATTATAGCCCACGTGTTGCTGACGGCGATAGATAATCTGAAAACTACCAATCAGAAATACGATTCAGAAAGGCTAAGTTGTTGAAAGAAAAAGTGAGCTAAACTATAAACTCAATAGTTTGCCACTAGGCAACAGCATAAATATAGGAAAAACAAAGTAAAACTAGGGATGTGGAACATCGCACAACTTTCAATTACACTATAATACTGACGTGGATTTGTGTCGATTGCATATTTTCATCCTTCATTTAGAATAAATGACCAGTTTGGTTTGGCGATATTTTTTGCGACAAAATGGTTGTTTTGGCGATATACTTTTCGATAATTCTTATATTATCCTTTATTATAAGCGAAACTGAGGGGAGAAGAAAAAACGATCGTTGATGAGGTATGCTCAAGGAAAGAGAACTCTGTGTTGAAGGCATTCATTTTTCAACTTCTTACGTCATTAAAACTTTCTTACGGGAAATTAGGAGGTGGGGTTGTTTAGAACACCTTAAGAGGTATTACCACATCGAATGTTATCAAAATCGTTAGAGCCGTTTTTTAGCAATCATTGAAAAACATGATTTTTTCAATGGCCTTATGCGTAAGCGCGATTTTGACGAAAACCTTAATGGTAGGTCCCATGGCCACCACTAACCCTCATACCAAATTTGAACATCGTAGGTCAATTTGTTCAGGAGTTTTGCTGACCACAGACACATAAATTTTTTCTGGATCACATTTTTGAAATCATGATGTTTCAAAATGTGGAGAAATGCAAAAAAAAAAAAAAAAAAAAAAATCGATTTACCCCCCCCCCCTTGTTTTTTTGTTAACCGAATGTTATACTTTTATTACCCTATGTATATACATATGGGTAATTGAAAGTAAAAAGATGGTTTGTTAAAAGTAAAATCTTTTGTTTCTAGAAATAAAGATTAACTTACACCATTACGACTTCAACCCCCTTAATAATCTCTCTCTTTTTTTCGTATATATATATACATAGAAAGTCTGAAAGGACGTTTTTTGAGATGTTTATGTTTATACATATCACTAAAAGTGTTTTATTTCATGAGGATAAGATATTTACAAAACCGGAGAAAAATGCCTTTTAATGTTGGGAGTATATCGTACAAAACATAGGACTTCTTATACGTATGCATTAGAGATAAAACTTAAATTTTTCAAAATATTTGATAAAAACAAACTCTTTCATGGGAGCTTGCAAGATTATTTGTAGGGAAGTATAAATAGCATAATGGGCGATTCGAAGCTACTCCCACGTTCTCTACCTGTTAGTTTTCATAAGATCATGATTTTTTTAAACGATCTTTCTACTAAAATATTAATAGTTATTGTGCTGATTTTCTGTTGAAATAATTAACTTTTTTTATTACTATTATTTATGAATAATTTACTTATTATAATTGGTAAAAGCATAAAATCATTTAGGGGCGCTTTCAAGATTATTTGTAGAAAGGGGAAAATAGCATACAGGATGGTTCAAGGCAACCTCTATGTATGCTATCTGTTAGTTTTGTTATTGCCATGATTTTTCGTTGGTGATAATTCTATTTTCTATTGAAATATTAATTAACAGTACTTGTAATTATTTTCTGTTCAAATAAATAACTTAAAACCCATTTTATATTTCTTATTCCAGTGAATTTATTACTTCATTTGTAATTTGTAAACGCTAGGGGGTTATAAATGAACCTCTTCGACCCTCCCCCAAAATTATTATTGATAACAGCTTTACAAAAAGGTGAAATTTATGTCTCTTAAATTATTTTAATTTAAAATTGATGTAAATGTGTATTTGCATTTTAACCATTGGTTATTCACACGAGCTTTTGTCACGCGGTTAGTCGCGTGGGGGATAAATGTCCCCGAAATTAAAATTTTCGTGCAAATCATTACAATCGTGACGAAAAATCAAAGTAAGTGGGTATATTAATTAAAAACACAACATTATAGAACAGAACAATGTAAAAATTAAAAAATATTTAAGAAATAACGTGAAAAAAAAATGTAAGACGGTTTTTTTCAGGGGCTGCCATCTATTTAGAAATAGATTTTGGGGGACATTTTTCAACAGCTGCGACTAACCGAGGGTTAAGGAGAATTTTTTTTTTTTTTTTTTTTTTTTTTTTTTTTTAAATAAGTGTATGAGGTCGGAACAAAGGCAAACACCAAATTTGGTCAGGACATAACCTCTTGTAATTTCGTTTAATAAACTATAAATAGTTTGCAGTTTCTGCCAATGTGTGCTATCTATAATAATACATTATAAGACATAATATTTCGCTATTATATCTGTATTCCTGTAAATCCCGAGTAATTATTACCTGAAGTGTCCGGGGTAATGCTGTTACAGATTTAGGCTCTGGTATTTCTCAAAAAAAAAAAAAGTAATTATGCGTTTTCATGGTAAATCTTTAAAGTATCAATCTTAGTTTCTTCTTCTGATAGAATGCATGAAGTAAAATATTTAATTACTTTCCTTTAAACTTTTGAATGTTAGCTTCGATTCTTGAATATTTTAGAAATTAATTCAGGGAGTAATAATTGTTGTGTTTTAAACCCATTTCACACGTTTTTATTAGAAATGTAATTTCAATTTAGTTTCTAAATAACTAATCAAGAAAATCTAAAGTGAATTTATTTATTCTTTACCTTTGTTGGAGTTCAAGAGTTCATTGGAACATCATGCGCCCTTTTTCTTATCTAGGATGTGTATGATTTGGGGCAATTTCTAAAGATACAAACAATCGGTGATCGGAATTGCAATTTACACAAGGCAATTGGGATACGAAATTTGTTCAATTTTTTCTTTCTACAGGATGTAGATTACCAATCAACGTGTGAGTAAACACATCCTGCATTAACTTATAATTATTTCAAGTCCAAAAGATATTTGTTCCGTCTCTATCATACAAGAAGAATTTTCCAATCAATTTAATTAGCTGTTGAAATACTAGCAAGACGGATGTGGCTTACGGAATTGCAGTGGAAGATTTATAAGATTCCTTGGCAAAGTAGGAATGTGAAACATCGTACAATATTCAATTACACTCTAATAGAGGTCACTGCATTTAAATTTGAATTAGAATGGAGTAATTTATAGTATTATCTTACACATTTTCATTGTTATAACACCTTAAATATTTCCGAATTAGAATTATTTTCGACTAATATTATTGCATTGACAAAAAAAAAAAGAAAAAAAAGCGCTGAACATTTTATGTATTTCTACGGAACTTTCGGAGGTGGGGTATTTTATTTTTTCCAAAAATGGGATCTTCATATGACCCGAGGCTCAGTGATGTAAAAATATATATGCCAAATTTCAAGAAAATTGGATAGTATTTAGGAATTGCGACCATTGATAACTTTTATCTCTAACTAGTGAAATATCTAATATTGAAGAATTTTGTACTATTGGGTTTCTCTTGTATTTCTTCACTTTTTAAGAAGTCATATACGACAATGCTGCATGAAGAAAATCCCAATAAGCCTTTCTAAAAGAACAACGAATAAAAATGGTTAACTAGATCAAAATGTCCTAAAAGACAGAAGTCACCCAAAAGAAGATTATAAAGAGTTATTATTAGGGTGGCCCAAATAAAATGTGGACACGTGCAACGCCACCACTGCCTCTACCACGAACCAGTACCTAGGAGGTTGGTCTAAATACGATTTGAGTCTCAAGATACCCAGCTCTGTATCAAGCAAGGCAAGGCAACAACACTTAAAATTGATCTCTTCACTTAACAAATGAATGTTCCTCAACGAGAATTGAAAGGAATGAAACGTGCTGCATATTTTCTAAGCCTCATATATGTTCGCTTTTGTAGCAAGGTAATTGTAAGTCGATGAACTTAAAAGAATAATTTGAATATGCTAGAGCTATTGAGTACTTACCAAGATGCAGACATAAAAAAAAATGACTTTCATAGTTGCTAAGAGACACCTTTGGTATCAGAAACAATCGTAGGTTTAGCATTTTTGGACGAACGTACAGAATGGTTAAAACTAAACTGACGGTACACTGAGCCTCGTTGCCCTGATTCTACTGAAACGGATCCGAATGAAATTTGAAATATATGTTATATAGATCATGCGGTCGAGGATTCCGTTGGGAACAACATAGTTTGAAATGTTTCCAACAAATTGCGATGTACTTGTAAAACCATATGCAAATGAGTGGTGTATGCATTTTCGCTATAAAAGCGATAAGTATTGTTTGAAGAAATCATTCCCTCGTAGTGAACATGTCTCTGAGCAAGAAATAATAAGGATTAATTCTAAAACTCTTTCATCAGAATGAGAGCAATGCTTCAGCAGAACTCCGTTCTTATCGACGGATGGAAAACTTAAGAAAACTAACTTGGAAAACTAATTTTTTTTCGTTGGATACCTTAACCGCATGATCTACTTAACCTATATCTGAAGTTTCATTGGGATCCCTTCTGAAGAACCGGAGTTACGAGCCTCTGAGTATGGTCAATTTAATTTTAACCACTTTGTATTACTCAGGCTGAGAAGAAAAACATGACTTAACAATTAAAAGCCAAACCTGCAAAGAAAAAGGAAGTGGAACAATTAGAGGGTAAAAACCTAGTTTTTGATGGAAAAGATTTGAGCAATTTAGTTACTAATAAAACCAAGATGTTATTTGAATTGTTTTGGAACCACGACGTGACAGAATAATGCAGTAATTCTCTAAGAGGCCCTGTGAAAGCACTTAGGGTGGTCAATAATACCGCAGAAAGAAGAAATCCTTTTGTTACTCCTATCATATTATCCATTAGAGCAGCGTTCGCCACTAACTTTTAGAAGTGGGCCGTATGACTTAAGTTGAAATTTTTCGTGGGCCGGATACACCAAAATATGTATCCTTAATAATTATTGATTTAAAAATATAAAGAATTTCTGAAAACTGGGGGAAAATATTTTTTTATTTTAATAAAATTACAATTTAAAATTTAATTTTTTTCAAATAATTAAAAAAAATAATAGCTTTCATTATTAGTAAATCAAACTCTAAAAAAGAAGTGGGTCTATTGTTTCAACGTGATGCAACTTTTAATAAAATCTATGTCTTTAGGAGTATTTGTTGCAATAAATTTAATAAATTCTCCAAATGAGATTCAGTTATTCCTGAATTTATTCTTAATGAAAACCACCTTGCTATAATCTTCTTCAGATAGTTTCTTCGGGCACGTATTGGAGAACTCTGTTCTGCATAGTTAACACATATTATTTCGGATAAATTACAATCACGTGTAAAAAAAAAAAAAGATGTCCGTACCGTGAAATTTGATTTTTTTTTTTCTAAGTATCTTCTAAGGTGCCGGCGGGCCGCAGAAAAATCTGTGGAGGGCCAAATCCGGCCTGCGGGCAGCGTAGGGGCTGACGCTGCATTAGAGTCTAGTTTTAATATTATTTTAAAGTTTGTAATTTCTAGTTTTCTCAATAAAGATAATTAACACTACAAAATCGTATGTTTTGTTTACTTTTACATAACTGATCTAAGTGTGCAACCTCTAAATATTATGTAATCTTCTTAAAATTTGACGTATATATCTTTTATACCTTTGAGACTCGGGGCGTAAGCAAAGTTTGCAAGTATTTTACATTTTATTTTTTTCCTTACAAATTAAAACTCACCTTAAAAAGCATTACCACAGCGGTGTTGATAAAAAACAACAACATTAGAGCCGTGTTTTAGCAATTGCTGAAAAAGATAAATTTTTCAATACTACCTTAAAACCGACTAATTTTTCAATTCATGACCTTATGCGCATTCGCAATTTTTTACGAAAACCTTAATGTCAGGTCACATGGTCACCACTAACTCGTACACAAAAGTTGAACAACATCGTAAGTGAAACCATAAGGAAGTTATATTAACCACCGATACACAGAAATCTTTCTAGACCTCTATTTTGAACTCGTTATGTTTAAAAACGTGTATAAATGCAATAAAATTGAAAATATAAGTGTATATTGTTGACCAACTTCAGATTAGTTTCCGATCCCGCACTGGTCAATTTATACTATAGCTTGAACCTGAATTTTTGCTGTCATGTACCTCAAGTGTGTAGGCGAAATATAACAATGATTGAAAACATTGAACAAAGGAACATTTTGAATTAATTTTAAAGCCGCCACATTTGATTAAAAATTGTTTTCTTTATCTCGTTATGATTAAAACTTTTTTCAACCATAGAATTAAAAAAGCTTCATGAATTTTCATCATACCTTTATTATTTTTCTCAAAACAATTAGAGGTTGTTTTGTTTCATTAAATAGGAGGGTTTCTATCTACGGAAACAAGGATTTTAACCTTGTTTCTATAGCAACCACCTCCAACCAGACTATCTGACGGGAGCTATTCTTCTGATAGGCAGACAGTATGTATGTAATAGATTCTGAATGTCTATTGCTAAAATTGCTTCTGAGTCTATTGCTAAAATCGCTTCTGAGTCTATTGCTGAAATCACTTCTGACTGTGTATCGATACTTAATATCTTTACTCAGTCAAGTATTGCTTGATTCGGTTAGATAAAAACGTCAACACCTAAGCGAGCACCTCTCTTAGAATTCCATCACACCAACATGAGGACCGACAAGACCACAATGGATTTAATGTGCACCAGCGGCCATTATCGAACATAACGGTATTTTGAGAGACAATACCGGACCCTCGTCCTTAGCATCAGTTGCTAGACACCTCAACCCCGCCCACCCTCCAGATTACTGGGGTCACAATCAATTCCTTGCCTAACTATGGAGTCTGTTGAATTAGTTTAATTATTAGTTTTCTTTAAATTTTCAGGTGCGATTCTATGTATAAGCATTTAGAAATCATTTATGTAACGAAATATTGTTTTCTTTTATAATCTATTGCACTTGTTTGTGGGAATTTTTATAAACCTTTTTTTTTCTTCTCTGATATCCAATCAAGGAAAATGTAGATCAATAAAAAAATTTACCCCATCAATTAAATTACACAAGCGTTACCATTCTTCGAGTTCAGGAGTTCGTTGGAGCATAATGCCCTTTGCTAATTTAGGGTGCGCTTGATTTGAGGCTGTTTTTTAGGATTTGAACAATAGATGGTGGGAATTTCAATTAAACTTAAGTTAGCCTATTGGAATATTAAATTTGTCTATTTCCTTGTACAGGATATAAATAATCAATCAAAGTGTGAGGAAACACTTCCTGCATCGACTAATAACAGTCTCACAGCCAAAGTTTATTTGTTTTATCTTGATCATCCAATGAGAATTTTAGTTAAAGTTTAATTATATGTTGAAATTATAGTGAGATAATGATTCTTTAATTGCATATTTCTTAACGCAAATCCTTGGTTCATGAAAAGAAATTCGAACCTATGTTGAAAGATTTGAAATATATTTATAAATTTACCAGAAAAGTTTTTTTTTTTTTTTTTTTTTTTTTTTTTTTTTTAATTTTCGTAATAAAGGTTGAGTTAAGAAAGTCTCATTGATACGGAATTCACATAAATATAGGCGTGTGGAAAGTTTACTATTCAATAAACAGTGGCTCAAACAATTGAGAATATACCTTACTTTTAATATATATAACACATTACCAAGAAGTGCAAACACGTCTCTAAATTTACACATAACAAATGATTTATTTTAAATTCAGTCGTCTTTAGTTGAAATACTCTGAACCCAAAAATCGTAATAGTCGCTTTTACCACTTTCTGATTATAAAAATAGTGAGTCACAATTACTCACTACTGTGTATTTATGAACGCCCAAAGAAATTAAAACTATAAGAAGGCAAGCTTCGCCGACACGTAAGTGCTGCCATCTTGCGGATTTTCAGAGTTGAGAGCACAAAACTTTCGCCAAATTGCTCCGATTTCCAGACATGCGCAGAGCTTTGTTCTTACTTTGGCGATCGTGCTTTTTAAACAAACAAATAAGAACATCAGATTTATTTCGTCGAATTCGTGGGAGATTTAAATAGCAGAACAAAAATGGAGGATTCTACTTTGCAAAGTAACATATTATTTATTCAAGTTTGTTCAAATTGTTCTCTTTTGTGCACAATAAATTTCGATAATGTTCTGAAGATTATAGAATTTTCGCAAGAGAATTTTAACAGGACAATTTTTGCAGTGTTGATGGTTGTGATGAAACTTGATGGTTAGTGTTCTTAATCGTTTGTTTTTATTTTTTCGTCTCATTCAGCAGGATAGTTTTTATGTTAAATATAGTTGTTTTTTTCATGAACTTTTCTTTTTGTATTACTTTGATATCGTTTGAAAGAATGTTTATCATTTGTTAGTTGCATAAATGCACGCAATTATTATGTGTTTATTATGATTTTTTGAAATTTAACGCAAATCTCAATTACCATTGCGGTTTTTTATTTTATGAATTAATAAAGCTAAATGATTATTGTCAATTGTTAGTAAATTCTTCTAAACTAGTACATGCTAAATGATATCGGTTTTTGTAGTTGCAAGTCATTTTTAAATTCTTGCACTCAATAACTAGATATTTTTTAGTTTCCTAATGTACTGCTTCGAAGAATGTATGGAAACTTTATCGAAATAATTTTCTTCTAGAATGTGTTTCAATAATTTTGTAATTAGTAATTTTGTTAATTCTTGATGTTCATATTTATTACGAAAACTTACTAAAAGTTCACCAATATTGGAATATGCTGTAAAAACCCCAAATCTAATATTAGGATTCGTATTGCATTACAGGATGGAACTTGCTGTAGTGGTTCAATATAATATTAATATTGTTTAAAAAAGTATTCAATTATCTTAGCTAAAAATATAATTAACGTAAATTTGGTTGAATGTGTAAATATGTCAAGTAAAAGTTTAATGAGAAAAACAGATTTGTTCTTTTTTTTTGGATAAAATATTTCTGGGAAACCATAAAATGTAATCGCCAAGTGAAACCAAAATAAGCGATAAACTTGCTAATGTAGAAACCCTGCAATGACGTCATGTGCTCTCAACTATTTTACATTATCTCTATGGAAGCTTGCCATCTTTAACCCGAAGGGTTATTATAGTATCTTTGGAACGCCCTCGATTTTACAATTAAAGTCGATTACTCTTTATATTTATATAAATATTTTATTTGAAAAAACTGGTGAAGTGTTTTAATTAAAAAAATATTTCGGATCTCATTTTTCTGAAACTTAAACTACTAATACATAGGATTAATTTTAACATTTTATTTCGTAAAAGTTAGGAGAGTGCAAATGGTCTAGTGGACCCTTCCTGTAAGCGGCTTCGGACACAGTTAAGAAAAATCCGTAGGTAAAATACATTTTTTTTTTTTTAATTTTTTCTCCGAAAAACAGGAAACTTGGTATACTTATGAGGTCTAATTGGCACAATATTCTGTAATTAAAAGTTTAATTCTCTGAAAATTTATTTGACTAATTTAATTTTAAAAAAATGTGAAGTGTTTTTTTAAAGCCTATTCCTTTTTTCGTTTTAAGATACAGTTTAGAAAAATTATATTTTAGAATGATTAAGTGTTGTAAAATAAATCACTAAGAGTTTTTTTTTTTTTTCTTTTTTGCAACGTTTAATAAAAATAAAATATACACAGTGTTCGGCAAAAACAGCACTTTCATTTCCATAAAATGCATTAAAAATTTCAAGTTTAATAATTTAAATAGATCTTCAAAATATTGTTCAGTATAATATGAGTGTGTTTGACAAAAGAATTATAGTTTTAAATAACAAATATGCAAAACAAAGTTCCGAGTAAAATGCATTCGAATATTAACGATTACATACGAATATATGGCTGACAGTTAAAGAAAATGCAAAAAATTTGCATGATTAAAACACCATCAAATTTTGATGTTTGGTACATTTGTGCCATCAATACATTTAGAACTGTTTTCTGCATCCAAACAAAAATCACAATTTTGAAGACATTTTACGAAATGCTAGGTACGAATCTACCTTAACATGTTTTGGTAAATAGATTTCAGTTTCTGTTTTGAGCCTGTCCTATTAATATAAACTTAAATACAAATAACTGTATCATTGGTAGAACAGGACATTGAAAGCTGAAGAAAGAGAAAAATATGTCAGTTCAAACCCTCCCCAACATTCGGACCAGTATTACTTTAAAGATGACAAATAATTTTAATTGAAAGTGGAAAATAAACTTGACCTCTGTAAATAAATTAAAGTAAGAACTAAGTTGTCGGCTCTAAAGCCGCACGACAACATTAGTAGTTAAGAGAATTTACCACAAAATATATAATAATGACAAAGAAATAAACAACTGGAAAATAAGGCATATTTGTTTGTCACTCATAATAACTTCGTCAAAATGTGACTTCCATAATAGGCACCAAATTTGGTAGTCACTCCTTATGGAAGTTATTAAGATTATACTACAATTTGTGCCAATTGTTTATTTTAATTTTTTTTTAATTATTTCTAGTGGTGCTTTAATCACTTTTATGAAGGTTAATAACATTTTATTTGCAAGGTTGTGGATGAAGTGTCATATAAAAGAAAACATTCCATGAACTACACTGGGACTTACCTAATAAAAAATTTGGGATATCTGATTATAAGTCTTGAAACATCACATAAAAAACTGTTTTGATAAATTATAATACTAGAGAAAAATTCCCTTGAGGCCAATCGCATGTATAAATATATAATGTAATTCTAGTGATTGCTACAATCGAATCAAAGGTTGGTTGGTTGGTTGGTTGTTTTCAGATTATCTGGCGCCGTCAGCAACACGAGGGCTATAATGCGCCGAAACATTCGTCATTAGACAAGCCAACATACATTTACAAACACCCATGCCTAACACGGGACTCGAACCCGCAACCTCGCGGTCTAGAAGCTAGCACGCTAACCACTATACCGTTTGATCGGCTCGAATCAAAGGAAATAGGGTTTAATTGTAGCCAACCTACAACAAATTTTAACTAAACTTTTCTTTCCGATACATGGAAAGAGTTAAACTAAAATAAATAAAAAATAAAATAAAGAGGATTGAAATAAAATAAAATAAAAAGAAATAATATAAAATAGAATGGAAAAAAATACAATACAATACAATGCAATACAGAACCCGTCTGTCCCGACTTGCTAGTGGTCACCTTAAAGGCCTCACATATTCCGGGGGAAGCAAAAATTTTCCTCCTTGCCCTAAATGCCAAAAAGAACAGGCATCACCTCAGCACATTTTGGACTGCCTTGGACTGGACTGGGAGGACATTTATAACTGTCCACAACTAGTGTCAGACTTCATTAATGTCAATGGCTTCACTGATATTGTCTGACTTCGTCAGACAAAAGGGAGATTAGAAACAACAACAGAATACAATAGAATAGAATAAAAAGAAATAGAATAAAATAGAAATTTCATGTAACTTATTTTAAGGGGAGATGGGGGGGGGGGGGAGTGTCATAAGATTTGTCCTGGCCCATAGTCTAATTGCTTTATTTGTGTGGTCACAATAACTGTCAAAGTATATAGCTGTAAAGCGTCTGAAATTGTATACTTGGGTTCAATTTCATTTACATCAAGGGAAAGAGGGATAACTTTAAAAAATTGTTTTTAGCAAAACTAGTTTATCTTGTGTATCATGAAATTATTAGCTTATTATAAAATAGAGATACAGATAATAATTAATTAATTAATTAATTAATCAACCAAATCAATCAAATCAAATCATTCAATCAATCAATCAAATAAATAAATAAATAAATAAATAAAAGTTCTTCAAATTCTGTTAGTTAATCTCTCAATAATGTTGTTATTTTTGGTATATACAAATACATGTTTTCCTGTAATACAATGGCAGATGTAGAGGCAAAGCAAATAAAGTATTATGTCTATGAGCCAGGAATAGACTGATGAGTCTCCTTTAAATGACTTTTAGAACTTAATTATTTGTAAGTATACTTTAAACAAATATACGTCAATTCTAAAGGCATTTAACAAGTTCTATCGAGACCTTCTACAAAAATAAAGATTTCCTTGCAAATCAAATACAAGTATGAGAAATGTAAAACATTAAAAAAAAAAAAAAATCACATGTGTCATTGGAAGCGGCAGCAGTTTTTGCATTTGTCATTAACCGTATCACACAGAATGTAGAAATTAGTAGTTTATAGCATAGGGGAAAATAACGAACATCTGCGTCGTATAGCGTAGGAGAAAAATAAAGAACATCTGCAGAAGCATGCAATGTTAACTATACTTTATTTAAGGGGGTGCGGTACAAATAAAATTGGCAGGTTATTAATTTCGAATTTATTATTGGTTATCAAAATTTAATTTCTTTTCTTTAAAATGATTCTTCGTTTGTAATTATATCTTATTTAAAAGTATATTTAATAAGTTTTTGAAGTAAACAAAATGTAGGTATTTAATGCATGTTTTTTAACTTCAAAGTCGAGTTTCAAAATGTCGTTTTTTCGTGTTTAGGGGCACATAGCTTAAAATCTATTTGACATAAATGCTTGAAATTTTTTATACATGTTTCTCTAATGTATTTAAGTACTTTAACCAGAGGAATTTATGGTAAGTAGCATACTTTAAAAATAATAATAATAATAATTAGTCCTTTTTCTCTTTGCCCTAAATGCCAAAAAGAACAGGCATCACCTCAGCACATTTTGGACTGCCTTGGACTGGACTGGGAGGACATTTATAACTGTCCACAACTAGTGTCAGACTTCATTAATGTCAATGGCTTCACTGATATTGTCTGACTTCGTCAGACAAAAGGGAGATTAGAAACAACAACAACATAATTAGTCCAAATTTTTAACATTTTTCTGAAACATATTTTTCCAATAAATTTTTAACAAATAAATTTTTTCCAATTAATTAAAAAAATTAAAATAATATTTATACTAAGCACGCTGATACTCATCTTTTTTAAATTTTTATTTAAAAAATAAATACCAATATTAAAGTTTTTTACACTTTTATATAAAACCGACTTGCACATTGAAATTTTGGAATTGTGATTTAGGGCAGTAAAAGAAATAAAAAGTTAGTTTTATTCTTTAACCCACAATTATATTTTTAATTTGTGGGAAGTATGCTTATATCAGCCGAACATTTAACGCCTAGTCATTTATTGGCTGCAACTTACGATGAGTATAAAAAAAAATGTTTAAATACTATGCTGATGATGATATAAGAATTACCAAATTGTTTTCCGAGAAATGTAGATAATGGGACATTGCAAGCTGTGCAAACCTTCTTTTTATTACCCTTTCATGTGAATTATTCATTTTAAACAAGACCTCACTGGATAACTCCGTTTAAACAATCGTTGATTTTGTAATATTCTAGAATAAGTTAAAATTGTGGTATGAGTGTTATTATTTAAAAAAAAACCACACACACAGAAAATTAATTTTAATTATTGTACATGGTCTTTTAAACCAATATTATTATATCCTGATGTTTAAATTCCAGAACAGGGCAAAAACTGAATTACTAAATCTAGTTAATAAATAAAATACAGGATGTCTAGCAAAGGACTCACTGAATTTAAAATTAACTCCAAAACAAAGATCGATAGAGAAATTAAACAAAATGATAGTTATTTTGAAAGCTGTAAAAATCGTACACTAAATTTTCAAAATTGGTTACAAATGTTGCCAACAGATGGTGCTCTACTCTGTAGTTTTAACGAATAAAGAGTGCTTTGTATCTCGGAGCGATCAGTTTTCAATCAGTTACACTGTTTTAACGTGAAAGTAAGTTAGCGTGAATACAATTGCTGATTTGCAGAGGGAAAATGTATCACATTTAAAAAGAAAAAATTAGAAATCCAGTGAGAGAGAGATTTAGAAATCAATCATAGAGAAAGCCAAAAGGATCACCCTGGGCTGCAGCCCTGGATAAGCAGAAGAATTTTCTTCCATTAAGGGTTTATGTTAATAGCATTATGTTGCTTTTATTTTGAAAATAATTTTCGTGTAAATTTCAGGGTTTAAAATCAAATATAAGCCCTTCGGCGTGTTTTAAATAATAAAAAATGCTCTATATATTTAAACAAGAAAATGTAAATATTCTTTAGACAAAAACCATTTTAGCTAAAACTTATTTATACCTCAACTTTTGTCCTGAAATAGCGTTTGGCATCAAACATATGTGCTAGGGTGGTTCGAAAAAAACTTTTTTTTAAATTTTGGATCGCTATAGCGCGGAAAAGTTGCGATTGGTAAAGACAAAAAAAATGCACTAATTTTTTTTTTTGTTAATTTATCTTCCGTTCGCGCAACGCCATCAAAGTTAGCAAAAACTTGTGAAAAACCTTAATTTTTCAAAAAAATTTTAAGCACTCCAGATGGTTTTAATTTTGTCCCTATACCATTAATTAACTTCTAAAAGCATGTAAAATCAATATATATGCAATTATTATACATTTATTTCATATCTTCCTGTCGCGCAATATAGTACAAAATGAGTAAAATTAGTAGTTTTTGCAAAATTTCAAAGTTTGACCGTTTAGTACATTTAAATTATACGACTTTTAGAGATGCTATGGTTTAATTGTATTACAATAAAATATTTAAAATCCAAGCTTATAAGATAAATTTTAAAATTCAAGTCGAATTCGGTAGCGTAACTTCGTCAAAAACAACAGAATAACTTACCTGGACAGAGAGATGATGCGTTTTCCTTTCAGATAATTTAGAACTTTTCTGATAGTAAATATTTGGTATTTTTTTTATTTCATTATTCAATTGTTTGTACAGCTCTTCGCTCGTTTTATCTTCAAAACGACTCAAAACTCACCACGAGAAGGTGGCTGTACTTCGAGTTCCACCCACACCCTTCCCAACCAACCATCCAATGTAGGGTGGGTTATTTACAATCACACATTTTACATTAAATTACACATTTATTTCACTTTCACACTCTTTATACTTCTGTTCTAGTCTTTATTTATCGATAAACATCGAAATTCGGATTTGTGTGAAAAAGATGGCATTGTTGAGCGTGACAGCAATGTGGTTCTAATGTAGCCATCTCTGGAACTGTATCCACACACTTTACTTGAAGCTTCGGTCACTAGCTTAACGCACCTTTCAACTGCCTGTGTATGGCATGGGAAAGCATCTATATTCATAGCAGGTTTAAAGTCATTGTTCACATATTGTCTTATTTCTTCATTAATCATTCTTCTTAAAAATGGAGGAGGAGTTAATGTATTGGTTTTCCACTTGATAATGTCGGTATAGTCTTTAGCTCCAAAGTTTAGGCTTGGGGTTTTAAAGATTCTGATAAAGTCATCTGATACTGATTGTTTTGCTTTCATGATACGCCTAAAGCCCAGCTCTCGTATATGTTTTCTTTCATCATTTACCATAGCCAAGAGTAAATTTTCGGGATGGGCAAAGTAGGCATTTAGTTGTAATACGGGATCAAAGACTTGAAGTAGCTCTTTTGATAGGTACCTTGTAAATTTAATAGTTTTGAAAACATGTCTAGGCCTATCAGTGAATTTGTGGTTTATTTTTATGGCAAACCACATAGGTATATAGCATCTGAGAATGAATATGACTATTTCTTTCAAATTTTCAGAAGGGCTTGACGCACTGATGTAGAGGCGCAAAACTCGGTTTGCAGTTGTAAGCCATCTGGAATGCGTCATTAGGCCAGGATCACGTACTGCAAAGTCTTCTGCACAAAGTCCTGATTTGATGACTTGTGATATTTCAAGCAAGTACAATTGGTCCTTGCTAAGACTACCCTTGTCAACTTTAGGAATCTCACAATTAATAAGATTAAAATCAACAACTGGTAGTCTTTCGCAATCAGGAAGGGCACTTCCAATCGGTCCGGAATATCCTTTTGGGCCTGTTGTATTTCCATCCAGGTGTTGGAAAAGGTGGCGGAATGGAAGTTCGTTATAGTGGAGAAGGCAAATACTCCATTGCAGAGGTCTTCCTACATGCATCTCTATATGTCGAATAGCACCATTTCTGAAACCCGTATTAATAACAGTACCGTCACATCCAACGACTTCCAATTTGTCAAGTAAAAAGCTATTTTTTTGATAAGTAAGACGTGATGCTTTTGGCTATGTCGGTTGCTGAGCTTGAAGAAGGAGAAGTGTGTCCTATGTAAGTGGATCCTGGCTCCTGAATTAAAGAGTAATGCTCCTCTTTATAGGTTCTGCGAAAGTATTTTCTGCCAGTTTTTTCAATTGACAATGTATTGTCTTTTCGTCCATCAAAGTAAAGACCATAAATTTCCAAACTTATATCACTCTGCAAACTATCTCTCACACAAGTTTTTTCTCTTCTGATTTTACTCTTGTCTACAACATAAGAAGTATCTGATTCATTAATCAACCCAACATCTTGCAACACACTTGAAGCAATAGCAGCCGTAGCGCGATCCGATACGCCATATCGGTCACTAGTTACAGCAGTAGTGTTTAATGAAATCCTCATCTGCCTTTGCGGCTTTGTTGAAGAAGTTGAAGACAGTGGTACAAATTCTTCGTCACTTTCGTCACTGATATGGGAAACGTCTGAATCTGAATTATTAATCTGTACTTTTGCTTATTTTGGAAGATGTAGGTCGTATTCTTACATAGTTTTTCCGCATTATTTTATGAGTTATTCGTTTGGTTTCATTAACATCCAGAGACCCTATTTTTCCAATGCCGTATTTTCTTTGCAAGTACATAAACCTCAATTCCAAAAGCGGATTTTTTTTCCTTCTTTCACAAATACAGTTCACACTTACAGGACATACACATGTATCTGAAGATTTCTTACATGAACAGTCATCAGCAACAATTAAACATTTACACGCCGCGATATCAAAAAGAGAGCATCCTTTCTCCTTGAAATTGTCAAGTTTAAGTTTGAATGTTGATTTATCTTTGTCGCGATGAAATGACTTTCTGAGTTTACTGTACGATTCGTAGTAAGAACTAATTAGCTGGATGACCCTGTACTCCGTAACTGTTGGTATAGAGGCTTTGTCATATAAACCGATAATTTTCTTTGCCACTGTTGAGGCTACTCTTGAAAAAGATACATTCTTGTTGTTTATTTTCACAGCTAGGTTGAATCTCTCTTGAAAGCAGCAACGAAGGACATCTTCATGAGTTGGAAGCTTGTTGTGTAACAAGTCTCGTGGTTGACCGAAAATAGGGCACTCAAATTTTTTTCTAGTTATTCTACATATACCAACTTTCTTTGTTACATCCATTGTATCAATAACTGTCGTGTAGAACTATTCATTAAGCAAAACACAATCTAGAACTGACTCGAGCTAGTGGCATGAGTAGACTGATGGAAATAGAGGGAAAAAATGTTATGGCTACGACCGTCTAAGCAGCGCGCGCATCGCTGGCATTAGTCACCTACACCACGCATCTCGGAAGCACACTGAAGGAAATATCGAGAAACAATAATAGCTGAATATTATTTCATTAGATTTAAACTATAGCATCTGTAAAAGTAGTATTAAAATCTACTAAACAGTCAAACTTTGAAATTTTGCAAAAACTTCTATTTTTACTCATTTTGAACGATGTTGCGCGACCGGAAGGTATGAAATAAATGTATAATAATTGCATATATATTGATTTTACATGCTTTTAGAAGTTAATTAATGGTATAGGGACAAAATTAAAACTACCTGGAGTGCTTAAAATTTTTTTGAAAAATTAAGGTTTTTCACAAGTTTTTGCTAACTTTGATGGCGTTGCGAGAACGGAAGATAAATTAATAAAAAAAAAAAATTAGTGCATTTTTTTTTTCTTTACCAATCGCAACTTTTCTGCACTATAGCGATCCAAAATTTAAAAAAAAAAAATTTCGAACCACCCTAATATATGCTGTAAAAATATTTTATAGTAATTTAGACATAGTTTTCATATCCTTGCGTTTATGTATTGTAAAAAGTCCCCCAAATTCAAATTTTCGTGCATGCCATTAAATTCGTAACCAAATATCAAAGTAAGTGGATGTTTTAATTAAAAATACAACGTTATTGAACAGATTAAAATAAAAATTAAAAACTATTTTTTAAACAACTTGAAAAATCCTGTAAGAATGCTTTGATCATGGGATCTATTGAGGAATTGATTTTGGGGAACATTTGTCAACCGCGTGACTAACCAATTATCTTTTTTGTATTTTTCAAATGAGATTTTATTGTCCAATGAAATTCCAAGAATTCTGCAGGTATCTTAGAGGTACTAGTAATTTTTGCCTCGAAAACCAAATATTTTCTTATCAATTCAACAAATAAAAAACCTTGTTGGGTTAAAGGATATTTTGCCTTATGAATTTGAATTTAATGAGTAATCAATTCTAACAGGTGTTTGTAAGTTTTCCTAAATGTTGGTCTTTTTATTGTTTCTTGATTAAATAAAGTATGGTTAACATTGCATCTCCTGCAAATGCTCTTTTTTTTTCTTTCTCCAACGCTCTAAGATCCAATGGTTTGCAGATATTCTTTATTTTTCTCATACGCTATGAACTTTTTTTTTTTTTTTTTTTTTTTTTACGTTCCGTGTGATATGGATACTGACAAATACAAGAACTGTTGCCGTTTCACTGACTTAAGTGTTTTAATGTGTTCATGCTTTATTTGGTTCGCCACTACATTTGCGAATGTATTGCGAATATTGAAAACATATGCATTTGTATACTAAAAATAACAACAGCATTGATAGATTAACTAACAGGATTTGAGAACAGTAATTTTATTTATTTATTTTTATAATAAGCTGACTTAATTAAAATGATATGTTTATGATAAACTAGTTGAACTAGTTTTGCTAATGAAAACTTAAAAAAATTATTTGCAAACAGTAGTATTTCTCATTCCTGGTATTGCCATATAGTAGGCCATATGCTTTACAGCTATGCACTTCGACACTTATTGTGGCCGTGTAATTGAGTTTTATTTTATTCTACTTTACTTTAATATAACTCTATCCATTAACTAACTAGGAGTGCGGAGCATTGCACAACTTTCAATTGCACTATAATACTGACCTTGGATTTGTGTCGTTTCTATATTTTCATTCTTCATTTAGAATAAACGACCAGTTTGACGATAATTCTTGTATGGATCTAAAAAAAAAAAAAAAAAACTCCACCAAAATAGTGATTTTGGGGATATACTTTTCGATAATCCTTATATTATCCTTTCTTAAAATCGAAACTGGGGGAGAAGAAAAAACGATTGTTGATGAGGTATTCTTAAGGAAAGAGAACACTGTATTGAAGGCAATCATTTTTCAATTTTTTTACTCCATTAAAGCATTTTTACGGGAATTTCGGAGGTGGGAATGTTTAGAAAACCTTAAGAGGGCAGTACCACGGCGATTTTTATCCAAATTGTTAGCACAGTTTTTTAGCAATCATTGAAAAACATGATTTTTTTCAATGGCAGCTACCTTATGAGCATGCGCGATTTTGACGAAAACCTTAATGGTAGGTCCCATGGCCGCCACTGACCCTCATATAAAATTTGAACATCGTAGGTTAATTTGTTCTGGAGTTATGCTGTCCACACACACACACTTTTTTTTTTCCTAGATAAATTTTTTTTAAATCAGGATGTTTCAAAACGTGGAGAATTGCTAAAAAATCGAAAAAGTTTTTGGACCGAATGCTATACTTTCATTACCCTATGTATGTATACATATGGGTAATTGAAAATAAAAAGAATAGTATAGTTGAAATTTTTTGTTGCTTGAATGGAATGACACCGTATTTCGTTTCATTCAGCTATTGAGAGCTCTAGAATTCCACTCCATTTTTATCCATGCAAATCTCTAATACTAGAATGCATCTCTAATATTATAATTTATCAAAACATTTTATAAGTCTAGAAGCTTCATATTAAAATCAGATATCCAAATTTTATTAGTAGAGTCCCAAAATAAAGTTCATGGAATCTTTTCTTTTTTATCTAAAACTTCATTCACAACCTTCCCGATAGAATGTTGGTAACTTCCATAGAAATGATTAAAGTGCTACTGTTCTGTCTGTTGGGGAGGGTTTGAATAGACATATTTTTCTCTTTCCTCAACTATCAATTCCTATTCTTCCAACGATGTAGTCTTTTGTAATTAATTTTACATTAATAGGGCAAGCTCAAAATAGAAGCTGAAAGCTGTTTACCAAAACATGCTAAAATAGAATCGTACCTTGCATTTCGTAAAGAGCCTTCAAAAGTGAGATTTCAGTTTTGACGCAGAAAACAGTTCTAAATGTGTTGATGCACACACATGTGCCAAATATCAAAACTTAACAGTGTTTTAAACGTATTAATTTTTTCAGTTTCATTTATGTCCAGTCATAAATTCATATGTAATTGTTAACATTCAAATGCATTTTACTCGAATTTTTTTTTTTTTTTTTTTAGTATTTGGATCTTAAAACTATAATTTTTTTTGTTAAAACACACTTGTATTATATTTAACAATACTTTGAAGAGCTTTTTAAAATATTAAACTTGCTATTGTTAATGCATTTTATAGAAACGAAAATGTCGATTTTACCCCTCGTTTTCACAAGAAATAATAAAAATATAAAGTTTCTATTTTTTGCGTGTTTATAATATTTGAAGTACAGTAATTAGCGTTTTTCTCAAAAACAGTTTTTATTTATTCTAAATCAAATGCCTAAAAAATTATTAAAAAAACAAAACAAAAAAAAAAACACAGGAAAGATAATTGACTAACTGAACTTTTTTTTTAATAAAATTTTAGTTTTTACCTATTAATACTTCCAACTGTGTAAAGATAATAATTTTAAAAGAGGAATTAAAAAAAAGTTTTAAGGGAACCAAGTCCCTTACAAATAAAGAAACTATTACTTTAACTGGTCCATTGGCGCCACCAGGAAGTGTCCAGGGGTCCATTTGCACCTTTTAACTTTTATGAAATAAAATGTCCAAATATCCCTGGTCGACCAAACGGTATAATGGTTAGCATACTAGCTTCTAGACCGCGAGGTTGCGGGTTCGAGTCCCGTGTTAGGCATGGGTGTTTGTAAATGTACTTTGGCTTGTCTAATGAAGAATGTTTCGGCGCATTATAGCCCTCGTGTTGCTGACGCGCCAGATAATCTGGAAACAACCAACCAAATATCCCTGTATTAGTTGTATTTGCTTCATAATATTAGTATATGTATATTTAGCCACCAGAAACATTTAACCACTTTTCTTTATCTACAAAGTTAAAATAAATACAGAGTAATCAAACATACTGTATTAAAAATAGCTACTATAAATGTATACTTAAAAAATTTCTTATCGCATTGATCGATGAGAATTAATTGATGTTAAGAGAGAAAGGTATCTAAGGTCGTGGCATACCTATAAAGAAAATTTATCAACGGCGAACAACTATTTTTAAAACACCTCCCCCTCACAACCATGTCGTTCAAGTTTGTCATTTGCATCCGAAAGTTTTTTGACAGCTAGATTGTGTATCTCCACACTGGATTTAATTTGGATTTCAAATTGATGGATTAGATCAGGCAGTTCAGTGCTTTCTCCAACTAATTTTTCCCTCAAATAATTCAGCTAAGATTAACACCACTTTTTCACAATAATTATTTTCTTTCGCAGGATTTGTGTTGATATTGTCTTTAATACGAACATCTGCTTAGCCTTCTACACCCCTCCCTCCCTTACATGGTCATCACTCTGGCAAGGCACTACAGAGTATATTTATGATCTAAAATATTGCAGCATCGCAGCGATTGCAAATATTGCTTATCGCCGTTTTTTCTTGTACTTCCTTATTCCTCTCGGGGATCTGAAGATCTAATACCAATAAAATAGTTATTACAACGGTATTCTTCAATCTAGCACCGTAGAGTTTAATTATAAATTCTGATCTCTTAAAATATTTCTTTGTTTGGTTTAAAGCAATATCATCCATTGGTATTTCAGATACTAACTAAACTGGAAATGCAATTCCCTTTTGATTATTGCTATAAAACAAATAACCTTTGGTTACGAGATAGTTCTTCGACGATGCAGTAAATGTTTCCCACGCATTGACTGATAATCTACATCCTGTTTAAAGAAAAAAAAAACTAATTTCGTCTTCCAATGGCTCAACTCTTGCAAATTGCAATTCCCACCATCCATTGTTCAAATCTTAGGAAACAGCCCCGATTTATTTCCATCTTAGATTAACAAAAGGCATGGTGTTTCACTGAACCCGAAGAAAGGTAACGATTATGTAATTTTTGGGATGATGTAAATTTTTTTCGATTTAATACACAGGTTTCTTTATTGAACAGAGAAAAAAATTGATTAAATTTCAGACCAAAAATATGAGGTGGATTTAAAAGAAAATGATCAATAATTAGTTTTATAAGTGATTTCTAAAAGTTTCAAGTTTCACATCATATGTATAGCAATGTAAAAAAAAAAATATTCATCATGTCCTCTCAGGAAGATTTTATTGACTGTCTTGTATGTCTACACTGCCACGTATCAGGGTTGAACCAAATCCACTCGAGCTGGAAACAATGTTACTCGACATGATTCCGATGTCTGAAGCTTCAACAGCATTATTTAACATTAGAATTCGAGATATATAAACAAGCGAGCACACATACAATCATAACTTATATTTTATTCTGCATTAGTGGTAGAACTTAAGTAGAAATAATGATAATTTTATAATATATTAATTTATAAAGTTTTTTGTTTGGTTTAAAATGAACTTCATTTTAAAAGTTATTGGTCAGAATAATTACACTTCAAAACTACATTTAAACTACATACGCAAAATTCCATCTAACAATTATTTCACATTTTTTTTTTTTTTTTTTTTTTTTTTTTATGTTGAATTTCGTCATTATTATAGGAGCCAACTTTTTACATCTAGCAAGGAGGCAAGACTCGCTAGATAAACGCGATTCGGTGGGGGTTTGTAAATCTAAAATAATAAAACAAGCTGTGTGTGTGTTAGTGGATCTGTGGCTCTGTGTATCTATAGAAAGCTACTTAAAATTGGAGTACAGCTCTGAAATTTTCAACAAAATTAGTTTTAGTCTTCTAATTGTAGTTTTGAAAAACAGAATTTAAATTTATTTATTAATTTTTAAATTATTTTTTTTTTAATATTTTAATTTTTATTTTTTTTATTTAATTGACAAATATTTTACAAAAGGGTTTCTAATAGGGCTACAGTTCTGAAATTTTCAACGTAGGAAGTTTTGGGCCTTTTAATTTGACTTTTGAAAAACAGAATTTTAATTTTTATTTATTTATTTATTTTTTAATTAATATTTACAAAAAAGTGACTTCTAATACACTTACAGCTTTTGAAAGTTTCAACATAAGCAGTTTTGGCCTTCTAACACGTGTTAAAATAATCCTAAAGGGGTGTTGTGTTATTGTATTAATGGGGATTTTTGTCTGTTTATTTCTCAACAGGGGAGAGGCTTCTAATATTAAGGCTTTACGTAGCAAATAGATTTTAGAGAGTGAAGCGAGTTAATACTTAGCAGCAATGAACCTTTCAGCGAGCGAAGCGTGCCTATGCTAGTATAGCAATTAAGCTTTCAAAGAGTGAAGTAGACCTGTGCTTATGTGTCAATGAACTTTCCAGCAAACGAAGCGGGCTCGATTTTGCGTAATGATGAACCTTCCTGCGAGCGAAGCGCCAAAAACAGAAAGTTATACACCAATGACGGATTTCCGCAACGCGAAGCCTCATAGCTAGCTAAAATATTGCACATATTGAAATTTAGTAGCTAAGCATGGGTATTCAGCTAGTCTAAAATATTTGGGCACCACTTTTTTTCGTAATCTACCTACTACATATATTGATATTAAACTTGTTGGGGTGGAAGTCTTACACCGAACGCTCAAATAAACATAATTCGATCGAAATTAATGTCAAAACATAATAAAACATTATTAATTTTTTCTATTGGTTTTGTATTTGGTTTTCAATTTTGCCAGAAGCGAAGTTTTTCGGGACAAATATCTACTTTTCGTGATTGCTTTTTGTAAGGTGACTACTTTTAAAATCCTTTATATAAACTTCGATTTTGTGCGTTTGTCGATGGGAGTGGAATCTGTAGAGGCCTAATCAACCCCCTTTCAATCGGGCTGAAACTTTGCAGATAGGTTCAATGCCGATGGCAATGCATTCTATCAAATTTTGGGGACTGTCATTGCCACTAAAAGGTCCCTTTACTGGATACTAATTTAAAAAATTACCATCAATCTATCGCGCTGAAATAGCATTTAACCGATCATTGACGAAACTCTTTTCTGTTACCGAAATGGTTTTAATAAATAAACAATAAAATTGATTTAATCAGAATAAATAAAAGACGGAAAATTTGGATGCCAACGACAAATTGTCATTTATTTAAAAAAAATGTTTTTGAAAAGTAGTTCATCGCATATTTTGCTGAAAGAGATGTTTTTAATATTTTAAATTACATGCAAATTCCAGGCACACGCTGGCGACATTGAGTGAGTGAGTTTTCAAAAGATAGAGAAGCATGTGAGCCACACCCGGTGGTTCCGTCTGTGCCTATCACTACAGTAAATAAATATTTGGTAAATGGGTTTCTGCATCTGTTTAGAACCTGCTCGAATAAAATAAAATTGAATTTTATTGACTATACCATTTAGAGAAAGGGACAGTGATTGCTAAAGAAAGACAATGATATGTTACTTCTAACACCGCCCCCCAAAAATATATACTAGTAAATAGATAGAAGAGCCATTTAAATTCTTTTATGAAAATATCCTTAACATTTTATCTGGAAGAGTTGTGAATGAAGTTAGTTGTAAGTAGTAAATTTCATTACAATTTTAATTAATTTTTTTATGGTTAATCAAAAGTAACGTTTGAAACATAGAAAAACATTTGTTGTATGGTGAGTAAGCGATGTTATAGAAACAGTGAGTAACCGTTGACCAACTTCCTATAAAACTAGTTATTGACCTTAGAAACTTTGGGTACCTCGATATTAAAAGTGTTTTCCTACAGATCAAATGTTGTTTTAAAAATTCAAAAAGCAACTTTCTAAAATTCTAATTTATAGATACTTAGAGTTACGAGAGGAGGGGGGGGGGGGGGATATAAATAACTTTACAAATAAAAAAAAGTGGTGATTGATAATATAAAGGACACTTCACTGGTGTACACATAGGACATTTCGACTCTTTTTTGCACTCGTAACTCAAAACCTCTCCAGCATATAGAATAGTAGCACTATAATTACTTTTATGGAAATTAACTTTTATACTTATAGAAAGCTGTGAATAAAGTAATATATACAGGGTGTCCTGAAATAGACTGGCTGTTTTCAAAAATTAATTACAGGAAAACGTTTAAGGTTAAGAAAACATTTCTTGCAGCAAATTCATGTGACAGGGCATAAATTTCTTTCCAAAGACTTCCTGGTTTTATTTCAAAAAGTAACCAATAGATGGCGCTTTAAAAAATATAAATAGTATATAAAACGCTACAAATAGTAAACCTGTAAATTAAAGAAAAATAATTCGTAATAACGTAATAAATCAAGTTGTAATTACGATCCACTTTCAGGAATCCGGTATCGATTTTTTTTAATTTTAATTATTATGATTATAAAGAAATATCTTTCTAAAAATAAGCCGAAGCTGGGGAATTTGTTGATAATTTACATTGTAACATTTTTTTAGAATTAAGTGATATAGCCAAAGATCTATTTTGTCGCCAACAGTTAAATAATTCAGAATTCGCATTATCTTCTCATGATTTTAGCGCTATCCTTTTGACGTTAAATGTTAATTAATTTTTAATTTTTTTTAGTTTCATTATTTAGTTTTTCTTCAATGTACAACTAAAATTATAAAATTTCAAAGAAAGATGTGTCAATTCAAAACCTCCCCAAAAGACATAGCAGTGGCACTTTAAATACTTACATGGAAGTTAACTTTTATTTATCTAGAAGATTGTGAATAAAATTTTGTTTAAAAAGAAAACATTCCAGAGACTACATTTTGGGACTTTACTAATTACAAGTTTTGGATTTCTGATTGAAAGTCTTGAAGCGTCTTATAAACCACTATTTTTACAAGTCGTAAATTTAGAGCGCAATTTACCTGCGAGTCCAATACAATGCCTGAAAATTCAAATAAAAATCTTTTGATTGAAACAAGAGGTTCAAACCAAATACATTTAATTAAAATCAACCAAAAATAATTTCAACTATACTATTACTTGCGCTAAACTTTAAGAGTTGAACTAATATAACATGAAATAATAACAATAAAAAAAAATTTAAAAAAAAACCTTTGCCCTCTTATCTACTTCTATCCAAATATCAGTTCATAAGTTGTAACTTTGGTCATAAATGGATATTTTCTACAAATTGATTGCTCTGATTTTTACCTAAAATAAAATACAAACTTTAAGTGCTTGAGTAAAAAATCACAGACAAATTTCCCATTTAACCTTTATTACACAAATTTACCATTATACAAATTTTACATTATACGACATATATCCAACGATAAGAGAATGGTAAGTGTATTAACAATACACATTTTGCGTATTTGTTTCCAAAATAGGTATATGTTTTCCAAAAAAATTACTACATTTTATTTTTAAACAATTTGCTATATAATATAAATTTATTCAAATTATTATATGCAAAATATATACACATTTTTATATGCAATTTTGATATAAAAATGAATTACAAATCGCAGTGGGAAACATAAGAAAAATACTAACTAAAGGGACGTATAGTCGGTTAAGAGTAAAAAAGTGTTAATTCTGATTAGTCAAAGTTTTTAAGAGAGTAAAAAAAAAAAAAATATTATAAATAAAGTGCTAATTCAAAACAAGCTTAAAGCTTTCGAATAATACTTATTTATTACACATTTATTTCAGTGAATAAGTTTTAATTCTTAACCCACTACATTTAAAATTATTCCTACAAGAAGCAAAAAACATAAAAAAAAAATAATTAACATTTGGTACAGTATTCTTTCAAAATTTGACGTATCAAATATAAGAATTTTAAAGCTTTCTAAGGAACTTAGATGCAGCTTAAAATCTCTCAGTGGATATCGAATGTTCTTTTAAAAATGATATATATGCAGTTTTGTAAGGGTAGTGAAGAGGTTGAAGACTGTTCCTGGCCCATAGACCCATTGCTCCATTTCTATGACCACGCCAACTCTGGAAGTATTCAGCTTTCAAGCATATGAAATTTTATACATTAGGATAAAAAGTAATTTAAAGCTGGAGGATAAAAACTGTGTGTTTTTATATCATAACATTAGAAAAATAATAATAAAACAAATCACTAATTAATTATTCTGCAAATCTGTTAATGATCAGTTATTATTGTTGTTACTTTTGGTGTAAATATTCAGATGTTTTAAAGCAATACTTTTCAGGTATTGTGGTCAAACAAATAAAGTATTGGATATATGAGGCAGGAGCAGGCTGACGACCACCCTTAAATAAATTTAACTAATTATTAGTAAGCATAATTAAGGGAACTTGGTACCTTTCAAACTTTTTTTTTTAATTAAAGCCTTTAAATTTATAACTTTTACATATTTAGAAGTATTACTAAGTAAAAACTAAATTTTGTTAAAAAAAAAAAAAGTTCACATAATGTTCTAAATTTTCAAAGTTTTAAAATTTGTAAGAAAAATCATAAAATTTCAAAATTTATTTTCTCTTTCATTTTTTAATATTTTTTCCTGGTTTTTAAAAAAAAATGTTCCTTGTATGTATTTTTAGGCATCGTATTTAGAATAAGCTAAATAGTTTTCGAGAAAAACGATAATTAGTGTAGCTATAGGTAAAAAAATGATATTTTTCAACATTTAAATTTGTAAAAAAAAAAAAAGTTTTTATTTTATTCAAAAATCCATGCCTATTTTTGTCAAATAGATCTTTAGAATGACACAAAACACACAAAAAATGTCAGGTAATTTCATTCATATTTTCTACAGTTTTAGCAGTTTCAGTAGGGTGGGAATTTCAAAAATCACAAACTTAGAAAAATTCTTCATAAAAATATAGTTTTTCTGCAATTACAGTTATCGGATCAACTCAAAAACTTGCTGGAATAAGGAGATTGGTTAGTTAATTTTTTTTCCTGGCGCAAGGGCAACACTAGGACCAAACTGCGCCGCCAGAATAAGGAGAAGGTTTCAAAGATTATAAACACGCAAAAAAGAGAAAATGGATATTTTTATAATTTTTTATGAAAGCAAAGGGTACCAAATCCCCTTAAACAAATATACGTTAATTATATATACATTATCAATTATTTTTTTAACCTTCTTTGAAACTATAGCGTTTCTTAAAATTTGAAAATCCGTATGAATCATGTAAATACATTAATGAAATAATAATGAATCATGTAAATAAACTGCTTTATAGTTTGGTTAAGCATTAGTTTTATGTCAAAACACTTTGAAAAGGTTGTCCTGAAATAAATTTTGGTTTATAAGACATAGAACATTGAAATACACACCAACAAACTATTTACAGAATAATTGCAACATACTGCAATTAACATGAACACATAATAAAGGAACATAACCTAATATAAAAAAAAAAAAAAAAAAAATTGGTGACAAGCAAAATTCTTTGGACATGAGGACTTTCTTAATTCAGCTCAAAATAAAGCTTTTGCCCATTTCAAATCTTGGGAGATTCTATAAAATGTGGACGTTTTAAAGTACTAGCCTCTACAAGCTTCGCAATATCAAATTAAAAAACAAAAAAATGTCCCTTAAATTGTATACCAAATGCTTCTAATAGGCGCAATAAATATGTGGGTCGCATTCACCTTAAAATTCGTAAAATTTTTGTTTCTCCCTAAAATTGTACTTACATTTTTCAGCAAATCCTAAAAAAATTAAAAATCCCGAAAATGTCGACTTTCCTTCAAAATCCACAAAAAAAACGCGATATTCCTCCAAGTGAGAAAAATGGATTTAGTTAAGTTCGCATGCTCCCCAAAATAGTATAATTTTTTAATTATATAACTGTTATTTTGCTAAAAAATTGTTTGACCTTAAACTTTTTGAAAATTGGCATATTTTTACCGGTATTGAAACAAACTTTGGAAAAGAATGTATGTGTTAGGAGCCTATGTCATCGTCAAAAGAAATATCCCTATATATTTTTGAATTCTCCCTAAATTAAAAAAAAAATCCAGAAATTTTAAGAATAATCCCGAAAATTTTTAGGAATTATCCCTAAAATGTTCCTGAAATTTTTTGAATTATCCCTTAAATACCCATCGAAATTTTTTAGAAAACTCACAGCGCCTCCTGCAAATAGTATGGAAATATGAGTACCGTCATGCTTTTCTCCACTATTCAATTGGTCACTTTTTGTAGAATCTCCCTCCTGTATATTCTGAGACTACAATTACTAACGAAGCACCTCAGATTTCATATCACAAGAAATATATTTTAATACGACTAAAAGTATGCAATAAAAAATTATTTACAGTATTTATAATTTGTGTATAAAGACTAGAGTTAGGAAACTACACCATGGAATTAGCGATACAAATTTTCAGTTGTATCGCTAATATAGTTCATTGCTTCGTATTTAGTTTTATTTTTCATAGAAAAACGCTAGAAGGAACATGGCAGTTTTCAAACCCTAATATAGACAATAAGTTTGTTTATACAACAAAAGCAACAAAAAAAATCTCAAAAACTATAAAACCACAGAAAATATTATAGGGATAACAGTGAGACCAAAGGTGGTCTTTAAATTCAAATCCCTTAAAAAGATATAAATGTCTGTAAAAATATCATGGTTTGAAAACTGGAAATATCAATTTGGCCGATAAGTTATCGATAAAACTTTCTAAATGCGTTTTTCGTTTTTGTAAAATTTGTCGAAATATACATGCTCCAGTTTTCAACCTATGACTAATACGATATTATTACAAATATGGACGTAGAAATGCAAGACCGAAAACGCCCATTAAAAGAAATGACCACGACATATTGTAGACATTGTGGGGTCATTTTTCACCAAGTGAGAGTTCAATTTGTGTATTTTCTTGTCCTATATCACCATCTTTAGCCGATAAAGCTAAACGTAGGGCATAGAAAAATAAAAATCGACCAAAGCGCATTCCTGAATGATTCACATCGCATTTTGTTCTGTCTATCCAATCAATGAGCGTTTACGATCTTAGATATACAATTTTTGTATAATTATTGCAAAATATGTTAAAATTGCACACTAAAACTTTAACACAGAGTACATACATAATATACATATATAGAACACATAGTAAAATATGTAATTTTCAACAATAAATGCAAAAGGAGTGATAAGTATTATTTACATTAAAGCAAGGTAAGTGATATTTACATAAACAAAAAAGAGTTATTTGTATTATTTTAATGTTAGATACAAAACACCTAAAATGTCACTTCTCTGAATGAAACAGATCGGATTTTTCTTCAAAAATTTTCAGCACACACTGTTTCAGTTGACAAATATAATTTAAAAATCTCTAGTTTTATAAGGAGTATTAAAAGTACCATTCAAATCACATTTTATGAGCACCAATTAAGAAACATTCTTTCCAAAATTAATTTGAGATCATGCAATCGATCACTAATTTTTTTTTTTAAGTAATTCATTGCCTATAATTAGAAATATTTTACACATTAGTAATGTTAACTAATTTTATTAATTAAATATTTGTCCCGTTTTAACATTGCATTTTCAACATCATTATATATTTTCGGATTGTGGGTGGATAATGTTTCGTATGAATATTTTGTAGAATATATATATTTTTTATTATTAAATCACCGGAATTTTAAATTATATTTTAATATTGCAAAAACGACACATTTTTTTTTATTCTATATCTTTCGTTTTAAATTATTTCCTAACATGCAACTTTTAAACCCCAAACTACGTTGCTTTTTTGTAATTATTATATTAAAATCACAGAATAATTTAAAAAAAATAATAATAATAGTTTCCAACAAACACTAACGATTTTGAAAATCTTTTTTTATTTTAAAAGTCATATTTTCTCGTAAAATTTTATAATGGCAATGAGTTTCAAATTTCTTTTTAATAACGGTACTGTTAGAATTATCTACAGATTATTTTACAAATGAAACCTTAACTTTGAAATGAAACAAGCAGTATGTTTATTTAGGCCGTCGTAAATAACGGTAACAAAAATTTCAAAAATTAGTTATGAAATTCGTTGACAGATAGCGCTGTACGCATCGCCTATTAGTATGGGTTTTATGCCATAAATGGAAATGCATCTGTTTTTACTAACAGATCTTGAAATCTATATTGGTTCAAAATGTGATTTTGCACATCATAGCGATAGTGTTTTTTTTTTTCTTCTTCTGACATTCTATCAGCATTTTCCTCTTTCTAAGGTTGTATGTTAGTTGACTTTTTCTTATGGGTGCATCGTACTTCAATGTTCATGATCTTGTTAGCAAGTTTAGTGCATTGTGGTGGTCATATATTTTGCAAATTATCGATGATTTTCTCTTGGAATTTATGCATGACGGATTGGTGCAGTAAAAATGGCTGATGTTGATGTTTGAGTGTAGCTACAGTATTATCAACTAGTCCTTTGTCCGTGTGATCATAGGGTAAGTGTTTTCTATGAACAGTGTCTCTTTGGAATCGTCTTGGTCTTTCTCTATACTCAAAACTACGCATTCTTTGCGTCATGTCTACTTTGAGTATACACAACACTTCCTAGAATCATTTGAAATTCTTGGAATTGTTACTTTCATCTACTCTTCCTGTTATGCTTGCATGTGTCTGCAAACAATGTGCTAAGTTTATACACTTCTTGCTTGATGGCTCTGCATTGGGGACATTGACGAGTGAGACTGGAGGATGGATAATCTGCTCGTTAACAGGTATGGCTTTGGGTTTCTTGATATAGTTGATTTTGTAGAGAATATTCTGATAGAGGTCTCACTTCAATTTTTAGTGGTGAAAGTTGAGCCATTTTGAAGTCCAATGACAGCTAACAAGTAAAGGTGGTGAATTCGTTGAGGACAATAGGGAATGTCGGTGATTGTGTGAAGTATATCCAGAGCATCTCCCTCATGATGTTTGAAAACATTCTAGATGAGATGAGTTGCCACTGTCATTATAATATTGGTGCGGTCAAAACATTTGGTAATGGTGTCTCTTTTGGAACTGTTTCTCCTCCAACTCCAGTGTTAGGCGTAGAAGTCCTTCGCCTCCTGATAATCTATTTGTATTTATTGGCTGTTGACGATCACCACTTTATTTTTCGAGTTCAACGTCTGGAGGGTTGTAACTGATAAGAGGTCAAGTCTATAAGTGTTCGTATTTCCCTTGTATAATCTCTTCTGATCAGAAACGTTGTCAGTGATATTTTTGCTCAGATCACTATTCCTCCTTCTCTGACATTAAGTGTTCTTAAAAGTACTCTCTATAACGTATATGCGCCATATGTCAGCAATACATCTAACTAATTATGAAATGTCTGCATTTTTCTGTCTTTCATTTCTGTCATTTCATTTCGAAGTTAAGGAAGCATTTGTGGTGTAAATAATATATAATGCAAATACATTTTTAAAAAGCTACAAACCCAATATAATTTTTCATAAAAATTTACACCGCACTTTCGAAATTTTATTTTCAGTTCTCTTTATAAGTTAATATTGCGATTAAATATTCTTTAATAACGAAGTTAAAAATAATTTTAATTAGTTAATACAAGAAACTATTTTTTTAAAAAAGTATTTTGAATTCTGCTAAGAACTTTAAAATTCCCAAAGATCCGTTTTCATGCTATAACTAAAAAGCTAAATTATTCAATTACATTACTACACCACACTATTTCAATACAACTCTCTTTAGAACAATTCTTATATATAATTTAAAAAAAAATAAAAATTCTCAAACATGAAGTTCTTACAATATTCTTCGTCTAGAATAGATTTAATCTTTTAAAATCTCATTTTAAAAACTGTGAAAGCCTATACATTCCTATTTTTAGCACATTACGAGTGACTTTTTTAGAGCATATTCAATTACGATGTATATAGTATAGTGGTATAAAAAATTATTTTACTATCATTAAATTGCCAGTATTTTGTTGCGATAATTTTTTATCAACGCAGTTTTGTAATATTTTTCTATACTTTAAAATCCCGTATGAATTTATAGGAAATTAACATATATTTTGTAATTTTATATTATTATATATATTACTCATTGTTGGTAGTTAAGTTTTATTTTTGTAATCAAAGTATACTTATACGATTGATTTTTAATTTTCAGATACTAACAAGGAAATTATTCCAAAAATTTAATAAATTTAAGTGAATATCTACTCCTCTTTTTACAAATATTGTATTTTCATAAAAATATGTAATTGATGTTGAAAAAGCAATGAAATCCAGACTCTTAATTTCTTACACACCAAAAACAAACATTGTGTTACAATAATATCACAATGCTAATTTAGTCTGATCCATAAAAAGTAGTTGTATCATTGTATAAGCTTCACTTTGCAAATAGAATTTTTTTTAAAAAATCTCACACTGACTGTAGCAAATCTGTTTTACACAGATGCTTCGAACGTAATTATTTTTATTCGTAGTTACTTACTTATTTCTAAATTATATATGTAGTATATTAACAAGAATATCACAAGGCATATTAACAGTTTTACATATAACATTTACTCTTAACAATATTTATAAACATGGTATTTCATTTTACCAATGAATGCTTTGTAACTTAACTAAAATTAACACAGTTTCAAAGCTTCAAAAAGTGGCAAAAATTGCAGAACCAAAACCCACATTAGAATACCAATATAAAAACACTTAATGTGACAACATTGAGTAACACAAATGTCGATTCGCTGTTGCCGTTGACGAGATTCGTATGACAGAAATGGGAAGTATCAGATAACTCACATAAATTAGCATTATTACTAGTGCCACTGACGATTAGCAGTACTCATAATAAACTGTTCATCTATGTCAGTTCATTCCCAAATGCATCAAAATGACAAGCTCGATAAGTAATGAACATTCGTAATAAACACATATTTTCTGATGATAAGTTTTTGAAATCAGATACCTATGTTATTAGAATGATGTTAAGTTCCGACATGGACGATAAGGATTCCAATTTGTAGAGGGATTACAAGTTTTTAGGAACTCTTACAAAGAACGTGAAAAATCAACCAGTAGAGTGTCTCCACATTCTTCCAAGTATTGATGATTGTCCTAAAAGGTATTTAAAAATTAATATGCAATTAAGTATTATCGTAAATAAGCTTAGAAGTTGAGATTTGGCTAAAGAGATGTATGCTACTTGTAGAATTACTGAATTTGATAGACTTCTCTACATGTATTTAGCTGAACCTATATATTGCTATTAGGTTTCTAACCTGATATTATAAAAGTTCTTATTTTCACACAAACGTTTAATTTGTTTGAGCAAATGGTAACAACTGCACTCTCAACTCTTCTGTACTTCTTACGATTAGTTAATATTTTTATTTGTTTAAATAAGAGTTTACATTTTCAGTGTCCCCTTCCCTAATTTTTAGAATTTTATACACAATATGTGCTAGGTTAAATTATTTTCAAGTATGAGTATAAATTTCGAATAGAAAATAACGTTAATTTAAGAGGGATCATCAGATTGTTCCTGTCCCACTTACGTATTACTTTATTTTTTTCGGCTACAATAGCTGTCAAGGTATTAATACAAAACTTATGAATTTTGACACCTGGTATATAAACAGTAAAAAAAGACCGTTTCCAAAATTCAATACAATTTTTCGCATTAATTAGATAAAAAAGTTCTTAGACGGTTAACACGAAATTCGGTTAAAGCGAACAAATTACAGCGGCTCCATCGACTTCTCGTTAAAGGGATTTGACTGTAGTTGCATCCTATTTCAATATTGTTTGGGTTGTGGAATTCACAAATCGAATAATATATCTGGATAGTATAGCTTGTGTATCACACTTGCAATAGGGATTTGACTTTCATTCAGTGATAGCTTAGAAGAAAAATTATAAGAGTGATAAATATTTTGAAAAGGATTTGTGAACGCGAAACTGACTTAAGGGGAAAGAGAGCGTTTTCTCTCTTTAAATTTGGGATTTTAACTAACAATTATAGATTAATTTGGTTTACCATACTAAAAAAAAATTGGCGGAGGTGAGGATCAGCCGTTTTTTTATCTTTACTTTGGAATGGTATATTGTAAAAATCATTTTCAAATGATAATTACTTTTATAAATACCTTAAGCAAATTTAAAAATGGTAAATTTTTTTTCAATAAGACGTTTCATATTAGAGCTATTGTACAGAAAAATCATACAAATATTCAATCTTAAGATCATTGATAATTAAAATCACCAATAACGTATTGATGTTCATGCATAGATAAGGTTACTCAATGCACATACCATAAACAACCATTTCAAATATAGAATTAATTTCAAACTTTGCTCAATAGCTAAATTATCTTACCTTGCTTATCATTTTTAAGAATCTGGACGTAAACAGTTGCAATTATTCCTTCCAAAAAGTTCTGAAGTTTATAAGGATGCAATGGGTACCAGTTCGAGAGATTCCTTGTCTTGGTTACAAAAGTTTATGTAGACTCATCAGGTAACAGACGTCTGTAATGACTTGATGGGCATCTGGTATAAACTTATTAAGAATTAGTTGTTAATAGAAGCAATACAGGTCACAATCCTCAATGTCACTCTTGTGAATTATATCTGAAGGTCTTTGGAGATGTTGCATTTTCTATCTTTTTGAGAGTTTCGTCTCGTTTTGGTTCTTCAACTGTTCTCAGATATTCTGTAGCACTCTCCATTGGTTACAACAGTCACATTTTCAAGATATGTAACTAATTTTTTAATTTTTGTATCATATCTTTACGGATTTCCAAAAAAATTAACACTTGTTTTATTCTCTTACCGATTACCATTTCCAAGTTATTTCAAAGTATCGAAGAGCATGCGGTATTTCCTATGTTTAGAACTTATAATCGGTTTCTGGTATCAAGTTGGTCCATTTTTTGTTGCATATTCCATTTTATTTAAAGGTAGTAAAATCAATCAATCATTGCTTACTAAGATTCTCAGCTACATCAAAGATGTTTATTGGATTAATTGAACATTTCTCCTCAAACGATGCGAAAGGTTATTTTTTGATTCCAGCATGTATTTAATTTTAATCCGTACTCAGTGCTGACATGTCTATATACTTTGATCAGCATGAGTGAAATAGCATACTTATAAGGTGCACAATGTCAAACTGATAAGTTAATTGAAAATACTAGTGTTGAAGCATTTGTGTGAATAACTTCGATATAAACTGGTATGGGCAAAGTATCTACGTATTTGAAGAATCTTAAAACTGTATAAAAACTATTGAGTTTATTGATCAGCTATTCAATGGTTCCTTGGCTCTGCGAATTGGGATAACCTATATGGATATTGTTGTAAAGACATATCATTTAGGCGTTCCCACCGTTGGTGCATCATTTGATTTGGCATATTTTGATGCGTTTCCGTACCTAACGAACTGAATGCCGTTGTAGCCAAATTGGTAGAAGGGTTGAAATGAGAAAATGCATTTTGCTGCATAGAATGCCTAGGTACCGCCATCTGATTATGTGCTGCAATTAGCAAATTTGACGGAGAAGAATATGTGCTATCTGAGTAAACAGGATTGGAGAATGAGTTGTTTATGGCCACATGATTGTTTCCTGTAAATGAGGAGTTAATATTCTGTTGGGGTATTATCGTATATGGAATAGAGTTATCTGATGAAAGGTTGTATTGCTGAAAAGTTGGTGCATGTAAAGAGGCATTGTTGTATCTGTCTGAATAGTTGAAATATTGCACTGGTGGTCTTACTAGTTGTGGTCTGTTTAATGGCATTTGAAAATTGGCTTGCATTGGATAGCAACTTCTGAAGCCTTCATTGGTTGAGTTAGGTAAAATTGATGTATAATTAGAGCAAGAAGCATTTAGGAAACGATGTCCAGTCGTTAGATTCTGGTTATTTTCGGAGGTTTGATATTGTTGTACTTGAGGAGGTAGTGTCGTGGTGTCATCAGAAGAGCGAGCCCAAATTTCTGAAGGGGTTAGCGGGGATATTCCGGAGCTATTTGCCATATCCAAGTTATTGTTATTCATATGAAATCGTGTAGTGGACGTTGGACTCAAAGGTGAGATTCGCAGATCAACTGAACTTCTAGGTCGGAGAGAGAAGGGATCCATTGTACGGTTAGAACTGTTTGATTGTTCTTGATTTATCGGGGATATAATTAATTGACTTTCTTCTGGTGTTTTCTTCTTGTTAATTGTAGAAGATGGCACTTCTCCAATTGAGTTCAAATGAAGCTCTTTGCTCCTAAACTCAGAATTGTTATTTTCAGAAATGATGATCACCTCATCCAACTCTTCCTCTTTTATCTCCACAACGGAATCAGTATCTGATGGGGCAGGACTTGTGGGTTGTATAGGACTTTTGGGTGATGCAGGGCTTTTGACTGGTACAGGGCTTTTGAGCGGTGCAGGACTTTTGAGTAGGGTAGGGCTTTTGGGTGGTGCAGAACTTTTGAGCAGTGTAGGACTTTTGGGTGGGGCAGGTCTTTTAGGTGGTGCAGGACTCTTGAGAGGTGCAGGACTTATGAGCAGTGCAGGACTTTTGGGTGGTGCAGGGCTTTCGAGTGGAGCTGGGCTTTTAGCTGGTGTAGAGTTTTTGAGTGGTGCAGGGCTTTTGAGAGGTGCAGGACTTTTGATTAGTGCATGACTTACGAGTGGTGCTGGGCTTTTAGGTGGTGTAGAGTTTTTGAGTGGTGCAGGACTTTTGGGTGGTACAGGGCTTTTGAGTGGTGCTGGGCTTTTAGGTGGTGTAAAGCTTTTGAGTGGTGTAGGACTTTTGGGTGGTGCAGGGCTTTTGAGTGGTGCTGGGCTTTTATTTAGTGCAGAGTTTTTGAGTGGTGCAGGGCATTTGAGCAGTGCAGGACTTTTTAGTTGTGCAGAACTTTTTAGTTGTGCAGGACTTATGAGTGGTGCTGGGCTTTTGGGTTGTGCAACACTTTTGGATTGTGTACGGCTTTTGGGTAGTGCAGGGCTTTTACGAAGTGCGCGGCTTTTGGGTGGTGCATGGCTTTTGCGTGGTGTTGAGTTTTTGAGTAGTGAAGGGCTTTTGGGTTGTGCAGGGCTTTTGGGTGCAGGGCTTTTGGGTTGTGCAGGGCTTTTGGGTGCAGGGCTTTTAGGTTGTGCAGGGCTTTTGGGTTGTGCAGGGCTTTCGGGTTGTGCAGGAATTGTTTGAGTTGAACTTATGGATCCACGAATTTGAGAAATGATGTAATCATCTTCAAACGAGGTGATAATAAACTCATCATTATTATGACTAGATTGTTGTTGTGTCAGTTGAGATGAGTTGGACTGAGAAGGTGGAAGTGAACTGTCTCTCTGATAACATATCGATAAGTTTTTCACTTCTAAAAAGTTATCGGATAGTTTTGAAAAGGTTTCGTATGAGTTAATAAGTTCTAAGGCACGTTGAAATGTTTTGGCTGACTTTTGTAGGGATGTATCCTTACTTAATTCTACTAAGTTTTGGGGTACTACTGTCGGGTTTTCATCCATGTCAGTAACAGCTAAAATGCTTATTGCATCCAACTCCATCTCCATAGAACTATACAGATCATCTGAGTACCTATACTTAAAAACTTCTTGTTTAGAATTACTTGGACATGACAAATCCAATGGACTAGTTGTATTTTGTGGTTTATCTGGCATTTTTACAGCGGAATCAATAATAACCTTGCAGTTATTTTTGCCAGATAGTGTTTTTATCTTGCTTGAAGTATCCTGCTCTATGTATTCGAATTGCAATGGTTCAACTAATTGTAAATTGTTCAGCAATTTTATATGATATGGAAGTAAAATTGATTTGACTACTTGTAGATTTTCTTTCACAACCTCAGTAAGAGAGTTCGTTTCTAGAGTGGAAGGAATTTCTAATATTTCAATGTCTGATTCTGAAATTGAGTGGAAGAAATGCAGATTTTCCATCACAACCTCTGATTCGAATTTAATTTCCGGAGTGGAGGCATTATCTAATTTCTCATTGCTTGGTTCTGGAATTGATTGGGCATTCTGTAGATCTTCTATCAAAACCTCTCTTTGGAAGTTCTCTTCGAGATTGGAAGGAATTTCTATGTTCTCTATGTGTGGCTCTATATTTGATTCAACAGCATGTGGGTCTTCTAGCCCAGCCCCTGTTTGGAAGTTTGTTTCTAGTTTGGAAGCAGTTTCTGCCAATGGATTATCTTCATCAACTTCAGTATTAAAAATGTATTGCCAATACTTTTTCATCTTTATAGTCGATTTCACAACTTCTACTGATGGAAAATTATCTCCACTATTTTGATTATCTGAATCGGTTTGAGTTTTAGTTAGTTTAGCTTTGATGACATCAGAATCATTTACTGATTTTTTCGAAAGTCCAAAACCAATATTTCTGATTATATTTTCTTCTATATTTTCAATTGTGCTCCTTTCTCTTTGATTAGAAGTTGTGATATGTAACGATTCTTTTCTTATTAAATTGCTATTTTCGTTGTCTTTTGAAATTGGTGCATTGAAGAACTGATGCAATGATGTTTGTCTATCCTTCGTAGGTAATAATCTTAAATTTCCTTTCTTTGCCAACAGTGTGTTGTCTTTCGTGTAAGGTTTAGACTGGTGTTTATTTAATGACCTTTTTATGTTTTGAGAAAGAAAATTCTTCACTTTTCTATCTCGTACTAATTCTTCACATTTATTAGGAGCAGTAAAAATTTCCTTACTGACATGGCGAATGATTCCAATATCTTTGCATTCCTCCAGATCTGTATCACTATCTTCACATACATTATTAGCAGTGTCAACATTCTTACTGACATTACACACATTAGAAACATTTTTACAGATATCCCTATCGGTGCTTGCATCCTTGCTGACGTCAAACATGGTATGCACATTCTTAAAGATATCGCGATTGGTATCAACATCTTCACAGATATCGCTGGAAGTGTTAACATCCTTTCTGACTTCGTAAACTGTATCAGCATTCTCACAGACAATACGATTGGTTGCAACATCTTCATCGATATCGTTAACAGTGCTAACATCCTTTCTGACTTCGTAAACTGTTTCAGCATTCTCACAGACAATACGATTGGTTACAACATCTTCATCGATATTGTTAATAGCGATGACATCCTTTCTGACTTCGTAAACTGTATCTGCATTCTTACAAGCAACACGATTGGTATCAACATCTTCACAGACATCGCTAGCAGTGTTAACATCCTTTCTGACTTCGTAAACTGTATCAGCATTCTCACAGACAATACGATTGGTTGCAACATCTTCATCGATATCGTTAACAGTGCTAACATCCTTTCTGACTTCGTAAACTGTTTCAGCATTCTCACAGACAATACGATTGGTTACAACATCTTCATCGATATTGTTAATAGCGATGACATCCTTTCTGACTTCGTAAACTGTATCTGCATTCTTACAAGCAACACGATTGGTATCAACATCTTCACAGACATCGCTAGCAGTGTTAACATCCTTTCTGACTTCGCAAACTGTATCAGCATTCTCACAGACAATATGATTGGTTACAACATCTTCATTGATATCGTTAACAGAGCTAACATACTTTCTGACTTCGTAAACTGTATCAGCATTCTTACAAGCAATACGATTGGTATCAACATCTTCATCGATATCATTAAGAGTGCCAACATCCTTTCTGACTTCGTAAACTGTATCAGCATTCTCACAGATAATACGATTGGTTACAACAGCTTCATCGATATTGTTAATAGTGATGACATCCTTTCTGACTTCGTAAACTGTATCAGCATTCTTACAGGCAACGCGATTGGTATCAACATCTTCATCGATATCATTAAGAGTGCCAACATCCTTTCTGACTTCGTAAACTGTATCAGCATTCTCACAGACAATACGATTAGTTACAACATCTTCATCGATATTGTTACTAGTGATGACATCCTTTCTGACTTCGTAAACTGTATCAGCATTCTTACAGGCAACGCGATTGGTATCAACAACTTCACAGCCATTGTTAGGAGGGCTGAAATCTTTACTGACGTCATAAACTTTATTAACATTCTTATAGATATCATGATCAGTTTCCAAATTTCTGCAGACAGCGTGATCATTATTAACATCTTCACAGGCTTCGTCAGCTATGCTAACATCCTTAGTGACATTATATTCCTTATTAAGATCGTTACAAACATCACCAGCAATATCAACATCACATTCGGAATCAGCTTGTGTATCAGCCGTAGTATCTTTATTTTTAATTTCTACGTTTATTGATCGTTTGTTTCTAAGTATATAAGTTCGATTGTAAGTTTTTTTAAGTTTTTTATTCTTAAATTTTGCATTTGATTGTCGACAATTGGAAGACAAACAGTTGTGGCGCTCGTTAGTGGAAGATTCACACTTGGAAGATTCACACTTAAAAGATTTCACAATCCCAAATTTAAAGCACTTGCTTCTGTACTTACGTTGCACTTCTTTCTTATTTGGATATATATGACTAGATTTAGTGTCCCTTACTGAGGACAAATTTGATTCGACTTCATTGTTATCTTTGAGGGTTATAACAGTATTTCCTTCAGTTTGGGCAATGCTAACAGAACTTTCTCTCATGTATTTAGCATTTTTTAAGGTATTCGATCTGGTACAATAAGGCGCAATACCCCTACGTTTATTTATCCGTGATTTTCTGAGCATCTGTGAGCTATCAGTAACATGTTTCATTGTGGTGGTTTGAAGAAAGGGTTGTGAAGTTACCGTTCCTGATGCATCAGGATCACTTGCAGAGACTTTATGTGTTTCTGGAATAAGTAGGGAATGTGTGTTCGGTGACATGGTTGACATCATTTTATCAGACGTATCAGTATTTGACGAAGTTAAATGTAACAGTTCATTATTGGAAATGTTTTTAAAGGTTTGGTTTCGAAAAGTTTCAGATGCCGAGTCTTCTCGAGGGGATTCAAATCTAGAGATGAATTCTGAATTTTTCTCAATAGTATCATCATCCACAGATGTTGTACTGAGAAGTGTATTTGAATTATCAAGCTGTGCGATATCATTCATACCCTGATCTGACTTACTGTTCAATGAAAGTTTAGAACTGTCCTCATCTACATTTTTACAAATGGGCATTCGGTCTCCCTGCTTTTCATTTGTATTCTCTATCGATGTTAGTTGTGGCTCATAAATGTTCATTTGAGATTCAGGGGAATCTATCATAACCAACGACTTAAAAGAATTATGTCGTGGATCATGTTCCATATTTCCTTCTTTATACTTAGTAATTATTTCAGACATTTTCGGTTTGTCCATCGTCTCATTTTCAGACGATATTATGGTAATATTGCTTCTTTCATTCCCTTTATCGTTATCTAAATCCTGATCAGATTCACTTGTGTGACTCGAATCCGTACTATATTCGAGAGTGTCCTTTAAATCCGTATTTTCCAGACGGATTTGAGCAATAACCTTCGATTTTCTATAATATTGTTTTCTTGTTTTTTGTGATCCAGGACTTGATTCAATAATATCTTTGTTGTTTTCCTCACCATCCTCACTTATAACACAATTCTTGTCATCCATTTGTCTAGCATTCTTTCTTTTTCTTAATGTCTTGGTTTTGGAGAAATCACACTTATCAGGTGTACTACGTTGGATTTTAGAAAATCTCGAATTTGTTTGTCCAGTTTCGAGATTCGTAGTGGGGGCGGAGCAGACGGCTTTCAATCTGTCTTCCTTCTCGCATCTGACGATATCATTTTCAAAACATTTTTCTTGATGGACGTTTGCAGAACTAGAAGGTTCCCAGGATTTATACCAGATATTATTTTTCTTTTTGAGTACCAATTTCAATGGTTTTGGAGAAGTTCTTTTATCTGGTTCGCTCCTAAGAGCACTATTTAGACTAGGCTCATTGTAAATTTCCAGATTATTTTCTTTTCCCAGTAACTCCACTGATCCCAAAGGATAATCACGATTTTCGATACTATCCTTTGTTTTTAAGCAAGAAGAGCTTTTTCTATTTTCACTGTTTTTATTTATGGGTATTGAGTGGGGCGATGAGCAAAAAGAGACATCACCAATTAGTTTAGTATCCATTGTTTTTAAACTATCGCATATCTCAGTGTTTTGAATATTACCATAACTCAAAATTTCTTTTGGCGAGTCCAACTTACACTCTTTATCGTCTTCAGATTTATGTAATTTTATCTCAGTTTCAAAATTTTCCATTTCTCTACTCCTGTGTTCTTGGATAAGTATTTCAGGAGGTTGATTCAATCCATCAACATTTTCTTTTGAGCTTACTGAATTTAATGCACGGATTGCTTCTGTCATTTTAAATTTATGACAGTCATCTTTCTCTATTTGTATGTTTCTAGAGGCATTAAAATCGGAATATTTTGAAAATGCCAACGGATCTAATTTTTTCATCGGGGATTCTAGATGTCCTTCTTCGTTTTCCATGGACTTGCACCTTTCAGGTTGTTTTTTGTCTAGATCAATGATGAGTGCTGTCAATAATTCTTTTACATGAGCCTCAACATTTTCTTCACTAATGCTACCCAGATTATCTGATGAGCTGTCTACGTTATTGGTTTTGTAATTCGAAACTGCAATTTCACTTCGACCTACATTCGCAATTTCTTCCGTATTTGTTGCTTTCTTTGAAACTTCGTTTTGCTCATGTGTAGAAGGATCTGTTTCAAATTGTTGTGATATAGAAAGTTCATAATTGGTTTTATTCAATTTTTGTAACGTTACTTCTTTATTAGTGAAAATTTCCCCTTCTGATACTTCGGTTTCATCAAGAGAAGATTTCTTGAATGCAGTTTGTAAATCTTCATCGGTTCTTTTATCAGATAGGTTTATATTTTCTGGGCTTAGTGAACTACTGTCGATTTGAATGTCAGAACTCGTACTTGGACTAAAACTGAGAAATTGAGCTTCAGAGTCCAAAAGAATCACTGGTGGTTGAGAGTTCACGCTTATAATTATTTCTTTTGCTTTTACACGAGACTCAGCATTTTCTTCATCACTGTCACTAGTGTCTATAACAGTTGAAGATCTGTCTTTTAAGTTATTCTTTTCGTCTTTCGAAGTTGTCCTTTCACTTCGACCAACATTCGTATTTCCTTCAACATTAGTTTCTTCCTTGGGAACGATTTGAATATGTGTGGAAGGATCTGATTCAAATTGATTTGATATAGTATTTAAAAGTTCTAAATTGATTTTATTCAATGTTTTTAATTTTACTTCTTTATTAGTGAAATCTTCCCCTTCCGATATTTCGGTTTCTCCAAGAGAAGATTTCTTGAATGTAGTTTGTAAATCTTCATCGGTTCTTCTGTCAGATAAGTTTATATTTTTTGGTGTTAGTAAACTGCTGTCGGTTTGAATTTCAGAACTCGTACTTGTATTAAGACTGAGAAATTGAGCTTTAGAGTCCAAAAGAACCACTGGTGGTTGAGGGTTCATGTTAATTACGACTTTTTTTGCCTTTACGCAAAATTCAACATTTTCTTCATCACTGTCACTACTATCCATCATTGCTGAAGATCTATCTTTTAAGTTATTCTTTTCGTCTTTTAAAGTTGTCCTTTCACTTCGACCAACATTCGTATTTCCTTCAACATTAGTTGCATCCTTGGAAACTTTTTGAATATGCGAGGAAGTATCTGATTCAAATTGATCTGACATGGTATTTATAAGTTCAGAATTGATTTTATTCAACGTTTTTAATTTTACTTCTTTATCAGTGAAATCTTCCCCTTCCGATATTTCGGTTTCTTCAAGAGAAGATTTCTTGAATGTAGTTTGTAAATCTTCATCGGTTCTTCTGTCAGATAAGTTTATATTTTTTTGGGTTAGTAAATTGCTGTCGGTTTGAATTTCAGAACTCGCACTTGTATTAAGACTGAGAAATTGAGATTCAGAGTCCAAAAGAACCACTGGTGATTTATAGTTCTCGTTACAAATTACTTCTATTTCTTTAACATGAGACTCAATATTCTCTTCACCACTGTCAATACTCTCCGTAATATTGAGAGATGTTTCTTCTTTGTGGTTCTTTACTTCTTTCGAAGTTGTCCTTTTACTTCGACCAAAATTTGTATATTCTTCATTATTAGTTGTTTCTTTGGGAACCTCAATTTCAATGATTGCGGAAGAATCAATTCCAATGTTATTTGACATGTCATTTGGAGGTTCCGAATTTATGTTATTCAATACGTTTAACGTTCCTTCTTCATTATTGAAATCTTCCCCTTCGGATACTTCATTTTGCTCTTTAGAAGATTTCTTGAATGCAGTGTGTAAATCTTCCTTCGCTCCTTTATTAGATGAATTTATATTTTCTGAACTTAGTAAACTATTGTTAGTTTGGATTTCAGAAGTCGTGTAAGGATTAAAATTGCAAAATTGAGCTTCAGAATCAACAAACACAGTAAGTGGGTTTTGGTCCTCTTTTCTTACTACTTCATTTGATGTTACATAAGATTCAACATTTTCCTCACCATTATCAATTTCATTCATTTTACCTGCAGTGCTGTCTTCAAAGTTAGTCATTTCATCTTTTGAAATTGTCATTCCACTTTGAACAATATTCGTATTTTCTTCAGCATTTGATGTTTTCTTGGAAACTTGGCTTCGAATATGTGTGGAGCGATCTGTTTCAAATTGAAACGACTTACTTTTAAGAAGTTCAGAATTGATTTCATTCCATGTCTTTATTTCTACCTCTTTATTAAAGTGATTGACACCTTCCGTTAATTTGGTTACTAGATTAGAGGATTCAATGAATTCAGTTTGTAAATCTAGAATTGTTGTTATATCTGTTACATTTATTTTATCTGATGTTAGCATATTACTGCTGGTTTGAATTTCAGAGTCTGTGCATGGATTAGAATTATGAAATGGAACTTCATAATCTATAAGAATCACTGGTGGGTTTTGGTTCCCTTTTCTAATTACTTTATTTGCTTTTATACCAGTCACAGCATTTTCTTTATCACTAGGAATATCATTAAAGTAATCTGGGGAGATGTCTTTTAACATAGTTGTTTCGTCTTCTGAAATAGTCATTTCAACACTAACAGTATTCGTATCTGCTTCTGCATTTATTGCTTTCTTGATAACTTCGCTTTGAACATGTCTGGAACGATACGCTTCGAATTCTTGTGGCGAACTTTTTGAATGTTCAGAATAGATTTGATTTGATGTCTTTAATTTTGCCTCTTCATTAGTATAATCCTCATTTTCCGACAATTCGGTTTCTTGATTAGAAGATTCACTTAATTTAGTTTGTAATTCTAGAGTTGTTTGCGAATCAGATAAGTTTATATTTTCTGAAATTAGCAAACGGCTGCTAATTTGGATTTCAGAGTTCGTGCACGGATTGCAATTAAAAACTGGAACTTCAGAATCGACAAGAACTCCTTGTGGTTTTTGGTTCCCTTTTCTTATTACTTTTCCAAGAACCTCGACATTTACTTCATCATCCAAGTTAACTGATGATATGTCTTCCAAGTTAGTGTCATGTTTCGAAATGTTCACTTCCCTTTTATCAGCATTCGTATCTGCTTCCGCATTTGTTGCTTTCTTGAGAACTTTGCTTTGAATATGTCTGGAAGGATCTGTTTCAAATTGTTGTGAAGTACTTTTTGAAAGTTCAGAATTGATTTTATTCGATATCTTTAATTTTACCTCTTTATTAATATTGTCCACACTTTTTGACAGTTCGGTTTCTTGATTAGAAGATTCAATGAATGCATTTGGCAAACGTAGAGCTGTTTCCAAATCAGACGCGTTTACATTTTCTGTAATCAGCAAACAACTTCCAGTTTGGAATTCAGAGTTTCTGCATGAATTGAAACTAAAAACTTGAGTTTCAGAATCCAAAAAAACTGATTTTGGTTTTAGGTTCCCTTTCCCAGGTTTTAGGTCTTCTTTTTCTGTTTTATGAAGCTCGGAATTAAGCTCACCACCCAAATTATCTGGTGAACAGTCTTTCAAATAAGGAGGTTCATATTTCGATATTGTCACTTCACTTCTACTAACATTCGTAGTTTCTTCAGCTATTGTTTTCTTGGGATCTTCGCTTTGAACATGTCTGGTAGAATCTGTTTCAAAATGATGTGACGTACTTTTTGGATGATCAGAACTAATTTCATTCGATGTCTTTGATTGTACCTCTTTATTTGAGCAAACTACATCTTCTGGAAATTTGGATTTTGGATCAGAAGATTCAATTAATGCGGTATTAGGCGTGTTTACATTTTCTAAATTTAGCAAACTCTTGCTGGTTCGGATTTCAGGGTACGTGCATGGATTAAAACATAAAACTGGAGCTTCAGAATCCAAATGAACTGCTTTTTGTTTTAGGTTCTCTTTTCTTTTTAAAACTGGAACTTCAGAATCCAAATGAACTGCTTTTGGCTTTTGGTGGTCTTTTCTTATTACTTTTTCTGGAGCTTTGGATGTTACTTCAGCATCTAAGTTTTCTGATAAGGAGTCATTCAAGTAAATAATTTCATCTTTCGTTATTGTTACTTCGCTTCTACCAAAATTCGTATTTTTTTTACCATCTGTTGTTTTCTTGGGAACTTTTCTTTGAACATATCTGGAAGGATTTGTTTCAAATTCTTGTGACGTACTTTTAGGAAGTTCAGAATTAATTACTTTCGATGTCTTTAATGTTACCTCTTTATTAGTGTAATCACATTCTGATAATTCGGTCTTTTGTTTAGAAGAGTCACTGAACGCAGCTTGTAAATCTCGAGTTGTCATCGTTTCAGATGGGCTTATATTTTCTGAAATCAACAAACTATTTATGGTTTGGATTTCAGAGTTCGTGTATGGATTTAAACTTAAAACTGGAGCTTCAGAATCCAAAAGAACTCCTTGTCGTTTTCGGTTCCCTTTACTTATTACTTTTCCATGAGCGTCGGCATTTAATTCACCATCCAATTTATCTGGTGAACAGTCTTTCAAGTGAATTTCTTCATTCCAAGTGGTCACTTCACTTCGACCAGCATTCGTATTTTCTTCAGCATTATTCTTTCTTGTTTCTTCTTTATTAACATCGCTTTGAACATGCTTGGAAGAATCTGTCACAAATTGATTTGACTTGCTTTTTGGAAGTATAGAACATATTTTTTGGGGTGATAAAAACTTTATTTCGTTATTAGTTGAATATACACCTTCCGATACATCGGCTTCTTGATTAAAAGATTTTTTAAATGAAACATGTAAATCTAGAGTCCTTCTTGCATTGGTTGCTTCTATATTTTTAGAAATTAATAAACTATTTTCAGTTTGAACTGCAGATTTCTGGCATGGATTGGAACTGAGAAACGAATCTCCAGGACTTAAATTAACCACTGGTGGATTTTGGATCCGTTTTTTAATTACTGTTGGATATTCTATAGTAAAATCCAGTTTGTTTTTAAGATTTGTATCAGACTCCTTTAAATCTTTTGTCTTCTTTCTTGGATATAAGTGTAATATATCTTGTCGATCTTGATCATTGTCATTTGTATTACACAAATGCATAGTTTTTAAGCTTTTATTCTCAGGCAAAAGCAACTTCATTTTTTTATTTTTTTCGTCTTTCTTCTTTAAGTGCTCCATAATAGTGTTTAAATCATCCTTATCTTCATCTTTCTGCTTCGATTTGGCAAATACCTTACGTTCCCGCATTTGATAAAATTTGGGTGCGTCAGTACTTTGGGTGTTTTTTAAATGGAATTTCACTTCCGAATCGGCCTTGATTTGATTTCTTCTTGACCTAGACGTAGGGATTTTTTGAGGAATTTTGTTTGCATCTTGTTTTAATGGGGTAGGCACATTACGTTTAATGTTATTATTTGCAGCACTTGATTTTAGTTTATAATTTTTCTTGTAATCCACCTGATTTCTGGTAGAAGGAGACCGTTTTTTTTGTTGGACTTTAAGGTCCGCATTTTTGTTATTAATTAAAGTGAATATTTTAGACAATGTATGTTTTTTATCCAAATTTCTTTTTATGCTTTCGATGTTCTGAGGAACCAAGGCATTAACCCCGTCTCTCACTGATTTGATATGTTTTTCATTTCTCACTATTCTTCCAGTACTGCTTGAAGAAATATTACAAGAGCCTTTGGTTGGACGAGTATCTTTTTTCATTTCCAAATTTTTCGTACTCAGTCTACTTGTAGAACTGCGCAGCTTTTTACTGTCATGAGAGGTTAAATTCATTTCTTTCTGTTTATGCTTCAATCTCATTTTATCATTAGCCGTTTTTTCTGCTTTATATTTATTTCTACTAAATTGTCTTTCAGATGTGTCAATGTGTTCACCGAGAATTTGAGAATTATTTTCCAAGTTAGATTTTGCTTTATTCTGCTTTACGCTTAATTCATTGTTGGAAAGTCTAGAATTTTGAGTATCAGAATTCAATAAATGTTCTTTGTGCTTATTTACCTTTCCCATTGAATGCTCTGAAATTTCACGTTGCAATTCTTTCTTCAAATCACTATTATTACCTTTATATTCAGGTTTTGTGCTTTCAGTTTTGTTCATTGTGTTTCTCGTAGTGCGAGTTGTTATTTCTGATGCATCAACTGTTTCTATTGATGTTTTCGATTTCGTGGAATGCTTATTATCTTCCCAGCTTGAAGAAATTCCTTTGAACATTTTATTTCCTTTACTTTCAGGTTTTGAAGTTGAATTTTTGCACATTGTTTTTCTAATAGCACGAGTGCTTATTTCAGGCGCATCAACTTTATCTTTTCGCCTATTGGATTTCAAAGAATGCGTGCCTTTCTCAGAGCTTGATGTCATTCTTTTAGGCACAATAGGTCCGTTGCATTCAACTGTTACCTTTGCGTCATCACTCATTGCCTTTCTATTTATACGAGGACGTATTTCAGACGAATCAACTTTTTCTTTTAGGTTTTTCGATTTCATGCATTGCCGGTCTTTTTTTGGGTTTGAAGACATTTCCTTCGATCTTTGACTTGACTCACTTTTACTTAACGCATTACCTTTAACCGTGCGAGGTTTAGATGAATCTTCAGAACTACCTTCAAGAGCTTTGATTGTAATACTTGAGGGTTGCAAGTACTTTTGTTTCTTAATATCTGGATATTTAGTTTCTGAGTGTCCAGTATTTCTTCTTTTCATTAAATCTTTAGTTTGGGTACGCTCAGGGATAGAATGAACGTCGGTGATTTTTAAGTTAAGTTCACCATCATTCAAATTTGTGGATTCCAAGTCAGCTTTTGATTCAGTTGCTTCTATATCGCAAGTGAAAAAGCAATCATTGGAATGATGAATCATTTGATCACTCTTTTCCAATTTCGGAGATTCACTAGCCATCGGATAAGGTCCATCTTTAAATTCTTCATTCTGTATATTTTCATTCGCTTTTATTGAATCTTTAGTTTCAATACACTGAGTAACGCAAGAATCTTTCGAAATTTCAGACATATATTCTACATTATCCACATTTTCAAAAACAGTAATCGAATCTCTAGAGTGTATGTGTTGACTTAAGAAACAAACTTCAGCGATTCCTAAATTAACTACCACATCTTCTAAATGATTAGATTCAAAATCAGTTTTTGAATCATTAGGGTTTACATGTGCAATGTAAGTAGAATCACAGAAATTTGAAACTGTTTGATCAATCTTTTCCAGATTCGGAGGTTCACCATGAGGAGTGAATGAACAATCTTCTGAGTCGTAGTTTTCCTCAATCTGTTCCAAATTCGGAGGTTCGAAACAAGAGTTGTTCTCGTTAAGAAAACTATTATAAGAAGAATGAATCTCATCTATCTCAACATTATATTGAATTTCTTTTAAGATTATATCCGTTCCATTATTGTTTTTATGATTTTTGTAAAAATTACAATTATCGCCTCTGCGAAAAATGCTTTCAATGCATTCTCTCCAAAATATATCACCCTTTCTAAGAGTTATCAATTTGGGTAGAGCAACTCTTTGCATATTAATTTTTGTAAAGAGATCTGGAGCTATCAATGCAGCTTTAAAATCCCTTTTCAGTCTTAAGCATAAAATCTTTCTTTTAGTAATTCTTCTTTGGGCTACTTGAGACGACTGTCCCGAAGAATCCGAGGAATCATCTATATCCACAAATATTTTAATTACGTCGTCGTCTGGGGAACTTGAACCCTCAATATGATTATAATGTTTTCGAATGATTGAGCGGTCGACATTTGCCTGAAATAAAAGAATGTGCCGATCTTGTTTTGGCAATCGTTTAAAAAGAATTTCTCTAAGTGATTTTTTCCCCTTAGGTTTTGGCTTTGTAGATGTAACGCCACTGAATTTCTTTTTTCGAGCTCCATTTGTCACCGATTCTTTGTCACTGACAGACCCTTTCGAGTGGACATTTTTCACTTTAAAGCACACAGAGCATAAATCACTATTGTCTTTCTGAGGGCAGAACAAAATATTGCAACAAGCGCAATTCTTCTTTTTGTTTTTGAGATACAACCCTCGTATCGTCTTAATTTGTTTGAATCTAGACAAACATGACTTGAGAGACTCTTGCACGTCCGAGGAATATTCCGCAATTTCTGATGGAGTTTGTTTTTCAGAGAATGAACCCATTGAGATACTTTCCGTTATAGCGCAAGATGATAGTACATTTTGTTCCGTATTGAGAAACTCCTCGTTAGGGATAGTGAATACATTATTGCTTGCATGTATTTCTGGGATATTTGGGGGTTGAATGTTGTCTATTATATCAGGGGAAGTAGCATTTGTTTTTCCGATAGGTACAGCAACACTTTCAGAGGTGCCTGTCTCAACCGCAGAAGATTTGACGACATCGCATATTGTAATGGTAGAATTGTTGGCATCGACAATTTTACTGCTGGGGGAATAGTCAATATTGCTGACGGTTATTTTGCAAGCACTATTATCAGCTTTTATGTTGATATTGTTGCTTGATAAATCATCAGCATTGTGGATTTTTTTATTTGAAACATCGTCAGCTTTATGAATGTGTGTGCTTGAAAAATATTTAGCTTTGCAAATATTTGTGCTAGGAAAATCCTCAGCTTTGAGGATATTTTGGCTTGATAAATCCTCAGCGTTGTTTATATTTCGGTCTGAAAAATCACCAGCCTTGTGGAAATCATCAGTCTTGTGGATGCTTTTATTTGAAACATCGTCAGCTTTTTGGATGTGTTTGCTTGAAAAACCTTCAGCTTTATGAATATGTTTACTTGACAAATCATCAGCTTTGTAAATATTTGTGCTAGGAATATCCTCATCTTTGAGGATATTTTTTCTTGATAAATCATCAGCGTTGTGAATATTTCTGTCAGAAAAATCACCAGCCTTGTGGAAATCATCGGTCTTGTGGATGTTTTTATTTGAGACATCGTCAGCTTTGTTACTATTTGTACTAGGAATATCCACGGCCATGAGAACACTTTTGCTTGAAGAATCATCAGCTTTATGAATTGATTCACCGCACGATTGCGAGACATTACAAATGTTCTTCTTAGCAAACGAAACGTGTTTTATATGGTTGCTATTGGTAGTCGTTTCTTGATTACAATCACGATGACTTATTATTTCGTTGGCATCAGAAATTGACTTACTGGATGAACTACCATCATTAAATGATTGTTGACACTGATCGTAAGTAGAGGTGGAAGTATCTTTTTTATCGTTGATTACTCCAATGAAGTCAGCTTTTTCACGCACTCTAGATTTCCCTCTTCCATATCTTACTCTAGAGTTGTTATTAATACTCTTTTTCACATAAAAGTTAGGAACATAAGGTGAATCCTCTTCATAAGTCCCTCTCAATTTTTTTCTTCGCTTTAAGTATTTTTCTGAACCTTCGTCGGCGGATGATTCACTTTCGTATTCAGTTGTTTCCCCCTCACATGAAAGCGCTGAATCCTCCTCATAATCTTCGGAGGAATCTTGAGGCTCAGAAATATTCGGAGCAACCGGTTGGAAATTGGTATCCTCACTATTAATTTTTCGCTTACAAAATTTTCTTTCTTCTTCCATAAAAGTTCCATCTTTTCCCAATGCAACTAGTGACAGGTCAGAAAGTCTGAGTCTTTCAAGTACCACCCTGCAATCGGTTGATTTAGAATGGGACCTAGAAAGAGGGGATTTAACTTAAAACTAGCTATTCAGATACCAAGCTCTGAACATTATACAATATGTTCTTACCAAACTTAACCATGTAATAATCATACAAAATGACAATAAAATAATCCATTCATTTCTAATAGTATCATAAGAATATCAAAACTCAGCAAATTTCAATATATATTTATTTACACTCCAAATTGAAATGCCTTAAAATAAGATACAAAGGTGACAAAGGATTCAGACACCAAGCGGAGTCGTAGTTTTTCAGAAACTTGTGATGTTTGATATAGGGACATTTTCAGACAGTTGAAATATCCGAATGGATTGGTAAAGATTTCAAACAATTATGTTTGAAATCTTTACCAGTGGGATATGCACTGTGATGATCCCACTCTTTGTTGAACATGTTTCACCTCCCTTGGGAATTTAAGCATGCACTAAAAATACTTGAATCTTAAATCAGGTTGCCTTTTGGCGTCTGAATTTTGAGCCATTTCAGCGTCATATTTTAAGACACTTTAATTTGCTATGCAGTAACTGAAGAGTTCTATTTTCTAAATTTCTATTTCCTAAAAAAGTTCAATTTCCTAATTTTTTTTTTTAAAGTTGCAATAATTCAGGTTCGACAGTTTTGTCAATGTCTAGGAGATAATCACGAAATGTCGCGATCTTTCGTGCGCGAGCTGATCGTCTGGTGGATAGTTCTGGATCTTTCGGGAAAGACCACATGCAAAGGTATAAAGGATACCGAAAAATGGAATTTGGGTCAATTACAGATTTATAGCAGTTTTGGGAGAGCTCTGCATTTTTATTTTTTAACTCTGAAATAACGCTGAGTTCGTTGGGGCGAATCAAAGCTTCTTTGTTTTTGTCAAAGCTTGGTAGTGAGTTTGGAGTTATACGTGTATGTAACTATTGACTATGTTGTAACTCTTAATAAGCTTTATGAACTATTCTTTTTCCCCAATTAATTTATGCTCACCGTGTCATTCTATATGTGTCGCCGACCAAACGGTATAGTGGTTAGCGTGCTAGCCTCTAGTCCGCGAGGTTGCGGGTTCGAGTCCCGTGTTTGGCATGGATGTTTGTAAATGTATGTTGGCTTGTCTAATGACGAATGTTTCGGCGCATTATAGCCTTCGTGTTGCTGACGGCGCCAGATAATCTGAAAACAACCAACCATTCTATATGTAAAAATAATTGTTTATTATGTCTTGTTATTAAGAGTTATACAGATCTATTTGAATTCCATTGCCCAACTAATTTGTGGACACCCTGTATATAGTATTCCAGATAGTTCGAGAATTGTCGGTGTGCAATCGAATCAAGTGACGAATTTCCGAAACCCGATGTTCTAAAAATTAAACCGATGGAAGAATTCCGAGTCCCGACAAGGAAAAAGAAGCCAGGATGCACCAAATGCATATTTTACGTCTAAAGGAAACAATCAACAAAAAGCTATTCCTGCAATGCAGCAAATCAAAATAAAAGAATGAGTAATAATTCTTTTCGAAACATCGTTTTGGATTTTATAATAAGAGGGATCATAAAACCAAAAGAAAATTGCAGAAAACAAACCAACATATTCAAAAGATGAAAGAAAATAGCTGATACAACGAAATGAGTGTGCGAAAATAGCAATCTGCACGGAGATTTTGATTGGGAAAAAAAAAAGAAGCGAAAATAGCACAATTTTTGTGTTTGACAATGGTGGAAGCTTACCCATGGTAAATGACAAAAATAAGTTCTTCGAATTCCAGAAACAAGTGAACTCGTACATTAAATTGGCTGTCGACAAAACTGCAGACATAACTGTTAAGGTTCCGTTAGAGTCACAGTTCTCTTCGACTTGAGAATGTACCTTGTGTACCTGAATTAAAAAGCAAGTTGCTATCAACTTCAAAAGTGTGCAAGTCTTCCTATAACCACCGAAGAGTTCATTTCTACCTCGTTCGGTAGCTAACCGGAAGATGGCAGCACTACCAACCATAAATTGAACTTCTTAATTTAGAGATATTACCAAGCAGAAGACTTGGCTTTGCCACCAAAAGAGATATTGATTTGTATGGTAACTTGGAGGATTTTGCAACGACTGATTTAACGTGCTCCAGTCACCATTAGCGATCACGGTGGTCTTGAATCGGTCTCAGGCCCGTACTCGCCACCATGTCGGTGCAAGAATTATAATCTCCTGATTAGGCTACGCGGCTCTTATGAGAGCCCCTAGGAAGCCGAATACGATGATGCAAATAGTAGCGAAGGAGAACATGATGACGCAACCAGTAGTGACGTTATTCCAAAAAGAACCGTTTTAGAGACTTTTTTTCTCCGAACTGGTTTTTGCGGTCGTCTTCGTAAGCTGTTTCACTACGCGTACATTAAAGCCGATTTTGATAACTCGGATATTTCCTCTAGAGTGTCAGAAGCGGGAAAAAAGTCAAAATGCTGATGGATGGAAAGACGCCATGGATGGTTGGTTGTTTTCAGATTATCTGGCGCCGTCAGCAACACGAGGGCTATAATTCGCCGAAACATTCGTCATTAGACAAGCCAACATACATTTACAAACACCAATGCCTAACACGGGACTCGAACCCGCAACTTCGCGGTCCAGAAGCTAGCACGCTAACCATTATACCGTTTGGTCTGCGACGCCATGGATGAAGAATTTTATTCTTTAGTGAAGAAAAATGCCTGAGAGCTTGTCGATCGTCCGATAAAAAAGGTGTTACCCACGAAATTTCTGTTGAAGACCAAATTTAATCAATATGGAACTGTACAAAAATTAAAAGCATGACTCGTTGCATTAGGATGTGCACACACCATTGGTGATTTCGATAAAAAAAATTTCGCTTGTCGCAAGACTGAGTTCAATTCGAACCGTCAAAGCTTAACAGTTGAGACTCATCTAATAGCTCATCAACTGGATTTTGTGAAGGCTTACATAAATGAAAATTCGACAAAATCCATCTTCATGGAACTACCAGACGGTTTTAAAGATCTTTCCGATGGAGGCAAAGTGCGTTTACTTAACCACTCGTTATACGGTTTAAAATAATCGGGCTGTCATTGGTACAACAAACTAGATGAAAAGCTCAAATCTTTAGGTTTTAAACCTCTTGTGTCAGATAAATGTATCCACAAATTGAAAATCTCCATCGAAGAAGTAATCATCATCGTTTATGTTAACGACCTCAAACATATTTTCTTACGAGAAAATTAAGAGATAATTTGTCTGCATTATTTAAAATAAAGGACTTAGGCCTTGGGATTAAGTGGGTCAGTATGTGTAGACGCCCACATAAATGTCTTTTCTAGTTTATACCATCGATAAAGATAAACAACTGGATAGACTGCTTAACGCTGGGAAAATGAAGCCGTTGCCAGATGCAATTGGTGGGTTAAAAAATTCGGATTGCCGCGGATTGAAATTAAAATATTGGGTTGTACACAGCAGAAATGTCAATAGTAGACCTTAATCAGTAATAATATGCAAAAAATATATACTCTAACTCTTTACAAGGTTTTTTGCATTCCCATCCAACTATAAAAATGAACTGTGATTGGTTAATCATCCCACCAGCTTCGCAATCCCCAGCGCGTTTTATTTCTTTGCATTAACAATGGAGCAGTCTATCCAGTTGTTTATCTATATCGATGGTTTATACCTAAAGTTATCATTAAATATGTTTCGCCTAAGATTTGGCTTTGATTCATCTGTAATTATGGTCAACCCCAAAGTAAGAATGAGTGTAATCCGGTAGTATAATGAATTTTTTAGTGAGTGATTGAATGAATGGTTTAGTTGCAATATAATATACTATTGAATAACTTATTTAGTATTTTCTTAGAAAGTTAATAAGTTGTAGGGGCCACATCACTTACCTTTACAAAAGTCATTTCCTGTCTAAACACTACTAGGTAGCAATTAGAAGAAGTTTGGCAAAAGATAAAATACCGCCAAACAACATCGCCAAGAAACATCTCAAATCACTACCTAGCTAACAGCTTCGTCGAGCTCATCTCCACGAACTGTTAAAGTCTGTGTCGCCAAATGCTCACCAGTTAAACCACAGCCTGACGCAGGTTAAAGTGGTTCACTACACGCGATGAAGACAGCTGATATGCAAATGCCCTTCATGCATATATTCGGAGCTGACCAGACTTCTTAAGAAGACGGATTCGAGGATCACGAGGAGTGAACTCGCGACTTACTGTTTCCATAAATACTTTCTCTGTTCTTTGAAAATATGGGTGCAAATAATCGCCTCTAATAAAAATAAATATTTTAAACTACGAATTCATTTTCATTTAAGTTTTTTTATTGCTTTAAAACTGAGCCACCAACTAGGTGGCCAGGAACTGGTGACCCGGATTAAAAATTTACACGAGTTATTATTAACAGTTTTAATTAAATTTGCGCAGCAAACAATAATGGACGCCAAGGAGAAAAACGATGACCCTGAATTTCCCACTGTATCCAGAGTTTCATTCAAAGCACCACCGTTTTGGAGACAAAATCCGAAGCTGTATTTCGCTCAAATTGAAAGTCAATTTCTTATATCGGGTATCACTGTGGACGAAACCAAGTACCACCACGCAGGATCTGCGATAGAAACCGATGTCATTGCTACAGTAAGTGACATTATCCTGAATTCCCCTGAGCAGAGAAAATACGAAGTTCTGAAAAACCTTCTCATAGAGCAGTTTCAAGACTCTGAAACTCGCCAAATGAAACTTCTGCTACAAGAACTTCAATTGGGAGACGACCACCCTTCACAACTCCTCCGAAAAATGAGAGACCTTTCTCCGAATGTTCCAGAGCATATGCTGAAGAATCTTTGGTTACAACGCTTACCAATACCAGTTCAGCAGATCTTGGCCGTCAGTTCTGAAGACTTGGATTCCTTAGCAAAAATGGCTGACAAAGTCCAAGAGGTAACGGACGCAGCATCTATTCATGCGATAGATAAACCCAGTACCAGCAACATAGATTGCCACCAACTTCAACAGCAAATTTTGGAGCTATCGAGATCTGTGAAGCAACTGCAAGGAATCGGAAGAAATTAGAAGAAAAATGCAAGTCAAAGGGGATACTCAAGAAGCAGTTCTCGTACATCATCAAGACCAACGTTCGAGCGTGACTCAACAATTTGCTTTTATCATCAAAGATTTAGAGAGCGAGCTAACAAGTGCACCAAACCATGGAGCTTCCAGTCGGAAAACTAGATGGGCCAACGCTTGCGGCCACAAGCGATCAGTGCCAAACAAAGCGACTCTTCATGGCCGACAAAACCAGTAGTTTAAGGTTTCTTATTGATACGGGTGCTGAGGTTTCCATCATCCCTAAAGCTTTCTCAAGGATAAAACTAGTTCCTAGTAAACAAAAATTATTTGCGGCTAACGGGACAAGTATATCTCTACATTTGGTGAAAAACTCTTTTTAGTGGATTTGAACCTCAGAAGATCTTTTCCTTGGCCATTCATCATAGCGGATGTACCTCAACCAATCATAGGAGCCGATTTCTTGGAAGAATTTTGGTTTGCTTATTGACATGAAGAACAGTTCTTTCATTGATACTACTACCAGGCTGAAATCTACTGCTCAAGTAAGAACTGGAAATTTCGGAAGGATCATAGTCATCGATGAAAACTCGCCATACAAAGATATTTTGCAAGAATTTTCTGAAATTACCCAGGTGGCCAGAAACCTATAGTCAAGCATATGATTGAGCACCACATAGAGACAACTGGACCACCCGTATTTTCAAGGGCCAGACGACTGAATCCTGAAAAATTGACTATCGCAAAGAAAGAATTTCAGGTAATGATAGATCAAGGAATATGCCAGCCATCGAGCAGTAATTGGGCATCACCTCTGCACATGGTACCCAAGAAAACCGGAGATTGGAGACCATACGTGGACTATCGACGACTGAATGCCATCACGAAACCGGACAGATATCCTATTCCACACATCCATGACTTGATTCAGCAACTGGAAGGAAAGAAAATCTTCTCAGCCGTAGACTTATTTCGAGCCTATTTTCACATACCAATAAGAGAAGAGGATATACAGAAAACGGCAGTCATTACACCATTTGGATTATACGAATTCCCATTTATGAGTTTTGGTCTTTGCAATGCCGCTCAAACATTCCAGCGATTTATCCACTCCATACTGCAGGATTTGGATTTTTGCCTGGCATACATCGACAACATCCTCATCTCATCTAAAGACGAAGAGGAACACAAGAAACACCTTCGAATTGATTTTCAAAGACTCCAGGACAACGGTATCCGCATCAATCCTTCCAAGTGTAACTTTGGACAAGCAAAGGTTAAGTTCCTAGGATACGAAATTAGTGAGGCAGGTATAAAACCGTTGGAGGATAAATTTCAGCTATTAAGAACTATCCGAAAACCAACACTATTCAAGAACTAAGACGATTTTTGGCAATGATAAACTTTTATCGGCGTTTCATCCCAAATGCAGCATCTACTCAAACACCTTTATACAGTTATTTATAAGGTGCTAAGAAGAAGGATAAGAGACCAGTGAATTGGACGGCAGAAGCTGAGATGGCGTTTCAGAAGAGCAAGGAAGACCTAGCAAAAGCAACGACATTGGTGCATCTAGCATCGAATGCGAAGCTATCCCTAACAGTAGACGCTTCCGACACTGCAATTGGAGGTGTTCTTCAACAAAGCTTTACTAGCGGTCCGCAACCACTTGCATTCTTTTCGAAGAAGCTGACGAAGCCTGAAAACAAGTATAGTGCTTATGACCGAGAGTTGTTGGCAGTTTTCGCTGCCGTGAAATATTTCAGACATCTTCTGGAAGGTCGCCATTTCCCAATCTACACCGACCATCGACCACTCACTTATGCTTTCAAGCAAAAGCAAGTCCAAGACAACTTAGACAGCTTGATTTTATTAGCCAGTTCTCTACAGAAATTCTTCACATTAGCGGTGACAAAAATATTGTTGCCGTCGCTCTGTCAAGAATTTTACCATTAACAGCCCTGTAACGATAAATTACGAGCGAATGGCACAAGAACAAGCAGCTGATGGCGAATTGAAGGAATACATTCAGCAACCTGAGAAGACCAGCTTGAAGTTTCAGCCGATGCTCTTTGAAGGAGCGACACTACAATGTGATGTCTTAACAGGAGTATTGCGACCTTTCGTTCCGAAAAACTTCCGAAGAATGGTTTTCAATGAATTTCACAATATATCTCACCCTGGGATTCGAGCGACGCACAAACTGTTAAAAACAAGATTTGTCTGGCCTTCGATGAGGAAAGACACAACATCATGGGCTCGATCCTGTCTAAAATGCCAAAAGAACAAAGTGGCAAGGCATATTACTATCCCCCTTGCATCATATCAACTACCATCTGAAAGGTTCGAGCATATTCATATAGATATAGTAGGAAGACTCCCACAAGCAAGAGGATTTTCATACTGTCTGACTTGTATTGACCGTTTCTCAAGGTGGCCAGAAGCGTACCCTTTGGTAGACATTACCGCAGAAACCGTAGCACGCACACTGTACGAAAACTGCTTTAGTCGTTTCGGAACACCTTTGACGATAACAACAGACCAAGGCAGACAATTCGAATCTACACTCTTTAAATCCCTAGCTACCTTGATGGGAGCCGAGAAGACCAGATCCTCTCCCTACAAACCATCCTCTAATGGAATAATTGAAAGAATCCACCACAGCCTAAAAGCGTCAATAAAACGCTCGGAAAAAGGTTGAGTTGATGCTCTACCTACTATTCTATTAGGATGGAGGGTTACCATAACAGAAGACTTGGACGCTACCCTAGCGCAAATGTTATATGGCACAAACATTCGCTTACCAGGAGAATTCTTCTCTCCCAGTACAGAAAAGCTAGACCCAATAACGTTTGTTGGAAAATTACAGAGTGTCATGGCCAGCATACAACCTGTCCCAACTTCATCACACTCACGCAAGAAAATTTGTATTCATAAGGAGTTGAAGAACTGTAATTATGTTTTCGTTCGCCACTACTGAGTTCTTCGTGCCCTTCAACCCCCTTATCAAGGACAGTTTAAAGTATTGTCCAAGTCAGATAAGCTATTTAAATAGGCAATCCACAACAAACCCACGTTAATAAGCACGGATAGAGTCAAACCAGCATTTATGCCCCTGGACTAACAAGCCGATTCAGCGACCAGTGAAATACCAATGCTTGTTACCAGGGCTGAAAGGCAAGTCAAGTTCCGTGTTAACCCAAAAAATCTAAGTTAACACTGGAGGAGGAGTAATGTAGAAGCCACATCACTTACCTCTACAAAAGTCATTTCCTGTCTTAACACTACTAGGTAGCAATTAGAAGAAGTTTGACAGAATATAAAATACCACCAAACAACATCGCCAAGAAACATCTCAAATCACTACCTAGCTAACAGCTTCGTCGAGCTCATCTCCACGAACTGTTAAAGTCTGTGTTGCCAAATGCTCACCAGTTAAACCACAGCCTGAACCAGGTTAAAATGGTTCACCGCACGCGATGAAGACGGCTGATATGCAAATGCCCTTCATGCATATATTCGGAGCTGACCAGACTTCGTAAGAAGACGGATTCGAGGATCACGAGGAGTGAACTCGCGACTTGCTGTTTCCATAAATACTTTCTCTGTTCTTTGAAAATATGGCTGCAAATAATCGTCTCTAATAAAAATAAATATTTTAAACTACGAATTCATTTTCATTTAAGTTTTTTTATTGCTTTAAAACTGAGCCGCCATCTAGGTGGCCAGAAAGTGATTGGCTGAATTTTTAAAAACTTCATTCAGTTATAAGTATGGAGTTGTTGTTTGTGAGTGAATTAAATGTTTGATGAGGTTATAAGTGTTGGTTGAGTAAGTAAAGTCCACGAGTTGAATGAGTTATTTTATGAGTTACCTCATGTTTATTTCCTCATGTTAATAAGAAAGTGGTTAAGCTGTTGACAAATTGATTGATTGTCTTAATTAGTGAGTGGTTAAGTTAGAAATTAAATTTAGTGATTTATTTATAAGCTTCTTGACACGCTTATTAAGATAGTGAGCAACAGGATGACTGACTGGCTGAGTGTGTGAATGAATTCATATTGCTTGAATATTAAATAATTGAGTGAATGCTTGAAGGAACAATTAAATGAGTAGTTAATTGAGTATAATGATATGTGTTTAAGTGACAGAGGAAAACAGATATTACAGATAGACAAAGTTACAGATATGTTGAAAGATTGCCTGAGTAATTTTTTTAGTAAATAGTTAATACAATAATTTAGTTAGTGATTTATTAATTTTTATTTTGAGCAACTCAATAAGAAATTCATGAAGTAATTCGCTTAGTAAAATAAATAATGTATCGTATGAGTTAATGAGTGATTACCATAGCTAGTGAGTGATTGACTATCCTCAATAATTGAGTAAAAAAATGACCATGCAATCTATTGAAAAAGTTATTGATTGACAGAGTTAGTGAGTGATTAAATCAGTTTATTCAGTAAGTTTTTGTAACTGTGATTGGTTAATTGAGCATGTGCTTGAACAATGGGCGATAGGTTGTGTGTGTGGTTGGTTGAGTGAGAAAATGAATCCATAATAGTTTGAAATTTAATCAAATTTTTGACTGTTTGAAAAAGAAATATTATGATGATTATGATGATTGCATTCCCCATTGTGTATGTCATTAAGTAATTGAGTTAATGAGTGATTCGTACAGTAAATAATAAGAAAATGGTAAGTAATTTACTCATTCGATTGAGTAAGTTACTGATTGACTTATCGATTGCATGAATCAGGATTAATTAAATAATTTATTAAATGATAGTTTGAGTGAGTGACGGTGTAAGTATTTGTTTGATTGAGTAAATTGATAATGAAATGAGTAAAAAACTAAGTTGATGATGTAGTTGGTAAAAGAGAGAGGTTGAGAGAATTAATAATTGAGTTAAAAATTATTAATTTCGTGATTGAATAAGTGATTGAATGATATAAGATATTATAATAATAATATATTATGAATGTTGATATTAAGATAAGATATTAAAATAAGTTAAGATATTATGATTGAAATAAGATATTATGAAGGTATCATGATATATTATGTTTATTTACTTAAGTAATTGTTAAAAAATGATCGCGCATTTTGCAAAGCGATTGATTTAATTAATGAGTGATTAAATTATAAATTAAATGTAGTGATTTATTGATTAGCTTCTTGACACGCTGATTAAGATAGTGAATAACATGAAGACTGATTAGCTGAGAGAGTGAATGAATTCATATTGTTTGAGACATTAAATAATTGAATGAATGCTCAAAGGCACAATTAAATAAATGGTTAATTGAGTAAACTAATGTGTGTTTAAGTGCGAAAGGTAAAAAGTTTAGTTACATAAATAATTTGATTTGGGATTTATTGATCGATATTCTGAAAGATTCAATAAGAAATTGTGTAAGTTATTTATTGAGTAAAATAATGATTGATTGAGTGAATGATAAATAAATGAGTAATTAAATAAGTGGCTGAAAAATGAGTGACTAAATGCATTAAATCATTGCTTGTATGGATGAGATTGAAAATAAATAATTAATTGGTTAATTGATCGAAAGAGTAAATACTTTGTTAAGCTCTTGATTCATGGAGTTATACGCTTTGTAAAATTAAATAATGTATCGTACGAGTTAATGAGTGATTGCAGTAGCGAGTGAGTTTATGACTATCTTTAATAATTGAGTAAAAAACAACCATGCGATCTAATGGAAAATTGATTGATTGACTGAATTAATGAGTGATTAAATGAATTATTCAGCAAGTTTTTGTAACTGTGATTGGTTAATGGAGCATGCACTTGCTCAATGTGCGATAGGTTGTGTGGTTGGTTGAGTGGAGAAAATGAATCCATAATAGGTTGATATTTATTCAAATTTTTGACGGTTTGAAAAATAAATATGGTGATTTAGTTCTTCATTGTGAGTGTGATTAAGCAATTGAGTGAATGAGTGATTTATATATATCAAATAACAAGAAAGTGATAAGTAATTTAATCATTCCTATATAGATTGAGTAAGTTACTGAGAGATTGACTTATTTGATGAATGGTTATTACTTGAGCTTTTGATTTGTACAGCATTTTGAGTGATTAAGTTAGTAGTTATTTATTGGATTCAGTGCTGATGAATAATTGATATTGAAATGAGTAAATAAAGGTGTGGTTGTTAGATATTGTAAGAATGTGATTAGCCAGATAATGAGTGATTACTCGATTGGACAAGCTGATTGGATCTTTGAAAAGTGAACAATTGACTGATTAATTTAAATCTTGTGTTGTTTATTGCTTAATGAATGAATATTTTAGTATTTCAGAATATAGTCAGTAAATAACTGAAGGTTTGATTGAGCCATACATTAAATGAGTGAGTAATTGAAATGATAACTAATTAAGAGAGAATACATTGAGAAAATGATGATTACACAATGAGAGTAATCAGGTTGAATAAGACATTGATTTTTAGTGAGTGATCGACTGCAAAATCAGTAAATTATTAAGTGAATAATTGAAAAGTGAATATGTAATTTTTAAAGCTTTTAAGCACTGTAAGAAAACATTAAGTGGGTTAATAAATAACTGTTTTGGAAAGATTGAATGAATGAGTTTGTAATTTAGTGAATGAATGAGTTTCTAATTTAGTTAATTGAATGACTTTCTAATTTAGTGAATGATTGATTGAATAAGTGAATGAAGCACTGCATGATTTTTTATGTATTTGATACAAATTTATAGATTGATAATTATTTTCTCTGCGTATTGGTATGTTTTATATCAGATGTTAAAAGGAAAAATGATTGATTCTGTCAGTGATTGAGTATGTTTGTGTATCTGATTTAGTAACAGAATGTTTAAGTACTAATTAGTACATTAAGTTATAGGAATTGAATGAGTGAGTAAATCGTTATTATATTAATGTGTTAAATAAGTCGATGCTTGAGTGAGTGAGTGAATACTTGTGTGTGATGTGTTGATTGTCGGATTCCTCAATTGAAAAGTAAAGAATGAATCATTAAGAAAGGGGAAAATTGGTTAAGTTATTAAGTGAGGATTTTGTGGTTGAACAGTTGAGTCAATAATTGAAAGAGAGATTAAATTAGAGTTCAACGAAAAAATATTGTTTGATTAACTGTCAAAGAAAAAGTTATTGATACATTAATTGAGTAAGTGGTTGATTGTTTTACTGATTGGGTGAATGGTTAGATTCATTCATTCATCAAAGAATATTTATTCATATATAGAATGAGTAATGAGTTAGTGACTGAGTGAGGTGATTGGTTAAACACTAATTGAACTAATATATTTGTTGATTTATAATTTTAGTAAATAATTAAGTAAGTACTTAAATGATTGGATGATTGAAAACAAAAGGAATAAGTAAACGGGGGACTGATGCAAGTGAGATGAGTATTGAATGCTTAATTGATTGAATGAGTGCTTTAGTAAATGATTGAATCCCTGCTAAATGGAATGATTGATTGAATTATTAAAATGTTGGGAGATTGTATTTAAGAATTATGTCAATAAACAATTGAGTGATTAAATAAGTGAATATTTGAGTAAAATATGTAAGTAATTGAGGGATACGACATTGTAAAAGTGATGATATGAGATAATGAGTGTAATAAGTTTGAATAAATATTTGATTTTAAATTAGCGAACTTATTAAATGAATTGTAGAGATGTAACTGATTGAGCTTTAATCAAGTTAACATTTAGAGATTGGATAAATATTTATAAGGGTAAATTATTGCATTATGAGTTGGTAAGTTAAATAATGATTGATTAATTGAAGAAGTGAGTATCTAACTGCATAATTTTGTGTGAATTAAGTTACAAATCGATAGATACAGTTTTTTTTTTTTTATGATTGTGTAATTATGTTTATGTTAGTAATTAAAATAGTAAATTATCGAATGATTGATTGATTAAATAATTATTCTATGGAATGTGTGAACTATTTCGTTTGTAAATAAATCTCTGATTGAATTAGCGAATCAGTCAGTTTTTGGATAGATCTTTGTGTAACTGATTTAAAAATTGAATGGGGATGCATTTATTAAATGGCTGCGTGTTTGAGTGAGAAAATCAGTTATATGTTATCGTATAAATAAGGGTTGGTTGGTTGGTAAGAGTTTAACGGAGCAAGGGCAACACATGGGCCATACTGCGCCAACGTATAAATAAGGGAAAAATTTGAGTGAGTGATTCAATGATTGGTTGAGTCATTAGTTAAGTTTGAAAATCCATTAGTTAAGTGAAGTAAATATTGAATAAGTGAAAGATTGCTAAAGTTAATTTGTTGATTGGGTAACTAATTGAAGAGGCTATTAAATAATAATTGAATTTGTGAATTCTTTATCAATAGTATAGTGATAAATTCAGTCAATGTGTAAATTTTTGGATTTAATGAGTTAAATAATAATTGATTGAGTTAAATAATAATCGATTGAGTGAATGATAAAAAAAAAAGGATAAATAACTAAATTTAAGATTGAATGAGTGATTGATTGAATTAAAAATGCTCAATAATAATCGATTGAGTGAATGATAAAAAAAAAAGGATAAATAACTAAATTTAGGATTGAATGAGTGATTGATTGAAATAAAAATGCCGTGTGATTGTTAAATGTATGCATCAGATTGAAAATTGGGATTAATACTCTTGATTCATGAAGTAATTCACTTAATGTTTGCGGTACGTGTTTTATTTATTGAGTGAAACAATGATTAATTAAGTGAATGATAAATAAATAAATGGCTAATTGAATGAGTGAGTAATTGAAATAAAAACGTTGTCTGTTTCTTGTGGGAATGAGTGAGATTGAAAATAAAATACTAATTACTTAATTTATTGACAGCATGAGAAAATTATTTTTGTGGTGTTCATTACTGGGTGATTAAAATAGTTATTATTTAGTGAGTATTTGAAAAAGTGAGATTAAAATAACATTGATTAAAATAGCTAGCGGCAAGTTGTGTGAGTCATTGAATTCATGATTGTTTGAAACATAATTAACTTCGTGATTATTAGAATATAAAATAGAGTGATAAAATTTCTCAATATGTGAGTGATTGGACAACTGAGGAAATGAGTTTGTTATATTGCAAAAAAATGTTGTTTAAGTCAGTGAGTAAATTATTCATTCAGATATAGAATGAGTAAGTGGATATATGAGTGACTTAATGAGTGATTGGTTAAGTATCGATTGAACTATTGTATTTATAGATGACAACATGGAATAAGTATCCAAGTGTTTACTTGATTAAGTATCGTTTACACCTCAATCAAATGTTAACTCGATTAAGTATCAACCTTCATCAATACGCTTGTATTGATGAGGGATTGATAATAAAGTAAAATGAGTAATTAACAAAGTATCGCATGCATGTGGCGAGAGTGTGATAAACTAGCTACTAACAAGCTACAGCAAAATTGATAAGATTTATGCTTTACAAAGTGATTGCGGGATTAATTAAATGAGTGATTGGTTTAGTAACTGAATTAGAGTCAGCAATAAAATTATGGTTTGATTGATTAAATGCGTTGTAGATTAAAGAGTGAATATTTGAGTACGTGTAATCAATTAAGTGATTGAAAGAATTGATATTGAGTGAATGATTCTATGAATAAATGAGTATAATCAGATAAAGTAATTGTGTCATTTCGTAATGTGTGGTTCACTAAATAGTTTAGCCGACCAAACGGTATAGTGGTTAGCATGCTAGCCTCTAGACCGCGAGGTTGCGGGTTCGAGTCCCGTGTTGGCATGGGTGTTTGTAAATGTATGTTGGCTTGTCTAATGACGAATGTTTCGGCGCATTATAGCCCTCGTGTTGCTGACGGCGCCAGATAATCTGAATACAACCAACAACCAACCACTAAATAGTTTAGCAATCGATATATTATTAAGTAATTAATTGTGTTGTTAGGTAGTAAATAGGTGATTGATTGAAATTTTGCGCAATTCATAAATTACTTATTGAGTGAGTATTTAAGGAAATGAGTGAAGTGGTTGAGTGATGCTATTGAAAATCAAAAATCTCTGATTGCGTGTGTAAAATAGTTGAGTATTTTATTCAAGGAGCAATTGTGTGAGTGTTAAATAACTAAGGATTTATTGGATGAGCAGTTGAGGGATTGAGTAAAGAGCTAATTGTATTAACAGTTTACTAACTAAGGGAGTGAATGATTAAGTGAATGAATGATTGAGTGAAATAATTCAATGATTGGGTGAGTGAAGGATTGAGTGAATGAATGATTGAGTGAGTAAATGCTTAAATGAGTGAATTATTGGTGAGTGAATGCTTCATTTGATTGTGTAATTATTGAGTCAGTGTATCAGCAAGCAAATAAGTGATTATCTGAAGGAAATATGACTGAGAATTTTTCAAGATCAGTAGTTGTGTAATTAATTGAGTTATTTACGATTAATGAATTCAGTGATTAATGATTAAGACTATGTTTCAACAATTAATTTAGCAATTGAGTACATTATTAAGTGGATGTTGTTTGATCATTTTAATGATTTACTGAACGAGAGCAACTATATGATTGAATCAGTGTTTATCTGATTGAGTGAGTGAATAATCGAGTGATTTAGTTGCTATGTTAATTATGAGTAATTAAATGTCTGAGTAACTAATTTAGTAACTTGAAGAACAATTAGCTGATTTACTTTTTGGTTAATATTTGAACTGATTAATGAAGTTTGTAACATAGTAATGGTGTGAATAATCATATGAATGAATAATTGAGTAACTTACTGTGTAGTTCGTTAAGTAAGTAAATGATAGAGTGAATGATTAATTGATTAAATGAGTGTTTGATTGAGGTAGGTGAGTGAAGGAACATATGGATATGTTATTAAATAAATGACCAAGACAAAATTGTTTGATAAAGTAGTATAGTATAGAAAAACACTAAGTGTATAAAAATTGAGTATGATTGCAACATTCACTATACACAGTTATTTAATTTAAAAATTTTCATTTTGAAATTATTTATGTATGCATAGCATTTTTTAAAAACAAATTTAAAATTTGCATAGATGGTTTTCAAGCATGAGTAACTAATTTTTGTGTACTTTATCCAAATACAATAGAATTACGAGTTATAATGAGTACTGCATAACATAAAACATACATACAAGATTAATAAACTGCAATGGTTAAAAACAATTCTGTTCTACTTACGTTAAAGCGGATTCGGCCATCATTCCGCGAAGAATGTTAATTGTTTTGAAGAAGCTAAAAAAATAAATACTAATGTTAATCCTTGATAACTAGACATAAATCAGCGTTGAGTAGTCTCTTAGGCTAATGTTTTAGTTATCTGGGGTTAATACTAAATATTTCTGTATTATAATAGTTAATTAATAAGGAAAATATGTCAAATATAATGTTTAGAACTACATTTACTATTGACTTCAAAATAATCAAAATTAAAATGCAAAAAGTATAGGTAATTATATTTTATCAAATTTTGGAAATTCACTTAAATAAATTTTAAAAAGAGGCGATTGAGTTAAATTTTAGTTTTGTTTAAATACTTAAAAATATCAGAAAAAGATTTAAAACTGAATTGTCACAGCAAAATATTTCTTTTCCAAATGTTTCGAAAGATATTTAAAATGTGCTAATTTATAAGTTCAAAATAAGCATTTTGAGTTGTAATGTTATAATACTGGACTTCGATACATGGCATAATGAATAATATCGTAAACACAACAATACGAATTATTGAACCTTACATTACTTTTTAAAACAAATCAAATTATTATAAAAGTAAATATGTAGTAATATCTATTAATGCAATCACAGCAATCTTTATGCTTTAATGAAATTGAACATGCAATATATCACTCATTCTGCATCTCATGCTCTTATTAATAGATAGTTAAAACTAATGATATATTATACTTACGATTTCGGGAGAGGAAATCCTCCCGTAATAAGTGCGGTAAAAACAGGATTACATATTTTAATCCTAGACTTATAAAAACCTGTAAATAAAATAGTTATTTTAGAACATATTTATAAGCATTCTTAAAGTGATTTTTTAAAAACTTAGTTGTTTTTATTGGAAACATGCAATTCAACTATGGCATGTCTATCATCTTAGTAAACAATTGAGCGTTCCTAAGATACCTGTATTGTAAATAGTATAAATTATATTAAGAGGACAATGTACAACAGAGTCATAATCACTTATAAGCAAGAATTATACCGCCGTACTAAGCACAGAAGTAATATCTACAACTGAGCACAAAATGAGAAATGGCGGTTTAAAGTTTAGCGACTTTATGTAGTGTAACTTACTTACTAACATTTATTAATTTTATTTAATATTTCTCATTCTATTAAACTTCATCATTATGTACCAGTAACCACGTGGTAAAAATCACCCGATTTGGCCAAAAAAAGTGCAATTACTACGTCTGTTCTCAGCACGGCGTTATGCTGTAAATTTGTATGGTTTTAGTAAGTTGTAGTGTAATAAATTTATGCTATTGTTATTGTAAAACACTATTGCAAAAGTGAAACTAAGTCTACCAGTTACTGTCAGAATCTGAATCACGCGAGTTTTAGAGCATTATATCCGTAACACAATCCAAGTTCATTTCGTTCATTTATTGCTTCATTTCAAAATAAAATAGGGTAAAAAAAAAATTGAAATTAAATTTTTAACTCATACAAAATTGAATCTTTAACATCTCTCTTTCTTTTGTCGAAAACGTATTAACACATTAAAGTGAACTTGCCAAGGATATGTTGAAAAAATATTTATTTATTATTTAAAAAAATGAATTTTTTCCCCCCACAAAATGGTCAGGTTTTGTAAAATTAAATAATTTTTTAAAAAAGCAAATAAATTTAGGGATGCATAAAACATAGAATTTTTTTTTTCTAAATACGAAAGTTATCATATTAATTAAAGTTTTCAAACAGGAATAATTTATTTTTACACAATAAACCTCAACTTACCATATACTTGGAAATAAAAAGCTGTCTTCTCAAATATTTCTTAAATCAACTGAAAAAAATATCAAGTTTAATTTTACCAATACCACAATTTCGATGCATTTTAAAAAAAAATCAATCAAAGAAAAGCAATCAATTCGCAGTATTTTTAATCAGTTTGAATTGTCAATCATTAACCCAATATCACACCCATTCAATTATAACCTACAACAGTCTAAAATGTTTCATTAAAAAAATGAGACTTAAAATATTCTATAACATTTTATAAACAAAAAAATAGTGGTAGTAAATAAATAGTTATTATTATTTAAATACTATGATCTCTAAGAACTTACTTTACTCGATCATGCATCGGGGGAATGCGTTCGGAATCTGTGAGACAACACCCCAAGGAGCACCCTCTCACGTCTCAAACACGTCTTTTCAGCAACAGGTCAAGCAACCAAATGTACCAATCCAGGTACCCAACACCGTTTCACCACTATCCACCGGCATGCCGATCTGTGATTGGACTAAGGTACCTTGCCACCCCCGCCTCAACTCGATTGTCTGGAATGAAAAGGGGAGGAGTCTCATTTTCCCGGAATATTTATTTTTTGTTAAAAAACATCTTCCGAGAATTTGCTTCTGCAGCGGCACGTGGTTCTGTTTCATTGGTTGTTTGGTAGAGAGGTGATGTGCCTTACAAGGACACAACAAACGCCATTGTTGATTTTAGAGGCTCTAGTTGCATTACTTTGCCCATTTCCACCTCTCAAATTTGCAGAGGCGGATCTAGAGACAGGGGCTACTGGGGTAGTAACATCCCCCCACCCCACTCATCTTAAAATAGAGATTTTTTTTTTTTAATTCGATAACGGAACTTTTGTGCATGTGACAGCAAGTGTCTTTAAAACAGCGTTCGTCATTAACTTTTAGAGACGAGCATTATGATTTACGTTGGAGCTTTTTGCGGGCAGCAGATTTATGTTGCTTACGCTATCTTTAATTATTATCGATAAATCAGTATAAAATATTTCTGGAAACTGAAAAAAAATAATATTTTTTTTTTTTTTTTTTTTTTTTTTTTATCGTAAATTTTTTGATATTTGACTTTTTACTTTCAATTACCCATATGTATACTTACGGTAAGGAAAGTATAGTATTCGGTCAAAACAAAATTCCTATTTTTTTTTTTTTTTTTTTTTTTTTTTTTTTTTTTTTTTTGCATTTCTCTACATTTTGGAACATCCTGATTTCAAACTAGGGGTGTGGTACATCGCACAACTTTCAATTATACTATAATACTGACGGGGATTTGCGAAGTTTACCGTTATTATATTTTCATCATTTATTTAAAAAAATGGCCAGTATGGCGATATTTTTTGCGATAAATCTTGTATGGATTTAAAAAAAAAAAAAAAAAAAAATTTAGAGCCAAAATTGTGATTTTGCCGATGTACTTTACGATAATCCTTAAATTATCCTTTATCATAAGTGAAACTGAGAGTAGAAGAAAAACGATGGTTGATGAGATATGCTCAAGGAAAGACTCTGTGTTGAAGGAATTCGTTTTTCAACTATTTACGCCATTAAATCTTTTTTACGGGAATTTCGGGGGTGGGGATGTTTAGAACACCTTAAGAGGCATTAGCACAGCAATTTTTTTAAAATCGTTAGAGACGTTTATTAGCAATCATTGAAAAACATGATTTTTTCAATGGCAACTACCTTATGCGCAAGAGCGATTTTGACGAAAACCTTAATGGTAGGTCCCATGGCCAAACACTAACCCTGTACCAAATTTGAACATCATAGGTCAATTTGTTCGGGAGTTATGCTGACCACAGACACACATACAGACAGACATTTTTTCTACATAATTTTTTTGAAATCCGGGTGTTCCAAAGCGTGGAGAAATGCAAAAAACGATTTTTTTTTTGACCGAATGCTATACTTTCATTAGCCTATGTATAATACATATGGGTAATTGAAAGTAAAAAGTGATCTAGAAAAAATGTCTGTCTGCGGTCAGCATAACTCACGAACAAATTGACTTACGATATTCAAATTTGGTGTACATTTGGTGGTGGCATAAGGACCTACCATTAAGGTTTTCGTCAAAATCGCGCATGCGCATAAGGTAGCTGCCATTGAAAAAATCATGTTTTTCAGTAATTGCTAAAAATCGGCTCAAACGATTTTGTCCAAAATCGCTGTGGTAATGCCTCTAGGTGTTCTAAACGGATGCCGGACATCTCATCCCTCGGACAAGTCGCCACCGGACAACTCGACCCCGGACATCTCATCCCCCGGACATCTCACCACCGGACATCTCGCCACCGGACAAGTCACCACCAAGAAAGCGCGGATCGAGGGTGTTGTTAGGGGGAAAACGATTTTCTTACGAGGAACTGTCGAAGCTGAATGGTGGGACTTGCGTACGTATCCAAGAAGGCATAGCATTGAAGTTATCTTTTAACCCCTCCTCCCTGCTGAACATTGTTGGTGTTATTCAAATATTAACGAAATATTTTATTACAGTCTTGATTAAATTAATTTTAGTTCAAGGTATTAATATTTTTAATAATATATGAGTTATTAAAATATGGAATTGTTATACTTCGGATTTTTTTTTTTTTTTTTTTCTTCTTCTTCTTGGCGTAGAGATGTTTCTTTTTGACGAAAGAGATGTAGTAGTATCGAGAATATATAGACATTTCGTATATTTAATATGATGCAGGGTAAGACTGATGATGTGTCAGATGGTTGTCAGGCGCGGATCTAGAGATATATATTGGGAGAGACGGAGGTGCGTGTTACATAGGGAGAAAGTTTTTATTAATATCTTTAATAAGTTATAAGTTAATAAAGTATGGAATTTGTATATTCCGGATTTTTTTTTTTTTCCCTTTCTTTTCTTGACTTAGATGAAAGGAGATTTAATAGTATCGAGAATATATAGACACATCATCAGATAGGATAAAGGGTAAGATTGATGTCTCACAGGTGACTGTCAGGAGCGGATCTAGAGAGGCGGGGGTGCATGTTGCGTACATATGGTGACAGTTTTTATTAATATCTTTAATAAGTTATTAAAATATGGAATTGTTATATTTCGGATTTTTTCTTTTCTTTTTTGGCGTAGAGACATTTCTTTTTGACGAAAGAGATTTAATAGTATCGAGAATATATAGACATTTCGAATATAAGACATGGTGCAAGGTAAGAATGATGTGTCAGATAGTTGTCAGGCGCGGATCTAGAGATATGTATTAGGAGATGCGGGGGTGCGTGTTGCATAAATATGGTGAAAGTTTTTATTAATATCTTTAATAAGTTATTAAAATATGGAATTGTTATATTTCGGATTTTTTTCTTTTCTTTTTTGGCGTAGAGACATTTCTTTTTGACGAAAGAGATTTAATAGTATCGAGAATATATAGACATTTCAAATATAAGACATGATGCAAGGTAAGAGTGATGTGTCAGATAGTTGTCAGGCGCGGATCTAGAGATATATATTAGGAGAGGCGGGGGTGCGTGTTGCGTACATATGGTGAACGTTTTTATTAATATCTTTAATAAGTTATTAAAATATGGAATTGTTATACTTCGGATTTTTTTTTCTTCTTCTTTTTCTTTCTTGACGTATAGACGTTTCTTTTTGACGAAAGAGATTTGATAGTATCGAGAATATATACAAATAAGTGAGTTATGACACTTCGAATATTTGTTATAGGCAAAAGTGTCGTGTGTTTTAGATTATGTGTACACTACAACCAGGCAAGGATCTAAGGAGGTTTTATTGGGAGGAATATGCGAGTTGCTCACATGTAGCGTACAGTATAAGTTAAGAAATGGAGATGCACTAACTCACAAGCCTATCATCGACTTTAAAGTAGATATTGCATAACGCCAATGGGATTCAATCGTGAGACTATTTGAATGCTAAGCACACAACATGGTCAATAAGAGCTTTGAAATTTTTACCGTCGACGACGTTTTCTCGCCAAAGTGGGTATGTTGACAAAATTATAAATTGTTTTCGACGACATGACTTAAAATCGCAAAAAGGAAAGGTTACTGCGTTTTCATACTATAGCGAGAATATTTAGCCATTTTCATTTCAACGCTTTCAATTCCTTCTATTTTTAGCTTAGTTAATGGCTGTGTTGTTAGCGTTCTGGCCTTGCATGCCGAAGTTGCCGGGTTCGAGGTTCGAATCGCAGGTTAGACACATATGCTGTTTGTGGCTCGGACTCCTTGTTAAGCTGTAGCTCTCGCTTGATGAGCCGTCATTGTGCATAACAATAGGTCATTAAGCGTGCAAACCAACCTCCTATTTTTTTTCCTCTCTCTTTCCTCAGATTACACTAACACTAAATTAATATCAGTAGTTAAGTACTCAATCAAGATTAACTGCAAAGATATATTTCCTTTTTTTTTTCCTTCTAACTATTAGTTTCTTGAAATATAAATAACTGTAGAACATATAATATTAAGGAAGTTTTTAATTTATTTCAGTATTATGAATCATTATTTATAGTAGTCTCCATAATTTTGCAAATGATTTGATCCTCAATTATATAAATTGGTTAAGAAATTAATTTCTAAATGGTAAATTTTATTATTTTTTATTTTTTCATGGTTACTTTATGAAAATGTGAGAAAAAGCTATTTTATCTAGAAATTTAAATGAGGATATAAACAAAAAGATTGATTTTCAAATGGAAGTGTATTTATATCTTTATTGTTATATTAAACAGATTTGAAATTTGGGTTTTTACCTATGAAATATTTTTTGAAATATGAAAGGTGATTATTGATTATAAAAGGGGAATTTTCAAAGTTAAGATTTAAAAAAATATTAACAACTTAAGAAAACATATAACAAAACAAATCTTAACAAAAAAAAAGCTTTTAATATTTTAGTGTTGTGATACATTTTTTAATGTAAACTTTCCCACACGAGAAAGGAAATCTCTCATTGTTATAGAATTGGTTCTGTGTTGTTCGCATAATTCCTGCAATTTTTCCTGCATTTCAATGAAGCATCTTTTCCGTCTTCTTTTTGGTGGGTTTCCATTAGCAGCCTGTTCCTGCCTGTAGCAATCTGCAGCCAATTCCGATTGAAGGGCTAAAATTAGTTTCCAAATGCTTGGATGGTCCTCGGATACCAACAATCTGAATCTATTGTTGAACCCTTCAGTCAGATTGTTGGTTCGGTCCGCCCCGTTTACAGTTGCCTCACGGACATTCCACATATATGACGGCTCATCAAGCGACAACTACAGCTTAAAGTAGAATCCAAGCCAAAAAGAGCATATGTGCCTAACCTGTGATTCGAACTCGACACACCTTTGGCATGCAAGGCCAGATCGCTAACAATACAGCCATCAACTAAGCTAAAAACCGAAGGAATTGAAAGGGTTGAAATGAAACTGGATAAATATTCCATATCTCGCTATAGTATGAAAACGCAGTAACCTTTCCTCATTGCGATTCTAAATCATGTCGCCGAATACCAAAAACAATTTATAATTTTGTCAACATATCACGTTGGCGAGAAAATGTCGTCAATGATGAAACTTTCAAAGCTTTTATTAACAACAATGTGTGCCTAGCATGCAATTAGCCTCATGATTGAATCTCTTAGGCGTTATGCAATTTCTACTTTAAAATCGATGATAGACGTGTACGATAGTGCTACACCATTTCTAAATGTTCTTAATGGGGGTCGGAAGGCTTTATCGAGTCCATCTTAAAAAGGCCTTTTTTATGTACCTTTACTCAGAATTACTCGTAGCATCAGCTTAAGATTTTGTACAGCCAATATTAAAACACTTTGACATAGACTAAGATATCCTCTTGTAAAACAAAAAAAAGTTTTGTTTAGGATTTATGATGTTTTGTAATTTTTTAATAAATTTTCCCAAAAAACCCAACATGGTTAGGATTTTTTTTTTAAAATCTAATCAACATTTCTGTAAAAGCATATGTCTGTTTGTGTAAAAATACAATATGTATGAGGAAAAAAAATTTCAAAGCAAAATATCGAGTAGATCCTGAGAAAAAGGTATATTGGTATGAAAAAACAGCATTTTGAGAAAACAGCGTTTAAAGTACATAGCAGACGGGCTTTTTTTTTTTTTTTGCTGATGTTATTGTTTCAAAAAAATATTTGAAAATACTTCGGATGTGCGCATTGCCCACCAAGTTAAACTATTTTGTAGATAACATTTCAAATATTGTGATGTGCTAAAAACTTCAAAATGGGTTCCGAGAAAAAAAATTGCCTTCTGACCCCTCTTAACTTTTAATGTACGCTACATGTGATCAATTCGCATATTCTTTTTAATAAAACCTCCCTAGATTCTTGCCTGGGCATAGTGTGCACATAATCTTAAACATACATCAGTATTGTCTATATGAAATATTCGAAGTGGCATAACAAACTCATGTCCATATATTTTCGATACTATTAAATGTCTTTTCATCCACATAAAAAAAAAGAAGGAAAAAACTCCGAAATACAAAAACTCCATATTTTAATAACTAATTACTTATAAAAGATATTAATAAAAAGTTTCCACACATGTACTCAACACGAACCCGCCTCTCCTAAAATATACCTCTAGATCCTCGCCTTACAATCATCTGACACATACATCAGTCTTATCTGGCATCATATCAAATATATACGAAGTGTTTATATATTCTCGATACTATTTTCTTTCATCTACGTCAAAAAGGGGAAAAAAATAAAATCGAAGTATAAAAACTCCATATTTTAATAACTCATTACTTATTAAAGATATTAATAAAAACTTTCCCCATATGTACACAACGCGCATCCCCTCGTCTCCTAATATATCTCTCTAGATCCGCGCCTGACAATTATCTGACACATCAGTCTTACCCTGCATCATGTCTTATATTCGAAATGTCTATATATTCTCGATACTATTAAATCTCTTTCGTCAAAAAGAAATATCTCTACTCCAAAAAAGAAAAAAAACAACATCCGAAATATAAAAATTCCATATTTTAATAACTTATTACTTATTAAAGATATTAATAAAAAGTTTGACCATATGTACGCAATACGAACCCTCGCCTCTCTAGATCCACGCATGACAGTAATCTGACACATCACTCTTACCCTTTATCCTATCTAATATACGATGCGTCTATATATTCTCGATACTATAAAATGTCTTTTCATCTGCGTCAAAAAGGAAAATAAATTCGAAATATTAAAATTCCATAATTTAATTACTCATTAGTAATAAAAAATATTAATAAAAACTTACCCCATATGTACGCAATACGCACCCCTCACCTACTATATCTCTCTAGATCCGCGCCTGACAATCATCTTACACATACATCAACTTGCTTTGCATCATATCAGATTTACAAAATGTTATAACTCACTCATGTCTATATATTCTCGATTCTATAAAATGTCTTCATCTACGTCAAAAAAAAAAAAAATCAAAAAAATCCCCGAAATATAATAATTCCATATTTATTAGACCATACTCCATTAGTTATTAAAAATATTAATAAAAACCTTCCTCACATATAAGCAATACGCCCCCCCCCCTTCCCCTAATATATATCTCTAGATCCGTGCCTGACATTCATCTTACACATGCATCAGTCTTCCCGTACCAAATGTACGAAGTGTCTATATATTTTCGACATCAACAGTGGTGGTGGGAAGTCGGGGCAAGGCATCTACTATGTTGTGGTTGTGCCTTCTTAAATATGTACGCAAGTTCCACTATTCAACTATGCACCTCCCTAACGTTCCCCCCCTTTCTTTGGGGGTGACTTGTCCGGTGGCGAGATGTCCTGTGGTGAGTTGTCCGGGGGATGAGATGTCCGGGGTCGAGATGACCGGGGTCGAGTTGTCCGGGGGATGAGTTGTCCGGATCCCGTTCTAAACATCCCCTTCTACGAAATTCCCGTAAAAATGCTTTAATGGCGTAAAAAGTTAAGAAAAGAAAAAAAAAAAAAAGAAAAAAAAAGAATGCCTTTTAAAGCTCTATTTCCTAATACAAATTGACCTACGATGTTCAAATTTGGTGTGCAGGTTTGTGATGGCACAGAGAACTACCGTAACTCATCAACGATAATTTTTTCTCCTCTTTTCAGTTTCACTTATAAGAAAGGATGATATAAGAATTATTGAAAAGTATATCGACAAAATCATCTATTTGGCGATTTCCCCCCCCCCCTCCCCTTTTTCCTTTTCTTAATATGGTGAAGTGGATTTAGGTAAATTGTTTTCATCCAAGACACTTCAACCACTTTTTGTGTTAATTAATTAAGGGAACATAGTACCCAAAAAATGACGAAAATGTCAATTTTTCAATTTTTATCCCATAATGTGGAGAATATCTTTTTAAATAGCTGTGCAAAAATTTACATTTGTACCTTTGATAGATAAAAAGTTATATTGTATTTTCTAAACCATCTCACATTATCCAAGCTGAAAACGAAATCTTTAACACTGTTTTCTCAGTTCGTTATTTTTCAGTTTGAGTGTTGTTTAAATCCTTAAGGCTTTTTTCTAAATTTAGTTAGGATTGGGAAATTTTCATAGTGTATTTATATACATCTGATAAACAAAAGTTAGTATGGAATAAGGTGTTATAGTTATTATGGAATAAGTAAGTATGGAAGAAGTTTTTTTTTTTTTTTTTTAAATTAAAAAGTTGAAAATTTGAAAAAAACGTTGTTTTTCTGCTGATTTTACTGTAAAAACTTATAAAACCTTTTCCATAGCTTGCATCTTCAAATCCATACTAACTATTGTTAACTATTATAATACGAATACATTGTAAAAATTTATTTCATGGAAAAATACTTAAATTGTGGAAGGAGTAGCATTTCGAAAAAAGTTTGAAAAAATTTAAATAAATTGAATTAATCAAAAAATATTTATTCAAAATATTTTTTTAGGTTAAATTATGTTTATTTACCATCAACAAAATGTAAAATTACAATAATTTAAATTTTAGTTGTGCAATTTCTGAAAATAATTTTTTGGCTACCATGTCCCCTTAATTTGTGAGGATTTAATTGTGTAGGCACTGGTGTTGCATGACTCAAGTTTTTAAAAGTAAAGGGTCCGTTACACCCTACTGTCCTCAGCTTCGGGGGGGGGGGAGAAATAATGTTAGGGGATTTTGTCGGTTCTAGGCTAGCTTAGAGCGGATGTAAGTCGGATATATTTAGATGCTGATTGTCGAGCGGGACGAGTTAATGCGACATGGGTCATAGAGTTGAACTCCGCAAGGAAACCAATAGTCGCCGGGCAACAGAAATTATAGAGAGTTAATGTGGCATGGGTCATAGGAGTTGAACTCCGCAAGGAAACCAATAGTCGCCGGGCAAAAGGGTTTAGCCTTATTGCTTGTGGGGCATAGGTCCGACAATTTTTTTAGAAATGTTAATTAATAATTATGCATTATAAATTATACTCTTTGAGAAAAGTTAAAATTCAAGGTATATATTTTTGAAATCGCAACCCTGATAAAGAGAAATTATAGAGAGTTAATGTGACATGGGTCATAGAGTTGAACTCCGCAAGGAAACCAATAGTCGCCGGGCAAAAGGGTTCAGCCTTATTGCTTGTGGGGCATAGGTCCGACAATTTTTTTAGAAATGTTAATTAATAATTATGCATTATAAACTATACTCTTTGAGAATAGTTAAAATTCATGGTATATATTTTTGAAATCGTAACCCTGATAAAGAGAAATTATAGAGAGTTAATGTGACATGGGTCATAGAGTTGAACTTCGCAAGGAAACCAATAGTCGCCGGGCAAAAGGGTTCAGCCTTATTGCTTGTGGGGCATAGGTCCGACAATTTTTTTAGAAATGTTAATTAATAATTATGCATTATAAATTATACTCTTTGAGAATAGTTAAAATTCATGGTATATATTTTTGAAATCGTAACCCTGATAAAGAGAAATTATAGAGAGTTAATGTGACATGGGTCATACAGTTGAACTCCGCAAGGAAACCAATAGTCGCCGGGCAAAAGGGTTCAGCCTTATTGCTTGTGGGGCATAGGTCCGACATTTTTTTAGAAATGTTAATTAATAATTATGCATTATAAATTATACTCTTTGAGAATAGTTAAAATTCATGGTATATATTTTTGAAATCGCAACCCTGATAAAGAGAAATTATAGAGAGTTAATGTGACATGGGTCATAGAGTTGATAAAAATAGTCGCCGGGCAAAAGGGTTCAGCTTTATTGCTTGTGGGGCATAGGTCCGACAATTTTTTTAGAAATGTTAATTAATAATTATGCATTATAAATTATACTCTTTGAGAATAGTTAAAATTCATGGTATATATTTTTGAAATCGCAACCCTGATAAAGAGAAATTATAGAGAGTTAATGTGACATGGGTCATAGAGTTGATAAAAATAGTCGCCGGGCAAAAGGGTTCAGCCTTATTGCTGGTGGGGCATAGGTCCGACAATTTTTTTTAGAAATGTTAATTAATAATTATGCATTATAAATTATACTCTTTGAGAATAGTTAAAATTCATGGTATATATTTTTGAAAGCGCAACCCTGATAAAGAGAAATTATAGAGAATTAATGTGACATGGGTCATAGAGTTGAACTCCGCAAGGAAACCAATAGTCGCCGGGCAAAAGGGTTCAGCCTTATTGCTGGTGGGGCATAGGTCAGACAATTTTTTTAGAAATGTTAATTAATAATTATGCATTATAAATTATACTCTTTGAGAATAGTTAAAATTCATGGTATATATTTTTGAAAGCGCAACCCTGATAAAGAGAAATTATAGAGAGTTAATGTGACATGGGTCATAGAGTTGATAAAAATAGTCGCCGGGCAAAAGGGTTCAGCTTTATTGCTTGTGGGGCATAGGTCCGACAATTTTTTTAGAAATGTTAATTAATAATTATGCATTCTAAATTATACTCTTTGAGAATAGTTAAAATTCATGGTATATATTTTTGAAATCGCAACCCTGATAAAGAGAAATTATAGAGAGTTAATGTGACATGGGTCATAGAGTTGATAAAAATAGTCGCCGGGCAAAAGGGTTCAGCCTTATTGCTGGTGGGGCATAGATCCGACAATTTTTTTTAGAAATGTTAATTAATAATTATGCATTATAAATTATACTCTTTGAGAATAGTTAAAATTCATGGTATATATTTTTGAAAGCGCAACCCTGATAAAGAGAAATTATAGAGAGTTAATGTGACATGGGTCATAGAGTTGAACTCCGCAAGGAAACCAATAGTCGCCGGGCAAAAGGGTTCAGCCTTATTGCTGGTGGGGCATAGGTCCGACAATTTTTTTAGAAATGTTAATTAATAATTATGCATTATAAATTATACTCTTTGAGAATAGTTAAAATTCATGGTATATATTTTTGAAAGCGCAACCCTGATAAAGAGAAATTATAGAGAGTTAATGTGACATGGGTCATAGAGTTGAACTCCGCAAGGAAACCAATAGTCACCGGGCAAAAGGGTTCAGCCCTTATTGCTTGTGGGGCACAGGTCCGTTGGACCTGGAGCTTATTTAAATAAGAAAACAAAACACAACGCTATGTTAGAAGATTATCAGGGCCCAAGTAATTAATTTCATGGGCGCCCCCAGGAATATTTGCAAAGGGGTGCAAGGCTAGATTTTTAACAAAATCATCAATTTTTTTAGAAATGTTAATTAATAATTATGCATTATAAATTATACTCTTTGAGAATAGTTAAAATTCATGGTATATATTTTTTGAAAGCGCAACCCTGATAAAGAGAAAAAAATACAAAATAGTAAAAATATTAAAATATATATTTGTAACGATTTTTTTTTTTTTTATCATCCAACTAGATCTCACGGTATTCAAGAGACAGTGTTTAGAATAGTGGAACTCAAAGATGCAGAAATACAGAAGAGTAAAATTTTTATTTCTTTTAAGTTTCGGATATAACAAAAAAAAAAAAAATCAAAATGAAACACGAAGGCAGTATTGGAATATGTTCAATTGAATTCTAAAAACAGATTTCAAGATAGTATATCTGATGACTTAAAAAATAAAACATTTTCCTACAATTTTGAGAACTGCACAGGAAATGATTATACTATAAACGGAATAAATACTTCTATTCATCAGCCTCTAATAAACATAGAGAACAAGCCCCAGAAAATCGTCGCACAAGTAGCTATAAAAAACGACATAGGAAAGAAACAAAACACTAAATTAATAGAAGAAAAAAATAAATGCTCATTGTAACATAAAAGTATAAACGGCATATGTGCTTTTTTTTTATCTTGGAATTTACACCTTTTCTCCTATTTTTTAAAATTTTTTCAAGAGCCAGGGGGGGTGTAAGTGCACCTTCTTGCACCCTCCTGGGGGCGCCCATGATTAATTTTCTCAAGTAGTATACTGGGCAGAGGGTGCGCGCCACCAAGGTTTTACGACAAAGACCCATACAAGAATTATGGTAAAAAAATTTCGCCAAACTGGCCTTTTTTCTAAATAAATGATGAAAATATAAAAAAGGTAACTGTCACATATTGAGATCAGTATTATAGTGTAATTAAAAGTTATGCGATGTTCCAAAATCCTTACTTCGGAAAAAAAAAAGTTTTAAAACGAAGTACCTAAATCTTATGTTTTGAAGTGGTATGTGACTTGACCTATCTTTTGCTTAAGTTTATAAACTATTCCTCCAGCTTCCCCCTTATGAATCGATATCAATTGTAGAATTCCGACCAAACGGTATAGTGGTTAGCATACTAGCTTCTAGACCGCTAGGTTGCGGGTTCCGAGTCCCGTGTAAGGCATGGGTGTTTGTAAATGTATGTTGGCTTGTCAAATAACGAATGTTTCGGCGCATTATAGCCCTCGTGTTGCTGACGGCACCAGATAAAAAAAAAAAAATCAATTGTAGAAAGATGACCGTCAAAATCGTCAGTTTATTTTATGATAGAGTATGTCGCAGTATTTATTGCAGCCAATCTTAAATAGTCATCCAAATGACATTCAATTAACTTATTCCTGTATTTTTTCTTGATGAAAACCAACCAAAGGAACTCTACCGTACGCTTAAATTAACATAATGTTTTGCTTATTTTTCAATATCTAAAGAATGTAGTTAATATAATCAAACACTCAACAAAGTAGTTGATAGAATCAATCATTCATTAATTAAAAAACTATTAACACAAAAAATCAAACTGTTTAAATTATTATTATAATTCAGGAAATTGACAAAAAATTATAAACTTATTTTAAATCAAGTTAATGTAAAGAATCAAGTTCATGTAATCAAACAACCAACAAATTAGTTGATTGAGAACAAATTAATTAGAGAAACAAACTTTTGAACTTTAACGATACGGAAGCTATTAATGTACACATTACCTAGGTGAAATGCGGTAAACTCCTGATTCCGCACGTTAAAAGAGTAAATCTGTTATTCTGCAGATTAGCTAGGTAATGGGCCAATTAAAGGATTTCGAGTTTTAGATGTAACATATATAGTAGTGACAGAAAATTTCCTTCGTTTCTGATAATTATTATATATCTATAATTACATTTCTCAAAATAAATTGAGTTTTAAATGATAGTCTAGGTTTTCATAAATGATCAATACTTTTTACTCGTAGTGGGTTTAAAAAATTTCAGTATCATCTGTATAGCTAAGTTAAGCATCACGCTAACAACAAGTTGCGTCTTCACAACGGTATGAAAAATTTATTTCCAATAACAATTTTCTGGGGTTTCTTTTAACCCTTAAATGCATATTGTTGTCAGTTGTCTACGTTCCTTAAATGCATAGCGATGTACATCTGCATCGTATGTTTAAAACCTCATATCTCTTTACGTAGCAGTCTTTGCTTAGTGGTGTTTCACCCCCCCCCCCCCCATCTCTACCAAACTTATTTTATCGTTTCCGAACGCAACTAGAATTATGATAATTTATGATAATTTATATAAAAAGAATGATATGAAAGTTTACGTTAGTAACCATGCTTACCCACCATTGGATAAAATGAGTATATAAATTACATTTTACCCTAGACTAGTAGAAATATGTAAACATTTTAAAATTATTCGTCAAAAATATCTTTATGCTTTGATTATATTAATAGCAATGTTGTAATTTAAATTATCCATTAAAACACTGCAATGACAAGAGCATTTTTAACTGGTATCCCTATAAAATTTGTCATTTGGCGATGTGTGATTAATCTTTCTGAGAATATATAATAATTGAGCATTCGGAATTTTGTCGACTTTTGTGTTATAAATCTATCTAAAACGGTAATTAAAACAATAAGATCGCAATACACGTGAATGGCAGGCACACAGCAGAAAATGTGTTTTATCAAGAATGCATTCTGGTTGGTTTGTTGATTGAGTTTTCATAGCGTAGTAGCTTCACGAGGGCCCATCGGTATAAATAAACAATTCGATAGACTGCTTCGATCGCAAAGCAAGGGAAAAAACGCACCGATGGTTGATGATAATGGGGGGACGATTAACCAATCACAGTTCCCTTTTATAGTTGGGTGGGAATTCGAGAAATCTTGTAAAGTTGTAGAGTAGATATTTTTTGCTCACTATTACTATTTAAGATCTACTATTGACAGTTCTGCAGTGTACAAGCCAAGATTTTATTTTCGTTAAATATCGGCAATCCATATTTTTTGTTCCCCAACAATCTGGCAACGGTTTCATTTTCTTAATTGCAAGTACCACATTCCCAGTTTTAATAATGTATTTTTCTTACATTAAACATGTTATTCAACAAATATTAATGCTAATTACGAAAAAATGATAATTTATTCTAAGTTAATAGTTATGTTTGCTCTCTGTACAAACATTAGAGGTATGTTCCTGTTAAATATTGTGGAAACATTTTGAACAGCATGCAATGACGACGCGAACGGGGGGTGTAGGGGGCGCCTCGCCCCCCCGCCCCCCAAAGTTTTAGAAAGTTGAACAGTCGGCAAATTTTCGAAATTTTATCATGCCCTTTATTTAAAGTCGATCCACAATAAAATCAAATTGAATAAAAAAATATTTAAAAAAAAAATTTCGAACAAAAATATTAAGAATACCGGCCCGAGTTTCCCGAATCGGTATTTTTACACAAAAAGTCTATTATAAGGGAGTCGGTGTCTTTTTCACAGCCTACATTGATGGATTGCGTACACAAATATAATAGGTATCTTGCGAACACAAATCATAGATATCTTCATTATCTCACTCCGCAAAGTTTTTAGAAAAGAAAGACGGCACTCGGCAAATTTCCAAAATTTCATCTATTCCTTTAAAAGCGCCAAGTGATGATGTTTTAAAAGATATTGAATAGAAAAAAATATAAATAATTAAAATCGTCAATAGTAGTTAAAAATCCTGGTCACAATTCAGCCCAAGTTGGCGGTCGGCAATATTAAATTAATGTAGGTGTAAGTATATCCATTTTTGCAGGAACTTTTAAGTTGATATCGTCACTGACCGCTTCTAAATGAAATTAAATATGAACATATCTCCCGTACCCCGTACTGTTGCGCAAGTATCAATTTCCACAAATTCTCCACAGAATGAATAATTTTCCTTCAAGTTCAAATCAGTACATTTAATTGTATAAATTGTCAAGTCGATTGTCGTAAGTTTTTAAATTCAGTCACCTGATAAATACACACTATATTCTCAGGAAGAAACTGACAATAATTACTTATTCTTCCAATTAATAGATAATTCAGGTTACAGTAGGTGACATATTTTTAGTACGTCAGGTAACGCCTCAAAAACCATGATATGCCCTTTAAACGTCATTTACATAAAGTATGTATTGTACGTTATATGAATTGAAAGTCTTACAGAAAATTTCAAAACATCTAAATTTTTATATCCGGAAAATGAGCCCTCTTTTATCAAATACATACCTTACGTACACCACTGGTCTGGCAAGAAGTTTCAATTGCTTATTCAACTTGCATATTTTTTTGGTAAAGATAAAAATAAAAAATACATTTTATAAGGTTATTCAACGAGGTTTAATTTTACTCATTACGAACGTGAAGTTGAGTGAAATAGAAGAAAAGTACAATTCTGTTGAAATATATTTCTATTACATTTTGCCAAATTATTGCAATTAATGCCAAGTAGAACTCTATAAATGATGTTATATAGTACTTCATTTATTAAAAATGTGTAACGGTGTGCGGTAATGGAGAGTCGATCACGGTTCTCCTAGATCAGAAGACAGGCGCGCTAACCACTAGGCAAAAGTGATCACTAGTGCCTAGGTGTTGTATCTATCATTTGTATACGAGACCACCATATAGCCCCTTCCCAGTGAGTTGTGAAGGGGTGAACGATTGAGTTGAGTGATTGAGTTTAGTGAGAGTTGAGTGCGTTGAATGGGGCAGTGAGTCGCCAGAGATGCTGAGGTGGTAGTGTGGAGGTCGTGAAAGTAGATGGTGCCACTGATGTATTCGAATATTCGGGTCACCAATGTAGCGGTGTAAGCTAAAGGGAGTCAAACTCGGGACTCTTAGATCAGAAGACAGGCGCGCTAACCACTAGGCAAAAGTGACCACTAGTGCCTAGGTGTTGTATCTGTCATTTATACACGAGACAACCACAAATGTACACTGTAAATGCTGGTGTCTTAAATTTAGACACAAAATGTCTGAAAAATTCATTTCAGACACATTAAGTGACTTAATTGGCGTAGCATTGATCCATTTCAGACATAACACGTGTCTGATTCTTTCTGAAATCACATTTAGACACACTTGGTGTCTTAAATGTAGACAGAAAACACCATATTAAGACATTTTGGGATTCAGACATCTAACATAATAAGATAACTAACGTCTAAGACACCAAACACGATTTAAGACATCATGTTTGGTGTCGTCGACGTTTTCATCAGGAATTCATGATGGGGGTATTTTTTCCGATTCAATTATACGATTTCAGGCGAAGGAAACACTGTAAATAAACAATGGAATGGATAAACGTAATTGCAATATGCAAAATAATTTATTTTTATTTTAAGAATTTTATTTGTATTTTAAGATTTTTTTATTTGTATTTTAAGATTTTATTATTTGTATTTTAAGAATATATCACCAAAAGCGACTTAAACACTCAAAGGAATGGTCAAAATAAGACATTTGGATTTTAAGACAGGAAGTAATAAAACGTCTGAAATGTACGACTATATAGCGAAACTTCAAAATGTTCTTTAACCAATGAAATAAGAGAAGGGCTTTTCGAAGAGCATTTGGCGCATGCGCTGTGTAAAGAATCTTGCTTCATTTAAACTTAATACTGTTTGTATTTTTCGCGTCTCGTCTCGTACTCGGCGTTCGTGTAGCGTTCGATTACACATAAAATGGTTGTAAACTATTCTAAAATGGTTGCTTTCCTTCTTTTTAAGTGGCAGAAATAGACAGTCGGTAGTTCCAAAAAACAAATACTTTCCTATTTTATCTTTAATGTTAATATCCTTTAATCCTGTGCTTTTGTTTAACTGTGCTTAAGAATTCTTTTGGAAGCGTTCCTTTATTGAATCAACATGGAGCATTTCTTGAGATGAAGCAGTTGCCTTACAAGAAACTAATGCGAACCCCTTTTTGAACTATTTAGATTGGCTTTATATTTAATAGGTCAATGAATTAGTGAAAAATGGGGTACCGTGTTACAGTAAGTGTTATTCAATAATACACTTATTTTCAGTGTTTTTATAATACATTTTAATTGATCTATTATTTCTAAATGACACCCACAGAATTCTAAGTTTTCTGTTTTTACATTCAGTTATATTTTTATTGGTTTTGTTGCATATTACAAGTACTAATGGGAATATATTTGGCATGGGATTTGGTATAATCTGAATAACATTTATTCTTGGTTCTCGATGGCAGCAATAAAATTATGAAAATCAATGCTACAAAATAATTTGTGAAACATTTAATATTTGTCAAAATGAAGAATTTTTTTCTACATATGTTGTTCAAACATTTTTAAATAATATTTTAGCAAAAAAGCTCATAATAATAGGCTAATAATTTACTTATAATCACTTATATAAAACTCGGTTAAATAAAATTTTCCGCAGTGAGTTGAATTGTGGTAGCTCATAAAAAATCTTATAATGCAAAAAAACTTTATTTTAGTTTTATTTCTAACAAATGTCTATATACTGCATTAAATATCAGATTTCACAAAATAATAAAAATAAGTTTTTTATGTGTTAGTTTGTTGAACGTATAAAAAGTTGCATTTTTTTAAGTAATAATCTAATTAAAAATTGAATTGCATAGATTTTAATAATATTTTTGTTTTGTATGTACTTTATGTTATGTAATTGACGTGAAAAATTTCAATTCTACATCTTTAATTGTTTTTTAAACGAAGCATAAATTTTTTTGAAAAATCAACGTTTTGAGAAAACTCGAGAAAACTATAGAAATTTTAATAACTTGCATGTTTTTCAAATTTAATGTGCTCTACCTCTGTATTTTGAAGCAGCCATCTTTATTCTAATGCCTTTTTTTATATTAAATTTTTTAAAGTTTTTTAAATGCCCTCTCTAGTCTTCTCAGCGATTAACGGGTTGAAATGAGTTGTACGCCCCCCACTTTGGTGACTTTGTAAAATGCCGCCAAGTTGTATTGACACTTCCACTGAATTGAACTTAAGGTTTGCCAAAATGGGTGCCAAGTTGTAATGGAACCATATAGGGACCAGGTTACCATATTTGACGCAAAATCACTAAAAAAAAGGAGAGGGGGCTTATAAAGCATTTTAACCGATTAACAAAGTGTCGCAGTGACAGGGAAAACTGTTGTAAAAAGGTTCTATCCTCAAAATTACAGGAATTAAGAGCATACCAAAATTTGGGAAACCAACTTTTTCAGAAACACAAAAAAAATTGTGTGGAACTTACATACTTTTTAAATTTAATATGCTCCACCTCTATATTTTGAAGTATCTCCTTACATACTTCTAATGCCTTCTGTTTTACTTGTTTATTTTTATGCATCTTTTGAGGTATTTTTTAAATGCCCTGTATCTGCTTCAGCTATTCGACAATAATTGAAGCGTCATAGTGTTATAATCACTGCTGTTGTGTAGTGTTATTATAGGGGAATGTTATAACCAGGTAAAATTCCCAAATGGGGAATAATTAGATTACAACTGCTTCATTCATCATTAACATATATTTATGTTGCCACATAATGTATCCCAAGCATTTTTAGACTTGCCAGTGCAACGCATAGTACTATAAACCAGATGCATGCTTACATTACGCTTGTTATTTGTCCTTGAAGTTGACATGAAAAAAGCAACTTAAAACTATGATACAATCTTAGAAGCCAAAACTTTTCTATTTGAGATTCAGCCCCAATACAATGTCTACTATACCAATGCATATATTTTACAATAAGTTCCTGTTACTATCTCTTACTTGGATATATTAATAATTGTTGTTTTACAATCTCATGCTTACATTTACCAGGAAAGTGTAACATAGTCAACAAAAAGTTATGAGCAACATGGTAGTAATACAGTAATTTTTACTTTTTTTTAAATAAAACTTTTTAATATTAAATTTGAATTGGTTTGTGTAAAAATGTGTCCAACATCTGAAAGGTACCATAAACAACCTATTCAGACACATCAACTGTCTGAAAATATCCCCAATTCAGACATTCCAAATGTCTGAAAACACCCCATTTTAAGACACTTCATGTGTCTTAAAGATTAAGACACCATTTTTCGTCTTAAAACAGGGCCACTTGTTTAAGATACTTTTGTGTCTTATTTTAAGATACTTTTGTGTCTTATTTTAAGACATTTCAATTTGCTGTGTATTACTGAAATAATGCATGCCATGTAAAGTGGAAGGCAATGTCGTATGTATTGCAACAAAATAATCATTGGAAAAGTATTGAAAGGTTTGTTATAATACTATTTAAATTTGTTGACATTTCCCGCAGTCAAATAGCTGCGGCCTGACGTTGTCTGACGTACAATCAGGTTTCAGTCTATTAGAAGTAGTGAGTACCCTCTTTCACACCGATCCTCGATTTCACCACTTTATACACGAAACATCGGAAAGACGTGTTTCAGATAAGTTAGATTAGTCAAAATATCTTTAAAAATATTTCATATTGGATCAGTAGATCTCACATTAGGATCATAACTTTTAAAAGTGGGAAAGGGAAATGGCGGAGGATTTTTTAGAAATCTCATGTTGACTGTGGCGTTTCTCTTTTTTAGAAAATCATATGCGCAACTTCTCCTTCCTCAAGATAATAACAATGGGGATTTGAATACCTCCCCCACAACCACCAAAAAAACAACAACCTCCGCAGGTACTATACCTTATTTAGTTTGGATTTTTGTGCCGAAAATTATGGTGGTTTGCTTTTTTATAGATCTGAATATTTTGTTGCTAAATTCGAAGTTCATAAGGGTAGTGAATTAGTTGAGAATATTATATATATATATATATATATATATATATATATATATATATATATATATATATATATATATATATATATATATATATATATATATATATATGAATTTTTTGTTTTACATATAAATAATATTATACTTAGGTTTAATGCTAAAGTAATACATTTCATTTTTAGTCCTGCTTAAAGAAAATTAGCATTATACTTTCCTTCTTGAACAAATGATTATTATTAATAAAACGAGTAATATTTGCAGAAAATATTGCTGAAAAACGTTAAAAAAAATCAGTGTTAAATTGCAAAAAAAAAAATTAAGTTTTACTATTAATATACTTTTTAAGAGAAAATAAAATCCTCTTTTCTTTTTTGGTTAGGAAAATACGTTAAAAGTACTTAAAAATTAATCAACAAAACGTTTTTAATAATTATCGTATTTTGAAGTGTAGTTATATTGTCCAGGAGCACCGACAGGATTATTTGCAGGGAGGTGCAGATCGCTAACAGGGCGGTATAAGGCGACAAAAGTCTTTGTTCAATCCTAGATTTTTCGAAAATGGACACACACTTTATTTTTCAAAAGGCAGGAGGGAGTCTAAGTGTTTGTTTCTTATATGTCCCAAACATTGTCTCTATTATAAAAATCACAGTGTTTCGCGTTGCTAATTTTGTGCGATAGCAATAATCTGCCAGGATTTTACAAAGAAGAATTATTCAAGAATTTGTTTGATTAACTTTTTTTACAATTTTAAATTAGAGTCACCGATTTGATCAATATTTTTCATTTATTTTATTTCCTGTTGTAGTGCGATTTCCATCCACTTTTACATGTTTAATTAATTTCTTCGAAACTGTAATTTGAAAATAAAAAAAATAAAAATTGTATTGAAATAGAGCCTTTGTACTACTACTCATGTTACTGAATTGGTTCAAGATTGTGAGAATGCATTCTATCTGCAAGTGATAAATGCCTCCCCTCCCCCCTAAAAAAGCACTTCGAAAAATTATCTCCTAAAATGTGATGGGAATTTACTTAAAATATGACATTAATTACGTATTAATAAAATGCAATAAAATATTAAAAACGCTAATTAAAATTAATTACACATGAAATAAAATAATTCACAATTAAATAAAAAAATTCACAATTAAATAAAAAAAATTAACGATTGGTTATAAACTCATTAACAATTAATTACGCATTAATTAACAAATAATTATATATTAATTAAAAAAAATATGCATTAATTTTGCAACAATAAAATTTAATTAATAATAGATTAACATCTTAATGGATATTTTCTACATTTACATCGTACTTGTCTTGATTTTAGTCGGCTAAAGTATATCTAACGCCCCCCAAATTCAAATTCTTAACAACGGCTGTGACCGCATGTTTTGGTTTTTCTGTCCTTTCCTCGCCTACACAAATTACAACGCTTATATGACATCTTTTATTTTTTGCACTTGGTGCCGATGTCAAAAATTGTCTCTTTAGAATCTCTTTGTGTTGGATTACCGAATTTTTCCTCTGCTCTAAATGTGCTTCGAAAAGCTGGAATGCTAACATTTTTATGAAATGTCTTCTTTTTTTATACACAATTGGAAGGTTCTTTGATTGATAGCAGTAAATCCTTGAGTTGATAGCTGTGCAAAAAATACTATCATTGTCCATCTTCTAGAAATCCTTGCTGTGGAATAGGCAACAGCCATTTCATCGACGAAATAATCGTCCTCTTTCGTCATATTACAAAACGTTATGATGTGAGGCTTTTTAGATTCTTCCGAACTCTCATCAGTGACATCATCATTGTGCATAGAGGATTAAAGCACAACACTTTTATTTTTCTTTGGAATATAGGAAACAATAGTAGTTTCCTTTTGATAACCAAATATTAATGAGCATATTCCTCTCTTTTTTGCTGCTATAAATTTCAATAGGCAATTCACTTTTGTTTTTCTCATGGTCGCCACAATGGTTATCTTCTTTTTTAAAAGTTCTTGAAAAAGTGGGCAAGACATGTACCAATTATCAACAGTTAAGTTGGGTCTCATAAAATCCCTCCCCCCCAGTTGGGTTAAGATAGACCTTTGTCACAAGTCTTTTCACGATTTTTATTCCGCTATTTTCAATTTTGAATGGTGCACTAGCTTGAGTCCTGGCTTAAATCTCCATTTTATGAATGTAAAATGTTCTTGAATCCACAAGAGCATGGATTTTTATCCCGTATCTCGCCTGGTTTTTGAGCATCTATTGCCTAAATTAACATATTCCTCTAAAAAGCTCTAACTTTTCATCGATTAGTTACATATTAATCAAGGTTATGAGCTTCCTAGCAATTTTCAACAAACTTTTCGAAAAAATCTCGAATTGGTGGTAGTTTGTCAAAATCTTTTCTGCTTTGTCTTGTTGGTACGTCATCGAATCTGTTACATTGCATCAAAAATAAAAAAAGCTTATAAGATATGACTTTTCCAAATAGTTCAAAGCCATTTCCCCCCCCCCCCCTCACCCATCAGATGCCCATAAAACTTTCACATTTACATGAGATGACTTGTGAAGTCCACATAAATAAAGACAACAAATAGATGCTTTCAATTCTTCTATAGTCCAGGCAATTTTTGGGATAATATTTTTAGCTTGGGTTCTTACATTTGAACGATATTTTTCTTTAGACTATTTTGTTTTGCCATCTTTTGCAATAAAAAATTCTTCTTCACTGTCGATATCGATTTCTTTATTTTCAGAAACATCATCATAGTCAGTATCGGAATCATGGTCATTGTTGAATAAAACATCGCCTGTTTCCTCATCAGATTCATTTAGGGATTCTTCATCAGTAGATACTTCTTAAAGTAATGTTTGAAGACATTTTATCTCCTCGTTGAAGGTTAAATAGCGAGTCATACTGACGCAGAAAAAAAAAAGACACGAAGGCGGGCAAGGGGTGTTCTACATCTCAGATTTAAAATTGTACTGAACTTCGACAGGCATTTACAAAATTATCGTTTCCCCCATTAGAAGGTCATCTTGAAAGTAGCAAGGGCGGATACAGCATTTTATTACGGAGGGGGGTGGGGGATGGGGGGGGGGGTGGCTGTTGAATAGCTTAGGTAAATTTTGTTCCTCTTCAAGTTATATTACTATGCCATGGGATAACTTAACTTTGATTATACAGAATATGTTACAAAGACTAAAAAGTCTCAATAACATAAAGGCGACACAATGATAGGCTACGTGTGAATTTATGACTTTAAATTAGAGTTGTCTTCAACTATTTGATTCAGGATAAATTATTGTTATAAATGATGGACAGAACAATCTAAACGCGAATAAATATACACATTGAACATTTTCAAACTATAATTTGCTTTGTTGTCTTGTTTCGTCTTCGACGATTTCATCACCAATTTTTGGGATGAGAACATTTATATTAAAAATATTCAATGCGGATTCGTCATATCTTGATTGATTTCATCCAAAGGCTGGGAGCAGCGCGCATTAAAGGGGGGGGGGGGGGCGATCGGCCCCTTCGCCCCTAGCTGGATCCGCCAATAGAAAGCAGCTACACGGTATTATAAAAGCAAGACCATATAACGGAATGAAATAAAGCAATTTGTTTTTACTTAGGCGGAGGCTATTTGATCTCCCCTCTGCTCCAATTCTACCATAAAAATAAATAAATTATAATCTAGAAATTTTTTTTAAAAAATGTGATTCATTCAACTGGCCAGTACTTTGCATCTCAAAAATCACAAACAACGATAAAATTAAAAGGGACTCATCTTTAAAGGAAATAACTTTTCCTTGTAAAAACAAATAAATACATATTTTGCAATCAAGTTGTTAAAAATAGATTGTATAAAAAGTCCTTCAAGCAATTGACCTCAGGGCAGATATCATAGCCGGAAACTTTGCAATCGAGTAATCAGATAAGAAGATAATGGAATTTACAGTAAGAAATACTGTTGCAACAAAAACAAATTAAAAAAATTTAAATATCTGTGCCGTAAAACAAAACAAGCCGACACTATAATTAGTATAATCACTAATACACTATAATTATACTACTATATAAAAAGGATTATCAGTTTGTTATTGCCTCTTAGGTATAATGGTAGAATTTTTGACACAGCAGACCGAAGTACTGCCTTGAAACACGTGAACTTTTATATCAGATGTAATAACAGTAATAAAGGATCACTTACAAAATTTGAAGAGAAAATAACCAGTTTTTTTTTTTTTTTTTTTCAGTTCCTTATGACTAGTTTAACAAAAAGTAGTAGTAGTAGTATTAAGTAGTTTAAAAAATAACTCAATAATTTGCATTTAAATTATATAACTTACATGCGCCATTGTAATCGTAAATGTAACGTAATCATAACGTTGTGAAATTGGAATTAAGGATAACTATTAGCTCTTTGTCTTGCAAAATTAAATGTCATTATAAAAAATATTATTATTATTATTTTTTTAACATACAATTTAACTTTCATTCTAAATGATTGAATTTACTTAAGCAATTGTAATCGTAATCTTAAATTTAACGTAATCGTAATGTTGCATAATCGTAATCGTAAAATGAGGAAAACAGATGGCTCTTTGAGTTGCAAAATTAAATGTCATGATAAAAATAATACGTTTTTTTTTTTTTTTTTACTTGCAATTTAACTTTCATTCTAAATGATTGAATTTACTTAAGCAATCGTAATCGCAATCTTAAATTTAACGTAATCGTAATGTTGCAAAATCGCAATCGTAAACTAAGGAAAATAGATGGCTCTTTGTGTTGCAAAATTAAATGTCCTTATAAACACTAAATAGGGATTTTTTTTTTTTTTTTTTTTAAATTTGCAAACTAACTTTCATTTATATTATCGAATTTACTTGGGGTAATAGGATGATTCCTTGTCTTGCATAATTAAATGTCCTTATAAAATCAATACAGGGATTTTTTTTTTTTTTCAATTTGCAAACTAACTTGCATTTATATTATCGAATTTACTTGCGCAATCGTAATCGTGAATGCAACGTAATCGTAATGCTGTGTAATCGTAATAGTAATTTAAGGGTAATAGGATGGTTCCTTGTCTTGCATAATTAAATGTCCTTATAAAATCAATACAGGGATTTTTTTTTTTTTTTTTTTCAATTTGCAAACTAACTTGCATTTATATTATCGAATTTACTTGCGCAATCGTAATCGTGAATGCAACGTAATCGTAATGCTGTGTAATCGTAATAGTAATTTAAGGGTAATAGGATGGTTCCTTGTCTTGCATAATTAAATGTCCTTATAAAAACTATACAGGGATTTTTTTTTTTTTAATTTGCAAATTAACTTGCATTTATATTATCGAATTTACTTGCGCAATCGTAATCGTGAATACAACATAATCGTAATGCTGTGTAATAGTAATAGTAACTTAAGGGTAATAGGATAGTTCCTTGTCTTGCATAATTAAATGTCATTATAAAAACTATAGGCGATTTTTTTTTTCTTCTATAAAAAAACGCATCAATTAAGGAAATGTTATATTTTTTACGTGAAATTTCGAAAAAAATTACTAGTTTCACCTAAACTAAATAACTGAATGAAAAAAAAGCCAACATAGATGTCTTGAATATATGATTACAATAGGACAACACAGAAACACATGAGATATGGCGCTTTTTAAAAAATCACTTTCGCCATTTTGCAGAATTCATACCATTTTCTTTTCTTTTTAGTTATCTTCCCGAGTTGAATCTCACCGGATTTGTGACCTAAGTGACCCGATTAAACAGCTGTAATAATACAGGCTGGTTCTCAAAAGTCTAAAATTATTACCGAGCATATTCCTTTGCCCTTTTTCGAGTACCAATCCTGGTATTGTAAAGTTGTCATCAGGCCACTTATAATTGGGTAAGGGTTAGGGATCCCACCCGCACATTGATTCGGATTCCCAGAAGTGGCAAGCTGCCCAAAAAATCCCTGCCGAAGATCCTTCGTCACGAATCATTCGGAGGTGAATCGGCAGCTTCTAAGAGAGATGAGAATGAATGGATTTGTGACAGATTTATTCCCAACAGCTTGTCATCTTTCCTATCGGAACTTGGGTTGCAATCAGAGGTGAAGTGGGGTTTGGTTTCAAATCCGTAATAAGCGAGGTGTGTGTTTAGTAGAGGTCGGCGATGTATCGATACGACGATATTGTTATCGATATTTTTGTTTTTAAATATCGATAGTAAAAATATCGATACATGTCACCCATATATCGATATTTTCAGACATTTTTAGTTTCTTGTTGATGGTTTTGTAGTTCCATGATTTTTTTTCGATTTTCTTTAATCCCTTTTCAAAAACTTCAAAATCAAAGTTTGGAGTTGGGTGAGAGACAGTTAAAATGGCACCCTAACCAAAAAGAAAACATAATGTAATTTAAAGATAAGATCGTTTACTAGTAGTCATTAACATAGAGCTGTTTCTGTTGCCAATGTGTGCCTAGAATTTGCATCTAATTTTAAATATTAAAATCATCTCTATCAGGAATAAAAGCGGTTGACTACTTTCCAAAATTTCTTCTTTAAAACTAAATGTGAATTTATGCATTGACATCCAAATGTATTTTATTTAGTCTAATTGATAATATAATTTATTAAAACAATTTTTATAATTTTTCATTAAAACAATTTTTATAATTAATTTTTTCAGTGCAACGATATAGTATAGATATTTATTTTGATCGATATTTCCGCCCTCTAGTGTTTAGTGATGTTATGAAAAAAGAAGTTTCTTTGAATGGTCACCAGGGACGCTGTGATCTGCTCTAGCACACATGAAAGGTTATCGTATGCTTCGAAACCAACTCCATCTAAAATTTAATTTCTAAAAACTTTAGAATTTGTAAAGTTAATCTTAAAACAATGAAGGACATTGGGGAGTGCGTTTGGAAATACATTTTTAATTACTTATTTCTCGACATACATATCTTATTATACCATATTCTAGTAAATAAGCCTTATCATCAAAACAAGAAAAGGTAACATTGTTTATAGTAGTTGGTGAACTTTTTATGAAATCTATTTATTTATAAATCGCATTTGCTTCTCTCTTGTAAATGTTTTGTTCAACAGGCAATCATTATAGTGTTGATGTCTGACAAGTAAACCAAATATGATGGCACATTTCTTTTTAAATCCTTCTTAATAACTTTATTTGTGTTTGTATGAGGTGGACAAATCTGTGGAAAGCTAAAACACTCACTTGCTTCATCCAATCGAGCTTGAATTTAACAGATATATTCATGGTCGATGATAACGCATTTGATCAATTTTTGGAGACTATCACAAAAAGGCTGGTTTTACACATGTTTCTATAACCGTTTCCGAAAACTATTCAACCCACTTGCTGTCATTCAATCGATCTAAAACTTGACTGAAAGACTCGTTGTTCTTGACAATGCATTCTATCAAGATTTGTAGCGGAAAAAATAAATACTCAATGTTATGGAATCGATGGTGTTTCTTCCCAGTGGCCAAATTCTAAGAAAATTCTCTCTGAGTTAAAATTCGCATAAGTTCCAATTGCTTATAAACAATGGTGTAGTGTAAATTAAAAAGGTATGGGAACGCTATGTCGTGTCGTTACAAACGTATGTATTTATGTTTTTTTTCTGTGTGTATGGGGGAGAGGGGGGGGGGGGAGTGGAAAGTACAACTAAGAATAAATAACTTTCTATATTTTACTTTAATAATCTCAAAACAGATAATGAGCTCCCCAGAACTGAAAAGAAAAACATGTGTGTTTAGACTTTTTTTATTTAAATATCTTTTTAAAACTATTAAGTTATCTGGATTTTTTAACAATTTGCTTTGCACAACCCATTTTAGCAGATTGTTTGACACTTTATAGATGGATTAGAAGATATTTTCAAACATATTATTGACACAAATTTTTAAATAGATTTTTTGCAACAATTTTTAAACAGATTATGAACAATTCATTTTAAACAGATTATCAACAATTCATTTTAGACAGATTATTTACATGATTTCTTAAACAATTTTCAATCAGAAAAATTTCCATAAGAGATCGAGTTTCGATTCAAACCTGATGGCTGTATGGTTAGAGCTCTAGCCTCGCATGCCAAAGGTGCTAGGCATGGATGTTCGTTATGATTCAAAATCCACGTTAAGCTGTTGGTGCCTGCCCGATTAGCCGTCATTGTACATAAAAGTAAGCCGTTGTGCGTACAAACAACCAAATGTAGACTCATCAATTAATAGACGTATAGATTTGCTTGGGACATTCCTGGTTTCTTTAAAAAGATATTGCCATCAAAATCACTACAATTTAAAAAATACCGTGAGCAATTTCTTCTTCTTAAACACCACCTGGCTTCTTACCGCCACCACTGTATTTAATGTTGATTTTTTTTAAAACTTGGGAGAAAAATACTGTTTTTTAAGAACTATTGCTACATTTTGGAATAAACTCTGCAATAGCTATAAATGTAAGATTTCTCAATCTCAAACCGAAAAGCAATTTATATTTGAATTTTTAAATTCATTTCCATTGCTCTCTTAGTATTTCACAGCCTGATTTCGATGTATTATACCCATTTTGAAAACCATTAGCAATTTTATATTAAGAAAAGTGAAATATATAACCTCAAAGCAAATATGAATACCTTCACTTCTTGGAAAATAATACATTCAATATCATGAGTTTCGGCAGTATCATTTGTAGGTTGCAATGACCATTTTTTTTTTTTCCCCCTAACTTGGATTTTTCAAAACTATTTCTCTTCTCACTATGACAAATATAAAATCGATTATTAAATGGCACACAGTTTATTTTTTCCTATGAATTTTGTCCTTTTCTCTACTTTTATAAAAATTTAAGTAACTATTAGGAAGAGAATAAAAGTATCCTCCTATGCACCATTTCCATTATTTTTACGTATTGAGTTAAAGTAAGCAAGAGTTACAAAATCAATACTGTTTTGAATATATTTTGTCATGTTTAAACAACGTATCAGTTTGATTTCCCCAATACCTGGCAAGCCAATATAAATGCATAATTCCGTGATTTCAAAACACGAGGGTGATATAAAAAAAAAAAAAAAAAAGTTACATTACTTTTGTTGAAAAATCGATTAGCGTTCCCGTTAAAATTAGAAAAAAACATTCATCAAGGAAAGGGTGCAAAGAACTGACAGACCGCAGTTTTGGAGAGAGTTGGCGTCATTTTGTGTATGAAGAACCATGCAACTTTGACGTCTGGAATTTATCCACAAATATAGAAGATAATCTGCATTGGATGAATCATAGTTCTAATGAAGGAGTACTGAAACATTGAACCATGTAAGAGAGGGGGGCGTGGGGGGAAGGTGTGCCGAATGCATGTGTTGGATTGTTGATGAAATGGCCGTGTGAATTAGTTGCCGCGCCTTTTTCAACTTGCTTGCTCAGCTATGAAGTTGCAGATCGAAAACAACAGCATAGTTCACACGAAAGAACCTTTTCGTTTTCTTTCTTGACTTCGCGTTTAATGAGAGGAAAAAAAATATATATAGTTGAGGGATCACCGTTTCGCCTTCTAAAAAGGTAAAGGATCGCCGTTCCCACGCTTTCCTTTCCACTACACCCCTGCCTTATAAAATTTTGCAATGCATATAAAATATTTGCATTAAAATTTTTGAAATGTTAATGCACAACTTTACAATTGAAATATTATATATATATATATATATATATATATATATATATATATAAAGATGGAAGGTTAAAAATACGTTTTGTGGTGTTTTTGAGCAGTTTATTTTTTAAAAATCGTGTATTTTGGAACAATGCTCGCTTTTCATCCAGGAATGAATAATCCTTTACAGCTCTTATTTCTGAAATTTTCATTATTGCTCTCCTACCTAGGTAAGTACAGTATTAAAAAAAATAGGACATTTTGATTAAAAATAAGTTTTATAATAAGTTTACATTCTGTAAAATATAAAGAATGTCAGCTTATGAGAAATACTGATTCACAGATTTAGAGATTGGAAACTTATAGAATTTCGAGGTTTTCTTAGCAAAAAAAAAAGACGCGAATGTTGGAACTAAAAAAAACAACATATTGTTTAATAAAAAAAAATTTCGATGTACTAGTGTATTTCTAATACAAAAAAAGTTTCAATAGACCAGCCATTTTCCAAATGAACAATACATCTATATCGCTGTTTTATATCTTGAAAGAGTTTCAATGCCAATCCTGCTTCGTGTGGGAAATCGGTGTGACTTCTACAAGCCGTAGACTTTCGTAATTTGTTACGGTCTCCAGACCTGAGTAGTTTGGCGCTCGCCTGTATCCAGTGTAACTTGATCTGGGAAAATGTGCTCTGGGAAACGAGGGGGGCATAACAAACACTGGACCACCTTTCCGATCCACCGAACGATAAACCACTAATTTAGAGTTTCTTATAATTCGACCTTCGTGTGGAACACCTTGTAGCCAAAACATGTTTAGATACTAATGACAAATGTGAGGAACAGCGGAAATTTGCATCCTATCCAATTAACCCTCTTTTGTGACTGAAGATTCAATGAAAAGGAACGTTCCTATGATACAAAACGAACGATGACAAAAGAAGTATCCAAAGAATTATGCCTGTTGACCATTCCAAACACATGAAAAGTTTCTTGGTCTATAAAAATAATATAATGATAATCCAGTATAAATCCAATATCAATCAAACATAAGATTTTCATGACTTTTTTTCTTGTGCATTTTTTTTTTTTTTGTATCAGACTTTTTCAAATTGGAGAGTGCCTCAGCGCTCACCTGTATCCAGTGAAGCTTCGTCTGGGAAATGACGTGGGCATAACACTGAACCACCTCACTTATCCACTGAACGATAAAGCTCTAATTTAAATAGCTTCTTTAAATTCGACTCCAGTGTGGAACAGCTTACAGTCAAAACATATTCGTATACAAGCTATCAATGCGAACAACAGCGGAAATTTGCATCATATTTAATTAAAACTCTTTAGTGTCTGAAGGTTCATTGAAAAGGAACGTCCATATGACACAAAACGAGCGATGACAAAAGAAATACCAGTTATCATGCCTGTTAGTTGGTTGTTTTCAGATTATCTGGAGCCGTCAGAAACACGAGGGCCATAATGCGCCGAAACATTCGTCATTAGACAAGCCAACATACATTTACAAACACGCATTCCTTACACGGGACTCGAACCCGCAACCTCGCGGTCTAGAAGCTAGCACGCTAATCACTATACCGTTTGATCGGCTATGCCTGTTGACCATTCCAAATACATGAAAAGTTTCTTGGTCTATAAAAATAGTATAATGATAGTCCAGTATAAATCCAATATCAACCAAACATATGATTGTCATGATTTTTTTTTTGTGCATTCTTTTTGTAGCAGACTTTTGCAAATTGGAGAGTGCCTCAGCGCTCACCTGTATCCAGTGAAGCTTTGTCTGGGAAGTGATGTGGGCATAACACTGAACCACCATTCTGATCCACTGAAAGATAAAGCTCTAATTTAAATAGCTTCCTTTAATTCGACTCCAGTGTGGAACAGCTTACAGCCCAAAAAATATTCGTATACAAGCTATCAATGTGAACAACAGCGGAAATTTGATTCATATTTAATTAAAACTCTTTTGTGTCTGAAGGTTCATTGAAAAGGAACGTCCTTATGACACAAAACGAGCAATGACAAAATAAGTACCCAAAGAAATATGCCTGTTGACCATTCCAAACACATAAAAAGTTTATTGGTCTGTAAAGATTACGTAATCAGAATCCAGTAAAAAACATAAAATTGTCATAATTTTTTTGTTGTTTATTTTGTTTTTTAAAGAGATACAACACCATCTAAATGCGATATTTGGAACTATTTGTTTCATTTGTTTAAAAAAGCTTTTCATCACTAAAATAATTTTTTTGAAAACCATACTCTCGCAAGTCGTTCGTTTGATTTTTTATTGAAATTTCTAATGTGTTAGAAAATTTTCAGACATCCTGTAGAATTGTAAAAAAAATTACTTTTTTCAAACCTATCAAATGCAAAACCTTAATAGTTTCAAATATTTCATTTTATGTATTTGCATAAAACTTGTAATAACGGGAAATTGATATCACATATCATTAAGAGTATAACTCTTATTATAACTTATTTTTCGATTGAAATCTTTCATTTATCAAATTAAATTAAAAGTTGGCGGTATAAGTTTTTTTTTTTTTTTTTTCAATTTTTAATACACAACTAAGACGTCCCATTGAAATTATTGTTCTTAGTAAAATATAATGTTTACATTTTTTCACCAGTATATAATAAATATGACCGTAAAAAAATATGGCTTCAAATAAATATGATTGGTTACTAGAATGTTTTCTTCATTAAAGTTAAGAAAGTCTGTTGGTGCAGGTTTTCCGGGGTTGATACTGACTACACTACTAAATTTGCGTAGGGATGAGTATATTGTGCAGCGCTATTGTCAGGAGAAAGAAAATGTTTAAATGCCAAAAACATTCACCACTTTTTTTAAAAAAACTTATTGAGTTGTTTATGTTAAAGTAGTAATATACAATTTCATTCAATGTAAGAAACACCTGTTGTGCTTATATCTGTAGTCTTTATAATAAAAATTGTAATTAGCATGTCTGATTGCCAAGTGGCGGTGATGTAATTAGGTAAAAATTGTGCAACAGTTTTGATCATATCGGCATAAAAACCACCTCCACCAACATAACAAGAAAGTGCCACACTGACGTAGAGATCCCTCTCATAACGAACGCTACGCTTAACGAACATTGTGTCGATATTGAAACGGCACTTCTTTACTGAATAAAAACTTTAATATCATTATTGAATAATAATAACAATTTTATTAAATAAAGGCTTAAAAAGATAGAAATACTTTGAAATAAGCTGCCTTTTAAAAATTTTTATTCCTAAACAGAAAATTAATTATTATTTCTATTTTTGAAAAACCAAAAAAAAAAAACACCTTCATAAGCAATTTAGTTCCAGTTCAAACCTGTGCTATGTGTCGATGAGCTTTCAATGATCAAATTAAATGCTTTTGATGAGTATGTATGAGTTGCTAGGGATATTATTCAATTGATGTTTTTGAATGTGTAGTGAGTTAGAAATTAGAAGTAATTATATAAGATTGTCATTGACGACTCTTTTCTAAATATACTCAAAACAAGCTTTGCCATTTCTTTAAAAAAAAAAAAAAAAAAAAAAAAAAAAAAAAAAAAAAAACACCAGTACTCTAATAACTGAAATTGAACAAGTCAGTCTTACTTTCTGGTTCTTAATCCATCTGGTGACGTGATATGATGTCACATTAGCGTTGTATGGTCATAGCGTCACGCTTATTGTGATTTCCGTCTTATGCCCCTGAACCGGCAGTTTTGAGTAACGCATTTAGTTGCTTTGTTAAACCTAATTATGTCATGGAAAATGTACATGCAGAATCACTGATTAGCTTTAAGGCACTTAGGAAATCTTGGATTTAATTTGAAAATCAAGATATGTGATATAGAAACAAATAATTATAAGCATTGTATCGGTCAAGAAAAATTTCGATTTTTGTTTGCAATCTTACTAGTGTTTAAATGTCTTGATATCAAAAAAGTGACGTAGAAAACTATATGTGTTGTTAGCATAACTTCCGAACGGACTGCCCTACGATGTTTAACTTTTGCATATTATTTAGTGATGGCAATTTAACCAGTCAATAAAGACAGTATGGTGCATATGTTTGATGCAGTTGCCTTTGAAAACTTTATTTTTTTCATAAATTGCCGGGAAAATATCAAACGATTTTGATCAGAATCGCGATGATAATGCCATAAAAGTGTTATGAACATCAACCCCCCCCCCCATTTCCCAGAAGTTCCCGTAAATTTGGATAAAGGTTAGAAAGTTGGTGAAACGAAGATATACATTTATCGGCCGATCTCGCCAAATGCTGAATAAAGCATACCGGAAGTTTCGAAATATGGATGGACCGTTTTAAAATTGAAATAGTTTTCATAAAAAAAGAATGGAGGGCTAAAAAAAATTGCTACGTAGGGTCATTGACATTATTATTTTTTAAAAAATTGTGTATTTTGGAACGATGCTCGCTTTTCGGTCAGGAATGGACAACATTTCAGAACTCTGCTTTCCGGCACTGGTCAATACTGATATGCTACCAAGGTAAGTATAGTATTATAAAAGGACATTTTACTTAAAAATAAGTTCGATATAAGTTTAGTTCCTTTAAATTAAAAAGGATGTTTGCTTCTGAGAAATTCTGAATTTCCAGGCGATTTAGAGATTGGAAATGCATCGGATTGCGAGGTTTTTATTGCAGGAATAAAGACACGAACTTTATACCGTACGTTGGAACTAGAAAGCAAAATTTTGTTCAATAAAAAAAATTTCCTGCATTAGTGTATTTCGAATGCAAAAAAACCCAAATATAAAAATTCCCAATGGAACCAGCCATTTTCCAAACGAATAATAATACAGAGTTTCACATCTTGAATATACACTTTCATATCTATTTTCGGACATCCTGTATGATTGTACAACCGAATCCTTTTCAAACCGATCAAATGCAAAACCTTGATAATTAAAATATTTCATTCGATTGCATAAAACTTACAATCACGCGAAATTGATATCCCATATCATTATTAGCATAACTCAATGTATGCTTAGTATTTATTTTACAATAATTTTTTTTTTTTCACAATTACATCAAAAGTTGGTTGTTTAGTTTTTTTTTTATATTACACAACTAAGACGTCCCATTGAAATTGTTCTTAGTAATACACTTTATTTGTTTAAATTTTTTAACCAGCATATAATGAATAAGACAGTAAATAAATAAATAAATAAATAAATAAATACGAATACAAACAAAATACAATTAGTTTCTAGAATGTCTTCTTCATTAAAATTCCATAAAATAGACAGCTGGTGCAGATAATCAGGATTTAAAATTACACTATGAATTCACGTGTGTGTATAACGTAGGGATGAGTATATTGAGACGATTATATTCATTTTTTTAGATAATAAAGATAACTTTTAACCGTTATCCGCTTTTCGTTCTAGTTTGGAAATATATGACTTTACAGGTTTTATTAAAATTCACTTTCAGAATCAGTTAATCAATATAATACAGTAATGAATTTCACAATAGGAATAATGAAATAAAATTGTACAAATTAGCTGGGCTTAATAAAAAATATTGTAAATACTTATTCGAACCCTATATAATTAAATTTAAATGTAGTTGAAAATAAAATTATTCACAGAAATAAAATGGCGGTAAATTTTTGTTAACTTTGTAAGTAAACTAAAATTTAACTATTTAAAGAATTCTAGTTGAAATTCAGAAACACGCAACGCTGTAGTCAGCAGAAAGAAAATGTTTTGCTGCAAATGTTAACCACATTTTTTTTTTTTTTTTTTAACTTATGGGAGAGGGATGATTTGAACACACACCTCCGTTTTTTAAATATGAAATCTGTTTTGATAAATAAGATTAACATTGACATCTCTTCTCTATATATCCTCAAAAATGAACTTTTCCAATACTTCAAACTTAAATAGAAAACGAAACAGAAACACGACTCTAACAACTCAAGTTAAACAAGTCAGTCTTATTTACTGGTTCTCTAAACATCTGGTCACATGTTTCGATGTCACACCACTGACTTTGTAAGACCATGACGTCACTCTTATTCCGATTTTCGTCTTATGTCCCTGAACCGGCACTTTCGAATTAGTTGTTTTGTACCTGCCTAATGAATGTCAAGGAAACTTAAATGCAGAACCACTTATGAGTTTTAAAGTACTTTGAAATTGTTGAAAACATTGCATTCGGTCAAGACAAAATTTAAATTTTTTCCTCTCTCGCAATCCTACTCGTTTTTAAATGTCTTAAATGAATAAAAAAAAAATAAGCCCACCTGGTGACTGTGTGGTTAGCATTCTGGACTCGAGTGCTCAAGGTGCCTGATTCGAATCACGGGTTAGGCATGGATGTTTATTTTGGTTTTGCAATTTACGTTAAGCTGTAGATTCAGGCCTGATTATCATTCATTGTACATAAAAATAGGTCACTGAGCGTTCAAACCGACCAATAAAAGAAATGATGTAGAAGTAATGTTTGTGTTGTCAGCACAGTTTTTTGCATACGAGTTAGTGGTGGCCATGGAACCTGTCAGTAAGGACCTTGTTAAAATGGTGCTTGTGCTTGATGTAGCAGGCTTTGAAAAATTACTGTTTTTCAATAATTGCCGAAAAAGGAGTCGACCATTTTGATCAGAATCGCCGAGATAATGCCTAAAAAAAGTGTTGTAAACATCCTCTCCCTCCGAAATTGACGAAGGAATTCGGTGATTATGTAAAAAGTATAAAAACGAACGCCTTTAACATAAGGTTATTTTTCCTTAAGAATTGCTCTCTTGAACTACTTTTTCTACATTTCACCTACCTAAAAGGATAATGTATAAATTATCACCAAAAATACCACTAATTTTTTAAGTTTGAAAATATATTAGTATATATCATCGTCTGACTAGTCAATATCCAAATCAATAAGCTAACCAAACGGTATAGTGGTTAGAGTGGACCGCGAGGTTGCGGGTTCGAGTCCCGTGTTAGGCATGGTTGTTTGTAAATCTATGTTGGCTTGTCTAAAGACAAATATGTCGGCGCATTATAGTTAATGGAGCCAGATAATCTGAATACAACCAACCAAATTAATAAGAATATGAATGAATTCAGAAAGCTTCAGCAATCCTTATGAAATAGAAATACGACGAACAATAGTATAGTGAGATTGACAGCTGTAATTTATCACGCACCGATACCTCGATGGCACAGTAGTATTGGTCAATATCGGAAAAAGGGAGTTTTTGAAGTTTGATCAATCCAGCTCAAAACTCGAGCATCATTCCAAAAAACATTTTTTTCCCCCCAACATAAACACATAGCGAAACATTTTTTAGCCCTTCTCTATTTCTTAAAAATAAAAAAAAAATCATTTTTTAATACCGTGATATTTTGAAACTTAGAAACCGTTTTCCTCGGTTTTGCTTCTTGTCCCTTATTTTAGAATTTAAATGGATATAGCTTAAAAACTATTTATTTTAAATATATGAAACTTTCCACAATTATTTTTTATATATATTTCTTTAATTTTTCTTAAGGAATTGTGTATTTTGATTCAACTTTATTTCTTAAAGTTTTTGGAAAATAGCATACTATGGGTTTTATACAGTTTTTGCATAAAATATGTGTAAAATTTTTTCTAAATATTATGATAAAAATCACAAAGAAAATTTATGATATGAATTAAAGGAATTAATTTAATGCAAAAATAAAGTATTTTTGTAAGAAAGGTTTTTATTTATATCAAATTTAGGAAATTTCAAAATGTTGAAGTTTTAAATTTTATAATAACACATATATATATATTTTTTAATTTGAAAATTTAAAATAGCTTTTGGAGTTTCAAAGTATAATCGCAGTACTGCATAAAAAGTGACAGAAAAATAATTTTAAAATTAAAGAAGTTTGAGTTTTGGCCCCCCATTTCAATTGAAAATCTTTTCTGCAAAATAAACGGGCTTTTCAAATAGTTCAACGCCTATTTCTCCGTCTAGTGTAACCTAACCTATGATCGTAAGTAGCAGAAATGAGACTCAGAGCTATTAAACTAATCCTATCTTACAATTAAGATAGTATTTTGTTTCACCATTGAATATTGAATTGCCCCCTTAGTATTAATGATCTACTGCATATGGTTGCTCATTCGGTGAAGTGACCAAATTTACTGAAATTAAGATAAACGCTCCATATAAGTGTGCTGAGACCTTGATTTATCGTCTGGAACAATAATTTATTTGTAGTCCACCTTCCGTACAGTAGAGTGCCCAATTAAAATTAATCTCTGCTATGAATCAATCTTAAATATCATTCCCAGCCACATCTATGAAATTGAAGTATTCGCAATTAACAAGTTATTCTACTGGATAACTGAGTTATTGTATTAATCATAATCCTTCACTATATTATATTAATATAGTGAAAACTATATTATATTAATATAGTGAAAACTATATTATATTAATATAGTGAAAACTATATTATATTAATATAGTGAAAACTATATTATATTAATATAGTGAAAACTATATTATATTAATATAGTGAAAAACTCTCACTGTATTGAAAACTAGTAATAAACAAATATATTTAATACGTCGTTTAACAATAAAATAATATGATACATTAGATTTCATGTCATAACATAACATTAGAACAAATACTAGTAGACGTTGGTTTAGTAAAATGTTACAGTGCGTTCCAAAATTTTATAGGCAAAGCTTTTTTTTTTAAATTTATAATTGAAAAAGACGAGTAACAATTTAAACTAATTTTTAATTATAAATAACATCGAAACAATAATAATAATAATAATATATAAAAATAATATCCCAAAATCACAGACTTTGTGATATAAATTAAGAATTAAATTTTACGGTCCCAAAAGCTTATAGGCAACTCATTTTTTTCTGTAACGTTCAAATTTTGTAGCTGTTTTTTCTAATTATTTCAAAAACTTGGAATAGAGATTGGAATAGAGAATAGAGAACTTGGAATAGAACTCAAAACAAGAGTTAGAAGAAATTCTGCTTTTAGAGAAAACCAACTTCCTTTAATTTGCAACTTTGGATTTTGAACTTTTCGAAATTGAAGACCATTAGTATATACGTCTCAAGCTAATATTCTCTAGAGGATCTTAATTGGGTTCAGGTCAGGTTCTATGGCTGGCCAGTCCATAACAGTTACTTGCTTTTGTCTAAACCAGCGTTCGCCACTAACTTTTAGAGGCGGGCTATATGACTTATCTCGGAGCTTTTCTCCGGCCGGATACACCAAAATATGTATCTTTAATTATTATCGATTTAACTACAAGTAGCATTTCTGGAGGCTGTTAAAAAATATATATGTTTTTTAATTAATAAAATTACAACTGATACTTGAGTATTATTATTATTATTATTATTATTATTATTTTATAAATAATTTTAAAAATAATAGTTTTCATTATTAGTAAATCGAAGTTTAAAAAAGAAGGGAATCTTTGGTTCAACGTGACTTGATCTAACTTTTCATAAAAAGTATTTAAACTGTACTTCCAGATTACTCCGTTTTAGTCGATATCAACTGGAAGACGATGCCGGTAAAAATCGTTCAGTTTATTTTATGATTGAGACTATGTCTTTCGGAGTATTTGTTGCAGTCAATTTTAATAAATTGTCCAAATGAGATTCAGTTAAGTTATTCCTGTATTAATTCCTAATGAAAACTACCTTGCTGAATGCTTCTTCATATAGTTTCTTTCAGCGAGAACTCTTTTCTTCATAGTTAACACATATTATTTTAGATAAATTACAATTATGTTTAAAAAAAATCAAAAAATCTTAACTTAGATTTTTTTTATTTTTTAATATCTTCTGTGGTACAGGCGGGCCGCAGAAAAATCTGTCTCGGGCCAAATCCGGACCGCGGGCCGCGTAGTGGCTGACGCTGGTCTAAACTATTACATTTTAGAGTTTGACAAGTGAATGGAGCAATTGTCTTGCTGATAAATCCATTTGTCCCCACCAAGCAACTTTTTAAATGGAAGTATCTGTACTTCGAGAGTTTTCTGGCCGATCAAACGGTATAGTGGTTAGCATACTAGCTTCTAGACCGCGAGGTTGAGTGTTCGAGTCCCGTGTAAGGCATGGGTGTTTGTAAATGTACGTTGGCATGTCAAATGACGAATGTTTCGGCGCATTATAGCCAAACGGCGCCAGATAATCTGAAAACAACCAATCGAGCGTTTTCTGTTAATCTTCGGAACATAGGCGACCTTTTAAAAAAGCAATATCGGTAGTTCCATTATAAGAAAATGTTCCCCACACCATAGGTGAACTCCCTCTGGATTCCGAACCACAACAATCATCCATGCCTATCTCGGAATTCGAACCCGGAATCTTTGCCATGTGATGCCAGATCACTAACCCCTCAGCCACAAGGTGGGCTGCTGACTTAGGTGTGAACTTTGTTAATTCACCAAGTTATACGTTACGAAGCGTATACATGTGTTAAGTCCTTTGGTGCAGCAAAAGTAGGTAATCGGAACCTTGTTATATATAATGGAATAATAAACAAACACACTTTGTTTTTTGTTAAAACATTAAAAAATAAATTTTTAAGATACTTCCGTTCATGCATTTCCTTAACCGGAATAGCGAATAATCTATTTTTATTTTATTTTTATGAAAACCAATTAATTTAAATCACATTTTTAAAATTAACATATTTTGAATATTTCAGTCACATTCTTTAGAAGCTTTACAACAACTATTTTAAACTTTGTACACTTCATTTCCGTAAAATTATCATATTATATCAGCTTTCAGATGTGTCCATCTACATTTTATCTAAATTAAATATTCGGACAGCATTTGCACGATACAATTTTGAATAACATAAGTTTTATAATTACTGATATACTAACTATTATAATTACTGAATTACTAACTAAAATAGACATAAGAACTAAATTAAAATTACTTCACAATTACATAATTAAAGAATTAGTCTTACAATGCAATAATAAATGGAAGATAAGTATGATAGAACCTTTTAAAACTTTTAAATATTTATAATTTTCAGATGAGCACATACTTTAAACAAAGTAAAAAAAAACACGGTCATCTTTAATGTATTTTTAACAAATCCTAAAACAATTGTTTTATACTTAATACCAGTCAATTACATTCTAATAAATTAATTTAGTATTTAAATAAATGACTGGTAAACCTAGGAAAAATGTTTTTACATATATGATTCACATAGTTTGGAAACACAATATACTTTTTTATATTCTTGGGATCATGTTTCGATTCCTTATTAATAAAGAATTTATGGCATTGTCTCAAATAGCAATACATTCTTCTAATAATTGAAGGTAAAAATCATAGAGTTTATTTGAATCATTATGAACTTTAACTATTTTAATACAATACTAGAAGAATATGGATGTATTTCACAAATAAGCAATAAATATACATTTATGAACACATATCTCTTTTTAATGCTTTGAATGTAAAATAGAAAGATAATACAAGAGTTAAGAAGAATGTTTTTAATACTAGATTTTGAGGAAAATGATATTTTCAACTAAAATTCACTCACCTCATTTCTTTAATCTTGCTCTTCATCTTAACAATAGCTGCCAAGCGAATTTAATCTATTAAAAGGTGTTTTTTAAGGAATTTTTAATTCCTTCTAAATGCACGCTACTTTCCCCAGGAAAGTTATTTTTATCTCTGAATGAATGAAAGAGAAGCAGGTACACAACGCGCAGCGCCATCTCGTTGGGAAGGAATGCGCAACTCCTAATATACTTCTGTTAACAAATCTAAATATTAATTAAATATTACTAAGCCTTTCTCCAGTCATGAATTTTGAAAAAAAACTTCTTCCCCCCCCCCCCCTTTTTTTTCTTTTTTTTTCCCTTCTTTTTTTTTCTTTCTTTTTTTTTCTTCTTCTTTCTTCTTCTTCTTCTTTTCTTCTTTTTTTTTCTATGAAATGAAAAAGTATGCATGATACCATTTAGTATAGAAGTGTGGGTAGACGATGGGTGACTCGTCCCTTCCCTTTTCAAGAAAATACCAATGCGTCCCCCTCCCCTTATAAAACGACTGAAATCCCCCCCCCCCCATCCACTTTTAAAAACACTCAACCCGTCTAAAAACTACTAAAGAAAAATAACATTTACCTCTAAATGTAGTGACACTGAGAAAAAGTGATTTAAAGTTTTCAAATGTAAAATTAAATCTATTTATGGTATGTATCATTCTACTATAAAAATGTATTATACTATTTTGTATACAGAAATAAGTATATTTATACAGATATAAGTATTTTTATACAGATATAAGTATTTTTATACAGATATAAGTATTATTATTAACAAATACTGTTACTCTTGGCCAACTTTTAGAATTGGAGAAACTTCAAGTTAAATATAGAAACAAGCTATTTAAAAATAATAATAATATTAACAAAAAATAAATAAAGTAAAATAAACACACATTTTAAAGATCTCTATTAATTTAATATGAAAGTATGCATATTTAGAAGCATTATTTAAATCTAAATAAACAGTTATGTATGTAATTTTGAGTTAATACTTCAATTTATTTCTTAATTCCTAGTAAAAATACTAAGTCGCAGAATATTCATTAAAATAAGAATAAATTTTCTACCCTAGTTAATTGTTAGTGTTAAGAAGTATAAATTATTTCCTTCCTAGTTAATATTTTTAATATAAGACAGGAAATTATAAAATTTATCGTTGGGGGTTTGCACTTGTCACCAACTTTTGGACATCCCCTCCACCTGCCCCCCCCCCTCTCCCTTCTCACTTCTACCCCTGGTGCCATCGCAGTAAACATTGCAAAATCTCCAATTTATTATCCACAATGGTGATCACTGAAAGCATAGGAGATGAATTGTGGAATGAGTGGATGAATCTGAATTTGTGGACTACGTGAACTTTGACATGAATTTGAAAAAATAGGTACTTGCCTAAGTTAGGATGACCTGCTTAAAAATACTTCATATAAGAATGTTTAAAATTTCTTTTTATATTAAGTACCACTATAGATTAGTATTAAAATGAAGACATTTCAAATATATTGTCATTATTTTACAAAAACTGTAATTTTATATGAAATTTTGATAAAATATTTCAAAAGTTTGAATTACGATAAATGAAAAACTATTAAGTATTTAAGGAATAAATTACGTATAAATAAACTACAGACTTTTATATCTAGGGCATACACAACAATAAAAAGTACATTCGTAAAATTTTTTAATTGAATAAACGAAAAATAAGTTCATGATTTTCGACAATTTTACTTAGTTTATATTCATGCAATAAGCTGTAACTCATAAAATAATCATTGACTCTAATTTTTTTTATTTTGTATAATCTCTCGATAAACAATACCAAAATTAGTTCAGAAATTTATTTAGGAATTCATTAATAATTGCTAGAGATATCACATTTAAAATTACAAATTTCGGTAGAAAAATTAATTCTAAGAAAAACGCTGTTAAGCTTTTTGCTTTCCATTACAATGTACAATTTTAGACAAGTTCAAATTGTCCTAACTTCTAACTACCGCAGCGGTGAAATAAAGATGATTTTAGAAACTTAAAGTTTTGAGCAAGAATATTTATGAATAATTTTAGTTTGTCAAATCTTCTTGAAATTCACTTTTTCAACGAAGGTAAGTACCTCGCTTCTTCCAAAGAGTGTTGTTGTGCTTTTTTAATAAGAACATATTTGCATTGAAAATTATTTGTCACGCAGCATGTAGCAATTTTATTCCAAACTACTAGAGTTGGAAGCATTGTTATTTTCAATTTCTTCTTTAATGGCAGTTAGCTTCCATTGAAGAAGTCGTGTGTTGTGTTTGTTTTGTAATGTCTTGATAAAATTCGTCTAAAATTGTGTTGGCTCTTTGTCAGTTACTGCGTTTTATAAGAACTTGAATTTTAAGAAGGTTATGGGCCTTGCCCACCTTTAATTTCATTTCTGACGCAGAGTTCAAGTAATTTTTCTAAAGATCGCAAATATTACGATAAAAAATGGCACGAGACAATGAGTTTACATTTCCGAAACTTTCCGACTTCAATTATGGATCATGGAAGCTGGACATGAAAGTGTTATTGATGGATCAAAACTGCTGGCAATTCATCGAAGGAACTGAAGAAGAATTAACTGAAGATGCGACAGAACGCGATAAAAGAGATTTTCGTTGGAGAAAACAGCGGACGTGTACCACTATTTTACAAAGTATTGAAAGAAGATACCATACTTTGCTTACGTTAACAGAAGATGGGAAAATAGCCTGGAATCTCCTTAAAGACAATTTTGAAATTCAGTCAAGAACCAGTTTAGCCAGCCTGGTCGATTAATTTTTCTCGCTTAGATTTAATCCAGTAAATGAAACAATTTAAATATACTGCCAGCGTGTCACTGATAAGAAACACGAAATCAAAGATGCGGGATTTGAAATTCCTGAACTACTTGCTTGTTTCCAATTGATACGACGTCTCTCGCCCGAATATGAAAATCTAGAGCAGATACTGTACCGAATGAAAGATGATGAATTTAAAATGGAAAACATTTCTAAGCAACTCATAATGGGAGTCCGGCTGTATTGAGTTGAAACATAAAGATGGAATGAAGAATTCAACTATCGTCGAAACTGTAATGTTTTCTAAAATGAAGCAAAATAATGCAAAGAACTATCATTCTGTACGCAGTGGTCGTGTACTGGGCACAGAAGGCACCAAAATGAAACCAGCACCAGATAGTCGAAAAGGGCCGCCACTCACCTGAGACTACTGAAAGAAACATGGGCCCCCGCATTATAATTTGCAGGGGGATGCAAGAATTAACTATTTTGTTTAAATAGTTAATTTTTCAGAAATGTGGATTGTAATTCCTAATGAATTTTCAATTAACAATTATGCAATAATTTTCACTTTGTTAGTAAAAAAAAAAAAAAATCACGCTATATATTTTTGAAATATTCTCCTCTGTAGATTTTATTTGGTAACCAACGCAACCATAATAAAAAAAAATCTTGTACAAGAAAAAAAAAATAAAGGTTTATCTTTTTTTTTTTTTTTTTTTTTTTTTTTTTTTTTTTTTTTTTTTTTTTTTTTTTTTAAGTATTTCTCGTGGTATTCAAAAGATAGTGTTTGGTACAGAACCGGAAGACACAAAATATAACTTATAAAAATAAAGTTTTTAATATAAATCCTCTATAGTCTATACAATGCATTATCAATTTTTAGGTGCAATTGCAAGTTATTCAGTTCATATCGAGATTTCATAGTTTTTGACCACTACGAAGAAAGCATCCATTTCAGACTATTTAATAACTTTTTTTTACTCCAAAAACTTAATTAAATAGATTGTCTTCAACAACGAGACTCTCTACTAAGATTTAACTCGATTGGATGTCAGCAATCGAGTTAATTAGGCTTACGAACTGGTATTATAGTAATGTGTGCAAAAGCAACCTTTTTGTGACAAACCCAAAAACGTGATATAATACATTATCTTCAACCACGAATCTATGAGTCAAGTTTCAGACCGATTGAATTACGGTAATTGGGTTAGTTAGCCCTGTTAAGATTTGCAGGCCACACATTAATAAACAAATACGGTCGAAGTCATAGCTACCAAATCTTAAATGGCTGGAATCGCCAACAGCCCATTAAAAAATCACCATTAGAAAATCACCAGAAAATTCTCGAAAAGGGAATATGTCACCACACAGCAATCTCTCTCAAAAAATATATTTTTATCAATAGTTTAATTTATGTATGGCTGCTTTCGGTGAAAATCTCTCTTTCTTGTGTAATTGCATTGTCGCCTGTCCTCGAATAAAAACAATTCCTCTAAGTTGAACTTGTGTTCGGACCAGACGTGTTAGCGCCGGTGGTATAACGTAGTTGGCCAGGGTCTTCACACTAATTATTTTTCGAGGCTGCAGCTTAGAGGATAATAAACTTTATTCAAATTGTACTAAATTTACTAAAAAAATTTATACATTTTATTTACTTAGCAGTCAGCAGAGACAATCATTCAACGAAACTCGAAAAAAACAACAACAATCATTTATAAGCAATAAATACTGAAAGGAATGTTACCAATTCATGCGCTGGTTCCTATTGACTTTGGTTGGTTTGGTATTTTAAGATTACCTGGCGCCGACAGCAACACGTGGGCTATAATGCGCTGAAACATTCGTCATTAGACAAGCCAACATACATTTACAAACACCCATGCCTAACACGGGACTCGAACCCGCAACCTCGGGGTCTAGAAGCTAGCCCACTAATCACTATACCGTTTGGTCGGCCCTATTGACTTTGACAGAAGTATTATTATGTAGCTCAGAGTAATAAATAACCAGACCTATCTAAACTTGTACAAACTGAACAAAAATTACGCAGTCAGAAAAGCCCGATTTTGCTTTAATAAATAAAACGAACCTCTAAAATGATTAAAAAAAAAGTGGCAAAAAGTTATTCGATGTTGCAATTATGTATTTTATTTTCATCTGAAGCTAAATCATTTTGTTTGAAAAAGAGTAATAATTTACAATTAGCTGTCAGAATGATGTGATATACCCATAGGATTTACTATAATCTCCAAAGGAAGCATACCCTGAGGTTAATATCAAAGATTTAAAAATACAGAAGTACAATATTTTGTTTCTTCCAAGTTAGAAAAATAATTTTAAAAAAATCTAGAATGAAACATAAAGGAAATGCTCAATTGAAATCTAAAAACTTAACAACGCCTTATATCTGATATAACCAATTTCCAATCCTCAATAGTTCTAAACAACCTGCGCCTTAAAACCTCTTCGCAATGATCGATGCTTGCAATAACAATACTCAGCAAAGAAAAACGAAATAAATTTTAGTCATAAATTAAAGTTGAAAAAATTTATTAAAATATTGAACTAAAGTTTCAAAATGGCATACGTGCTTTTTCCCCCTTCGAATTTACACTTTTTTCGCCAATTTTAATTTAATTTTCAAACACCAGGGGATGCAAGTGCACCCCCTTGCACCTTCCTGAGGGCGCCCATGGAAAGAAATTTGGACATTTAAAGGCCAGATGTTTTAAAAAGAAGAAAGCAAAAAATCCGCAGATAGATGAATCATTCTACATAAACGCAGAACCACTTGAAAGTGAACTAGTAGCTTCAACAGAAACTAAACCAGTGGAATTTTTGATTGATTCGGCAGCCACTTCACATTTCTGCAAAGAGCGAGAAATATTTTCTACGTTCAAAGAACTTCCTCCACAGAAAGTGATGGTTAGTTATAAAAACTGCTCATCTGAAATAAAAGGAGTGAGTAATATCAAGTTTACTGTCCTTGACCCAAAAGGTAATGTAGATATTAATTTAAAAGATGCGTTGTATGCTCCAAATATGCGTCGTGATTTGATAAGTGGAGCAAAATAAGATATAGCTGGTAACATAATTAATAGGGGAAATAATAAGATGGTGATATACGATGTTAAGAATAAGTATTTTTTTAGTGCTCCTCGAGTTGATAAATTGTATGTTGTGAGTGGTTATCCTAAAAATGAAAGTGATTCATTTATTAGTGATTTAAATATTGATATTATTCATCGTAGATTTTGTTATATAAATGTGAGTACAATTGCCAGTATGTGTAAGCATAACAGATAACAGTATTAAAGGAAATAAAAATTTGAATTTTAAAGATCATGATAAAATTTGTAATATATGTCAAATTGCTAAATCAACTAGGACAGGGGTTCCCAACCGGTGGTACGCGTACCACTGGTGGTACGCGGGAACGTTTCAGGTGGTACGGTGGTTTCAGGTGAACTAAAATAAAGTTTTATCGATCTAACAGAAAATAGTTCCATGAAAGATTATTTTAAAGAGAAATCTTTAATTAGCTTCTGGATTGGATATAAATCCGAGTACCCTTTGATCTTCCAGCAAGCTCTGCTATTTTTGAAGCCATTTGTTACGAGTTACTTGTGTGAGAGTGGATTTTCTGAACTCTTGTACATAAAAAATAAACATAGAAGCAGAATAAGTGTTGAAGAGGACTTAAGATTGAAGATGATAAGTTCCATTACTCCTAATGTTGATATTTTATTCACAGGCAAACCACAACAAGTTTCGCACTAAAGACTTTAAAAGTATATTTTGTATGATGATTAATTTTTTGCTGAGTTTGTGCTAATTTTTTATTTGTATGTTTTTAGACCTATGGCTAATAAATAAAACTGTAAATTAATACCATTTTAATCTTTTTATTTCTCCTTTATTACAAGCATGTTATAAATAAACAAATATCTAATCATTAAATATGAAGTTTTCTCAGGAATTTAATTCAAAAAGCCCTTGAACACTTTTAGAAGAGTAAATATTATACGTTTATTAAAATATTTAGGTCTGGTGGTACGCCAAAATTTCTCAAAAAGTCAAGTGGTACGCAGGTGCAAAAAGGTTGGGAACCCCTGAACTAGGACATCTCTTAAGGTATACATATATCAAATTGAGATGATTTTCTTTAATTTTTAGGTTATAATTTCAAACATTTTGGCAGTATATCAGAATTAAAAATGATGCATTTTTATATATATTCTTTTTTTTTCTTCCCATCAATTTTTGAATCAGCTAATTGCAATTAAAGTGACTGATTAGGACATTATTAGAACATGCATAAATAAACTTGTAAATAATTTAGAGGTAGTATTTTTATTGCAAGTAAGAGATATTATATTGACGCATGTTCCTATGGAGAATTTTGAATTTGGCTACAATAATTATTTAATTATAAGTTTTTAAGTAAAAAGTTTTAAAAAAATACATAGTTTTTAACAAAAAAATTAAGATTAAAATACTCATAAAAAATTTGTTTATATCAATATATGTTAAATTCTCCATAAAAACGCATTCAAAACTTGTGTATTCAAAACAAAATTAGAACTTTGTAAATCGGACCATTTGTTATGAAGTTAATTGCCGTTGTGAAGTTAAACCGTTGGCGTAAAGTCATGTAACACCAAAATGTCATTCTTCAGAAAACGCGTTTAAAGTTTACTACACTAATGAACGTGATACAAAACAGGTTCACAAAACCCACTGCAATTTAAAAGTAAATTGAGTCTCGGAACGATAATTGTATTACTTTAAAGGTAATGAATTCGGCAATATTTAAAAAAAAAAAAAAAAAAAAAAAAAAAAAATGCAGACTCGAATCAAAAGCGAAATTACAAATATGAATGCAATACTAAAAGTATTTTGGAACGCTTACATATGGATTTATGGGGACCATCTCCAGTAACGTCTTTGAGTGGGAATCGCGATTATTTATCCATTATTGGTGATTATTGTAGGAAAGTATGTATTTATTTATTGAAAAATAATACTGATGAATTAGAATGTTTTAAGAAATATTTAGCGCTAAATCTGAAAGACAATTAAATTGTAAACTTAAATGTATTAGAACCGATAATGGACACGAATTTTGCCACAAAGATTTTGAAAATTTGTTAAATGGTTTGGATGTTAAAATTGAAAGAACTTCAGTTTACACTCCGGAGCAAAATGGCTTAATTTTTAATAATTTTAATAAAATTGCAATGAATGGTGTTAGAGCCATGTTACAGGACAGTGGTTTACAACCCAAGTTTGAGGCTGAAGCTCTTTTGGCTTTTGTACATGTCAAAAATCTAACCGAACATGCTTTAATTAAGATCACACCAAATGATATATGTACAAGTTTTAAACCACAAGTTAAACATTTTAAAGTATTTGGTTCCTTAGATTTTGTCCACGTACCATAAGTTCACCGAAATAAATTGCAAACAAGAGAAAAACCTGGAATCTTAGTAGGGTATGGTATAAATACAAAGGGTTACAGAATATATTTGTCTAAAGAAAGACGCGTTATAGAAACGGTTAGTGTTAGAATTGATGAAATACAAAATAGGGTGTTAGCATTATTTGGGAAAAATAAGTATGACTATATGACTTTTAAACTTGATACACATTTTGATTCAGTGCTTGGTGATATTTATTATCAAAATGAAATTTCTGAACTTGAGGTTACAAACCACACCAAAAACAAATACCGACCATTTAACTCTTCTTGATGTCACAGATTGGCGAACGATTGGAAAACCTAGAACCAAATCTCAAAAAATGTTTGTTTCGTATCACACGCCTGATGACAAAATAATGTATAGTATACAAAATGTCAAAAAATATTGTAAAGAAAATAAGCTAGTTTTTGATCCTGAACTGTTTAAATTTAAACCAAATGTTGTGCATGCTAATGTTACTAAAATTGATCCTGTAATATCTTTTAAAAGTGAAATTTGTACCTCAAGTTCTATTGTTAATGATGAATGTGAGTATACGGAATTTCCAGAAAATATGTTGTTAGAGTGTTATAATGTAGAAATACCCAACACATATGAGGACACTCATATGTATAATGAAAAAGAGAAATGGGCTGAAGCAATGAATGAAGAACTGGAAATTATAAAAGAAAGAAATGTATGGACATTGGTAGATAAACCACAAGGTAAAAATATCATTGGAAGTGGATTTATAATATTAAAAAGGATGAAATCATTGTTCTAAAAATGTATAAAGCAAGGCTTGTTGCTCAATGTTTTAAACAGAAAGCTGGTATTGATTATAATGATGTTTTGTCACCTGTTGTTAATTTCTCAATTATAAAGTTATTATACATCCTGTTGATATCTATGCTAGGTTGGTATCATTGTCAAATAGACTTAAAATCAGCATATTTGTATGGTTCCCTTAAACAGCCTGTTTATATGCAACAACCTAAAGGTTATATTGAGAAAGGTTCTGAAAATAAAGTTTGTTTATTGTTAAAAGCACTTTATGAACTTATTTAAAGTTCCAGAGAATGGAATATAGAACTTGATCATATTTTGAAAGAAATTGGTTTTTTAAACTTACAATTGTCTAATTGTGTATATCGTTTAAATTCTGATGTAATTTTAGTTGTTTATGCGGATGATATTGTTTTATTTTCTAAAAGTAAAAATGTCCTAGATAAAGTGATTAATTTAATAGCAAAGAAATTGGATACAACTATTTTGGGTAATATTAAATATTTACTTGGAGTAAATTTTAAAACTATCAATAATCATATGCATTTACATCAATGCACTTACATAGAAAGGTTAATGCTGAAATTTAAAGATCTTCCTAAAAGTTTTGTTAAGCTACCATTTAAAGTTGGTTCAGTTCTACCTAGTAAAATTAAGGAAGATGAGATAGTAGAAAATTAGTTAACGAAGAAATGTCCTTATAGATCAATGATTGGTTCTTTATCTTTTTTATCAAATCGATCTCGACCTGTTATATCTTTAGCTGTTAATATCATGTCGCAATTTTGTGATGGTTATGTTTTTCAACACTGGAAATATGTTGTTGATATTATGAATTATCTATTCTTAACTCACTTAAGATAACTTAACTCACTCACTTAACTTAAGATCAACATCTCAAATATACGTAATTTAAATTTAATTGCTTTTTCTGATGCAAATTGGGGATGCAATTACACACATTCTAATAGTGTTTATCTAATTTCTTTTGGAGGAAATTCCTTGTGCATGGAAATCATTAAAACAAAAATGTATCACTGTAAGTTCCATGGAATCGGAATTTATTGCCTTAACCGAGAGTATTAAAGAAGTTTTGTGGTATTCTAGAATTTTAAATGTGGTATGGGTTTGTGTTAGAGATCGGAAATATCGATCAAAATAAATATCGATATTATGTCGTTGTATAGAAAAAAATATCGATAAAATATCGATGTATCGATACATGATTTTTTTTATTTGATTTTCAATTTTGCCTGAAATAAAGTTTTTCTGAGCGAATTTTAACTTAACATTATTGCTTTTTTGTAAGGCTATTACTTTTTCAACTAAAATGGATTTATTACAAAAAAAAAAAAGTTTCATTTTCGCTTAATTGGTGCAGTGATTTTAAGAAAACTCTAGCTAATTTTCAATAGCTTTTAAGTGTATAGCAAAATATTGAATATTGGTGCCTTTTCAACTGTCTCTCAGCCAAGTTCAAACTTCAGTTTTGAAGTTTTCAAAAAGGGAATAAAGAAAATTAAAAAAATACATGGAACTACAAAACATTAATCAAAAAACTAAAAATGTTTAAAAATATCGATATATCGGTGACTTTTATCGATATTTTTAATATCGATACAAATATCGTCGTATCGATATATCGCCGACCTCTAGTTTGTGTGATTGTATTAAGCCTTTGCAATATTGTGATAACCAATTAGCTTTATATTTTTTACAGAATAATCTAGAGAACATCAAAACAAAGCATATTGATGTAAAATAACAATTTATAAGACAATTAAAAGATAACAATTTATTTGATGTTAAGTATAACTGTTCTAAAAAAAATTGTACAGATTTTTAACAAAATCCTTGCTTAGAAATAAGTTGGAAGAAATTGTGTACAAGATTTTTACAGTGTGTTAATATGTGTAAATCTTTTATTTTTGTTTGTTTTAAACTTACCTTGTTTTGTGACCGATGGAGCCATTGTTGTGCATTAATAAGAGTTTTCGGTCACGGAATAAGAAACTATTACTTGTTTAGTTGTTTTCAGATTATCTGGCGCCGTCAGCAACACGAGGGCTATAATGCGCCGAAACATTCGCCATTAGACAAGCCAACATACATTTACAAACACCTATGCCTAACACGGGACTCGAATCGGCAACCTCGCAGTCTAGAAGCTAGCCCACTAACCACTATACCGTTTGGTCGACCAAGAAACTATTACATCATGAACTTAAAGCATATCGAAAATCTAATTAACTGTAGAGTTTTTCTACTTTTAGTTCGCATTTCTAGTTTCAATTTGAAGAATGTGTAAATGCATTGTTAGCTTCCATTGAAGAAGTCGTGTGTTGTGTGTGTTTCGTAATGTCTTGATAAAGTTTGTCTAAAATTTTATTGACTCTGTGTCAGTTACTGAGTTTTATAAGAACTTTAATTTTAAGACATATGTATTTTTGAAATGTGTTTTAAAGTAGGCTTTATTTCATTAAACATTATTGCATATATAACCATTTCTTCCCGGTGGTGGTTTTTTTTTAACTATATTTTTCGAGAAAAAATATCTCATGACCTCCTGCACGCTACAAGTTTGATAAGATTTTGTATCCAGTAGCTTTACTTTTATGGCCATTCCTAAGTGAAACTTAAATTATATAGATCCTGTTTAATTTAAAAAAGCTTTTAAAAAAAATAAAACACCAGTAAATTAATACGTTTGAAATTAGGCCTAAGTTTTCTGTTAACCGTACTACAATATACCATTTTTTCCTTTCCAAAATTTTCATTAACAGCAAAGTGGATCCACTCCCATTTTCTAAATTCTCTCTATCACTTTGTTGCAAAGTAATGAAATACATTAATTCGCTTTACATTGCTGGAAAAATACAAAAAAAGGTGAAAAATTAATGATTTAAAACAAATTTCTAAAACTTATAAAGTGGTAACTATTTTATAACTTTTTTTTTTTGCTTTCTCATCGTTTATCTATAAAAAAAATATAATTGAATATATCAAGTAGGTATTATTACAAACAGGTATTATTACAAATTGGTTGCGAGATACAAGGTCTCTATAGAGGCCATTCATCAGCACTAACAGGCAGGTCAAGTGTAGGTCAAAAATTTAATTTAAAATTAAAGTAAACTAAGTAAATGAAAATACTCATAAAAATAAATACAATATAGTATTTAAATTATTTCTTTGAACACACAATTAATGTTTAACTATTAGTTGTTTTTTCAGTAAGACGTCCAAATATTATTTTTGAAAAATTCAATGTTTGGATAAAAACTTTTTCCCTTAAATAATGCCGCCAGGGCACATGGGGTCATTAGTTATAATTTCTCTTCCCCATACAAACGTGAATACTGATCCGGTCGTAATTAGATATGATAATGCTGCATTCAGAAATATATCATGAAACAAATTACGAAGCTATAGATTAAAAGAGATTTAGGTGGACGACCGGATTACTATCCAAGAAGCATCAGATATATCGTAAGATGCTAATTCATAGTTATTGAAACTAGGATTAATTTATGACGGTGGACTTGGAATTCTATTACCCTGAATCAAAGTTTAGAATAATCATGAAAATGGAGAGTCAACCGTACCCACACGTGTCTGCCGTACAGTTAAAAGTCATATATGTAATCTGAGATAATGAACTGGACGCTTTAAGCTTCATCTGCTGTATAAAGTCTGACATTTTTTGTGGAATGCTTTCACTAAAAAATTTAAATCTAATTTTAAATTAATTTTGGCGCTACTATGTATCTTAAATTGTAAACCTATATTCACCAATTTTTATGGTATAGTACAGACCTCGTGTTGCTCTTGCGCCCAATATATCAAACCAAGCACTTGAACGTTAAGGGTCAACTCAAAGGTCAGTTAACGAAGATTGAATCTAAGTGGCAACAAAACACATAGCGTTAGGTGCATGCGGTAAGCTATTTAACTTAATTTGTCTTGAAATGGTGTCATCTCTCAACGCATGACAATTTCCTTTTGACATTCATACGATTTATTTCTAGAGGAGAGTGTGACAATGTTAAAACTGTCAATGCCGCAAACATAGAACTTAAAATATTTTATTCTAATTTGTCTGATACTGTTGTACTTACTACCTAAGCCAGCGTTAGCCACAACGCGGGCCGGATTCGGCCGGCGACTGATTTTTCTGCGGCCCGCCGGTACTACAGAAGATAAAGAAAAAAAGTCACATTCCACGGTATGAACTTTTTTTTTAACATAATTGTAATTTATCCAAAATAATATGTCTTAACTATGAAGAGCAAATTACTCCACTACGTGTCTGAGGAAACTATATGAAGAAGCTTTCAGCAAAGTGGTTTTCATCAAGAATAAATACAGGAATAACTTTGTTAAATCTCATTTGAACAATTTATTGAAATTGACAGCTATACAAACAGCACATCGACTCTACCATAAAATAAACTGAACGATTTTGACCAGCATAGTCCCACAGTTAATATTCACTAAAACGTAGTAATCTGGAAATACATTTTAAATACTTTTATTAAAATTTAGGTCAAGTCGCATTATTATGCTGAAACAATAGATTCACTTCATTTTTTAGACTTCGATTTACTAATAATGAAAACTATTTAATTATTTGAAAGGGGAGGGGGGGGGGGGGACCCATCATTCATCAATTGTAATTTTTTTTTAGAATTTTGTTTTTCCAGTGTTTATAAATGTTATACATTGTTAAATCGATAATAATTGAAGTTATATATATTGGTGTATCCGGCCCGCAAAAAACTTCAACATGAGTCATACGGCCCGTCTCTAACAAGGGGACCTTACGGTCTTGGAAATTCAGATCGGGATGAGACTCGGCAGATTAGTAGTATACCTTAAGGGTATCCACACAGTAAAGCAATAAAGCGCACTAGAAAGAATATTACGAGAAAACATGCTCTAAAGAGTTAAGCGCAGCTTATATATTAGTAGCGATTTCTGCTCTGCAACTCTCGGTGGCTGAGTGGTCAGCGTGCTGAGTTCCCATACGGGCGATCTGGATTCGATATCTCGTCAGGTATTTTTTTTTTTTTTTGTCAATTTATAAAGTAACTGTTACAGCTAACTGAAATTTTAATTAATCGTAATACTTTATTTTTAAATACGTAATGTGTTTTAATGAAGGTACATTAAAACTCTATTTACTATTCTCGCAAACAAGTGATTAATAATTTTGAGATACAGTGGTCGCCGCTTAATGTGATCACGGTTAATGTTATCAAACGTTTAATGTTATCAAAATCACTAAAGCCCTTCCGCTTGTATCAAAATACACTTAAAAATCACCGGTTATTGTAATCAAAAGTTCGTTTATTGTTATCAATTTATAAATGTTGTTCTTTTCAAGTCAATAAGTATGTTTTTGTATAATAGTACAGAGTTACATATTTATCTTATTTGTTATATTTTTCATGCTTTATATATTCTGCGGAATTAACTTTGTCTTTATTTATTAATACAGCGTTTCACAACCTTTAAGTATTCGTAACTCAGTTTTCAATCATAATTTTCATCACGCCCCGCTTACAATAAAATGTATACAACAATAATGTATATTGAGTATTTTGGATTCTTTTCCGCACTTTGTTAAGACATGGGTTCAGTACATTTATCGTTACTATTTTATTGCGAGGTAAGATGGTTATCACGAGGGAAATTTTTGCAACGTGTTTATGAATTAAGAGAAGAAATCGCCAATTTCCTAGAAGAGAAAACAGACCGGAAGCCGAGAATTTTCGCGATGGTTTATTTGTGATGAAATTGAGCTACTTGGTCGACATATTCCAGAAATTAAATAACTTGAATCTTCCAAGAAGCAAATATACACATGTTGGATACGAGTGATAAAGTTAATGCTTTTTGTAGAAAATTGGCATTATGGAGCAGAAATTTAAAGTTAAAAAACCTAACAATGTTTGCAAATATGGATGATTGTATTAAAACTTACAAGGCTGAAGAAGAACATGTAAAAGTTGTTTTTGTAACCATTGAAAATCATTTAGCCATGCTGGCAAAGAATTTTAAAAATTATTTTCTTGCTGACTTCCAACTGATAGCAAGTTACGAGTGGGTTAGGGATCCAATTCATAAGACTCCCGAAGGACTCTCAATTGATGAGGGAAAAAAATCATCGACTTCATGACAAGTGTCGAAACCAAAAGACAATTTAGTAATAAATCACTACATTTGAATTTTGGACAGGAGTAGATGATGATTTTTCTGCACTAAAAACAAGGGCATTTCTCATTCTATTACCATTTTCAACATCCTATCTTTGTGAAACTGGATTTTCTGTTGTGGTTTCTTTGAAGACAAAATATAGATCTCGGCTAAATATAGAAACAGAACTAAGAGTGGCTATTTCTAATATTAAGCCTTCCTTCGAAAAACTTTGTTCTGCAAGACACACCCAAGGAAGTCACTAATAATTATTAAATTTGTTTTTAATTTAGTATGTTTTGATTAAGTTTTGATTTAGTAAATTGTTTTACTTTATTTGTTAAATATGTCGAATTGTATTTTGTTTTCTCTGTGTATGTGTGAATTCCTTTCAGTCAGTTAATCAGTTTTTTTAAATTATATTTTCTTTTGGATATTCTCGCGCCTCCCCTCTAGTGTGCTCGCGCCCCCCTAGGAGGGCGCGCCAAACAGTTTGAGAATCGCTGTATTAATACATGCTATGTAAAAGTTTGCTTTTTCAACCTGAATATTTTTTCGTTTATTATTATCACTCGGTTATTGTTATCAAATCGTTTTCGTCCTATTGTGATCACATTAAGCGGCGTCCACTGTATTATAAGCTGTAGAGAAATAAATGATTTTCGCAATAAACATGAAGAACCAGTTTCTATATGGAAGAGTAGGAATGTTGTCCTATTGTACATGAGAAGGAAGTCAGAAATTTCCCAAAACCCTAAACGTACTTATCGAACAATGGTTCTACTTTTACCCAACCCACTTTATAAATTGACATTATAAATTAAAAAATAATAATAATAATAATATTAAAAAAAATAATAATAATAATAATATTAAAAAAAAAAAAAATACAACACGAGGTATCGAACCCGGATCGCCCTTACGGGAACCCAGCACGCTGGTCACTTAGCCACCGGGGAGCTGCAGAGCAAAATTCTCTACTAGTATATAAGCTTTGCATAAAAGTTTATAGCCTGTTTCCTAGGAATCTTCTGACAATTCCACTTTATTGCTTTACTGTGTGGATACCCTTAAGGTATACAACTAATCTGCCGAGTCTCATCCCTATCTGAATTTCCGAGACCGTAAGGTCCCCTTGTAAAAGTTAGTGGCGGACGCTGATCTAAGCAAAAAGGGAATACTATGGAATTGTATCATAGAATGAGCGGCTTCGTAGAGTGATTAATGGGAGAGGATAGTTAGAATGACAAAAACATTAAGTAAAAGATTTTTGGTGGGGTTTTGATTTCGTTTAAAAATTTGAAAATTGAAGCAATTGATGCACCCCCGACCACTTATCTATAAATGATATGAGAACGCCACGATGCAGTCTATCACGTTTTTGGGGCTGTCAAGCAAGGTTGTAGTGCTAAAAAATTTTTTACCGATACGCAAACTTTTAGATTATGACGGTATTGTAGCTGGAATTTTTTCTTTATTATAAAATACAAATTTATAATAATTTACATAATTTACCATAAAAATAAGCTGAATACTCTTAATTTACGTATTTATTTTCTCACTAACTTATATCACAACACATTGTTTAAAGATTATTCGAGTTATTATTGATTACTAGTTCAAAAAAAAATGGCGTTACACAGTACCAGCTCTCAAAAAAGTATCGGTACACCGTACCGGCGCTTACTGGCCCCACTATACCCTAGTGTCAATCACTATCACTAAAAAGTTGCTTTTTCATATCACTATTTTCGTTTCGGATGACTAATTAACACACTTGCCTTCATCCAATCGATCTGAAACTTGGCAGATTGATTTGATGTCCATGACACCTATCAAATTTTTGGGGCGTAATAGGCCTATTACTATCCACCCCTAATAGTATTACTATCACAATCACTAAAAGGCCGTTTTTACAAAAGCTTCTATTGGCGATTCGAATTACTAATAAACACGTAAATAGTTCGGAGTTCATGTTTTTTTCGTAGTGTAATGAAATGTTGCCATTAAAAGCTATTGAAAATTATTTAATTTTAAATTTTTCTTAAAATCATTGCACCAACTAAGCAATTTTTTTTTTTTTTAACGAATCCATTTCAGTTGGCAAAGTAGTCACCTTACAAAAAGCAATCATGAAAACTAGAAATTTACCCCGAAAAGCTTCGTTTCTGCAAAATTGAAGATCAAATTAAAAAAAAAAATCATGTATCAATTTATCGATATTTTTTTATGTGCAATGATATAGTATGGATATTTATATTGATCTATTATATGCACTCATCAGTTAACTTATTTGTATCATTTCTTAAGAAAAGTATTTTTTTTTTAATCAAACTTAATTATCCTTATAGAATAAAATATATTTGAATTGCAATTATTAGTCCGTCAATATTTTGGCCGAAATTGCCAATTTTAGCTTATTGCCGATTGTACTCACGCCCTATACCGACGTTAATTATCACGCACAAATTGTATGCCCGAAGTCAAATTTTAGTACACAATTAGTGCTTTCAGAATCTCCAACTGCCAGAATTATCAATATTTTGGCCAAAATTGACCATTTTGTAATAACTATTCACTAGTCGCTTCCGTTTCGTTGACCCCTCCCACAGACGCACTAATTGTCTCCCATATGCAAACATTTAGTGCTCAATTATTGCTTTCAGAGTACCCAACTGCCAAAATTAGTGCGTCAATATTTCGGCCAAAATCGCCAATTTTAGCTTATTGCCAAATATACGTGAGCCTAAATCCTATGTTAATTATCAAGCACTGATTGTATGACCGGTGCCAAATTTTAGTGCTAAATTAGTGCTTCCAGAATCCTCAACTGCCAGAAATAGGACATCAATATTTTGGACAAAATTGACCATTCTGTAATAATTATTCACTAGTCACTTCCGTTTCGTTGGCCCAGCCCACAGACGCACTAATTGTCTCGCATATACAAACATTTAGTGCTCAATTAGTGCTTTCAGAATACACAACTGCCAAAATTAGTGCGTCAATATTTTAGCAAAAATCGCCAAGTTTAGCTTATTTCCGAATGTACGCGAGTTAATGGACAAGTTGAGCATTTTTAAATTTTTTATTTTATTAAGAGTGACGTAAGACAACAAAAACTAGAAATTCTTTTGATATCCGGTCAATATTTTTCGAGTTATACCTGTTTCAATTCCCCAATTTTAAAATCGCGCCAAAAACGAGAATAGCTTAGCTGTGACGTCCCCCTACGTTATAATCTGAATTTTGCTTAGCGCGTTCATGGAAACTATAGTGAATTTATTCGCATTGCTATAGCGCGTTTTAGGATTTTTTTATTTTTTTTTTATTTTTTTATCTAGTATTCTTTTAATCGATTTAAAATTATGTCCTCAAATTTAGCGTACAAACATTGCCTCGTCCCGAATTGTAAGAATTAATTGTATAAACAAAATTAAATTCTATTTGGTTTATATTCTGCTTTGATAATTTGGAAGAATTTGTTAAAACGATCCATTTTGTTTTCTTTGGTAATAAATGTTGTCAACTTCGTGAATGACAGGTGTACAAGTTGTTCAAAGAGGTAACAAGTGTTCTAGAAAATGGGAAAGTAAAATTTCTAGCGGAATATAAATTAATCTAAAATGAAAAAAAAATGCTATCAATAATAAAATAAAATAAAAAATGCTATATTGAAAATAATGGCAAACTTTTTTTTTACTCTATGGGATTTTCATGGCAATTGTTTACATAGCACGCCAAGTTACAGACATTTCACTTATTAATAAAAGATGTGGAAACTTTTACTACTTGAATCCATCAATTTGAAAATTTGATTTAAAAAATAATACTGGATACAACTGTACTATAAAAAACTGGTGTTTTTATAACTTTCTTAAGAGGGAAGAGATACACTGTTTTTACGATTTTTCTTCTTTCGATATTTAATTAAATCAATTTTTAACCGCAAAATAACTTTCATATTTGGAATCAGCTTTGCTTTCTTTACTAAAATTTATTGCTTTTTACCATTTTTAAAAAATACGCAACTTCTCCATTATCACGCACTTATAGTATGACCAATTCCAATATTTATTGCTCAATTAGTTCTTTTAGATTTCGACTTTACCGGTATGCCGGTACAACCGGTATGATTGTGTTTAAATTAATAAAGCTTATTTTTAGTTTCTTCTTTTCTTAATTCATTTTGGCTGGAAAATTAAATACCAACTACCGTGGCATATTTATTTCGCTATATGACTACTGACCAGTCACGTATTTAACAGTGTTAAAGATACAGTTCCGTCTTTTCCTCATTGCTTTGCCAATCCAGAGCCAGCCTAAAATAATATTTAAAATAGAAGAAATCCCGAGTTTTAAATTACTTTGATAAAATAGATGAAAGTCTTTGGAAATAATATAGTAGAGCGGAAGATATTTTGCCCAAGATACTGGCTGACTGTTAATGAAATTTTATATACAGCGGGTCGCCGTTTTTCGACGCCGTTGGTCCTAGATGCATAGTGCCAATTGAAGAAATGTTTTAAACCGTTAAAATATTTTTACTGAATAGTTTTTAAGTTAGGAAAGGGGTTGGTATAAAAATACGGATTGTAAATATTTATACGGTCCCCAGTTGCCCCAACTCATATTTAAAAAAATGTTGTCCATGAAAAATCATTTAAAAAAAAAAAAAAAAAAATTATACGACCAATATTTATGGAGATATGAAAAATGGAATTTAATTTCTTATACCACTTTACACCCGTGGTCATTAACATATTTTAAGGGCATGTACACAAAATGAAATGCAGAGAAAAAGCAATGGCTTTCGGAAAATTATTCTGAAATCAAACGCATTAATACGATCTATCAATAGAGCTTTTAGGCAGCTTCCTGACTGGTGGGTTTCAAAACAACGTTATAGACTATGGTGGTCAGGTAGAATGGCCTCTTAGATCTCCAGATCTAAATCCTTTAGATTTCTTTCTTTGGGGATTTTTGAAAAGCAATAGGGTCTATGAAAAAGAATCGACGAGTCTATTAGATTTGCAGAATTGAATTTTATCCACTGCCAGGTGTATTACGCTTGTAATGCTGAAAAATGTTGAAGATGAATTTGAATTACGTGAGTGCTTAGGTATTTTAGTCGAAGGAAAACACTTTGAGCATATGTAATTAGGAAAAATGTTATTTATCCTTTTCACTTTGTTAATTTCTATCACCTTTTATTTTTGTTTGTGTTAACAAAAAGTGCTGCTTTCTGATTATGTTATTATTAAAAATTACTTAATTAAAATTGTTTATTAGTTTGTTTGCTGTTTATTGTGTGTTGTACAAATTGTATTTTTTTTTTTTTTTTTTTTTTTTTTTTAAGCAGTTTCCAGTACAAAATTATAATGGTTTAGGTGATGAACATCAACTTGTTTGCCAAAGTCAAACCTAGTCTAGAAGTTCTTTGTTATTCCGATAAGAAGATATTTTCTGATTTCAATGTATGTACGGGCCCCCCAAATAGCATTAAAACTTTAAACTCCAATAATACCGTGGCTATTGATCTAACAAATTTAAAAAATTTTGTATTTGAAATGTTTTTTCATGGGCAAAATTTTCTAAATTTGAGTTGGGGGGAACTGGGGACCGTATAAAAATGTGCAATCCGTAATTTCCATACCAATCCCTGTACTAATAAAAACTTAACAGCTAATGCCTATGCCTAATTAAAAACTACACAGTAAAAATATTTTAACGATTTAAAACATTTTTTCAATTGGGACTATGCATCTAGAACCAACGGTGTCGAAAGTAAAGTTCGGCCAGGTTATTCGGCGACACGCTGTATATCATATATCTAATCTTCAAATATGTCTTTTACTATTTTGTTGCTTCTAAACTCAATAAATATAACTTCACGCCCCAAGAACTACGTTTTAGTAAATTTATTCGCTGCTGCCTATTCTTGACTGATAAACTAAACACACTGATTACTTTAGTTCTCTCCTGCCTTGAACTCTGAACTCACCCCCCTCTTCACATCCTCCAATTCGGTCTTTCCGCTAGTTCTTAATAGAGTGTTGAAAGAACAGTGGGATGATGGATCATAGAGGGAAGCAAAATCGAAAGATTTAGGGCTAATTTTAAGGATTAGGGGTGGCTTCATATGTGTTGAGATTTACGCTTGTGGTGGAATTCTTTTAGCTTCCTTCTTTTTCATCAATCTATTCATATAGAGTTAAGAGCATTGAACGGAAATGTAGTGTTAACAAAGAAAGTCGAAAGTAAAAGAAAATATATATATATTTAATATAGGGGAGTTCGGACGAATAATTTGGGCTACATTGGAACATCCTTTTGGGTTCCATTCAACAAGTATTATTTGTAGACGTTACCAGTACGTTTTGGTTAAAATTGTGGTTTGGTTGGTTGTTTTCAGATTATCTGGCACCGTCAGTAACACGCTGGCTATAATGCGGCGAAACATTCGTCATTAGACAAGCCAACATACATTTACAAACACCCATGCCTAACACGGGTCTCGAACCCGCAACCTCGCGGTCTAGAAGCTAGCACGCTACCCACTATATCGTTTGATCGGCGTTAAAATTGTGGTACTTGCATCAAGAGAATACACAAAGTGTTTCTTACTTCTGAAATTGTGCATTAATTTAGGGATAAAATGTTTCTTAAAGGCTTAATTTTTTTTTTTTTTTAAACATATTGCTCCTACATAATTGCGTTATCTTCATTTTCCACTTCGCCGACCAAACTGTATAGTGGTTAGCGTGCTAGCTTCTAAACCGCGAGGTTGCGGGTTCGAGTCCCGTGTTAGGCATGGGTGTTTGTAAATGTATGTTGGCTTGTCTAATGACGAATGTTTCGGCGCATTATAGCCCTCTTGAAGCTGACAGTGCCAGATAATCTGAAAACAACCAAACAACCTTCGTTTTAATTTGTATCTCAAGCTGGCACTAAATAGGTTCAATAACATCATTTAAAAGTTTGGAAACCTCTATTGCAGTGCATGCAATCGTTTTACAATTTTTGCATACATTTTAAGATCTATATTTTTTGTACATGAATCTACATAACTTTGTAATCAATTCTTCAAACACGTTGTTTTAATTTAATTTTTTAAAAATATGATTGAATATGAATTAATTTCTTCATAGTTATGATATAATGGATATTCTGTTTTAATAATTGCACTGTAATTATTGTATAACTAAAATTATGGATTTTTCTTGAAGCATTTTTTTTTTTTTTTTTTTTTTTTTTTTTTTTTTTTTTTTTGTAGCATCAAAATCAAAATTAAAAGAAGAAATTAAAACTATACAATATAAAATATAGCTAGTCAGAAAAACAAAATGAAAAACATAATGAATTGGAACGTTTTCAATAGAAAATTTACTAAAAGTCAATTTTTAAAAAAACAGTTCATGTAGGGATTTTGTAGGGATATTTTTAAGGTAGGGATTTTACGTTTTTCGGAATTATGACTTGTCGGGATTTCATCCTATTCGGGATTGTGGTAGTTCGAGATTTCGACCCATTCGGGATTTTGGCTTGTCGGGATTTCGGCTGTCGGGATTCTGGCTTGTCGGGATTTCGGCTTTCGGGATTTTGTCCGGAACCCCCATCTTACCACACCTAACAGTCTGCTCGGTGTTCAGTTCAATTGTCCTTTTTGAACTCGGGGATGTCCCTAAAAATTACACGAGTAAAAAGTTTTCTTTCAAATGGATGAGCGCCATCTATTTGGAATTGATGAAGTCATTACAGCGTTTTGGAACACCCTGATTTCAAAAAAGTGGTCTATAAAAATTGCCTAGCTGTGTGCCTCTGTGTATGTGGTCAGCATATCTCCAGAATAAATTGACCTACGATGTTCAAATTTGGTGTGCGGGTTGGTGGTTTACGGTTTTCGTCAAAATAGCGCAAGTACATAAGGTAGAAATCATAAAAAAAATCATCTTTTTCAGCAAGTGCTAAAAAACGGCTCTAACGATTTTGATTAAAATCTCGGTGTTAATTCCTCTTAAGGTGTTTTAATCATCCCGACCTCTGAAATTCCCGTAGAAATGCGATAAAAGCTTAAAAAGTTGAAAAGTGAGTGCTTCTAAAAGAGTGCTCTCTGTCCTAGAGCATCATTAATTAACGATTGATTTATTTTCGGTTTCACACACAAGAAGAAGTAATGTAATGGATATCGAATAACATCGCCAATTTCTCCATTTTGGCGTTTTTTTTCCCCCGTATGTAAGAATTATCGCCAAAAATATCACCAAACTGGGTATTGTTATTTAAATGAGTGAAAGTACGAGAACGGTTAGTAACACCATATCAAATTTTAATACAATGACCAATATTACAGTGCAATTAAAAGTTGTGCAATGTTCCACACCCCTAGTTTGTAGCGAGAAATCTTATTTTTCCGTTTGAAAAATATTGTTCTGCTACACTGTAATTTCTATAATAGCAAGTCATTCGAAAAAAAACAAGAAAAAAAAGAAAGAAAAAAAAGAAAAAAAAAAAAAACTATTAGAAATACTATTGGAAGATTTCCAAGAATTATGTTTGGATGTTCTTAAACTTCGTTTTGATGTTCAATTTAATGACTACTAAAATTAAGGGGTTCGCTTCTTTCAATTCTTAAGTGCAGGAGAATTTTGAGCTAAATCCACTCAAAAACACAAAGGAAATTATATTTCTTTCGTCAAAGGTGTGCGTTACCTAGTATTCGTTACCTAGAGTCTTGGTACCAAAGGGTGGAATTAGGATACAATTTTGTACGGTAAGGGGTTATTTTTACTCTTACCCAGCATTTAAAATCCTATCGAAGGAACCATTTTGATTATACATACGAAACCTTATATTTGCACAGGAAATACAATCCTTGTGGATAATGGGAGGGGGAGAGTTTTACTTCACAAGCTGTAATTCAGTGGCTCTCGTATACGAAGACCGTATTTAACAGTGCATTTAAAGTTGAACAAAATTCATTCGTCCGGGAAGTCTCAATTTTTGGCATCTCCAAAGTGGCACTTTTAGCCATAATTTACTGGAGAGTGCAAGATGGCATTTCAAAAAATGCAATGTGACTTCTATTGAAATTGTTAATAAATGCATATACATTAATGTTCTAATCAAAGGAATAATTTTAATCCCGTATAAAGTGTTTCTTTTTTTTAAGACTAATACTGTCGTTAAGGCCTAGTCGCTCGCACCCTCTGCCCTATATAAATTATATATATATATATATATATATATATATATATATATATATATATATATATATATATATATATATATATATATATATATATATATATATATATATATATATATATATATATATATATATATATATATATATATATATATATATATATATATATATATATCAGGGCTGCCACTGACTGTAAGCTTTGAAAATAGTTGCTTTAGTAGCCTCAGATGTTAAAAATAGTAGCCAAAATAGTCTCACACATTGAAAATAGTAGTCTCAGACGTTGAAAATAGTAGCCTCACTTTTCGTAACTTTTAATAAGATCGGAATAAAACAGTAGATTTACATAAACACGAAAACCCAGAAACACTCTTCTATTGATTCAAAATAGTGTCTAAAACATTACATCCCATACGGTAAAAGGCATGTGTCTTGGGGGAGGCTCTATCATATTTATATACTGCGATGGAAGTTGGCAACTCAACCTTACTCCCAGAGAGCAACTAAGCAAAAAAAAAAAAAAAAAAGGATAAACTTTACGCAAAAGCGACGGTAAAAATCGATAAGAATTTTTTTTTTTTTTTCAACTTCCAAAGTCAAACAACTTTTTTTAGAAAAACAAGTATCATGTTTAAACAATTATACTAAATATTGACAATGACAATCAAATTTCATTAAGGGTAGTTTTTAAATTTTTAACAGAATGGTTACAGAATTTACAAAACAAAATTCAATGATTTCCAGAAAATTCCCTGATGAGCATCTCTGTCGATGTTATCATTTAAAAAAAAATATATATATATATATATATATATATATATATATATATATATATATATATATATATAATGGCTAAATAAAAATATATACATTTCACTATTTTGAATTACATTTACTTATCAAAGTATAATTGCAAAAAAATATAAATTTAGGCTAAAAATCAAAATAAACGTCTTTAGAGCATGAAAAAGAATGGAAAACATTAATAAAAAAAATACAAAATTCACATAAACCAATTTACAAACTACACCCATGCTTGCTAACTTCAAGGAAAAGCAAAACTAGTACAATATTTTTCTTTTTAATTAAAAAAAAAATCAAATGTTATTTTTTTTAATATATGTCATAGGCAGTATAAATATTTACTAAACTTGGGCATACATGAGCATGAAATTTAACTAATCAGCATTTTGCTATTCAGTCACAAATTTCACTAGGTACATATATTCCATGAAAAATTATGTGTTTTGGATTTTGAAGTTGAGAAAAGATAAATGACACATAATGCATGAATGAAAGTCTTGAAATTAACAGCTTCTTATAAAAATTACTCATAGATATATAGAAATAAAATTTTATACAGCAAAAATACTATCTTAAACCACAAAAGTACATATTAAATGAGGCACAAAATCGTTTTCATAAAACATGACAAGCACAGCATTTGGTGTGGGGGGGGGGGGGATGTAAGGATTTTTTTTAAAAATTCCAAAACCCTTTGCAATGTATGCAGTAGAGCACCCAGATTTGATTTTTTTTTTATTATTATTATTATTTGGAGGGGGGGGGGGGAGGATACTTCAATTCTTTGTTTGATTTATATTAAACATATAAACCAAAAACACATATAACATTCAGTTAATTACGTTAGATATAACGTCAAAATTAAAGTTAAAAAAAAAATGAAGTACACTATCTAACCCATTTTGCTTATGAATGCCTATAGATTTGTTGCACATCTATAATAACACAGTGCTGTAAAGGGTTAATAAAAACTAAAATATATGATGGAATCAATTTGAAATATTAAGGAATTTAGGGTTCTAATATATAATGTTGACAAAAAACATAAGGCAAGTAGAAAAATAATCATGTCTGTAAAGGATGCTGACAGATTGAAGTTTGGAGATTTTTTTAACAATAAGACGCCGGCAGACGCGAAGTTATAGGATAACCAAAAATCTTACAGAAATAATGTGTAAATAATTGTTCTAAGCATAACAATGATTTCAAAAAGTAAAAAAAAAAAAAAAAATCGGTTTGATTTAGCGGCTGAGGGCTGAGAGTAGAAAAAGTTCGGAAACTTAGTACACCTAAATCGACCAGCTATAAAAACTACATATATATATATCGCGTGACGCGAGTCGGGATAGATGTCCGCACACATACGGGGTACGCGAGAGTGGAAACTCGAAAATTTCAAAATTCACTGATTAAAGAGTAATTTTAAGAAACTCTTTGACATTTCCCTGAATTCCTGGTTCTGTCACCACCCTGTTTCAGCTACATTCAAAGTAATTAAATAAATTGCTTAAAAATTTAAATTATTTTATTTACAAATTTAGCTACAACATTGAAATTCTAATCATTCTACATCGATTGACCTACACGGCGAAATCGTTCATCACACCGGCACAAATCTCCGACATAACGTTTAATAACATAAATACTGTTCATACTGATGGCACTTTCTTCCGAAGTTCAAGGCAAATTCCACAAATTCATTTTTGTTTAGAGTAAATAAAGCGAAATAATTTGATATTTGGGAATATAATTGTGTATGCTGTTGCGTTGCACGACGAAAGATAAAAACATTGTAACCCAACAAGTAGGTGAAAATGACCGCGGTTGCCGTCAAAAACAACAATCTTGCACGAGATTACCATCATCGGACTAACTAAGTGACCACTCTACCCGCGAATATGAACAACTGTTCGGTAGAGTTCGCTCTCCCGCAACCCTTAAAAAAAATCACCATTTTGAGTTAGTACCTTCGTGCCGATTTTTTTTTCGTCCTACCATCGGACAGCATCCAATTTCTAAAAAAATAGTCGCCTGAGCCCAAAAATAGTTGAAGATTTTGTTCAAAATAGTCGTTTCGGGCCCTTTTTTCATGGAAATAGTTGCCATAGTCGCCTGGCCACTAAAATAGTCGCTTTAGTAGCCTTTTTAGTCGCCTGTGGCAGCCCTGATATATATATATATATATATATATATATATATATATATATATATATATATATATATATAATCCTTTTGGCGTATAGAAAATCCGCCAAAATTAAAAACACAGTAACTGAAAGAAGATTAAAATATAAATAATTAACTGAATTAAAATTATAACTTAAAATAAAATCCGTCACCAGAAACAACATTTATCTGAAAAAGGGGGGGGGGGGGAATGACAATTAAAATCGCGCCAAAGACATGTCCTATACTACATCTGTACCAAGGATTGTCTTGAGATATTTCTATGGATACTTATCTTCTTTACCGTTTAAGTAACGTCTGACTTCATGCTTTGTTGAATCTTAAAAAACAGTATTGTTTGTTGACATTAACTGGCAGTGTTTGTCAAACAGCTAGAGTTAAAATTTACATTTGTCCTGAGGATTACAAGTTTAAGCCTTCACTCCACTTAAATGTTGGCTTGTAGAATAAGGTGTGATTCTGTACCATAAATTTGTATGTATGTATGTATAACGATAGTATAAGTACCGAATACTAAATAACAAATATTCCTATAAGAAACCAAATACGTGAGGATTTGTATTCGCATACTTTAAAAGTATTAGAAATGTTGAAGAATACTGGTTAGTTTTTATTCATATTTTCAAAAATTAAAAAAAGTTATAGGAGTTAAACATGTAGAATTTTTTTTGGTTGGTTGTTTTCAGATTATCTGGCGCCGTCAGCAACACGAGGGCTATAATGCGCCTAAACATTCGTCATTGGACAAGCCAACATACATTTACAAACACCCATGCCTAACACGGGACTCGAACCCGCAACCTCGCGGTCTAGAAGCTAGCACGCTAACCACTATACCGTTTGGTCGGCTAGAAACTTTTTTGAAATTCAAAAATAAGAAACAACTTTTGAAGGAACTAGTTTTGAAAAAGATGGATCTTCTTCCTGACATTCCTGATCGACAATGTGATTGTGGAACGAAGATGAAAATTTGAATAGAATCTTGTTAGTCAGTGAGCATTACTTATTTACTTAATTAGGCTCTTCACGCCGTTTAGGTATCCAGCCTACCTCTCCATAACTTCCGGGGATAACGCCAGGGATCTTGCTTCCTCTAGCTCTAGACCATTTAAGCGATCCTTTTATAGGTCTGATTGCATTTGGCTTCCTCTTTTCCTCTTGCCATCAGGAGCCCAGGAGAGAGATACGTGTGTTAGATTCTCTTTTGCATTCTTAATACATGACCCGTCCATCGCCACCTTCTCTTACCGATTTCTTCTTCGATTGAAGTTATGTCTGCCCTTTCTAAAATTGCTTTGTTTATAATTTTAACAGGCCAAAAGATTTTAAGGATTCTTCTAATACAATTATTTTGGAAAACTTCAAGTTAAGCATTAACATACATTTAAAAAATTATGTCAAAATTCATAATGACAAAGTGAAATCTCAAAGTATGAAAAGAAAACTAACCACTCTTTTTGTATGATTATATGTATATATGTATTTTTTAACTATCCTATTTTAAAATTCTTGTCTTGGTATAGATGAGTTTGATTTCTTTTGCTAGAGCTATGCAATTTTTGATTTCCGAAGCAGACACGACTGCATATCAAGACACTCTTGCGTCGATTGTCAAGCTGTCGTCGGAGTTTTCTGGTTTCCTTCCTAATCAAGGCACAAACGTGAGCCAGCTTCCCTTTAAAAGTCCACCGAAATGTCTATTGTTTGGACATGATAGTTTCAATTATATTAAGTATTATAAATTGTGCTTTTTTTTTTAAATTTTTTTTTATTTTTTTTTTTATTTTTTATATTTACATTAACGATTTCTTATAAAATACAATTTCATGCAGGAAATATTGTTGTTTATACTTAAGAGGGCTATTTTAAAAACTTTATTTTTCTTAATTCAATTTCTATTTCACCATAATTTCAGCCATATAAAAACTAAATGAGTAATTCTTGCTGCGTAGTCTACATACAAAGACACCCAGCTGAATTGCTTTTAATGTCTACTAGTACAAGCATTCATAGCATATCATGAGGAGGTATGGATAAAGAGGTATACTGATTGAATTGGCTATTTGAAACAATGTGTAAGTACAAACTTTTGTAGATAGATGAGATATTCTTTATTCTTCTAGAACTCTGTTCATGGAAAAGCAAAAAATTTCTAAAAAATTTAAATGAATTTAATATACTTCGTAATACTCTTAAAAAGTTCTGTAAAAATGTCATTGAATTATAAAAATATAACTTGTTTAATTACACACTAAATTATATAAACAATGTTTTGCTTTAAATCTAGATAAGAGAAGTTTCTTAAATTAAAAGATATTTTTTACATAATTAGTCTCTTCAAAGGAAGAATTTGTGGGTAAATGTTCAATTTCTTCGTAAAGGAATTTCTTGTTTTAAATAAAAGATTATTTATGAAAGTAAAAGATTATTATTATTATTTTTTTTTTTTTTTTTTTTTTTTTAAATAATATTGTTTTTTGTATTTTAGTTTTTAAGAAAAATTAAACTGAACTTATTTCAGTGTAACCACCAATCAGTTTTGAAACAACAAGCTTTGGAATAAATTAATATTGAATAAATTAGTTTTTAAAATTTATTCCCTAAAATTATAAGAATTTTAAATTTATTCCTATGCTTTAATTTAGAATAGATTATGTAGTTAGGCATTGTAAATATTCCAACTTTGATTGGTTGGTTGATTTCAGATTATCTGGCGCCTTCAGCAACACGAGGGCTATAATACGCCGAAACATTCGTCATTAAACAAGCCAACATGCATTTACAAACACCCATGCCTAACACGGGACTCGAACCCGCAACCTCGCTTCCAACTTTGATACTTCTTTATCCATCCTTCGTATCGTCAATTCGTATGCAATGCGAAGTAGTGATTTGTGATGGGTTTGCGATGTGACGTCACGATCTGGTTATTTCGGGCCTGATATAACAACTATGACACCACGCTTATGAAACTAAGCATCTAGCAAGACACTTGGTTTTACTGCCTTGCCCTAATTCATTTTTTCATTTAGATTAATTGCATATTTCTCTAAAGTGGAATTAAGGTAATGACTTTGCCCTTATCCGATAAGTACACTGCCGGTAGCATTTCGATATTAGATTTCAACTTCTTTGGAATAAACAAGAATGGATCATCTTTTTGATGTCTGGCTTTCATTTTCAATCTCACTGATGCAGTCTAGCCCGGCTGTATATTTGTTCTGTTTATTAACGCCACTGGTATATGTTCAATACAATAGTCCAGGAGCAAATGTAATCCCGTGGGCTATTTCATGATGCAAACAAGTGGGGGTGTCAATCTCTTCGTATGAATGCGTAGAAAAGGAAATCCGATAGTGGGTGTCTGGCATCCTGGTATGAGCGGAGCTATAGTCGAAAATCCAAAATGGTCGTCTCCTTACCACTTAACTTACGTTTTTGCCGAATAATGGCTTCCCAGATCATTTTATCAACCAGTTGACTATTAAAAAACTTGTAGGAAATAAAATTTCCTTTTAAAAATTATTTTATTATTTTACCTTTTAAAAACAAAATAATAAAAATATTAAAAAAAAATATTTTTAACGATTTTTTAATCATCCCACTAGATCTCACGATATTCAAGAGACAGTGTTTAGAACAAAGGAACACAAAGATGCAAAAATACAGGAGATTAACATTAAATTTCTTCCAAGTTTTGGAAAAAAAAAAAAATGAAATACAAAGGCAGTATTGGATATGTTTAATGGAATTCTATAAACAGATTTCAAGATAGTATATCTGATGACTTAAAAAGCAAAATATTTTTCCTAGAATTTTGAGAACTACACATGAAATGATTGTACAATAAAAGAAATAAATACTTCTACTCAGCTTCCAATAATCCTAGACAATCGGAGGCAGTAGCTCTAAGAAACGACATAGAAAAGAAACAAAAGACTAAAATAATAGAAAAACAAATGCTTATTGTAACTTAAAAACCGAAACGGCATATGTGCTTTTCTTTTTATCTTGGAATTTACACCATTTCTCTTATTATTATTATTATTATTATTATTATTATTATTATTATTATTATTATTATTATTATTATTATTATTATTATTATTATTATTAGTACTATTATTATTATTATTATTATTATTATTATTATTATTATTATTATTATTATTATTATTATTATTATTATTATTATTATTATTATTATTATTATTATTATTATTATTTATAATATTTTTTTTTTTTTTTTTTTTTTAAATTTTTAAGAGCTAGGGGATGCACCCCCTAGTGTAATTTAAAAAATTATATATATATATATATATATATATATATATATATATATATATATATATATATATATATATATATATATATATATATATATATATATATATATATATATATATATATATATATATATATATATATATATATATATATTCATTTTTCTAATATTTGTTGCAATAAAACTACTTAACCAAATTCTTCATAGAATTCAAATCGTTTTAATATTGTTATTTTTTCTGAGTATTTTCCCTTTCTTCGAATGAACGAACGCATACTCCTTGAATTAGTCATTCTTATAAAGCACATTAAGACATTATAAATAAATTATAAGAAAGACTAATTCACGGAATATGCGTTAGTTCGCTCATTCGAAGAAAGCGAAAATACTCGGAAGAAATAACAATATTAAAACGATTTGAATTCTATGAAGAATTTGGTTAATTAGTTTTATTTCAAGAAATATTAGAAAAATAATTTTTTAACAGACTTATTTGCTATAAAACCTTGCAAACAATTATTTAAAAACATATTTTTTTAAATTGAATTAAAAGTTAGTTTACTAATGCAATTTAAATGATTAGGATAAAGCACACCAGAAAGTTAAATACTTATTTATGTATATATATAAAAAAAAAATAATGAATTAACATTTAATAAAAAGAATAAATTCTATTAAGGAAAAAAAACCGTATCTCTGTATTTGTAAAAATATATATTCAATGCATAAAATTCTTTACAAAAACTATTGTGTAATGTTTAAAACAAAATCTTCAAAGTTTTTTAAGTGTTTTTCATTTTAAAAATTACGAAACCACGTCTACAAATCTACAAAAATAATGACATCACTAAAGAACTCCAGAAGAGAGACTTTAATAACTAATTAAGAAAGAATTAAAGTTTATTTATTTCCCTCTCAAGTTATGCGCATTGATGCGACATTTTATTTTCAAATTAATAAATAATATTGGACTTAAAAAGAAGATACTCGCAGTCGTTATATCATCTAAATAAGCACTGCAAATATATAATTTTTTTCCATTTCACCTATGTAACTTGAACTCGAAATTTTCTTTACCCTCCCCTTTTCCGAGAAAGTCCTCCTAATGGAATACGGAGTTTCTTTTTTTTACAAAAACAAACTTTAAGCTTCTTGGGTTACTCAATCCGGTTTTCAGTGTTGTTTGTAAGGCAGCTTTGGTGGTACGAACCATTCTGTTCAAGCATTGCGCAATCACTTGAAATGTGAAATGATCGTGAGCTTCGTGTAGTTTGAATGGAATAGAAATTATTTGGAAATATTGAAATAAAGTATTATACTCGTCTGTCCAATTTAAAAATATGGAATTTAATCGAAGATTCTAGGTTTATAAATTGCACAGATGCACTGTCAAATAGTATAATGCTATCGAATATCTGATGATAAAATTATCTAAATTGTTGGAGGATAAAGATTAAGGATTAATATCAGGATACTAATGAATAATTATAATTAATAAACTGGTAATATTATCCTTATTTTTTATTGGAAAATCCCAAATAAATTAACTATAAGCCCTTTAGTTATGTTATCACCACTATTTCATGAAAACCATGATTTATAAATATGTTTTAAATTAATGACAACATTTATTAAATTAAGTTATTGTTCTGCTATTGTTATAACTAGTTAAAAAATGAAGTTTGGAAGCAAAACTTTCGGTAATATCATTATGAAGAAATGATCAACTAGTTTGCACATTAAAAAAGATCATCAATCTTTTCCTAACCTATAAATCTAGTGCTTCATATTATAGAGCACGTTATATGTCCAATTATATATAGCCTAAGAACATATTTTTACTTACAATTACCCTATTTTAGTTGTTACATATAAGGTAATGCATTCGGTAATTTTTTGCATTTTACACGTTTTGGAACATACTAGTGGTTTAAAAAAATTGTCTGTGAGTGTGTGCCCATCTGTGGTCAATTACTCCGGAAACGGATTGACGTATGATGTGCAACTTATAAGTATGGATTAGTTGAGGTCGTGGAGCTTGTCATAAATGTTTTCGTAAAAATTACGTATTCGGGTAACGTACCACATCTACTAAACTTCAAAAATGAAGACATCACCAAAAAACTTCAGAAGGGTGACTTTAATGTCTGATTATGCAAGAAGAGTTTTGAAAAATTACGCTTTTCATTAATTGCTAGAAATCGTATCTAACGATTTTGATAAAGAAGAAAAAAAAACAAAAAAAAACTGATGTTTTTTAATTATTTAATTTAAATATTTTGGAGCTTTAAACGGAATCAAAAGAACACTTATTTAATCCTACAAACTAAAGAGAATCAAAAGGAAACAAGTAATATATTTTCAAAAATGGAGTTAACTGAAATGAGTTCTATCAGTTTTTCCATCAAAAAGTGATAGTTGTATATATACCCATAATAACAGTTACGGTTTTGGGTTGAGGATCAAACGGGGATAAAACCTGTACTTATTAAGTTTTCAAACTGAACTCAGCGGGAGCACCGTTTTTCTTTAGTGTGCGAAAATAGACAAAATGTTTTATTATAGAATTTCCTCCCATTTCCAAAAAATCGGAAAAAATTCTATAATTAAATCCATGAAATTGAAACGAAACGCAAAGGAAGTCCTAATATAAATGGTTTGTGTTTTGATTACGTATTCTGTATTCATAATGTTGGAACTAATCGTAAAATTTTATATTTACCATGAAGGACAAGCAAAGAAGGGACCAAATGAAGGTCCATCATTCCTTTCGGACTAAATTGATCAACTTGCATATTGAGTATGCAGTACAGTTTTGGTCACCTTATTTAAAAAAGGACATTGATTTTCTAGAAAAAGTTCAACACAGAGCAAGAAAAATAATTCAGGGTACTTCGGCCATGGCATATGAGTATAGATTGAAAAATTTAAACATGTATTCACTGCAGGAAAGAAGGGCAAGAGGGGATTTGATCCAGTTGTTTAAATTTATTGCTCATGGTGAAATTAGGCGTTTAGCACAAGGTGAGTTTTCACTTTTCAAATTTTCTCCTTTAAAAATAAATTTGAATTTATGCATTGACATCCAAATGTATTTTATTTATTCTGATTGAAAAAATAATTTATTTATAGAAACAATTTTTACAATTTATTTATTAGAACAAAACTGGCATGAATTCATGAAAAGTAGAAACTTGCCCTGAAAAACTTCGTTTCTGGCAAAATTGAAAATCAAATTAATAAAAAATAAATAAAAAAGAATCATATATCGATATATCGATATTTTATCGATATATTTTTCTATGCAACGATATAGTATCGATATTTATTTTGATCGATATTTCCGACCCCTACCGAAAACCCAGGGATATTGGTGGACTGCAAGCTGCAATATTTCGCTTTAAAAAAAAGCTACAGTTTCACAAGGTCCTTGTCCTGCAGTTTATAAAAATACAGCTCCAATAAAACAGGACAAATTAATCGATATTCGTAAAGTAATGAAGTACGTTGAGACAAAACATATGGACTTTTATGAGAAACTGCTTTAAGGGGGGTTGAAAGGTAAATAATAATAATAATAATAATAATAATTTGGAATCAATTTTGAGGTTATTAGCGCATCACAATATTTGGAATATTATCTATAAACTGGTTTAACTTGGTGGGCAATGCGCTTATTCGGAACATTGAAAAAAAAATTTCGAAAAAGTAACTTCACTGAAAAAACCCATCTGTTTTGTACTTTAGGCGCTGTTTTCTCAAAATGCTGTTTTTTCATACAAATGTACCTTTTACTCAGGATCTACTCAATATTTTGATTTCATATTTTTGCCCCCTGATACATATTGTATTTTTACACAAACAGACATATGCTTTTACGGAGATGTTGATTAGATGTAAAAAAAAAAAAAAAAAAATCATAGCCACGTTTTTTTTTTTGGAAAATTTTATAATTTTTTTTTCGAAAAATCATAAATTTTAAACAAAATTTTGTTTTTTACAGAAGCATACGTCAATCTATGTAAAAGTGTCTAAATGTTGGCTGTACAAAATTTTAAACCAATGCTATGAGTAGTTTCTGAGAAAAAGGTACATAAAAACATGAAGGCTCTATCGAAACCATTAACATGGACTAGATAGAGCCTTCCCTCCCCCCTCAATGAGGGGGAAAAAACAGAACCAAACTGTGACAGTGGGAATGACAAATATCATTATTTTCATATTTTTTTACCGTTTTTATGTAATATATTGTTTAAATACTTTTCGTGTTGTATTACTTTTCACTGTGCAACTTAAAAATACGTAATTAAGTGGATCAGTTATATTTCATATTTTGTCATTTTCTTCTCAGAATCAAAAGGGGATAAGCACATTACTTTTTACTCCACCCATTGCTATTAATAATGTTATCTATTTTAATAATCTAAGTGAGCTGAAAGTGTCTAGGTATGATATATTTTTTTAGCACCTAACATTTGTAGCACATGTCTAATTAAAAGGGTAAATGATTTTTGTGTTTTTCTCAAATTAGATCCTCATGGAATTACCTCCTTTTGGTTCTCATGCATTTAATTTTGTGAACGACTTGAAAAAGTAATTAAAAAAAATCTGATGAGAAAGTAACTACTTTTTAATATACTTCAAAAAGTTATTATACCTGCTATAAAATTTCATACATTTTAAAGCATATATTCATGCCAATAGAACTACGAATACCATCTACAGCCATATACATTTTGACGACCCTCTTAAGCTGTTCGTCATGTAATAATTAAGCGTAATATGTCCTTTGATTTTTTTTAAAAGTCACCATAAGCGTTTTATTTACATAAAAACTTATAATTACTATTATTATACAGTTGTTATTTTATCTAATTTATTGATGAAATTAAAATGTTCACATTTTCTTGATTTCTTGAAACTAAAATAGTTTATTATAAAATATTATAAAATAAATGAATTTTAAATTTACGGCGAAATTCTGTGACTTCAAATGTCCATCAACGAAGCAGTTTGGAAATACAGTGTGAAAAAGTCAATATTGTTTACAACGTAGCAACTTTATTTCTGTTATTATCAGAGGCAAATTCTGATTGCTCAGTTTATTTTTCGTCTCAATTTATTTTATTAAATTAAAAATAACAAATTTCAACATTGTAAAACAATAAATTGTGAACAAAATAATTAATTATTAAAGTGAAACGTACACTTACGTTTGATTTCTACAATAATAGCAGTTACGTTGTTTTTTTATTATTTTATAAACGATTTAAAAAAGTATCATTTATGAACTGAGACGAGAATCTAATAATTAAATAAATTCAAATAAATTGGCTTAGTTCTGATTAAAAAAAAAATAATATTACAATTTTCTTAGGTTTATGAAAATATTATTATTAACACAATTGATTTTTTTTTTTAAAGAAACTCTTTTGCGAAAACTACATTTTTCCAAGTAAATCCAGGTATCAAGAGATCAACTAAAAACTCGGAAAGAAAACGCATTATGACACGAACTTTCAAATTTGAAATACAATAGGATGTTATATTCCAACGGATCAAAAGATAAGCTATCAAGATAAATGCACTAATAAAAATAAATACACTAAGTGATATAAAGGGCTTTAAAATACGTTCCGTTTTTCTCAAAGCTTTATTTTTTATTACAGTCCATTAATGGAGTTACAGCTCTAATCGATGAGACGGGGTGAGAATTCAAAATCTAAGAAGTAAAGTTACATTCCTGTATATAAAAATAATATTCTTTTCGGATATTTCAGAATGAGATATTTTGTAATTAAAATTCAATGGGTAAATATATATTCGCTAGGAAGTTTGGTAAAGAATGTTTAAGTTTTAGCCAGAATATGTAAAACTGAAATTTATTATACAATCATCTAACCTTTCCTTTTATATTGTATTGTGATGAACCCACCTAAAAACTAGAAATTTCTCCTGGAACTAGTGATCACTTTGCCTAATGGTAAAAGTTTCGGACTCGCATAGGGTTTGCAATACTTTGCAATACATTCCATCCCGTGTATTCAGCGGATATGTGCTAGGAAGTTGCTGAAATATAATTTATAGTAAAAAAAAAAAAAAGGATGGGTGTATCAAGCTAACAACTGGAGATAATTTTGAATAAATATTTGATCGAAAACTTGTGTGGATAGTAAAATTTAACAGTGACATTACATTTTAAACTTAATAAATCTTGAGCCGTATACGTGTTTCAATAAACATTTCCTTAAAACTTGGCAATACATACCAATTGGGAATTATCTTACACCAATACAAAACTTTGAGTAACATTTTCGCTACAAGGGAAAAGGAATTTGCGAAAATACACTTTGAAGTTACTTATTTATATTAAACTCAATGAAAACTAGTGATATCTTCATTGTAAAGGTTAGTATTTGAACAGCAAATAATTTTCATAAAAACTTTATTCAAATAAGAAAGTTTAAAGTGTATTTTCTCTTAAGATAAGAAAAGTCACTTTGACCCCTTTGCTTCTCAGACCCTCAATTATATCCAACATACACTTTCAGGTTAATATTAAGATTCGTTTTCAGTCAGTTTCTTCCATTTCAAAGAAAGTTTCTGAAACTATAGAGCCCCCCTAAAATTACAGAGTGATTGTATATCGGAACATCAAAAGCCCGACATCGTCAGACATAATTTTGTTTTTCAACTAGCTGTTCTTTCCAAGCCACCCCTAAAATTAAATCCATAGACAGACGTCTCAATGTCTTTGAAATTACATAGCGGCTGTTGCCAAACAAACCCTACAGTTGATATATTGCCCTTAAATTAAATATACATTAATTCAATTTAAATCGACGTGCTTTCACATCGCCAGTGGGAGGCGTGATCCAAAGAGGTCTTGCTTCCAAGAACTTTTATTTATCTTTTTTTTTCATGTGGAAAGAATGCATTGTTATGTGTAATTTTTCAAATTTTATTTCAGCCTGCTGTTTGATGATGTGATGTAGAAGTTGATTTTAACATCAAAACCTACAGATTAAAAAAAAAATTAAAAAAATGATATCAATCAGATCGGAGTTGAAAAGTATTGTGATCAGGATGTCATGGGGAAAAAATTGGCGGATACTTAAGTGAAAATGGTTGGGGTTCAATAAACAAGTTTTGCGGCAAATTCGTGTGACATTAAAAGTTTATCTTTCATATTTATTTAAGGTAATGTTTAAACATTTTCTGAAATGTTGCGTGAAATCTCAAAAACTGTCAATCGATTAAATATAAATAATATTCATTCAAACTATCATTTATCGCTAATGCTAGAAATGCCCTGTCACGGAAATTCGCCGTAAGAATTTGTATTTACCTATGCCTTTTCTTCGTTTATTCCCTTCTTAAATCTGTTAGTTCCTACACTTATATATGACTTTATGAAAAGTTAGTGTCAGAAAAAGGCTTGTACCAATTTATACCTCACTTAAAGTATCAAAATAATACAATTTATTAAATTTTTCTGTCCAAAAGAAGTTTTACGTTATGATGCATCAAAAACAATAGAACAGAAATATATATTAAAAAAATTTAAATTAAGTTTACAATGTGTTGGCTTTATTATAACTATACTTTTTACAAAACAGTTTGAAACTTTTCATTGATTGGCTATCTCCAATAAAATAAAGCTTTTGGATCAAATTGTTAAAGTGTTATAATATTTTAATAACAGTTAATGACGTTTGTAAAGTAATTTTAATCAACCAAAATATTTGAGAGGTCACTTTAAGATGCAATTTCAAATATGAAGCATAGGCTCTAGAGGTCGGAAATATCGATCAAAATAAATATCGATACTATATCGTTGAAAAGAATAAAATATCGATGTATCGATGCATGATTTTTTAATTTGATTTTCAATTTTGCCAGAAACAAAGTTTTTCTGGGCAAATTTCTACTTTTCATGGTTGCTTTTTTGTAAGGTGACTACTTTTTCAACTCAAATGGATCTATTACGAAAATATATATATATATATATATATTCGCTTAATTGGTGCAGTGATTTTAAGAAAAATTTAGATAATTTTCAATAGTTTATAAGTGTATGGAAAATATTGAATATTGGTGTTGTTTTACTGTCTCTCAGCCAAGTTCAAATATTAGTTTTGAAGTTTTTGAAAAGGGAATAAATAAAATCGAAAAAACACATGGAACTACAAAGCGATCATCAAAAAACTAAAAATGTTTGAAAATATCGATATATCGGTGACTTTTATCGATATTTTTTTAGAAATATCGATAAAAATATCGTCGTATCGATATATCGGCAACCTCTAATGGGCTCAGGCAGGATTATTTTCAGGGTTAATCAAGTTTTTGTGCAAACCTTAGGTACTAAATAAAATAGCAACTGGATTTTTAATTAAAAGTTAATTAATAGTTCTAGGTTAATCTTCTTTTTCAAATGAGTAGTTTCAAAATTTGTTCTACACTGCACACAACCTCTTTATCGAATTCTCAAAACAAAACCGATTTTCTTGCTTATTTTGCTCTTTAATAAAAAAAAGTGGTGTTCATATATTTACCCGAAATAAGAATAACTGTATTCAAATGTGTATATCAATGTAGAAAAATATATATATATATAAATAAATATATATGATTGATAACTTATATTCCTAAACTTTAAATTTTTTAAGAATCTTTTACACGGGATTTTTTTTTTACAAAATAATTTATGAATATACTTAACTACAAAAACTGAATTCGTTTAAAAATAATTAAGTGTGATCGTATAAATAATAGAAATATATGCCATATATAACATAAGACTAATGCTAGCATGTTTATGTATCAATTTAGAAACATAAAACATAAGAAATTTGATCTTGAGACGCTGAATTAAAAAATGTGTTTGAACTTCAAAGACTCTTGGTTATTTTGAAATTCTAATGAGAAAACAATTCACTTCAAAATGTAAAATATATATATATATATATATATATATATATATATATATATATATATATATATATATATATATATATATATATATATATATATATATATATATATATATATATATATATATATATATATATATATATATTTTACATTTTGAAGTGAATTGTTTTCTCATTAGAATTTCAAAATAACCAAGAGTCTTTGAAGTTCAAACACATTTTTTAATTCAGCGTCTCAAGATCAAATTTCTTATGTTTTATGTTTCTAAATTGATACATAAACATGCTAGCATTAGTCTTATGTTATATATGGCATATATTTCTATTATTTATACGATCACACTTAATTATTTTTAAACGAATTCAGTTTTTGTAGTTAAGTATATTCATAAATTATTTTGTAAAAAAAAAATCCCGTGTAAAAGATTCTTAAAAAATTTAAAGTTTAGGAATATAAGTTATCAATCAAGGCACGTGTATTACTTTTTTGAAAAAACTTGAAATTTGATGAATTTAGGTTAAGATTCTTTCAAAAATGAAAGACTTAAATTTTTTGCAGTGATACATGTATTAATAAACTAAGCTACAGTTTTTTTTTTTTTTTTTTTCCTTTTTTTTTTTTTTTCTTTCCTTAATATGTTGATATTAAATCTTATTCTGAAACACACTGAATTGGAATATATTATACTGTGAACATCACTTTACTCTTTTGCAGTTTCATTAATTGAAGTGAAAAAAGCACACCAACGCCCGAAACATGGCAGAAAGTACAATGAACGCCTTTAATGAATTGGTTCTCTTAACTTAGAAATTGGATGACACGCTCCAGAGATTGAAGCCCTCAAAAAATCAAAAGATAGAAAATAATGAAGCATTCATTGAGTGTTTTCTATTCTTCTTAATAAACTCCCATGGATTTCTGTTTCGTTAGGAGGGGCTGGGGGGGGGGGGGGCAAGGTGGATAAAGAATTTGTTCACACCTTGATTTTTTTCCAAATTAGTAATTGTATTTCCAGCATAAATATTAATGAATTGGTATGGATTAATTTTCCTGTTCAAATGATTAATTTAAAGCCCATATGTGTAACCAATTGTAATAAACAGTTGTCTGGACAATTTAGGGACATGGCAGTATTATTAGTTTTGTATAGTTTCATTGTTTCTAAATTTTGATATTGAAAAAAGTTTAAAATTAAAGCCTTTTTATTATACGACCACAACACTCTTTAGAAGTGGAGTCTAACTTAGTAATTTTGAAATACTTAAAATATTTTTGAAAAATAATTTTTTTTGGGGGGGAGGGAGATTAGGCATAGGCAAAGGACACATTTCTGAAAAGATGTGTCCCGATCTTGGAGTTAGCTGAGATGATTAGAGCGTCGTGCTAATAACGCGAAGGTCGTAGGTTCGATCCCCTCACAGGCATATATCCTTTTGTCAACCAAACGGTATAATGGTTAGCGTGCTAGCTTCTAGACCACTAGGTTGCGGGTTCGAGTCCCGTGTAAGGCATGGGTGTTTGTAAATGTATGTTGACTTGTCAAATGACGAATGCTTCGGCTCATTATGGCCCTCGTGTTGCTGACTGCGTCAGATAATCCGAAAACAACCAACCAAGCCTGATCTTGTAAAGTTTAGGGACCTCTGCTCTAGAGTAATTTGTTTACTAGATAGACATGAGTGCTGATAGAGCGGATGCAATGCGGTTACATGTTACGGATTGGCGTGTCTTCGGATTGTTCAATGACCTCTGTGTGAATTCGCACTCTACAGTGATCGAAATTGTAAAAACCGGTAAATGGCGTTGGAGGGAATGACCTATAAGAACAAAGAAACGTTCATTTGCATAGTGAGATTGTGTTTAATGTGCGAAACGAGAAATTCGCTTAAAATTGATTGAACTAGCTAGTACTGAGGAGTCAAATTGCGTTTGAGGCGGGGAATATTAATCAAATGAGCAAATTACGAACAAAAATAAATTGTTTTGGTTTTCTGCAATTATCGGATCTTTTCCAAACAGTACGGCAACCTTTTCATGGTTTTCTTCAACGGCCATGTATTTTTCTTCACAAAGCTAGTGATGTAACGATATTACGGCAACCCATTGCGTCAGATAGACAAATTTTGCACCGCCGTGTTACGTTCAACATTAACGTTTCAAAGTTGTCAATCATAATTTGTTATTGATCCTATCACTTATTGAATTTTTCAAAATTTAATCAATGCGACCTTAATTGTGAGAGCATGATTTTTGTTCTGGTCTCCTTTGATCCCTTGATCCTTCCCTCAAAACAAAAGAGACTGCTTATACCTACCCCTTTGATCTGCTCTACGAGCACTCTGGTAGAGTGAATTAAGTATAACATATAAACGGGTAGTCTTACGTCGGTTGTCGTATTGTTTGGAAAGGGAGGATGGGAAGAATTTTTAGGATTCTCACATATTTTGAGACTCAAATACAGACTACTTCTCGGGGGGAATCCCAGAACGGTTTTTTTTTCTTTCATAAAATTACTGATATAAAGATGTTACGGCGTCTTATTGCATCAGTCTGCAATTCCACCAACGTAAAAAAATGAAAGAAATACAGACTATTATTCGACTTAAAACAAGCTTTACATTCATCGACTATCTGAAGCTTGTTTTATTCATATTTTAAGAAGGGCGTCCTTTTGGTTCTTTGTTCTATGATTTGTATAATACATGGGCGCTTGGTGCCGAAATTCAGCAGAATTTGTATGCTGCTCCAGAAGGATAACATTCTGCAAGGATAGGATCTTGTATCGTGATCCATCAATTAATTCTCTGTCTTTTATACTTTTGTTGTGATGTCTTTAATAAACCAAGAAAACTATTAAGTTGTAACTTTTTATTTTAGTAATAAGTTCTATAATGAGATGAAGTGGTTGATTACGAAATCTTTTACTCTAACTGTATCGACTGTATTAGACAATTGGTATTTTCAAGAAATTTTTCTTTTGGCAATTATTGTGTGAGGAATTTCCATAATGAGTATTAAGCATTTATTTAAATCTCAGTCGATACAATTAGAGTAAATTAATTTGTAATCAACCATTTCATCTCAGATCATCTCACCAGGAAATTTTTCTTTTGGCAATTATTGTGTGAGGAATTTCCATAATGAGTATTAAGCATTTATTTAAATCTCAGTCGATACAATTAGAGTAAATTAATTTGTAATCAACCATTTCATCTCAGATCATCTCACCAGGAACTGGTAGCCCCCAGGAGCATCATTATGTCATCAACGGAAAACAATGATAAACTCGCTTCAAGACGGAAATGATTAAATTTCATTTAATAGTATTTTAAATATACTTTTTTTCTCTTTTTGAGAAAACCATATTTTATCATTAAACAGCATATGTAATGTATTTATTTATCATTTTTTGTATATTTAGCTGGATTCTATCAGTTTAAGCCAGCTTAAACTAGTTTTTAGGTTATACCATGCCTTCTGCGCATGAGTCATTCTGTTGGCCTCTAAAAGACAGACATTCGTGTTCGGCTTCTTCAAATTTTACCTGTCTAGATGTTAGCTGGCTCTGGCTTTTAGAATAGTAAATAGTTTGGTTGCTTTGAAGACTGAATACTTCTTGAAATTGCGTCTTATACTGGTGTAAGTTATCTACATTTATGCCATTTTATCTATAAAAAAAAGTATTAAATTTTTGTTAAAAAAAAAAAAAAAAAAACTTTCAATAGCTTTTTTATATATATATATAATATATAAATTTAATCGTCAAAATTTTAATTAACTGAATTTTTCCACAATCATGAAGTTGAGCATATGCAAATTTACTTTAAACTTATTACCAGATACAAAATATTCCAGTGTATGAGCATTTTACATTTACAATACTTGTAATGAGAATTCTTTCCAAATATCAGATAATAATTTTTCATCACAAAGAGCTTATTTTTAAGTACAAATAAAATAATTGAGTAAACATCTTAATGATATTGAAATCTTTTATATGATTATCTTCAAAATACTTTGATATGTGCCAAGCAAGATAACATTTCTAAATAGAAAAAGTAAAATTTATTTGCTACATGTAAGTTTTTAAATGTGTAGTAATCTGCGTACAAATAATGAATAACAAATATAATGATCAATACTGCTTTAACAAACATAAAAATATGCATGAAAATAAATATTTGCATTAAACATTTACCTTTTTATGAAAAATATCATATTTAGTTATGACAATTCTTCGTTCAGTAAACATTTACAGGACATAAGCGTAGAATGGCGAAAAAAAATTAAAAAGAAAACAAATGTCTACTTCAGTAACTGACCTGACCTCTATCGGAGCATTTTGCCTTATCCAAAATTTTCTTAAGGTACCAGGTATTATTGCCTGAAGGTAACAAAATATGGTGGAAAAACTGTAGAATTACTTTTTGTTTACTCTAGAAATACTTTTTGCTTACTCTAGACTCTAGAACGAATTAGAAATACTTTTTCGGTGAAATTATTTACTCTCTAAAATGTTTCCGAACTCGGTAGCTCTAAAATTGTATATTTGTTCAAAATACTTTTTAAACTGTGTTAATTTCTGTGAAATTATAGTGTTAAAAGATTACTACTGTTAGAATTAAAATGGATTTGATAGGAACTAATTTATGTCAGTGTAAAACATGTTTTTAAAATCCTGAAAACTTCACTTTAAACTAACCAATTAAATTTTTAATGCAAATTACCGATCAAGCTATAAGAAATAATTGCATCCATCGATATAAATAAACAACTGGATAGACTGCTTAACGCTGGGAAAATGAAGCCGTTGCCAGATGCCGTTGGTGGGATAAAAAATACGGATTGTCGAGGATTGAAAACAAAATTTTAGGTTGTACACAGCAGAAATGTCAATTGTAGACCTTAATTAGTAATAATGTGCAAAAAAATATATACTCTAGCATTTTACAATGTTTTTCGCATTTCCATCCAACTATCAAAGTGAACTGTGAATCTTCCCACCAGCTTCGCAATCCCCGGCGCGTTTTTCTCTTTGCATTGACAATGGAGCAGTCTATCCAGTTGTTTATCTATATCGATGATTGCATCAGTGTGATCTTTGTAATGATCTATTATAATAAATACAAGTTTAGTGACATATCAGTAGACAGAATGCATTTAAAGTTATAAATAAACTACATATTGAGAATTTAAAAACTTTATTACTTAAATTACATCATGTATGACTTTTTTAAACCCTTAAATGCATATTGTTGACAATTGTTTACATTCCTTAAAATTTCATATCTATTTGTGTAGCAATTTTTGCATAATTTTTTCTTTCTTCTTAATTTCAATTTAGAAAAAAGTTAATCATTTCCGCAGGCAACTAGAATCTTTGTCAGTTTATTTCTTTATCTGGGACAATTTTTAAAATTGGGGGCTGAGTACAATTTCATTTCGGAGAGTGTTACGAATTACGATAACTTATATAAAAAGCAATAAAAACACAAGAAAAATTGTTTTCGGAAAGAAACAAGGTAAGAGCAACGGATAGTATTTATATTGTTGCATATACTGATAAATTTATGCAAGAAATTTATATATATATATATATATTATTTCATTTTCAAATTTTATTTATTAGAAATAAAAATTCATGTATTAAAGGGGGTCTGGAACTCAAAATTCTAAAATCTTTTTTTTTTTAGAATTATTTTTCTGAATTTTTTTGCACTAATGTATGTATTTTTGTATTAGTGTATGTATTTCTTATGCACTAAATATTTAAAAAAAATTAAATATCTTCAAAATTTTAATATTTCCTAAATTTGACATATGTAAAAGACTTTTTCCAAAAAATTTCTTCTTTTTTGCATAAAATTACTTCTTACAATTCATATCAAAATTGGTCTTCATTATTTTTCAATGAAATAATTAGAAAAATTAAAAAAAAAAAAAAAAAAAAAAAATTATTATTGTGCAGAAACAGTATAAATCCATAGTATGATAAGCTCCAAAAACTTAAAAAAAAAAAAAAAAGTTATAGAAAAAAACGTAATTCCTGAAGACAAACTAAAGAAATATATATGAAAAATAATTGTGGAAAGTTTCATTGATTTTTACTCAGTAGTTTTTAAGTTATATCAACTTAAACTCAAAAATGTGACAAAAAGCCATCACAAAGAAAAATAGTTTCAAAGTTTCAAGCATGTCTGAGATACAGTTGTCATGTAACAAAAACTTAAATATTTCAAGTTCTGTTAACGATAGACATAAAAATTTTATGCCATTTGATTCACAAATATTTGTATTATTTTTTGCAATAATAAAATAATTTTTGAGAATTTAAAAATTTTTGAGTTCCAGTCCCACTTAAGGGTTAAAGCAGTTTTATGTACTATATGTTAACTCTGATAATGCCTTTCAAAAAATTAAAATAAGAAGTTGGTGACTTGATCATTCTTTATGTATCACTTTTGCGATATATATATATTAATTTAAATTTTGCAAATGGAGTCACCAGTGGGTCATTTACTTTCCTTGTTTCAATCTCCTTGATGTCTGAGAATTTCATTCTGCTTAATTTTAGTTATTTAAGCCGAAAGCTCATCTTTTATAAATTAGCATTATTTCTGGACACATGGGTGGCGTTAGGGGGAAATTGTACCCACCCTTTCGTCTGGATTTTGACCGTTAAGTAAAAAATATTTGAAGTTATCAAATCCCAGCACATGAACAGTATGCAGTTTAAAATAGTGTTGCGTGGATGGGTTCGAAAGATTTGAAGCCAAAGCAGATCAAAACTTACAGAAATTTATTCCAATATAACTCTTCACAGATTCCTTTACAATTCCAGAACTTCTCGCTCTAGTAGACTCAATACAGCTCTTTTCACAACAATAGAGCACAAAACAGCAGTTGAACTTGACACATAACTGCTAAATCACCACAAAAGACAATGCAATACAGTTCACTTTCGGAACTCTCTGAATGCTCACTGAGACTCAGTATCTTAACTCTGTAATTCCAGTCAACTAACTGACTAACTAACTAACTCCACTCATGGCCTGTCTTATATAGGTGAGGCGAATTTTTCGTGAATCTTCAAGAGATAGATATTTGGAGAATTTTCCAGATTGTAGTCGAAAAGTCCTATACATGTACATGGGGACCGAAAATGTCTCCAAATGGTCACCAAGTTTGGCGACATTTGACGATTTCTCGCCAAATTTGGCGATAAAAATTAGTCGCCAAAACCACCGCCAACTTGGCTCTATCTCGCCAATTTGACGAGATTGCCATTACCATAATGTTAAATACCATGCTCCTTGTAAAACTCGCTTCCCAGCGTTATCTCTGTAAAACTCGTTATCAAGCATTAAGACACACATTGCGGGGAGCAAACTAAAGACGAATTATTGTACTGTCTTATGCAAAATGTACATACATTTTTCTATTTACAAAATTAACACCACGAAATATTTACAAATATACAAAAATTCGTAACAATAGATTTTAAGTTACTGAATTAAGCGAAATAAAAGTGCCTAGCTCTTAATATTTCATAAGAGATCATTTGAATCGTTTATTTCAGAAACCACATAAATCACTAATTTTCGAAACTGACTTTTTTTGTACGAATCGATTCCTTAGTGGTAGACGCAAGCTTGTGACATAAAGCTGAAGATTCAGGTTAATTGTTTATTGTTTAAATTGATGGTTGAAAATCGCGTTTAATGCAGAAACCAAGGGAAAACAGTTTTCGTTGATTTCCAAAGAACTAACCTTCAGTGACTTACGTGGTTTCTGATATAAACGATTTAATTAAAATCTAAAAATTCAAGATTAGAACGAAAAAATATCAGTTTGCACTATAAAATTTTCCAAAAAAAAAAGATGTTTTTGAACTAAGATTATTAGGGGAAACCCAAATATAGAAAAACTGGAATATATATATATATATTTATCATGGAGAAATTTTATACTTCTAGGGAACTGCGAACGTTCGATTTTTAAACTTTTACATACCGATCTATAATGTAGTTGTAAGTAAGTTTTTATTTTGATGTTCGTTTTGGCAATTTTGACCGTGTTATAAATGCTAAGGCTTTGAGAAAATTTACTTAGATTTAAACTGTTTATATTTTTGAAATCTTGAATATCAGTTTTATAAATGTAGGGAGAGTTTTTTTTTAGTAAATTATATTAAATGTTCTTACAAAAATTAAAAAATTGGATTTTTTTGTGAAAATTTAGAAATTTCTTGTGAAAGACACAAAACCTCTGTTTAAAATCCTCTGTCAAACGAATTAACAAAATATCTCTCCCTACTTTGATATAATTAATTAGTTTTAAAAGAGAAGTAGTCTTTTTAAAAAGGCGTATATTTGGTCCAAAAAACACTAAAAAACAAAAGTAGTAAAAAATATTAAATTTAAAAAACAAAAAAATTTGTCTATAATTGTTTTAAAAATAGATGTTTTATTTATACCAAAAATTTGGCGCTACACAATATATTAATAAAATTTTTAGTTTTTTGCTTATGGGCCTCCCTAGGCGGTTTTTTTTTTCCGATGCCGAGGTCACTGATTCAGGTTAAAGCATATAACTGAAAGCGTTAAAATCACAAGTAAAAACTGCTCAGGTGAGCAAGAACAAATCTGTTTATTTAAGAAAATTGCTTCGATCGAAATAAAACAATGGTGGGAAAGCGAAGCATTTCCAGACTAACTCAAGAAAAAGAAAAAGGCAAAGAGAAGTCGGTAACTTTTGCCATGCTCTCAGTCAAGCACAGACAGGGAGATTCAAGGTTCTTGGATCTTCATTGTATTTTTTTTTTTTAAAAAAAAAAGGAGGGGGGGGGGGGAGGGGAGAGAGAAAAGTTGAAAAACACACCTAAATAATATAACCAATAATTTTTTTTTTTAAATATAAATCCTTTATATGTATTGTCAATTTTTATATTCATTAATTATTATTTTTTTAATGGTCGTTTTGTATTTCCATGCATTTTTTTCGATTTTCTTTATTCCTTTTTCAAAAACATTAGAACTAAAACTTGGACTTGGCTGAGAGGCAGTTAAAATTGCACCAATGACCAATACTTTGCCCTACATTTCATAACATTTCATAATCATGGGCGCCAACAGGAAGGTTCAAGGGGACCAGGGCCGTCGCTAAGAATTTTGATTGGGGGGGCGTTAGACATACTTTTGCCGACTAAAATCAAGACAAGTACATTGTAAATGTAGAAAATATCCATTAAGGTGTTAATCTATTATTAATTAAATTTTATTAATACATAATTTTTTTAATTAATATATAAATATTTGTTAATTAATGCGCAGTTAATTGTTAATTTCTTTTTCTTTAATTGTGGATTATTTTATTTAATGAGTAATTAATTTTAATTAGTGTTTTTAATATTTTATGGCATTTTATAAATGCGTAATTACTGCCATATTTTAAGTAAATTCCCATCACATTTTAGTAAAGTTCCATCAAATTCATTTAATTTTTCATTTTTGTTTAATAATTAATCCCCCTCTTTCCCGAACAAAGGGGATAATTTTTCGAAGTGCTTTCTGGGGGGGAAGGGAGGCATTTATCACTTGCAGACAAAATACATTCTCACAATCTTGAACCAATTCAGTAACATGAGTAGTACAAAAGCTCCATTTCAATACAATTTATATTTTTAATTTTCAAATTGCAGTTTCGAAGAAATTAATTAAACGTGTAAAAGTGGATGGAAATCGCACTACAACACGGAATAAAATAAATGAAAAATATTGATCAAATAGGTGACTTTAATTTAGAATTGAAAAAAAAAAATTAATAATCAAACAAATTCTGGAAAAATTCGTCTTTGTAAAATCCTGGTAGATTATTGCTATCACACAAAATTACCTACGCGAAACATTGCAATTTTTATAATTGAGACAATGTCAGGGACATATAAGAAACATGCCCTTACACTCCCTCCTACCTTTCGATAAATAAAGTAATGTGGAAAAAGTAGTTCACAAGAACCAAATATATAAGTAGTAAATTATCAACTCGAGCAAAACATTATATACAGCTATTAACTTGCATTAAATTAGGAAGTCAAATTCCCATTTTCGAAAAATCTAAGATTAAACAAAGACTTTTGTCTCCTTATACCTCCTTGTTAGCGATCTACATCTCCCTGCAAATTATCCTGCCGGCGCTCATGGACAATATAATTGCATTTCAAAATACAATAATTATTAAAAACGTTTTGTTAAATAATTTTTTAATACTTTTTAACACGTTTTCCTTACCAAAAAAGAAAAGAGGATTTTACTTTCTCTTGAAAAGTATATTAATAATAAAACTTAATTTTTGTTAGCAATTTAGCCTAGGAATTTACTTCTTAAAAATAGCTACTTCGTGTAAATAGTTTTTATTAAAACTGCTGGATTGAATTTAATGATTTTTTTTTTAGGTTTTTCAGCAATAATTTCTGCAAATATTATTCGTTTTATTAATAATAATCATTTGTTCCAGAAGGAAAGTATAATGCTAATTTTCTCTAAGCAGGATTAAAAATGAAATGTATTACTTTAGCATTAAACCAAACTATAATATTATTTATATGTAAAAAAAAAAAAAAAAAAAAAAAAAAAAATAATAATAATAATAATATATATGAACATCTATCCTAATATCCAACTTTTACAAAGTAAATTATTCTCAACTAACTCACTACCCTTATGAACTTCGAATTTAGCTACAAAATATTCAGATCTATAAAAAAGCAAACCATAATTTTCGGCACAAAAATCCAAACTAAGTAAAAAATAATACCAGCAGAGTTTTTTTTTGGGGGGGGGGGGGGGTCTTATTCAAATCGCCACTGTTATCATCTTGAGGAAGGAGAAGTTGCATATATGATTTTCTAAAGAAGAGAAACGTCATAGTCAACATGAGATTTCTAAAAAAACTCCCATTTCCGTTTCTCACCTTTAAAGGTTTTGATCCTAATGTGAGATCTACTGATCCAATATGAAATATTTTTAAAGGTATTTTGACTAATCTAACTTACCTGAAACACGATGCTATTCCGATGTTTAGTGTATTAAGCGGTGAAATCGAGGATAAACGTGAAAGCGTACTCACTACTTCTAATTGACTGAAACCTGGTTGTACGTCGGACAATGTCAGGCAGCAGCTATTTGACTACAGGAAACGTCAAGACATTTAGATAGTATAATAACAAACCTTTCAATAATTTTCCAATAATTTTTTTGTTGCAATAAATACGACATTGCCTTCCAATTTATGTGACATGCATTATTTCGGTAATACATTTGTAGTGGTCTCGTGTACAAATGACAGATACAACACCTAGGCACTAGTTGTCACTTTTGTCTAAAGGTTAGAGCGCCTTTCTTCTGATCTAGGAGTCCCGGGTTCGATTCCTTATTATCACACACCGCTACATTGGTGACCCGAATATTCGAACACATCAGTGGCACCATCTACTGCACGATCTCCACACTACCACCTCAGCATCTCTGACGACTCACTTCCACTGCCACTCCAACTCTCACATAAGAAACTCAATCGTTCACCCCTTCGCAATTCACTGGGAAGGGGCTATGTGGTGGTCTCGTGTACAAATGACAGATACAACACCTAGGCATTAGTGATCACTTTTGCCTAGTGGTTAGCGCACATGTCTTCTGATCTAGGAGTCCCGTGTTCTACTCTCCATTAACGCACACAGTTACACATTTTTAATAAATGAAGTACTATATAACATCATTTATAGAGTTCTACTTGACATTAATTGCAATAATTTGGCAAAATGTAATAAAAATATTTTTCAACATAGTTGTACTCTACTTCCATTTCACTCAACTTCTCGTGTTCATAATAAGTAAAAATAAACCTCGTTGAATAACCTTAAAAAAATGCATTTTTTTATTTTTATCTTTATAAAAAAAATAAGCAAGTTTTATTCGAAATTGAAACTTCTCGCTAGACCAGTGGTGTACGTAAAGTATGTATTTGATAAAAGAGGGCTCATTTTCCGGATGTTAAAATTTAGATGTTGTGAAATTTTCTGTAAGACTTTCAATTCATATGACGTACAATGCACACTTTATGTAAATGACGTTTAATGGGCATATCATGGTTTTTGAGTCGTTACCTGACGTACTAAAAATATGTCACCTACTGTAACACATCAAAGTTATCTATTAATTGGAAGAATAAGTAATTACTGTCAGTTTCTTCCTGAGAATATAGTGTGTACTTATCAGGTGACTGAATTTAAAAACTTACGACTTGACGATTTATACAATTAAATGTACTGATTTGAAATTGAAATTAAATTATTCATTCTGTAGAGAATTTGTGGAAATTGATACTTGTGCAATAGTACGGGGTACGGGAGATATGTTCATATTTAATTTTATTTAGAAGCTGTCATTGACGATATCAACTTAAGTGTTCCAGCAAAAAAGGATTTACTTATTTCAATTTAAAATTGACGACCGCCAACTTGAACTGAATTGTGATCTGGATTTTTTAATACTATCAACGATTTTAATTATTTATATTTTTTTCTATTCAATATGTTTTAAAACATCCATCAATTGGTACTTTTAAAAGAATTGATAAAATTTCGGAAATTTGCCGAGTGCCGTCTTTCTTTTCTAAAAACTTTGGCGGGGTGAGATAATGAAGATTTCTATGATTTGTGTTCGCAAGATACTTATTATATTTGCGTATACAGTCCATCAATGTAGGCGGTGGAAAAGACACCGACTCCCTTATAATAGACTTCTAGTGTAAAAATGCTGATTCGTGAAACACGGGTCGGTATTCTTAATATTTCAGTTCGAAATTTTTTTTGTTTTATTATTATTCAATTCGATTTTATTGTAGATCGACTTTCAAAATAGGGCAGTATAAAATTTCGAAAATTTGCCGACTGTTCAACTTTCTAAAACTTGGGGGGGGGGGAGGCGAGACGCCCCCTACGCCCCCCGTTCGCGTCGTCCCTGAAGGGGACGCACCTCCCTGGATTTTGAAAATTAAAATAAAATTGGAACAAACGTGTTATATATATATATATATATATATATATATATATATATATATATATATATATATATATATATATATGCATTCATCCCTCTGTTAATTTTTTTAGTTATTTACATTGTAAAAATATTATGATAAATATTCAAAGTTGCCATTAAAAGCTATTGAAAATTATCTAAATTTTTCTTAAAATTATTGCACCAATTAAGCGATAATATAACTTTTTCTTTTGTAATAGATCCATTCCAGTTCGAAAAGTAGTCACCTTACAAAAAGAATGAAAAGTAGTAATTTGTTCTGAAAAATTTCGTTTCTGGGAAAATTGAAAATCAAATAAAAAAAAAATCATGTATCTATACACCGATATTTCATCGATATTTTTTTTTATGCAACGGTATAGTTATCGATATTTATTTTGATCGATATTTTCCACCTCTACAGTTTATATTAGATCTAAGTAGGCCAAAAATAATGTAAAATAATTTTTTGATGTTATGAGAATTACAAATCCGTTATTAATTTAAAATGCTTTCTACCTAATACCTATTTTTGTGCATTACGTTAGGCTTACACTCTGAATTAAATTCGTTCTGGTAAGTTCAAAACATATTTTCCTGGCAATATGTTGTATTACTAAGCTTTTATAATTCATTCATTCATAAGAAAACATTGAGATGTTGGGGGGTCTTAGGGAAGAAGAAGCGGGAGGGGGGGGGGGAGAGGAAGGGGGCTGACACTAAAAACCTTTCCTTTGTTCAAGCGAATGCTTCCCTAATTCTCCTGTTTATATTGTTGCTACATTATTTTATAAAAGACGTATGAAGTTGAAGTTCAAACACAATAATTGCTATTTTGAACCAATATGTATGGAAAGTACTCATTTGCATCGCCAGGAATATTTGCAGGGGTGTGCAAGATAGGATTTTTATCAAAATCATTAATATTTTAGAAATGGTAATCAATAATTATGCATTACAAATTATACTTTTTGAGAATAGTTAAAAAAATGCATGGTATATATTTTTGAAAGCCAGCCCTGTTAAAAATAAAAAATATATATATAAATTAGTACAAATATTAAAAAATCTATTTCTAACGAATTATCATCCAACAAGATCTCACGACACGCAACATGTGTTTAGAACAGAGAAACACGAAGATGAAAAAATGCAGAAGAGTAACATTTCATATCATCCAAGTTTCAGAAATAATAATAATAATAATAATAAAAATCAAAATGCAAAAATGCGGATACAAAGGCAGTTTTGGATACGTTTAATTCATTCCTAAAAAAGAATTACAAGATGGTACATCTGATGACTTAAAAAGCAAAACATTTTCCTAGATTTCTGAGAACTACACAAGAAAGGATTATAGAATAAAAGGAATAAATACTTTTGCTCAGCCTCTAGCAATCCTAGACAACAGGCGCCAGAAAATTGTTACGCAAGTAACTAACACAACATAGAAAGGAAACAAATGACTAAAATAATAATAATAATAAAAAAAGTTATCATTGTAACATAAAAACATAAACGGCATATGTGCTTTTTTTACTTTGGAACTTACACCTTTTCCCCCATTATTATATTTTTTTTTTTTTTTTTTTTTTTTTTTTTAAATTTTCCAAGAGCCATGAAAGTATTAATGAATATAATCTCGAATCTTTGATTTCAGTGTGCACAGCAATCAAGTTTTATTTTACTTCGGAACATGACTGCTGGTTTTGGACAAGTGCAAAGACTTCATTTTTTGCACTGCCATTTCTATTCTTTCTTTTTAAGCAGTCAAGGAAGATAGTATAAATTTCAGTATCGTTAGGGTCATTTAAAAATAATAGATCTAGTTTTTGAAAAAACAAATTGTTCTGCCACAATTGAAAATCGGAAATTGTGGTTTTCATTGAAAACTCACTATCTAAAGTATAAAATTATTTTTCACGTATTTTTCTTTTTCGTTGAATTCTATTATATATCATTGTACGTGAGACATTTTAGAAAGTTCTTTTTTTTCCCCCTTAAAGTATGTTCTGAACACTTTTGTTTTGATAAATTAAATATACTAGAACTCATTTAATTTGAAGTCTCAGTTTATTGACAATTGATGACTCCTAAAAGTTAATAAAACGCATGTGGAAAAGGTGCTTCTACTAAATTCTAATTCAATGAGCTATATTTCACATTTTTTCAGCAAATAAAAATCTTTTTTTTTTTTGTTTTTTTTTTTGTGATAAGCTATTTTATTTAATAAGTAAATCTTAAAAGGTGATTAAAATAATAATGTGGTAATCATTAGGTGAAAATAATAATGGTTCTACCAAATTAAATACAGTTTTAAGCCAGCATAAAGTAAAACATTGAATATCCCTTGTAGAAACATGATATTTCTATGAAACTTAAAAGATTTTTTAAAAGCTTTTACAAGAGTTTAAGAAGTTGTGTCAACACTGTAAAGGATGGTTGATCAACTCACAAAATAACGCCTATCACTTTACAGTTCTGACAATGAAAACAAATAGTTAAAAAAAAAAAAAAAAAAAAAACTGGATAAATTTAAATTTTTTTTAAAAAAAAGTTCTGTTTGTAAAGTAAATTTTAAAATAGATAATTAAAAAAAAAAAAAAAAAAAAAAAAAAAAAATTAACATTTTTAAGGTTTATAAATTTTAAAGTTTCAGCCAAGAGATTTATGTACATTAGAAAAATATCCATGTAATTATTAATCGACTTCTCCGGGATAACTTTCTTTAAAATATTTCCACAAATGAACCATATTTATTTTTATCAGAAGGTGTATAAAATGGAACACTAAAATTGTGTTCTAAAATTTCAAAAGCAACCATAAAACTAAATTAGCATAATGATTGCTGCAAATTTTTATTTTTTTATTTATAAAGTAAACTATAATAATGTATTATTTTAAAATTTGAAAATTACAACACTATCAAAACAATTTTAAAATAAAATAAATGGTATTATTACACCTTTTTAAGCATATTTTACTATTTCTATGTCAAGAGCAAAAAAAAGTACTTAATTTCGTACGAAAACAAACTAATCAATAGAAAAAAAAATTATCTTAGAAAAAAAAACTTAAAAAGTTAACCGAACACAAGCTTTGAGTCATTTACACAAACACTACTGATGGAATGAACTGCCATCTAGTAGTACTTTCTTGAAATGAAAACATGAGTGGTAATATTATATTGTATAAGAAAAAGCTAATCTTTTCAGGAACTTTTGTAGTAGATTACAGGGGCAATACCAAAGTTTTTTTTGCGCAACAACAAATTGGAATCATTAATCAATGACTATTTTATCTTGTTCGAAAGTAAAAGTCAAATATCTAATTTCACAGAGTAACATAAGGCCTTAACCCATAGAGCAGCTGTTCCGGATTATCTTGCTCTTTTAACCCCAGTTTTTCCAGCCTTACACAACATTTTTAAATTTATAAATAAAATTTATAATTAAGTTTTTTTTTACTATTTTTATTAGGATGATAGTTTAAAACCAATTTAAAACAAAATGAATAAAAAACTAAATTGAATTAATTATATATTTGAATCAGAAATATAATTTAGAAATTATTGTAGGGAAAACATCTGTACAATTTCGCCCATTCCCTGCAAGCTCAATGGTTAAATTAGTTATCTTATTTTACAGTTTGTAGAAAAATTTATATAAAATGAAATCGATTTATAAGTTTGAATCAGATCTTCAGTATACATTGTCATCATGTTCTGCCATCTAGTGGGAGCTAGATGAAACGCAAGATAAATTTATTGACGATTAAAAAAGTGTTAAGCTTTTGGATGAAAAAAAAAAAAAAAAATGAATAATTATGCTAGGAATTTTACAAATTTCATTTGATTTACTTAGCGATCCGAAGATTTTACGAAAGCAATGTTTAATTTTTATAAGAGTTGAAGGAATAATTTTGCTTTTTTATAACGATAAAGATAATAGATTAAACTATTTTGGTGACGGACTTGTTAATAGTAAAATAATTTATTAATACTTCTAAGACCTTTTTTCATTGATCCGAAGAAAAACAAAATGTTTGAACAAACGAAGCATGCATTTTGTTTTTAAGATAAAACAAAAAACTTAAATTCCACACAAATTCACATAAATTTTATATTTTCATTTATAATTTATAAGAACAATAAATTTTGACTTAATCGTATTCACATCCACAATATACTCTCTCACTACACTCTGCCATCTAGTGGTTGTTTTTGAAACGGAAATTTATAAAGCAATTTTATGTACATATCAAAAAGATGAAATCTTTGAGCGAAAAAATATAATGGTAGTATATTTTCGGTAAGATTTTCGAAAAATATATATATTTTTTTTAAACTTAAGTTTATAATAAAACCTTAGTTAAAAATTAAATTTTAATTCAACAGATACAGTTTTAAAGAATAACATAAAAAAAATAAAAAAAAAAAAAAAAAATTACAATATTCAAGTAAATATTCTGCAGAAGTTTATGCCAAACTACTTTGTCCTTTGCTAGATAAAATACCATCGATCGAAATCTGACAAAAGGCATAAAATTATTTTCAGTACCAAATCATTCCATTCCATATATCATTGGGACAATGGAAGCAATGGGAATAATGTTCAACATTATGTTAAGGGAATTCAAGGAATCAAAATTCTAAAATCTTTCTTTTTAGAATAATTTTTCTGAAATTTTTTATTCAGCAATGTATGATGCTTTAAAATTTAAAAAACTATTTCAAATTTAAAAAATATTTGTTTTTAATAACTTCAAATTTTTGATATTTCCTAAATTTGATATATCTAAAAAACTTTTTTAAAAATCTCTTCATTTTGCATTAAATTACCTTTTATAATTCATATTAAAATAGTCTTCATGATTTTCCAATAAAGTAATTAGAAAAATTCAAAAATTCAAAAAAAAAAAAAAAAAAAAAAAAAAAAAATTGCAAAAACTGTATAAAATCCATAGTATGTTAAGCTGCGAGCACTTTTAAAAAAAGAAAAAAAGTTTAAAAAACATAATTCATGAACACAAACTAAAGAAATATGTATCAAAAATATTTGTTGATTTTTAAGCAATAGTTTTTAAGTTATATCAACTTAAACTCAAAATGGTACAAAAAGCCATCACCGAGAGAAACAGTTTTGAAGTTTCAAGATAGCATGTCTGAGATACAGTTGTCATGTTTCAAAAACTTCAATATTTCAAGTTCTACTAATGACAGAAACAAAAAATTTTGCCATTTTATTCAAAAATATGTGTATTATATTTTACAATAATAAAATATTTTTTGAGAATTTTAAAAATGAGGAGTCCTAAACCCCCTTAATATTTAAACAATTATGCGTAGTAATAAGATTAAAAAAAAAAAAGTAGATTCCTCTTAAAAGCTGAGGTAATGCTCATCTGAGTTATTATTTAGAGAAACTCTAAGTAAAATTCTAAAAACTGTAACAAACACAAAATCTGGGATTAAAAATATTTTTGCAAACATTTATCATCAATTATTATCACAGTGATTCATTAAAAATAAACTTCGTCTAATAAATTTTTATCATGCTTTTTTTTTCTTCTGGTAAGCAACTTTATAAGTTTGACTAACACTTTCAAGACTTCATTATTTTGAAAAATGTGTAGCTTATTGTTATGGATGTTTTTGGAAAACCTGTAAATTTTAGAATAAGTAACGTAGGTTATATCAATTTTAATTTTGAGAGTTAATCTCCAATTCATGTGTTAAAATTTAAATTTGTACACCCTTGCTGTACTTTATCAAGAATGTAATAGAAATAATTGGTGTGTGGATAAACTCCGAAATGAATTAACCTAGAATATTAAAATCTAAAGATAATATTCTAATGCAAAACGTATGCAGCGTTACAGATTTCCAGAATACATAACATGTGTGTTTTTTAGAACCTGCTGATATCTACGTATAAGTAAATTGTATCGACTGAACATATCCTTATATATTTTCTCAAAAATGACTTAGCTCAATATTCTTACAGAAATTTAACTATAAAGGAAAAAAGTTTCACGGTATGAGCCAATGTAAGCACTCATAAAGGGAAGTCATAAAGGGCACTGTCATAAAGGGAAGTTCAAAACAAACACAGAAATTTATTCCCGGCTGAATAGAAAGTCATTCTGCTTCATAATGGCCAATTCCCGTATTTAAAAAAGAATATATATATATATATATATATATATATATATATATATATATATATATATATATATATATATATATATATATATATATATATATATATATTCGATTCTAAATGTCTCAAAATAACCATTAACACAAAAATTTCTATTCTCCACGTGTTTTTTTTTTTTTTAATGTGCATTTTAAGTTTGCCTGTCAGATTTTTGAGGGAAAACGGACCTTTTTTTTTGGCGATTCCATTGTGACGTCATCGTTTCCTAAATATCTCCATAGGTCACGAGACGGTTGCGGCTGTTAAAACATTGTTGTCATGGAAATTTCAAATACTTTTCATCTCGTCATATTGTTTTCATATTATTTGATTGATTTTTTTCTTAAAATGTCTAACATTTTCAAAAGCACAACCATAACAACTCCTGACAAAATTTTCATTTAATACCACGGAACAAAAATACTCGAAAAAAGTGGTGCCAAGGGATGAAGAAGGACATTGAAAAGTATATGTCACTGTCGACAAAGACTGTACTTTATGTTTGTGAAGATCACTTTGAAATAAGTTATATTTATGATAATTTTTATATCAGGAAAATTAAAGAATGTTTGCCTTTTACGTTTAAAACAAGCTATTTGTTAGGAAAGCTATTCTAAATTTTTGTAAACATCAAGTGCAAAGTAATGGGTTAAAATTGAAAATCCGGTACTGATTCTGCGCCAAGAATTGCTTACATAAAACCATGTCAAATTATGTTCACTTGTCATTAAAAAAAAAAAAAAATTGGCGGGCCAGCCATTTTTTGGCAAAAATTACCTTGTCGCAGAATCCGTACCGGACTTGATGTTGACAACGGCCCCTTTAACGAAAAAGTACCGATATTTTCCCACCAAACTTTTTATTCGAAGCACAACAAGGGCGATTCCACGGGAGACGATTTTTGACATAAATTTTTAAATCACAGTATTTGTTTCTTTTTATTATACCAGTATAAAGAGAAAGATATAAATTTAATAATAAAATTACTTTTAAGAACTTAAGTTATTATTTGAATTTTTTGGCGCGCTCAGAAATGGTGGCGCCTGAAGACTTGATGCAAACCATTCATCGACACTTGATAATTTTTCCACGAAATCGCTACTACCGGTGGTTTGAGGTTATATTTCACTGATAAATATTGAAGTTATAACATTTGTTTATTGCCTTATATAAAAAAAACTAAATATTTATTATTATTTTTTTAACAATATTAATTAAATAAGAAACCACTGTTGGTCATTTCCACCTGCGATATAAAAGAAATGAAACTTTGTTTTCTTAAAGAAATAAATTGGTAATTTTTTGGAACTCTGCGAAGTCGCAATAGAAGGTATGTTGTCATTTTAATTAAAATTAACGTTGACTAAAATGAGTTGCACCCGCGATCAAAATATTGGAATCGCGGGTGTAACAGTTATGACTCTTACGATTACATTGTTATTTGTTATATATTTTACATTTATTAAGTTTTTGATAACTTCAAATCTTATTTATAATTACTGATTCCTATTTAATAAGAGTTTATTGTTAATTTTTTACTTTTTTTGTGTAAATAGATCAAATGAAATGGCAGAACAACAGCAAAAGGAGACTGCTTCTCAAAAATATAGGCGAAAACTATTATTGTTAACAACGGTGAAGAATTTTATGATCTGGCTCGTCGCCTTTCTCCAAAAATTTCTTTTATATTTGTATCCCAAAAACAAATTGAAAAAGGAAAAACCATGTTAGATGATAGGTGGAAAGGACTAAAAAATATACCAGCCATTCAATCAAAACATTTTTTTTTTCAATTTGAGGAGGGTAAGAGCATTTGTGTTGCACAAACGTCGAAGTCTAATTTGAAAAGCAAATTAGTTTTGACAAATCTACTAAAAAAAAACGTGGAAAAGTTACAAAAAAAGTTACGAAAAAGTTACGCGTTTCTGATGTTTACAGCGATTCTGAAGATGAACCTTAAGGCTGATAAATCGCAGACTATTCCAAAAAAATAATTTATTTAAGTTACATAGAAAAGTGCTAATTAATGATACAGCATCTATGATCTCATATCTTTAATTTAAAGTTACATGGAAATGTTTATATTCACTACAGTGAGACGTGTTGCACCCGCGATAATTTTACGTTGCACCCGCGACTGGATAAAAAGTGAATAATTTATAATATTTATTTCTTTTAATAATTTTATTTAAATTAATAATCAGTTTGTTTTGTATTCTTTTAAAGAATGTAAAAATAATTTAATAAATATTCCATAAGTAACAGACTTTTTTCATTCTAGCATCATGACCTTTAATGGTGGGCCGATTTCGTTGCACCCGCGATAGCACTTTGGACCTCTCCTGAGTCTATTTATGCATTTTATTAAGTGTTTTTTATATTAATTTTTGTAAAACAGATTACAATGTAATCCTGCGACTAGTCATTTCTTTAAAAAGAGTTTTTATTTTCTTAGTAAGAAGCCTTGATTTTTGTCTAAATGTTGCACCCGCGAGTACGGAATCGCCCACAACAAAAGTTAATTAAAGCAGGGAATCTTGCCTATTGGTTTTTAAGCCACGGGTTTCCGCTGTTACAAAATCCATATTCTTACTGAAATAGACAGCCATCATTGTCGAGTCAATTTTTGGCAAATTGTCCATTTGGCCTCTTACAAAACCACAGGTTCCATTTTTGTAATTAAATAAAAAACAAATACCTACGAAATAGGCGATCAAAATATTAGAGAAACGGCAACTACTAAGTAGAAACCACAGAGTATGTAGCTGACACTTTGTGGTAGAAACCTCACCATAACAAACAGAGAGAAGGTATTACGTCACCGAACCTTTCGGGTTTCTTGACGTCATACTCAAAATCGGCCCGTTTTGAGCGGATCGCAATTTGAGGGTTTTTTGCGCATTTTTTTCTTCTTAATATTTAAATAACTAATTTTTTCAAAGAACTTTTATTGGAATATTTAGAATCAGAAAGAAATTCTTTATAAATATAAATCAATTTCATTTGTCTTTAAAAAATGCGGGAATTGTCCATTGGTTTAATGACAGATCTTTGTCTCATATGTCACTCTCACGCCTATTTTAGAAAGGTTGGTTGGTTGTTTTCAGATTGTCTGGCGCCGTCAGCAACACGAGGGCTATAATGCGCCGAAACATTCGTCATTTGACAAGCCAACATACATTTACAAACACCCAAGCCGTACACGGGTTATTTTAGAAAGGAAAATAAGGGAATTACCGAAAATATCTTTTCAGACAATATAGTTTCCACAAATAAGTGATCTTCTTCGGAATTTGCATGAAATTTTAATTTCAAGAGGTATTCATTCAGAAAGGGGCATCAAATATAACAATTTTTATTATTTTTAAATCTCATAAATTGATTATCTTCTCTGTATTAAAGGAAAGTGAAAATAAGTTGCAAACACGCAATCAAGCAAATAAGTTGTTTTCTTGCAAACCAAAGACGCTTTACCTAAAAAACCTAAATGATTAGCAACCAACAATCCTTTTAAATAATATACATCACAGGCTGAAAGACAGTGCCGTCTATTGACGAAAATATAAACGATTTTTTTATTTGTGAATAAAAGAGTATTTCTGTGAAAACTGCCTTTTCATTCTTTCAACTAATTATGAAAGATTGATTTTTCAAAAGTCAGTTTAGTATTTGTTTGATAGTGGGTGTGTAATGAAATGCCAAACATTTGATCATATCTTCACACAATTCGACATTTCTTGCCTCTCGTTGAAATCCTTGTCATAATTCAATCTCCCTGATTGGTGGAGATATCACTGTGTCACACTTGGCGCCGGAATTCCATTACAGTGCAGCACCGAAATTCCATTACCAACTATGCTGACGTCTGTGAAGGCTTGTCCTTATATCTATTTTACGACGCTCAACCATCTGTCAATGTACTATTCCCGTCTGGATGACTGAATAAATTAACTTTAAGGGAGTTTGTAAAAGCTTGTGATGTGAATTTCTGTTGGATTAATAAAGGAGTTCATAGGAATGTTTTTTAAACATGTTCTATATTTGACAAATTTTTACTTTTTGAATATTCATCACTTTTTTGTGTGTTTATTTTTTAAAAATCTTTTTGCAACATGGAATGTTATCTATGAATACGGAGGTTGTTAGTTTCGACAATTTAGTGAGGTACAAGCAAAATTATAGAAAATAACTTTAAAAAAATGCATGTAGTACACAACCGTTCAAATAAGAATATTTTACAATAGACTTTTTTAATATAAATTCAAAATAATCATGTTACATATTAGGAAGTTAGTTAGAATGGTTTTAGTCGATTAGTGTTTTGAAAAACAAAATGCTTTATTTTTAGCTGACAATTTTTTTTATTTAGTATTGTGTTGCCTGTTTTGGCCTGCACTTTGGTGGTGAACTATTGAGGTTGTGACATAGGTCACATTTTCATTCAACAGTTAAAATTTAACAAATTCGTATCTTGGCGATTTCCAAAACGATCCATCAATAATGTTCAATTAAAAAATTGGAATTACAAATTGAGTGAAATGAAACATATAAATGTGGTGTGGTTGGGAGGCTTTGGACACTACTAATGTAATTTTCAAATCAAAAGGGTTATGGCTAAAGACAGAGAAAGGGTTTTCTTAATTTTTGTAAGTAGCAAATTTCAGGAGCTCAATGTCTCAAATGCCCAGGCCAACGGAGCCTTGTTTATAAATTTGCTGTTTTTTTTATCATTTGAATACAGGTTTGTATAGATATTTACATATTTTGAAGTTACAACTCAATGTTCGTCTCAGTGAAACAATTTGCATTATTTACTAATTAGAGATAAAACTATTTGTTCGAAAAGTAACGTTATTGTTTATGCTTGGAAAATATAATTCCAAAATTGGTATACGGTTTATTACTGTTTTTCCAAGTTAATTAGTGTATTTTTGTAATGGTGGAGTTAATACCTGTTTCGATAATTAATCATAGAAATCAGTTTTGATATAGTTAAAGAGGTATATGACAAAACAATTTAAATTCTGCAATATTAAGAAGATAAGTCTAGATTTTTTAATTAGATCTTTTGCAATTTGGAGAAACTCCTATATAACATTAGCGTATGCGTTTTTTTTTTTTTTTTTTTTTTTTTTTCTTTTTTTTTTTTTTCTTTTTCTTTTTGAAAACTTACAATTTTGTAAAATTTTTAAAAATTCTTTCTTGAATGTACACTTATTATTCAGAGTACATTTCGAAGTACATATTAAAGATCTTACAATAATTCATAATCCTTGGTTGACAATTGCCCCCCACAATCTCAATTTCTCAATACATGCAGCACATGATAAAAGCCCCCTTACAGTTTTTTTCACATGATTAACGCCCGCTTACGGTTTTTTCAAGTTACTTTAAAGTTATTTTTTAATTTTTACTTTATTCTTTTCAATATTGTTGAGTTTTTAATTAAAATACCCATTTACTTTTATATTTGGTCACTAATTTAATAATATGTACTAAAGTTTAAATTTGAGGGACATTTGTCCCCGACACCACTAAACCGTGAGACTAAAGGTCGCGTGCTTAATCAAGGGTTGAATAGTGTCTCTAATTATTAATCATCATTAAAAAACATCATATAATATTTAACAATTTTTATTTTACAAATTCTAGAATACATAATATCCATCCAAAAAATTGATTAAAACCATTAAATTAAAGCAATGTATCTTTTAGACTGTTTGATTGTAGAGAAAGAAAACATATTCTCCTGTCCACAACAGACCATTTTATTTCAGTTCAATTGCAATGATGCCAATTATTACTGGATAAAAAATAACTTGTTCTTCAAACAAATGTATTAAGACAAAAACAATTATATATTTTATACCCATGAAGGCTTCCCGTTTATTTTGTAATTTGTTTGTAGAGTAAATTTTCCATGAATATGTTCATACATAATACGTTCACGTATAATTTGTCATACACTTATTTTTAGGTGCACAAATTAGATTTTTTAATAAAATTTCCTAGTTGTTAAACTATGTTAATTTTACTAGTAAAATATTTTATTTCATATCCAATCTATATTCTTAAACATGTTTCAAAAATATTAATTTTAATTACTTTTCCAAAGATACTAACACTAAATAATTGGAAAAATATTAATAACTAATTTTCAGAAGATATTTACAAAACCAAATTCTCGCTGTGTGGTTAGCGTTCTGGCTTCGTGTGCCAAAGGTGACGGGTTAGGCATGGATTTTCGTTAGGGTTCGGAATCCACATTAAGCTGTACGTCCCGGGCTGGTTAGCCGATATTGTGCACAAGTATAGGTCGTAGAGCACACAAACCATCCAACCTAATCTTCTTTTATGTGAAAAGACATTTTTTCAAATTCAAGGCAAATAGCTTGTAAACAAACACACGCTCATTTTGGCGGGAAAAGCCAAGGAAAGCTATAAGCAATGTGTTATTCTATGTTTTCATAGCAGTTCAAGTTTCATTTCAAAAACATTAATTTTTTTTTTTTTTTTTTTTTTTTGTACACTATTTGATCGTCTGATAGAATCACTGGAAACTCTTGTTTACAAACATTTTAATAGTGTTTCGTTATTTTTTTTTTTTTTATTTTTTTTTTATTTATATGACAGGCCATCATTCTGATTGACTTTAAGTTAGATTTCCAAATTAATTTATTTTTTCTTAATACTTCCGAAATTTTCTTTTTCACTATAATTTTTTTTTTTTTTTTTTTTTTGTAATAAACCTGCGGAGAATTTTTTGTTTTCTGGGGTTGGCGATTTTGAGAGGAGGTAGCGATCTCTACATTAAGTCTGCTCATCAAAATACAATATTTTAATGACAATTACTCAGTATGGAAATTAGTAACTAATATTTGAACTAATTATAAATTAAATTAATTTGAACTAATTTTTAAAATATACTAAGAAATATAAATATCTTTTAAGAATAATAATAAAAAAAAAAAAAAATATTAATATTTGCTAATTTTTAAACGATTCAATTTCATAATCTTCTTTTAGGGGAAACGACATTTAAAATCCAATTCAGATAATTGATAAACAAACAAGTATTTTGGCAAAAAAAGCCTAGACAAGTAATAGCATTGGTTTGTTCTTTGCGAAATAGCTGACTTCACCAAAATATCCGATCTACTGAAAAGGTTTAAAATATTTCGGTAATTAGTAATTAGTTCACTGGATAAGGAACGAGATTGTGCGTTCCAGTAATATTTTTAATTATTCGTCCATCTGTACGTTGTTTTGTTTTTCAAAATATTTTTATTTTGAAGTGTGATTCATATGAATTTAACATCATAAACGTGAGGCAAATTAAAAAGATTTTTCTAATAGTTAGTTTGCGTGAATTCGTGTTTCAATATTTTTTTAATGTGATTTAAATATAGCTTATCACTTTTTATATGATTAATAACTATGCAATAAATGGAGTAGAACTAAAACGGGGACACTATATTGTTTTGTGAAAAAGGTAGTACTATAATACTTATTGTATTTTTAAACGCTCCGATTCGCCCAAGCGAGTTCAATTCAGTTTCCTATTTGCAGTTATCTGCTTTGCATTATTGCCCTGCCCATTAATACACATACGAATCGTACCAATTCGATTTTCTAGTATATTTGCATGACACGCATTGACTTATTAATGAGCATCATATTTTTTAATTTAAAATTTTTTTAATTTAATAGTGGTGTCTTAAATTCCTTAAAAGAGTGTTCTTTCAAAAATAGAATGTGAATAAATGAAAGCAATTTATGTCATTTCATTAAGTCATCTTTTTTTCGTATCTACTTTCCAACTATGAAGGTTTCATAGAAAGTAGTTTTTAAATGCACAGGACTCTAAACTTCTAACATAGCGAGTATTGGAAATGATCCTTATTAGGAGTCTAGGACATCCTATTAAAAAAGCGCTTTTACACATTACTCACCAATAAGAGCGTCGAAATAGCTTGTTAGGATTTGGGTGAATATCAAAAACACCTACACATAAAATTAGAGATGAAGAGAATGGAGACGTGGGAAATGGCCCACAATATTTAAGCATTTTTGCTGACCAAAAGATGATTTTCTAAAATTGGTTCCTGTTAATGAGTGTACGATTAGTTATAGAGTTGACGCATCCAATATCCTGAAAATTTCTGCTTCACAGCACCTATGGTGACCCTTATCAATTTTTGAAATTAGGTATTTCATCCAGTGGACGTTTTTTGTGTGTGTGTTGAACACCAGAGTAATCTTTATAATTCAAAACTAAATTTATAGGCGATTTTACGATTTTTCGATATGAATATTTATAGAAAAAATAATATGAATACTTACACATCATGAAATTACACATATTTTTTTTAATGATCTCTTACAAACTCTCTTACTATTTTTAATCTCTTACAAACAATCATTGCTTTTTAGACGTTTTTAATACATGTCTACACGCAGTAGAAAGTTTTATTTTGCTGTGAAACATTTATTTGATCATGGAAATTACTCGAAAGAAGGGAAAAGAAAAATTAAATACTAATAAAAATAAATACTAATTAAAATTTTTAGAATTTAAACTTGAAACGAAACGTAAATGGTTAACGACACTAAATAAAGAGAATATATTTTTGTAATAGTTAATATGATGGACTAAAGATTGCGCTTAAGGAGCCGATAGCTTTCAGGACGTCCGCCTAATGCATTTGCAAGCGCAAAAAGAGTAAAAAAATGCAGTGTGGAAGAAAATAAATGTATAAAATTCACCGATAAATGATGGGCAATTCATCAAAAACGAACAAAATTTTCACTTCTGTAGTTTTGCATCCATCTTCATTAAGGCAAATCTGAAAAAAGCAATATGAGGTGGTTCCGTAAACAATTAAACTTTTAAAATAACAACATGTTACGTAATTTTGCAAAACAAATTGTGTGTTATTCTCCTGAACTACCTTATAATATGACAACGGTACACTGGTAAATTATGGTAAAAGAAAAAAATCTATTTTAAATAATTTTGTTTCTTTTAACATACCACTTTTTCTTTTTTGCGTATATCCAAGTACATTTTTAAGGGAACTGGCTAATTACAATTTTCAAAATATGGAATTTGTAGTTCTAAAAACATTGCATAAAGGCCACTCACTACACTGAATCGTTTGATACATCACTTTTTAATATAAACCAATTAGAACTATATTATTTTTAATAATTGCAATTACTGATTTTACTTTCGATTTCCATTTTCTGGTTTCGATTTCAATTCAAAGTTTAGTTATTACAATTTTTAATTATTTTTTAATGTTTTTTACATTTATGGAGGTAATTTAACTGTAATTTTTTAATTGTAACTGCAGCTATCTTTTCCGCGTGTAATTAAAAAAAAAAATATATATATATATATTTGAGTAAGGTTAATGATTTCCTTTTCGAAAATTTTCACTGCCTATATTTTTGCATTTATTGATTATTGTAATATTAAAACTGGCGTACATAGGACATTGAAAAAAAGGAAATCCTATCCTAATAAACATAAAAATATTTCAAATGCTGAAAAACGTGCATTCATTAGATGATAAAAGTGAGTGGAGTTCTTCTAAGAAACAGTAAAGTGTGTCTTGGGAACAGTGTGACATGGGAAGAAACTATATGTTATTGAAATTGGCTTATTATCTATCCTACTGGAACTTTTTTGTAAAATATATGTATTGGCATAATAGACATTCTATTGTGGCTGAATCCCAAGCAGAAAAGGTTTGACTTCTAAAATTGCATCACAGTTTTAAGTTGCTTTTTTTACATGTCTGCTTCAACGACAAATAACAAGTGTGATGAAAGTAGTTTATTGTATGCGTTATATTGGCAAATCTAAAAATGTTGTGGATAAATTATGTGGTAATATAAACTTATTATAATGATGGATCAAGCACTTGTAATCTAATTATCCTTCATTTGGGAATTTCCTTTGGACATAACATGCCCCTCTCGGCGACGCTTCGTTAATCGTTGAGCAGCCGAAGTAGAGAGGGCATTTAAATAATCTCAAAAGATAGAAGATAGGGAAAGAAATTAAAAACAGAAGGTTTGTCTGTAATGATAAATGCTACAGAATATAGAGGTGGTGTACATTAAATTTGAAAGACATGTAAGTCAGCGTTTCTCAACCTTTCAGTATTCGCGGCCCAGTTTTCAATCATAATTTTCATCGCTCCCCCGCTTACAATAAAATGTATACAACAATAATGTATATTGAGTATTTTGGATTCTGTTTTTAAATTATTTTTAACTAACTGCCAAAACAAGAGTAAAAGCGAGCCAACGTTGGCGAGAAACCACATCTGGCATTTTGCCAAGCGGGCGGTGAACACAACCGATGCCGTCTCGAGCATGCGCAGAGCAAATGTTTTCTCATAGCAGGAAGGAAAATGTTCGATAACACAAGTTTCAATTCCAGCCAGTCTCATTCGAATCGATCCTTCTATTGCTATTGAATCTATCATGAATGTGTATGTTATATATGTTTTCGTGTTAATTGCAATCCACCATATTACATATTCACGGCAGAAGATTTATTCGGACTCATGGTTAAATTTTTAAGCGGAAGTAAGCGAGCATTAGACGATAGTCAAGCATCAACAAGTACACAGACGAGCGTGGTTCCGAAAATATAATCAAGAAAATATTCTCAAGAATACTTAAATTTTGGGTTTACCAGTACTGAAGTAAATGAAGAAGAAAGGCCCCGGTGTATCATTTGCTCAAAAATATTGGCCACAGATAGCATGAAACTTAATAAACTTAAACGACATTTGGAAACGCTTCATAGAGAGTACGTCAACAAACCCAGAGAATTCTTCAAAATTAAAATCATATAAAAAGCAAAAATAATTTTTTAAAGAAACTTAGTGAATAAAAAAGCTTTAATTGCACCTTACAAAGTTTCATATAAAATAGCTAGATGTAAAAACCCTCACACCGTTGGTGAAGAGCTTATTTTGCCAGCTGCAATTGAGATTGTAGAAACTATGTTTGAAGATAATTTTTCAAAACAATTGCAGTTCACACCTCTTTCAAATGATACAGTTGCTCATCGAATTGGTGATACAGCTGAAGATGTACAGTGTCAGCTTTTCTCGAAGTTGCGTGACAAATTGTTTTCAATACAGGTTGATGAAGCAACAGATAGTAATAAAGATGCTCATTTAATTACATATATTCGATTTTGTAATGATATGTCAGTAATAGAAGAACTACTTTTCTGCAAACCAATAGAACTCCAAACAACAGCGCTCGATTTATTTGCTATTTTAAATGACGTTATGAACGAGGCAAACATAGAATAAAAAAATTGCGTCGGAAAATGCACCGATGGTGCTCGTTCAATGTTCGGAAGATTCCAAGGTATACATGATCCACAACCGAGAAGCTTTGGCTTCGAAAGAAATGAGTCCTGGTCTGAATATTGTGTTAGCTACGGTTGTAACCGTAGTAAATTATATAAAAATGAGACCCGTGAAATCTAGAAACTTTTCCGCACTTAGTAAAGACATGGATTCAGTACATTCAGTGTTACTATTTTATTGCAAGGCAAGGAAATTTTTGCAACATGTTTATGAATTAAGAGAAGAAATCGCCATTTTCCCGGAAGAAGAAAACAGATAGGAAGACGAGAATTTTCGCGATGGCATATTTGTGATGAAATTGAGCTACTTGGTTGACATATTCGAGAATTAAATGACTTGAATCTTCAACTCCAAGGAGCAAATACACATAAGTTGGATACGAGTGATAAAGTTAATGCTTTTTGTATAAAATTGGAATTATGGAGCAGAAATTTAAAGCAAAAAAAACTAACAATGTTTGCATATGAGGATGATTGTACTAAAACTTACAAGGCTGAAGAAGAACATGTCAAAGTTGTTTTTGTAAAAAAAAAATCATTTAGCCATGCTGGAAAAGAATTACAAGTATTTTCTTGCTGACGACAAACTGATAAACAAGTTAGGAGTGGGTGAGGGATCAATTTTATTAGACTCTCGAAGGACTGTCGATTGACGAGGAAGAAAAATTCATAGACTTCACGGCAAGTGGCAAAACCAAAAGACAAATTAGTAATAAATCACTATTTGAATTTTGGGCAGGAGTAGAGGATGATTTTTCTACACTAAAAACAAGAGCATTTCGCATTCTATTACCATTTTAAACATCATACCTTTGTGAAACTGGATTTTCTGCTGTGGCTTCTTTGAAGACAAAATATAGATCTCGGCTAAATATAGAAACAGAACTGAGAGGGCTAATTCTAATATTAAGCATTCCTTCGAAAAACTTTGCTCTTCAAGACTGGCCCAAGGAAGTCACTAATAATTATTAAATTTGTTTTAAATTTAGTATGTTTTTATTAAGTCAGTTTTGATTTCCTAAGTTGTTTCACGTTATTTGTTAAATAGGTCAAAATGTATTTCGTTTTCTATATGTATGTGTGCTTTCCTTTTAGTCAGTTAATCAATTTTTTAAAATAATATTTTCTCTTTGATATTCTCGCGCCTCCCCTCTAGTGTGCTGGCGCCCCTCTAGGTGGGCGCGCCCCACAGGTTGAGGATCGCTGATGTAAGTAATTAAAGTTTTTTTTAGTTTACTTGTGTTTCTCAAAAGGTTGGTTTCCAAATTTTGTTACGCTCGTATTAAAAATTATGCAAGATATACAGTTGAAATTTATTATGTAGATTAAATAACACACAAGGTACATACTAAAAAAAAAAAAAAAAAAAAAAAAAAAAAATGTATATTTTGAGAATGTGACGTGGTTTTAACATATCTCAGTCACTGAAACGCTTCGTTAATCGTTGAGTAGCCAAAGCAGAGAGGGCATTTAAGAAACCTCAGAAAATGTAAGAAAGGGGAAAAAAATTTAAAATATGTAGGTATTAGAAGTATCTGTTATAGTGGATGCTTCAAATATAGAGGTGGAGTACATTAAATTTGAAAAGCATGTAAGTTATTCAGACTTTTTCTGTGTTTTCGCGTTTTCTCAAAACGTCGATTTTCTAACTTTTGGTATGCTCGTTTAAAAAACTATGCAAGAATTAAAACTTTTCATAGTGAATAAAATTTATATCAATTACATATTAAAGCAAAAAAAAATATTAAAATATACGTAATTTATTTTTTAAATTATTAATTATTACTTTAAAAAATTGCACATTTTCATAAGTTCAACAAATAACTGTATAAATTTATATATATATATATATATATATATATATATATATATATATATATATATATATATATATATATATATATATATATATATATATATATATATATATATATATATATATATATATATATATATATATATATATATATATATATATATATATATATATATATATATATATATATATATATATATATATATATATATATATATATATATATAATTTTCTAAAACATGATATTTAGTGCATTATATAGAGATTTCTAAGCAATTTAAAGCACAATTTTTTTTTTCATTCTAGTTTTATGATTTTTTTACGAGTGTAGTTTTAAATAAGTGATGATATGCTGTGAGAAAAAAAAAAATACTTCTCAATATATATATATTTTTTTATTCCGAACCGTTTTCCCCTTCTTCGATTTTCACGCCATATTATGAACAGTGGATCTTTTACATCTTTTGGATTGGTTGGTTCGTTTTTTTTCGTCAGCAACACGAGGGCTATAATGCGCCGAAACGTTCGTCATTAGATAAGCCAACATACATTTATAAACACCCATGTTTAACACGGGAATCGAACCTGCAACCTCGCGGTCTAGAAGCTAGCACGCTAACCATTGCACCGTTTGGTCGGCTACATCTTTTGGAAACTTTAATTGTAGACACTGTGTTAGGAAAATATTTTGGAAGTATTAAGTGAAGAAGATTATAATTTTTTTACTTTAATTTGTACGTGGGTTAGTGGCGGATTTTAACAGCCACACCAAAAGAAAGTCTGAAGTAGACACAGATTTATAGATGCATACCATCTTTCAAACTTCGTTTGTTCCCTTGAACTTAATTTTAAGACACACTAACCTTTAACTGCTGTGGTTGGATGGTTTGAGGTTTTTGGCGCAAGGGAAATACATGGTCCATACCTGCGCCAAACAAATTTGTGAACATCAGTTTAAAGTTTAAGAAACATAGTATCAGAAAAATTAATATAAAAGTCAAAGATGAGATATTTTAGGGGGTGGAAGCATTCCACAAAATATGACTCGCGGTCTGTCAGACAGCTTACAGCAGTTAAAGGTTAACAAAAAAATAATTTAACAAAATATAATCTGGCCCAACATTAGCCTCGACACGCTTCAAACCAATAAAGAAGTCCGACGCAATTCTTCACCAACCCCAAAATCATTCCAACCTTCGCCTTTTTTCTCCATCTGAGGCATTCAACCAATCTGGAAAAAAAAATAAAATTGCGCCATATTCCCATATAATCATCTTCTTCACTTCACCCCAATACATTTAATGTGAATCTTCCCAGCACAACTACTCCAAAATTGAAATATAAACTTGCCTAAAAAAAGAAATTGGTACTGAAGTAGAACAAATTAGGAATACATCAACGTGAAAATCATGATGAAATTTAAAATACCGCCATGAAAAGGCACAAAGAACGGTTATATTGCCAAAAGTTATCCCAATACGAAATTTCTGTCATTATTATCTTATAACAGTTATATCTACTTTTACTTAAAGATATGTCAATATTAACTGCTACAAATCAGACACGTTAATCCATTCAGACAAGTTATTCGAGAAATAACGAATAATGGTAGGATCGAAATATCAAAAATATATCAGAATCACGGTGTGATCCTTATATCAAGGGTAGGATCGAAATATCGGAAATATAGCAGAATCATGGGATCGTTTATATCAAGATAAATTTTTTTTTTTCTCAATCACCGTTATAAATTTCATCACATTTACAGACATGCAGCGCCATCTATTGCATATAAAAAAATTCAATAACTATTAACGTGGAAATTAGCTGTTAGTTCGCATGAATTCAAGTATCAATATTTTTTAACTGTTATTAAAATATCGCTCATCCCTACTACAAATTGAAGGAAATTTTGAATTAAATGATTAAGGCTGTTATCGACACGCCACCTACATTTTGAATCTCAATGTTAAAGTATAGGAGATTTTCATATAAATAATCACAACACTGTGCTAAAATTTTTAAAAATATTCGAATTATTTTTTCACCATAAAAAAATTCGAAATGTTTTTTAAGGTGATGCGTAATGATGGCTTAGTATTTTATTGAGAAGTATTTTTTAAATATTTTCAAAAAATTCAATCTTTTCAAGTTGAAGTTCAAATGCTAATAAAAATTCTTTACAACACCAAAAATAAAAAAATAAAAGTAGCAATCTGTAGAATTATTCATTTTCTTTCAAATGGTCTAAAATTTATAATTTTAAGAATTGTATTTAAACGGCTACAATTTAATTACTCTAAATTTTATGATTTTCTTGAATGCGCGCATGAATACATCGTAGGTGACAGTGATTTATAATGGCTTCAGTTGTAAGAAAAGTATAAACATAATGAGGTTTGTTTTGTCTTTTTCATTCATGGAACGAGAGGCACAATTTGGGGTTATTTTTTTTTCCTTCTTTTTTTCTTATTGCATTTTTAGGCCGACACGAAGTGTTCAATGTTTACAAGTACATTTAATATTTCTTCAACGCTACGATTTCTACTACGCTCTACGCTTGGGATGGAGTTTAGTTATTCTTTTATTTTTTAATTGTTAGCTAGTTGTAAAGAAGTGACTAAATCTAGAGAATACGATATTGGATAATTTTATTTCTGTGATTTTTAGTCAAATAATTTAAACAATATTTTTTAAATCCTTTATATTCACTTCGATTTATTTTGTGTGTGGTTATGTTTGTGGCAGATAAATATGTGGAGAGTTAATTAACCGCCTTGGGCTGTCACCCAATCAAACCGAAACTTTGCAGACAGATTCGTTTTCGGTGAGAATGTATTCTATCAAGTTTTGGGGACTTTCACTAAAAGGACGCTATTACAAACGCTGTTATTGTTGCTTTGTAGGGTTAAGGGCCACTTCATCCAATCGATCTTAAATTTGGCGGATGAATTCGTTATCAATGACATTTTGCTTTCTATCGTTTTGGGTGCTATGGTTTAAAAAGATAGCTTTTACACACGTTTCCATTTTCACTTCGGAGGACTAATTAATCTACTTGCCTTCATCCAATCGAGATAAAACTTGGCTGATGGACACGCTATCAATGACAATGCATTTTCTTAAGTCTTGGAGGCAAAAAGGTGTTAGTTCAATTGCATGGAATGAATGATTTTTTTTTACATTGTGGTCAAACACTATGAAAAGTCGATCTGAGTTCAAAATTATTTTAATTAGTTGCACATAAAAGTTGGCAATCTAAATAAAGGATTAATTTTAAAAACTTTGTTTTTAGGGTAAATTATTACTTTCAATTGCTTATACGTTAACATACTGATGAAAGAATTGCATTCGGTGTAAAAAAAAAAAAATCGATTATTATTAATATTTTTTTTTTTTTTTTTTTTTTTTTTTTTGCAATACCACACGTTTAGCTGAGTTCAAGAAAGTGGTCTAGAAAAGTGTCCGATGTGTTTGTGTGTGTGTACGAGGTCTAAATTTCTCCCGAATGGATTTACCTATGATGTTTAAATTTTGTATACGGGTTAGCGGTGGCCATGGAACCTGATGTCATTAAGGTTTTCGTGAAAATTGCGCATGTGCAAAAGGTAGTTGTTATTGAAAAATTTAAGTTTTTCAACAATTGTCAAAAAACTGATCTTAGCGGTTTCAATCAAGTAAGTGCACTAAATCTCATCCGCCACCTCCAAAATCCCATTAGAATTTCGATTATGGTGTAAACAGATAAAAAGTGAGTTCACAAAGTTCTTTTTCCTTGAGCATCGCCCATCAACGACTGTTTCTCCTCTGTTTCACTTAATCAAAGTCTTACATATTATTTGTTGTAAAAATTTCCATTTAGGCGGTGTTTTTTTTTTTTTTGGGAAGAGGTTGTCAATGAGATAATTATCACCAAATTGAATTTTTTTTTTAAATTAATGAAAAACGGTCAATTGCACCATGGCTGGTATTAAGTGTAATTGAAAGTTGTACGGTGTTCCATAATCCCAGTTTTTAAATCCTTTTACATTAAATTCGATGTCGTTTGTTTGTGGCCGGGAAATTTGCGGATGGCTAAACTCACTTGTTATCATCCAATCAAATTGAAACTTGGTAGTTAGATTCGTTGCCGGTGATAGTGCAAAAAAGAGTTACTCCATAGCAAAGAATCTGTGGTTTCTTAGTAGTGATCAAACCCTAGGAAAACTCGAACTGAGCACAAAATCGCTTAAAAAAGTTGCGATTGCACATAAAAGTTTACAATGCATATTATTAACTTCCATTAAAAAATGTTTGCTGGCTGCCTGTGAATGTTGCAGTCTCTTTCGGTTAACTGCTCATATGTCTGTTCATAAGCTTAAAATTTTAAAAACCAAAAATGAAAGAGCACACGAGTTTAGAATAAGAGTTACGATCTCTCGCACCCAATGTGTGTATTGTTTTTTTGCGAGCTATGTGTTCATTGCACTAAATCAGATTTTAAGTGCAAACACAACTCTACTTGATACAATCTTAAAGAATATACAGTCTCTTTTGAAAGGGAATACACTTTAAAATTATTTTTGCTGCCTCCACTATTTGAAGCCTGTAGCCTTTCTTGTTACTTTTTTTAAAAATTATTATTATTTTCAGCTATAGATTTAAATGTTTTCAATTGCAATGTCAATCTTTTCCGATGTCCTAGCGAAGTGTGGGTGGTGATGTGGTAGGGGGACTTGTGTTTCCCGTATAGCTCCGCCTGCAACAAGGTAAGGCTGTGTTGCGCTGGTTTGTGTCATTTTTAAATTTTTTTTTTTTATCGTGGATCGAACTCTTTCAAAGTGAAAATGTTAATTTTTTGGTGATTTAAGTAATATTAAATGCATTATGTTACTAGTCTACGATGATGTTAGAAATTTCTATGACTGAAACCGCCATAAGATAAAACGTAATAATGAAACTAACAAAAAACCTCGTATATGGAAATAGAGGACATTGTCGTGGCAAAGACCAAAAAAATATGGTCAAGAGTTTCCATATCCTACTGTCAAACGAGTAAACATGATGTTGAAGGCGCATAATTTAAAACGCATCTTTTTTAAGTCTCACTCTTAAATACCAAAGGAGATTTTAGAAGACTTTATCCAAATCCTTCTAGAAGACTAGTAAGTATTGTTTGACATTTCATCCTGCAAGTTTAAGAAAATTTATGAGTGCATTTGTCCCAGGCACTAAAATGTACCAGTCGGAGAATTAACCCGGCAGGACGCGCCCGGGGTCCATATGGACCCCAAGTGATTTTAAAAAGGAATTTCTATTATATGTTTGACCTTGACCAGCTCTGCTTTTCAGTAGTCTACTTTTCCACGACCTTCAACCTCTACCAAGTGTCAAAAATTCCTTAGGGTCATTATTTCATCTTTAACAAAAGGGTTGTCACGTTTGGGGTATGTCTGGACCCCGCGCGACTTCCCGCGTTAACGGAATTAGCTGCATTCATCCGCTGCTACTTTCAGTGTACGGACGTTATTTCTTGGCTTAGCCATGCCGACTCCATACGAAAAAGAGATGGAAAGACTGATAACACTTTTGAATGAGGTTGAAAGTGATGAAGACCCTATTTCTGATGAAGAAGATTGTTCTGATCATGAGAATTTGAGTAACCATGATTCAGAATCAGAACTGGATTTGGATACTGACGTAGAAGAGGATATTTCCAACAAAAAGGATTTTCTTGGAAAAGATAAATGTACATTCTGGAAGAAAGAAAAATTTAAAACTGGTGTTTGAACGCGTGCACACAACATCATTTCGCAACTACCAGGACCAAGATTGGCTGCAAAAAATGTGACAACGCCGAATGAAGCTTGGGAAATTTTTATAGACCGTGAAATTATGGATGAAATAATTATTTGTACAAATATTTACATTAAAAGAATATCATCAAAATTTTCCAGAACGAGAGATGCCAAAGAAACTGACGAATTTGAAATACGAGCGTTGTTTGGACTGTTATATTTGTGTGGTTTGCACAAATCGTCGCACCTGAACGTCCGTGACCTATGGGCTACAGATGGTACAGGAATCGAAATTTTTCCTGCCACTATGTCGTACAAGCGATTTTTATTTATTTTAAGATGCCTGTGGTTTGACAACATCATCACAAGGGAAGAAAGACAAACTTGCTGCTATCAGAAACATTTTTCAAATTTTCATAAAGAAATGTAAAGACTCTTACTGTGTTGGGGAATATGTCCCCATTGACGAAAATTTTTTAGCTTTTCGGGGAAGTTGCGGATTTCGTCGGTATATACCCAACAAGTGTATATATTCAAATAATTAGTAGTATTAAAAATTTCGAAAATTCATAAATATTAGTTTTCTAATCATGCTGACGTTAAATATTATGCAAAAATTAGCATTAACTGATTTACGTAAGTGGGGTCCATTTGGACCCCGCGCGCGCGTCCGTGTTCGTATCTTAGGCGCGCGTTCTCCCGGGTTAAGATTCCTAATCGATCAAAATGGTGGTCGAAGACTTAGATATTGCTATCTATAATAATAAAACAAGCTGTGTGTCTGTCTATCTGTTTCTGGATCTATAGAAACCTACTTAAAATTGGAGTAGAGCTCTGAAATTTTCAGCACAAGTAATTTTGGTCTTCTGATTGGATTTTTGAAAAAACAGAATTTTAAACTTTTATTTAGTTTTTTTTTTAAGTAAATTTCTTTAATTAATATATATTTTACAAAACGATTTCAAATAGGGCTACAGCTTTGAAATTTTCAACATAAGTAGTTGTGGCCATCTAATTGGATTTTTAAAAAACAGAATTTTAAAATTTTATTTGTTTTTTAATTTTTTTTAATTAATTAACAAGTATTTTACATATAAATTTGTAATTGAGCTACAGTTGTGAAATATTCAACACAAGTAGCTTTGGCCTTCTAATTAGACTGACAAAAAGAATGTTAAAATTTTAATTTGTTTTTTAATTACCTTTTTTCACAAAAAGCGACTTTTAATAGGCCTGGAGCTCTGAAAGTTTCAACATAATAAGTTTTGGCTTCTAATTTTTCTTTTCACAAACACGTGTTAAAATAATCTTAAAAGGGTGTTGTATTATTGTATTAACGGGGAATTTTTTTTTTCTCGACAAGGGATAGGCTTCCAATATTAAGGCTTTACGTAGCAAGTAGATTTTAGTGAATGAAGCTAGCTTATGCTTACGCAGCAATGAACCTTTGAGCGAAGGAAGCGAGCTCGATTTTGCGTAGCGATGAAACATCCTGTGGGCGAAGCGTCAAAAACTGGGACCTATACACGAATGACAAGTTTTCGCAACGCGAGACCTCACAGCTAACTAAAATACTGCACATGTTAAAATTTCGTAGCGAAGCATGGGTATTAAACTAGTAATGAATAAAATGAAGAACACTTTGAGAAGGGAAATTCTGAAGTAAAAATCACAGTTTCAGCTTCAAAAAGTAAACATATAGAAGCCTATAATGATTCAACTTTATCTGAATCTAGTCATTTGGACAATGACGATGTACTCCAGGCACATTCTTCAAGAACGTGTATAATAGATATGAAGTATCGGATAGGGCTGGGACAGTTATTGCTTCAGCAGTTCTTCTAACATCCACTTCGAAAATTGTTAAAAATACGTTTCACAGAAAAATCTAGATAGCACGAAAATTGACCGCAGAAAAAAACGAAGTTCTACAAATACCTGCTTTGTACTTCAGGCAAAATGATAAAATTTAAATTATATCAGAAAAGAATGACAAAGTGTATTTATAGAGCATTCTTGGAGAAAATATTTCATTGATTATTAAAGAGCATATTTCTTTATAATGAAACCAAAGTCGATGCTCTTGGGTTATATTACTCCATCATCCAGCACATCTGAATCACTGATTTCTTCCTGGAATTAGAATATCTATGGTGGCATTTAGGTGGGGTGGAACTAACGTGAACGTTGAAAAATTTGGAGGTTTATCCGAGTTTTTTTTATTAAAGGTATTAGCACAGGACAAACATATCGCCTCAACGATTTTAACAGGCATATTTTCTAAGAATTTAGCAAACAAATCTCTAGGTAAAATGTCTTATGGCTAACTCGAGCTAATCAAATTCTATGTGTCTAACTTTCTATGAGGGTTTACGCTTTGGTTTGCAATAAAAACTCACTCTTCTTGTAGCCTGTTCAAACTCATCACTGCAACTATAGGTATTGTATTTGTCCATGTAACTGAAAACTAAAATATATCCAGTAATTCAAAGAAAAAGTTTCCTTGCGCACCCTGTAAATTTATTGACCGCAATGTTGACCGCCTTTAAACCATGAAATGGCAGCCGTCGCATTTTGAAATTCCACTTCATTCATACAAATGAAACTAAAACTGTTTCAACTCCCCACTATTAAAAATTTTAGGCATCAACTTACACAGATCTCGTTGATTGTCAAGAGACTATATCTGATCCACAATTATTGAGATCCATTCCTGATGAAGATATCTAATTGTTTGTTGCTGAAAAAGGCAGAAGGATAACTGTCGTTACACAATATTGTAATACAATATTTGAAAATGCGAGCAAGACTGTGTCAGAAGCTTCAGCCACATAGCGCAAACAAATCTGAGAGAGAAGGCTTCACAAAAAGAAGCAAATGCAGTCGTGAAAAGGCATGCCGAAATTCTATGGCAAGAAGGATTTTCGCGTTATTTGAAATATTATAATAGTAATATAAATGTAATTTTTGTCAACATTTTACTGTAATAAATAAATGTAACTCTTGTAATTTAATTATATATATACTAGCTAAATACCCGTGCTTCGCTACGAAATTTTAACATGTGCAATATTTTAGCTAGCTGTGAGGCCTCGAGTTGCGGAAATCTGTCATTCGTGTATAGGACCCAGTCTTTGGCGCTTCGCTCGCAGGAAGGTTCATCGCTACGCAAAATCGAGCTCGCTTCGTTCGCTGAAAAGTTCATGGACACATAAACACAGGTGTTCAGTAATTTTCTTCATACAGTCCACTAGATGGCGCTATGCGCAATTGTTTTTTTATTTTTTCTTTTCTACTTGAATGTAACCGTCAGTAGAGAGTAGCCATGTGAACTTTCTTGCTACCACCTACCTTTCAAGCTGAGATGACGGTTCAAATAAAATGTACCAGAAACCTGTAAGTAATTCTTTACTGTCTTGTCAAGAGTACCATACGAAACAGAACGAGTTAATTAAGTATAAACAACAGGCTTATTTCACTCGTTAAAAGGTTAATTACTGTGCAAGCATAGGCTCGCTTCTTTCGCTGAAAGGTTCATTGCTGCGTAAGCATAAGCTCGCTTCAATAACTAAAATATAATTGCTACGTAAAGCCTTAATATTAGAAGCCTCTCCTTTGTCAAGAAAAAAATTCCCCTTTAATACAATAGTACAGCACCCCTTTAAGATTATTATAACACAAGTTAGTGGAAAGCCAAATTAGAAGGCCAAAACGGCCTATGTTGAAACTTTCAGAGCTCTATACTAAACTTCAACTTAACTAGACATCACTTAGACGATAGATCGTCACAGTGCTCATAGGTATTTAATCCATTTTGGCGGCGTGAAAGCATATCGTTCGCCAAACCACAACCCTATAGAGAACAAAAGGCTATAAGGTTTGGCGAGAATTGTCTTCACTCCACCAAAATGGATTAAATACCTATGAGCACTGTCACGATCTACCGTCTAAGTGATGTCTAGTTAAGTTGAAGTTTAGTATAGGCCAATTAGAATTCCCTTTTTGTGAAAATATTAATAAAAAAATAAATTTAAAAAAAATTAAAATTGTAACATTCTTTTTGTCAAAGTCCAATTAGATGGCCAAAACTTCTTGTGAAATCTCAGAAATGTAGCCCAATTACAAATCGTTTTGTAAAATATTTGTTAATTAATTAAAAAAAAAATAATAATAATTTAAATGTTAAATTCTGTTTTTCAAAAATCCAATTAGATGGGCACAACTATTTATGTCGAAAATTTCAAAGCTGTAGCCCTTTTTGAAATCGTTTTGTAATATATACATTAATTAATTAAAAAAATTAATTAATAACGAACTGAACAAAAATTTTAAATTCTGTTTTTCTGAAGTTCAATTAAAAGGCCAAAACTACTTATGTTGAAAATTTATATATATATATATATATATATATATATATATATATATATATATATATATATATATATATATATATATATATATATATATATATATATATATATATATATATATATATATATATATATATATATATATATATATATATATATATATATATATATATATATATATATATATATATACACACGTTTTTTAAACTTATGTGTAACACAGGGATGAGAGTTTTCCTCCTTTTGATGGATTTCTTTCTTTTTTGTTTCTTATGTAACATTTTCCTTGTTTTCATCCCTTTTTCGAGGATCCGCATTTTTATGATCTGAACCAGTTTTTCCTGCAAAAAGTATACTTTTCCTCATATCTAAACAAAAGATTTTCCCTCTTAGCTCCCCTTTCCTCTCAGATTACTTCACAAGCTTCTAATTTTTGAAATGTAATTATTATATAGTAAGAGAAATGTCATTGTATCTTTAAAATTATTGAATCATCCTTCCACGAACTTTTTTTTATGAAACCTTTGGGTATCGTCCCTTCCGCTTGTTTATTTTTGGACTTCCTCCTTTTTGCTCTCTGATCACTCTGATCCCTGTAGTAACAAAAGATAAAAAATAGGGGTGTTTTTTTTCTAAAAAATTTGCATTCTTTAACGTCAATCCGGAAGCAGAAGATGACATCACATTCTAATAAAATTTTATTTGTACTTTAAGAACATCATTTGGCACCCTTTCCTTGCTGTGCCGGACAGAAATCTGAAACTTTTTTTGGAACATGGAACGGTGACCCACCCTCATACTACGCTAATATGACGGGTCCCATGGCCACCACTGGGCCGTATATAAAGTTTGAACATCGTTCATTACCTTATGCTAACATATAGGAAATTGAAAATAAAAAGTTTCACTACACTATTTTCATAATGTGTGTGTATGTATTTATGTCGCTAACTGATGCACCGTACTAGGTACAGAAACCTTGAGTATTCGCAAATGCTAGTTCGCTAAAGAATAGTTTTTCATTAAATAGTCAAATACCACGTAAGTTATGTATGAGTGACAAAATGTGTAGGGCAGCTATCGTGTTTTAAAACAGTCTGCTGGAGCCTGTACAAATCAATTGATTTTCATAAAACTTTGTATACGCATATGTTCTTCAATTACAATAAGGAACCAAATCATTAAAGAATAATTAGAATTTTCAAAAAGATTAAAATATTGTCCACTTTTGATTACTAAGTAAAATATTAGTTCATATTTGTGTAAAAATATTTAAATTGCAATACCAGTGATTTATAGAAATATGTTTGTATTTAGCTAATATCATTTGAGTAATCGACTGTCATTTATCTAGAGATAGATTTTTATTTACTTTATTACTCTCGGTGTGCAGTCTATTATTACTCGGCAGAATGTAATAAAGATAATTTTTTTTTGTAGGTCGAGACCCATTGATGGGTCGTGAACCAATTTTTTTATACGAGAGTAGTTTTTATTTAAACCTGTGAGTTTTTCATATACTTAAAGTGGAAGTTAGAAGAAATACCAAAATAGGGGGGGGGGGGATATAATAAGCAGCGGCTGAGCGATTATTTTGTGACACGTCTATCAATACTAAATTGTTTTATCACAGTTCTTACCACTTTGTAACAAAAAAGCAATTTAAAAATTACCATTGAATTATACGCTTTTTCAAACCATACAATAAGTGTGCATTACTTTTAAGAGCTGGAAATATATTTAGTAATTTTAACTAATTTAATTATTTTTAGTAATTAAAAATTAAGAAATTTAATACTTTTTTTTTAAAATTACAATTTGAATTAAGTTATTTTATGAGTAATCCAAAGTAATGTTAAAAACAATGATGTAGTGAAAAAGTGGGTCGCCATTGTTCACCTTTCTAAAAAGGTGTGTTTTGAACTGTGAAGGTTTTGGAACTGATTTGTAATACATATTTGAAAAGATAAACTGTAGGATTATTGCAATTTGGGGGGGGGGGGGGCTTGGGTTTTATTTTTGTGACCCAATCAGTGCCTAATTTCCTTATTGGCTGGCGGAATACTTGATATCAGGGCCAACTTTATTTGGATGGGCGACTTTTACCTCATCGAAATTAATTACAATTTTGTTTACACAAATCCGACAACTGTATAATATTTTCATTTCACGTATACTTTGAATTTTTTTTTATTTCTGATTAAGTTTTTTTCATGTTTAAATCAATTTTGATCAGAAAGACAAATTGAAAAATTGTCCTCTTAAAAAAATTATTAAAAATCCACTTTTAAAACTTTTTGTTTATTTTGTAATTATTTTACTGGTGTATCCGATCTCAGTTGTTTCTATAAAACACTTATTATTATTTTTTAGATATATTACTATTTCTATTACTTATCAATCCACTTCTTGGAATCATTATTTTTCCTTTAAATAAAACAGCGCGAACACTTTGCAAAACACTGCGATAAAATATAAAGAAGCAAAAACGCTGACATTGCAGTCAGCTGTATTTTGAATTATGACGCTTTCGAAGTGGCCTTTGACTCTGGTTACTCGTATAGTAAAAGAGATACTTGGTTTTCTACCGTTCAAATTTCAATATGTGTATTTTAAATAAAGAATATAACCAAAGCTATTTCAAGTCATAATTGGAACTGAAAAAATTGTCTGACTAATATTTGTGAAATGAATACTTGATAGTAGACTTAATCAAGAAAAAACTACCATTATAATGCGGAACTCTTTACTAGTAGTGGAAGTGGATAAACTTAACCTAAATTGAAGATGTGATTCGGTTAATTTGCACACGCCTACTACACCGCCCATTGTAGAGGCGCTGACATCGTTTTCTAGTTTCGGTTTGACTAGATAGCGCCCTTAAGTCTTGTTTATTTAAAGCTTTAAATCTGCCTTTACCCATAAATAGTACAAATACGTAAAATATGTAGAACAATTAAATTACAGGGAAGATCCCACTTTTACTAGGGTTTAACAATTTTAAACAATACTTTTCATTTTTAAAACTTCTGGAATCGGCAAGAATCCAAATTTATATACTTAATGTAGGAAGAAATATGATTAAATAAAGTAGTACCTAAATATTTATTTAAAGATTAATTACTTTTATAGTGGTGGTTAAAACCTTATTAGAAATTTTACTAAGGGCACACATTTAAAATTATAGGATGAACTATCAATCCTGAAAGAATGTTTAAAAATAAATGGAAAGGGTGTTTTATTCAAAGGCAAGGATGCGATCGGCCTCTTGATTATTGGAAAAAATAGAAAAGTAATTTTCCTTTTGATATTCATTTCCGAATCAAAATTTTATATTTAATAGAATCAATCCTTATCTACGACAACAATGTGTAATTAAAGAATTCTAATTTACTGTTAACTCGTTCCCCCATCCACACTTAATTTATGGGAATTTCTATTATCATTGCGCAGGAATACCTGTGATAAATAACTGAAGAAGTTGAGTAGACACTTTTCATTAGTGGAAGTGAATATTTTGTATACAAATGACAATCTAATGTGTATGTAATCTATATATTGTAACAAAGGTTAAGAAAGGGTGAAGGTTATTTTTATTCTCCTGACCATTCTCCGTCCATTCAATGTTTCCATAAAACTCTTACTGGTGTATGTGCCAATCACAATGGTTGAGATAACATAAACTCCCATTAGTTTTTTAATTTAAGTAGGAATGCACCAGTGTCAAAGGTTTAAGGAAATAAACCAACAGTAACAAATACACATTTATGGATAACAAAAAAAAAAAAAAAATTGGATAAAATTTGTTTTTACAGAGAGTTGAAAGCCTTAATTTGCCTTTTATAGAGTTTTCTATAGTTTAAATTTATTGTTTGTGGTAATTAGAAGAAATTAACTTTTAAGGTAAGGCACTTGTTTCTTCAAATTTAGGAATGTGCAATCAACATTCGTGATTTTAACAAACAAAATTCAGAGACAAATAGCTAGCTAAATTAAAGGAAATAACACAAATTGAAAACTATATTAATGGGACTTGGTACCCGTCAAACTTTTTTTATTTTTTATTTAAGCTTTTAAAATTGTAACTTTTGGATGTTTGAAAGTATTACTAAGTAAAAACTAAATTTTATTTTAATAAAAGTTCACATAAAGATCTAAATTTTCAAAATAAAAAAAAATCAATAAAAAAAGAATCATAAAATTTCAATTTTTATCTTCTTTTTAATTTTTTCATATTTTTTCCTGACTTTTTTAGAAAAATTTTCCTAGTAATATACTTTTAACGTTTTAGGCATCGGATTTAGAATAAGTGAAATAGTTTTTGAAAAAACGATAATTACTGTACCTATAGGTAAAACAAAGCATAAAAAAGGATATTTCGCAACATTTTAATTTGTAAAAAAAAAGTTGATATTTTGTTTAAAAATCCATGTCTAATTTTGTCAAAGAGATATTTAGAATCACACATAAAAATGTAAAATCATTTCATTCATATTTGCTAAAGTTTTATCATTTTGAGCAAGGTGGAAATTTTATAAATCACTAACTGAGAAAAATGCGTTTGAAATATCGAAGGAGCTATTGCAACTAAGCTAAATTCTCCATAAAAATAAAGAAGGTTTCAAAGATTTTAAACATGCAAAAAATAGAAAATTGATACTTTCACAATTTTTTGTGAAACCAAGGGGTTTCAAGTCCCCTTAGCAGTGATATGTATAAATTTAAGGCATTCCCGATTTTGTTTGATAAATCTTTCTTAATCCTAACTCAGTCGACAATAAAAAGGAAAATTCAATGACTTATTTTACACCCAAAACGTGACCTTCCATTGCTTGTAAGTAAAAATTCAATTTAAATGACTGCACAAAAAAAAAAATGGGAATCCATTTTACAAAAACGGCCCGTGTCGACTAGGTTTGGTATGTGTAGCAAAAAAGTTTGCAAATTCAATTGATACTTTGCTGGAAACTCTTTTTTTCAAAGAAAGAGTTTATGCGAAGGGAATTTACAATGTGGTTGACAGGAAAGGATATCAGCTTGCGCCTTGAAATTTATATGTGTAGATGGAAATAAAAAGTTTATATAAAATCGGAAACGAAGAAAAATAACGTGTTAACTCAAAGCTTTAGTTACATAGCTCAATCAACATTAACCCCCATTCTGTACAATAAGTATGGATAATTTACTTAATAGGTGCATAAAGAAATTAAACATTTTTAAATATAATAAGCCTGCATAGTCAAAAATCAGCAAAGGAATAACTTTTTAACCGATTTTAAACAGAGTTAATATCTAACCACAGAAAACAGCTGATATTATTAATAATAATATAATCACCAAAATATTTATTTTATAGCCTTATTAATTGATTTCACATGTGTTTATATATCTTTAAAACTTTATTATGAAAATGAGTAATTATTGAATAAATTATAAACGGTGCCAATATCTAAACACAGAAGACATATAGTATTATCTATAACATTATCAACATACAGGGTGTCCAGAAAAGGACTCCCTGATTTCGAAATTAAATATCTTGAAAACAAAGATCGATAGAGGAATGCAGTAAACGGTATGTTTATTTTGAAAGCTGTAAGAATTTTATACAGCAGTTTGAAATAATAGTTACAAAAGCTGCTAACAGATGGCACTGTAATCGCCATACTTAATGCCTAGTATAAATAGTGATCCGAAGCCCAGAGCGATCAGTTCCACTATTGAAGCGTGAAAGGAGGTTAGCGTACCGAAGGAAGAGATTAAAACCATGTACTCCATTGAACAACGCGTTTTTCTGGTGCTAGACTACCACAGGTTAAAAGAGAGTCCTACGGCAACAAGGCGCAGTTTTCAAGCACGATTTAATGTTCCAAAAGGATCCGATGCGAAAACCATTCTTACTCTCTTCGCCAAATTTCAACGAAAAGGCAGCGTAACTGATGATCTAGTGGAGAATGTTGGCCGCAAGCAAACTGCAGTTACGCCTGAAAATGTCGCCACAGTTTCTGGAATTATTCAGCAAAATCCAATGTCATCCGTCCGTAGAACTGCATCTGAGACTGGTTTGAAACGTTCCAGCACGCAGAAAATACTGAGAAAGAGCCTACACATGTTTCCATTCAAAATTCAAACTCACCAGGCCATACCCGTACGAGCTGTGCAACAAAGGATTGACTTTGCTAATCAGATGCTCACAATGATTGGTAGTGAAGGATTTGATGTTGACTGCATCTGGTTTACAGATGAAGCACACTTCCACCTGAATGGATTCGTGAATAAACAGAACTGTCGATTTTGAGGTTCCGAAAATCCACATTGGTGTGAAGCGAAACCCCTGTATTCTCCTAAAGTTAATGTGTGGGCTGCAATATGCAGCAGAGGCATTATTGGCCCTTTTTTCATTCGAGAAACGGTCACTAGTGAACGTTACGTTGCAATTTTGGAACAATTTGTCACCACACAGCAAGTGTTAGAGGATCGACCACTTACTGAATGGTTTATGCAAGATGGATCCCGACCACATCTTACCGAACAAGTGTTTCGCTTTCTTGATGAATACTTCGGAAATCGAGTCATTGCTTTTGAATATCCCAAATTTACTGTTGCAGGCATGGATTGGCCTCCATATTCGCCGGATTTGACTCCCTGTGACTATTTTTTGTGGGGCACATTGAAAGAAATTGTCTACCCGAAGCATCCCGCCACGCTGGACGAGCTTGAATCGGCGATCTGTGTGGCATGTGAATCCATTTCTGTTGAGACACTACGAAATGTGATGGCAAATTTCATTCTTCGTTTGCGCCACCTCTGTAGTGCCAATGGTGAACATTTTGAAAACATTGTGATGTGATTTTTTGCAAAGAATGTTTTCATACGATTATTTCATTTATGTATGCTGATAATGAGCTGTACAGCGTACAGCGCCATCTGTTAGCAGCTTTTGTAACTATTATTTCAAACTGCTGTATAAAATTCTTACAGCTTTCACTATAAACATATCGTTTACTGCATTCCTCTATCGATCTTTGTTTTCGAGATATTTAATTTTGAAATCAGGGAGTCCTTTTCTGGACACCCTGTACAAATAGTTATTTAATTGCCATACTTCTTTAAAGATCTCCTGTTTTTACCTCTATAAAACATTCTTAAGGCGAAAAATTAAAATACTAGACATTTGGTTAAAATATTATTCATTTTGATATATAAACTACATTTGAGAAGTTTGGTTTGGAAGATCATAAAATTGGCCTTTTATTCAAAAGAGAGGTTTTGAATAGTTTAAATTCCAGTTATCATCTGTATGACTTCGCAATGAGCTACTGTGAATTTTGAACGCTGGAATAGGGTAATAATTACTCTCTGCTTTCTCAGTGGCTGTGGTCTTAGTTAGGTTAACAAAAGTTTTACATAACTTGTTTCCAAAATTATTTCAAACCAAAAAGTGACCTAACAAAATACTTCTTGTGCTGAAAAGCATCCCTTGATTTAAACGTATTAATCTGACAGAGAAGACTTTTGTATGGAATTGTGGGATTGGTTAGCTCTATTTTTTAGAGCTTATACAGTAAAGTGACAAGATTTTTTCAAAAATGACTTATTTCTTAATGAAATGTTAATTGAAATGCATTAATTTATGTTTAGATTTAAACTTGTGTTACACTATCTTATTTTGCCTCATTAATGATCGTTTATGGCTGGAAATCGCGGTAACGCGGTTGGCATTTTCGAAAATTTTAAAAATATAAATTCAAGTCACCTGGTTGTGAAAGTACAAACATTTTACCTTCAAGCAATAAAATAAAAACTCTTAAGTGTAAGCTGATACTTTGGCGAAAGGAATTGAACTGTAACTTTGCAGACATATTCCTGTGCTTTTCAGAATTTATTAAATCAAAATATATATATACCTTGTTACATAAAAGTATATTTCCTGTGAAATGATAAAATTGGGAGAAAACTCTTCAAATAATTTTTTTAAATCCAATATCTTGTTCAATGAAAAAGAACAGTTACTTGATGACTCAAGCGATGATACACTGTGCATGGTATAAGTCTATTGGAAACAAATATGCTGATTTGATGGAAAATGAAGCAATATTTTGATTCAGTCGGCATCTGCCTACTTTTTCCATCTTCTTGAAACCGGCTTTTTAAAATTAGTTGCCAATAAAACATAGTATCGATCATGATTGGATCCAGAGGTTGATCCAGAGAGAGATAGAAGCATACACAACAAGCGCATGCTCTTTCATTGGGCTATTCAATGAAAATTTTAATTAAAACTATTTTTATTATACCCATATGTATGTATAAAACCTTGATTAATAAAATTACGTGTTTCATTCAGAGATTTGATACGATATAAACATAAGAGCTGTTGCGAATCGATACGATACTTTTAATCGTAATCGTTATGAATATCTGTTCGACTGTTCCTAAAAAATAAAAACAAAGATGGTTGTTTGCTTGTAACTAAGATTTTAAGTTTTATTTACATAGTTAATTTGTAAATTTCGCCTCTTATTTTTATATTGAGGCCTCTTTCGTAAAACGAAACATGGCGTCCCCCGTGATTTAAAAGAATATCTGCCACTTAGATTGGAAATAACGTACTGTGCATACAACGATTCGTGGAAAGTCTACTTTGAAATTTCTTTTGGAAAATGGCGGATGAAAAAAGTGATGCAAGTACCTTGGAAGATCTGAAAAAAGCAAGAACACAGCTACGTCGTGTTTTTACTACAGCTTGCAATCAATTTGCGAAGTTAGAAGAATCCGATAGAATCGAAAGTAAGGAAATTCATTCTATTTATAATAAGATAGATGATAAAGCGACTAGGTTGTTTGACTTGGACTCTCAAATAAGTCTGCTAACTGATATTTCTGATGCAGAATTTGATTTAACTGAATCTTATAGAGATAAATTCATTGAAGTGAAAGTATTTTACGATTCTTATGTTCAGAAAGAATTAGTCGCCGATTCATGCAATTTTCAGTCAAAAGTTGGAGCGAATTTAATGCTGCCTAAGATAATTTTGAAGGAATATGAGGTTTGTCCTAAAACTTGGGTAGCATTTTGGGGATAGTTTTCACGCATGCACAAGGATGATGGCTTGAAAAAGGAAGACAGATTTCAATATTTGTTGGCGTCTGTTAAGTCAAATACGAAAGCGAGAGACATCGTTGAGAGCTATCCACCTTCCAAAGAAAACTATTTGTTAGTAATAGACCATTTGAAGTCTCGTTTTGGAAGGACAGATTTATTAATTGAAGTATATATTAGAGATCTTTTAGCTTTAGTGCTGAATCGCCAAAATGTAAGGCTTGCTGAGCTTTATAACAAGTTGGGTTCAAATCTGAGATCTCTCGAAACATTGGGTGTAACTACGAAAAATTACGCAACGATGTGGTTGAATCGTGTTTACCCGTTGATGTTTTGAAGGCCTGGGACAGATACAGATTGAACACTAAAATTGGTGACGAAAATATGATAAACGTTACAAAAGAAAATTTGTTGGAATTGTTGATGGCATTTTTATCTCATGAAGTAGAAGGTGAAGAACATAGGATTTTGGCGGAAAATGGTTTTGGAAGACAAAAATTCAAACGAGAAATAAATAAGCATTTTCAACAAAACGAACCAACAGCAGCTGCTTTAATATCGTCGCTTCCCGATAAATCATTTGGAAGGCCCGATTGTGTGTTTTGCAAAAAGCCTCACAATATCCAAGATTGTCGAAAAGCTTCTGCAATGAGTTTGGAAGAAAGGAAAAATGCGGTTAAGCAAGCAAAATGCTATTTATTGTGTTTCAAAACGGGACATTTTTTCCGAGATTGTAGAAGCAAAGTAAGGTGTTTGCTGTGCAGTCAACTACATTATGTGATAATGTGTCCAAATCTCAGCAAAGGATCTGTAAAATCTCCTTCCAAAGAGCTTGAAAATGAAGAAGAGAAGGCTACAGCAATGCTTTCTTCACAGTCTTCCCAACGAGAAGTTTATCTTAAGACTGTTAGGTTAAGACTTCGTAATAATGGTAAACAGGTTTGCGTAAGATCTTTATTGGATGATGGATCTCATCGTTCATATATTGAAACTGGTTTAGTTAAAGAGTTAAATCTTCAATCTTCAGGCACTGAAATTCTATCTCAGGGATTATTTGGCGGAGGAAACAACACCTGCTGTTAAACATGGAAAATATAATTTGAATATAGAGGGTTTAGACGGAAAATGTTCGATACCAGTTTCATTCCTAGATCAGTCAAAGATTTGTACGTCATTGCCTAGAATACAAGATGAAAATTTTATTTCCGAACTCTCTTCCCGGGGGATAGTCCTAACTGACGTAGGTAGAAATACGCCTCCTATAAGAGCCCTACTTGGAGCTGATGTCGTTGGTAGTATTTTAACAGGAAGAGGTAGAGATTTTCAAGTCGGGGATTTCAGCTGTAGAAACCTTGGTTGGTTGGACCATCTTGGGTCTTGGAAGGAAAAAAGAAGTTTGTAGTATGGTATCGTTGGCTTTGAAGAACTTTGAATTGCATAAGATTTGGGATTTAGAAGTTTTGGGCATAACTGATCCAACAGAAGTACACGAGAAGATGCTGCTGGAAGAAGACACATTAATCAATTTTGAAGAAACCCTGCAGGTTAACGAAGAACAACGTTATGAAGTTACACTGCCTAGGCTGGTTGGTTGGACACCCTCCCTTGTATAACAATCGTGAAGCAGCCGTAGCCAGACTTCGTTCTGTTACGAAGCGTATAGTAAAAGAAGTCACATTCAACACGTATAACGAAATTTTCTTGAATTGGCAAAAGGAAGGAATTATTGAAGAGACTGAAATATCAGAGGGGAAGAATTCATCCTACTACTTGCCGCACAGACCGGTAGTTAAATTATCAAGCGCAACAACGAAAATACGGCCTGTGTTTGAAGTGCCATTCAAGACCTTGTGTGGTGCTTCATTAAATGATTGTCTGAGTACAGGACCAAGTTTAACACAGCAAATTCCTCCGTTACTAAACAGATTTAGATGGGGTGCCAAGGGAGTAACTGCTGACATTAAACAAGCATTCTTGCAAATAAGCGTAAATCCAGTAGACAGAGATGTACTACTATTCTTGTGGTGTAAGGATCCTGAATGCTCAACTGTCGTCGAATATAGACATTGCCGCGTCGTTTTTGGGATAACTGCATCTCCTTTCCTGCTGAATGCAACGATACTGCATCACCTTGCACAGGAAAAATTTAAAGGTAGAGATATGGCTTTTACAAGAAGGAAATTGGAAGAATGGTTTTACGTGGATAACTTGGTTACCAGTGTCGAAGATAGAGATCAGTTTCAAATTCTGAAGAGCCAGGCAATTGAGATAATGGCTGATGGATGCTTTGATTTACGTTGCTTGTTTTCTACAGGTTGTTCAGAAGACTCAATGACTCAATTCAGTCAGTATTAGCACTTAAATGGAATTGTGAGACAGATGAAATGTCATGTGTTTCCCCCAAAACTGTTGACCTAACTCTATCACCAACTAAAAGAATCTTACTTTCAATAGTAAACAGTGTATACGACCCAAAAGGATTTTTTTGCCCTGCAATGCTGGTTCCAAAATTGATTCTGCAAGAAGCTTGGAGGAGGAAATTGAGTTGGGACGAAGAACTTCCTGAGGATCTTATAGTGAGATTTCGTAGTTGGATAAGACATTTTGGTCTGATTGAACAATGCTCTATTCCAAGAAGAATGTTTAGAGGAAAACTGGATGATGCAACTTTGCACATTTTTTCAGATGCATCAGGGTTTGCTTATGCTTGTTGTGCATTCTTGCGATGTGAAGAAAAAGGAGAAGTTTTCGTAAATTTAGTGGCTGCAAAATCCAGAATGATGCCAATGAACCGTCCAACGATTCTCAGAGCGGAATTATTAGGAGCTGCCATCGCTGCTCGGTTATATAAGTATATTCTAGAATCTCTGAAGTTGCCACTTAGAAATTTTTTTTGGAGTGACTCAATGGTTGTGTTAGAATGGATTAAGAAACAAGAACCCTGAAATACCTTTGTCGGTAATAGAGTAAAAGAAATAAGTGCCCTGACGGATATCAACGCATGGAGATATATACCCGGGGAATTGAACCCTGCAGATTTACCATCTCGTTCCTGCAATTGGTACGACCTTTTCAAACAGAAATGGTGGGAAGGCTCTTTGTGGTTGCGAGAAGAAGAAGCATCATGGACAGTAACGAATGTGTCGTGTCCAGAGGAAGCCCTGAAAGAACGCAGGAAGATAGTGACGAGCGCAGCAAGTGTAGAAAAAAAGTTGTTAGTCAAAGATTCTTATACTTCTCGAAATACTCAATGGTAGTACGGATGATTGCGTGGATTTTCCGTTTCTGTGTTAATTCTCATAAAGTTCAAGAGAAGGTTGAAGGACCAGTAACCAGTGAATAATTTCAAAGTGCTGAACTAAAGATGATTCAGAACGAGTGGTCAGAGGATATCAGAAAGAAGTATGAAACTTCAATGAAATATTATGAAGACGAAGGTGTACTGAGGGTTAGAACTCGCCTTGTATTTGGTGAAGATAATGAAGACTTTCAATGCCAAATTGTTTTACCTGATCATCCAATAACTCGACGTTTAATTGAGTATACGCATAAGACCCTAAATCATGCTGGTGTACAGACTATACTGGGACATTTGCGAGAAAGATTTTGGATCCCCAGAGGACGGAGGATTATCAGGGAAGTGATCTCTAAGTGTATTCCCTGTAAAAGGCATTCCATGAAACATGCGACAACAGAGTGTTCGCCATTACCAGCCGATCGTATTCAGAGAGTTGCTGCCTTCCAAGTCACCGGTGCAGATTTAGCTGGTCCCATCTTTCTGCGAGGAGGTATCAAAGCTTGGATTATATTGTTTACCTGTGCTGTGTATCGTGCCGTACACCTTGAGTTGGTAACGTCCTTGTCAACTGATGCCTTTATTCAAGCCTTGCGAAGGTTCATCGCTCGTAGAGGGAGATGCAATGTTATTTATACAGACCAAGGAACAAATTTTATGGGAACCGCAAGAGCACTTCAAAATTTTGATTGGGAAGCTATTCAAGCAGACTCTGCAGCGCAAAAAATAAAGTGGAATTTTAATTCTCCAAGTGCACCATGGTACAGTGGATGGTTGGAGCGTCTCGTTAGAGTTCTCAAAGATCTTTTGAAGAGGAACATCGGTAAAGCTAGTCTCAACTATGAAGAAATGCTTATTGTGTGTGACGGACTGCGAAAGTACCATCAACCAAAGACCCCTAACCTACACATCTGAGGATCCAGAAGAGCCAAAGCCTTTGACCCCTGCTCATTTTTTGCGTGGAGTTTCTCCACCATTACATTGTGACACAGTTGATCTAGATCTGATTGATAGCAACCATTTACGAAAGAGACTGTGCTACCTTCAAAGGGTTCGTGAGAGCTTCCGCAAGAGGTTCCAGAGATAATATCTAGCTGCGTTGGTGAAAAATCCTGATGATAAACAACGTTCCAATTTACAGGAGGGTGATATCGTTCTTGTGGGATCTGATAATTCTAAAAGAATCGAGTGGCCCTTAGCACGGATCGAGGAGTTGATCTCGGGCAAAGATGGCAAACGAAGAGTCGCTCGATTGAAGCTGGCTCATACTACTCTTATTCGGCCTATTCAACGACTCTATCCTTTAGATATACGATCCGAGGACGTAACACCTACCCCTCCCATCATGGAGGCACAGATTTCTGATGTTTCTAGAGACACCATCCTAGAGACTCCTGAAGTAAAGTATACACGAAGTGATCGTCAAGTGAAGATGCCACAGAGACTAGACCTTTGATTAGAAAGAAACTTTATACACTTTAGTTTAGAGACTTTAAGTTAGAGTAATTTTTTAATTGGTATTAAATATTTCAGTTTGAGTACACACCAATATTTTGTAATTACAGTTTCTCATACCAGTTATTGTAACATCACTGGCTCTCGCAATCATCCCCCTTTGATCTACTTTCATATGTTCATTAAGTTTTGTCTTGATTAAAATCAATACAAAAGGTGGGAGTGTTGCGAATCGATACGATACTTTTAATCGTAATCGTTATGAATATCTGTTCGACTGTTCCTAAAAAATAAAAACAAAGATGGTTGTTTGCTTGTAACTAAGATTTTAAGTTTTATTTACATAGTTAATTTGTAAATTTCGCCTCTTATTTTTATATTGAGGCCTCGTTCGAGAACGAAACAAGAGCAAATCCCAAAAGGAATTCAACTTTATATGTGTTGACAATTAAAAAAAAAAGAAAAAAAAAAGCCTATTGTTTATCCAGGTGTTTCAGCAAATTAGTACACAGAATGTATGAGCCCGAAAGAAAAATTGTTTACGCACTACAACTTTAGATAACAATCAACAGCATTATAATCAGGTTATTTAATTTAAGTAAGAGACAAACAGAAGAATACTAAAGAACTAAGCTTTTAATACATGGAAGAGCTCTTCACAGCGTTAAGAATCCAACTAACTTTCAAAACGGAAATCCCGCAACTGTTTCTGTGGACGAATTGTTTTTGAATCAAACGCAGTTCACGAGAAAGCATGAAATGAAGATATTCTTGCAAAATAATCCCATGCTACAGTATACAGGATTATATATTTTTTTTTCAAATTCAAACGCGCATATGAACTTCCAAACCAGAATAATTCTTACTAACACGCATATAAATGTATTCCTTCGTAAATTATATCAAAGCCATATAATCGTTTCCGAACGCAACTGGAATCTTTGATAGGTTGTTTCTTTATCTGTGAAATTTTTTATCGTTGAGGGCGCTGTTGGCTGAGTACAATTTCATTCCGGCAAGTGTTAAGAATTACGAGGATTTATATAAAAGTAGTAAAAACACAATGGAAAAATTGTTTATGAATAGAAACATGGTAAGAGCAACGAGTAATATTTATATTTTTGAATATACTGATAAATTTATGCAAGAAAAAGGTAGCTTTTTAATGATGTAAAAATACTTCACTATGCTAAGTTTTTATTTTTTTTATTTTTTTGTGTGCATTTTTTCCATTAGCTTCATCCACTCCACGGTTGATTTCAAACTTTATTTATTAAAAATAAAAAAAATCAGGTATTTAAGGGTTAAAGTAAAGATTTACAATCTCCATGGGCTGGACTGATAAAAGAAAAAGTCAAAAAACTTCAATACTTTGCCACCACAATATAAAATAGTTGGTTTGGAATAAAAATTTTAGTCTCTCAAAAAGAGGATTAATCACTTACACCACTGTGACTTAAAGACCTTAGCAAACCACATTCAATTCCTGCTTTTCTTGTGTCTTTTTTTTATTTTTTACTTTCAAGTACTCATATGTATACATAGGGTAATGAAAGTATAGTATTCGGTCAAAAAAAAAAAACATTTTGATTTACTTTTTGCATTTCCATGCGTTTTGGAACATCCTGATCCCAAAAAAGTGATATAGAAAAAATGTCTGTCTGTGTGTATGTGTGTCTGTTGGAAGTGGTCAGCATAACTCCCGAATAAATTGACCAACAATGTTCAAATTTGATGTGAGGGTTGGTGAGAGTACAATGCCCTACCATGAAGGTTTTTGTCAAAATCACGCATGCGCATAGAGTAGCTGCCATTGAAAAAATCATGTTTTTCAGTAATTGCTAAGAAAACGGTTATAACGATTTTGTTCAAATTCGTGTGGCAATGTCTCTTAAGGTGTTCTAAACATACCCATCACCGAAATTCCCGTAAAAATGCTTCAATGGCGTAAAAAGTTGAAAAATGAATACCTTTAACACAGAGTTCTCTTTCCTTGAGGATACCTCGTCAACGATCGTTTTTTCTTATCTCCTCAGTTCCACTTATAAGAAAGGATAATATAAGGATTATCGAAAAGTGGCGTCGCCAAAATCACAATTTTGCAAACGTTTTTTTTTTTTTTTTCCCCTCCTTTTTTTTAGGACAAGAATTATGGCAAAATGAAATGAATGGTGAAAATATAAAAACAGTAAATGACACAAATCTACATCATTAATATAGTGTAATTGAAAGTTGTGCGATGTTCCACACCGATAGTTTCTCTTTGACGAACGTATTGTAATGAAATCGTTTTTAAGAAATTGTCAAAAAACTAGTTAAAAGTTTAATTATGAAACCAATTACATTCAGAGTTTTCATTTATTTATATTAGCTATGCATAGAAAAAGAAATAATATTCCAAATCATTCCAATATTTTTTCACGTTAAATAAAGTTATAGGAAATACATATTCGGAAAAAATTCGTATAAAAGTAACGTATCAAATTTGAAATTTAAATTAGTCTTCTATTACCATAGTTGAAAAAAAAAAAAAAAAATCACCGTAAAAATACACCTTTATTATCATTTCAATATTAACAAGGAATGCGTGGGAGTTAAGATTGAAAGCCAATTTATTTTTTTGCAAATATAAGAATCCAAATGCAACCAATCGTAAATGCTCAATCAAACAATTTTGATCTTAGAATTCAAACACCCACACCGAGTTTCAGTTCATATGTCTATTTAAAATTAATGAAATAAATGAATTTGAAATATTTTACAATTTCGAGTTATGACGAAAATCTTTTCTCCTCGTCTTACATTAAGAAATTTTTCTACATTATAAGTTTGCTGCATTTGTAGATAAATGTTAATTAGATTTCGATTCTTTTGATCTATGAAGTGGAGAGAACAGGAAACATGAGAACTACTCCAAGCGCAATTTTTAATACAGTGTTTCGATAAAACCATAACACTCAATTCTTCGATTATGCATATGGAAGGTTCTATGAATGATACCCTCTCTAATCTCCCATTCATTTTAATTAGTATCCAATTACTTTAAGTACAAGCACATTATTAAAATGTTTCTTAACTTCTACTCAACCCAAATTCATTGAGAAGCTTACATGCAATATGTGTGATAGAGGTCTCTGACTCCAAATTCTAAAATCTTTATTTTTAGAATTATTTTTCTGAAATTTTGTATGCAGTAATGTATGATGCTTTGAAACTTTAAAAACTGTTTTTTATTTTTAAATTTAAATATATATATATATATATATATATATATATATATATATATATTTAAATTTAAAAAACTTCACAATTTTGATATTTCCTAAATTTGATAAATCTAAAAAAACTTTTTTAAAAAATAACTTCATTTTTGCATAAAACTACTTCTTATAATTCATATAAAAAATTGTCTTCGTGATTTTTCAAAAAAGTAATAAGAAAAAAAAAATATATTTTGTACAAAAACTGTATAAAATCCATAGTATGCTAAGCTTCAAAAGCTTTTTTCAAAAGAGTTAAATAAAAAATACAAAATTCATGAAGACATATTAAAGAAATATGTATGAAAAATAATTGTGGAAAGTTTCATAGATTTACAACAAGTAGTTTTTAAGGGGGTATTCTGGTTTAGAAATTCGAAAAAAATCGATTTTTTGTGTGTGCATATTTTCATAGTATAACCCTTCAAGAAAATGTCCCTAAAAGGATTTTTCGAAATTCGAATTATTTTCGGAGTTACAGCTCATTTTGTGACGCGCCGACAAAACCGTTTCGCAGCCTTAGTCGCGCGAACAAACGAGGTCCGAGGTACGAGCTACTGAGGCTTCCAAGGAAGCTAGAACTGCTAAATCATCTGAAAGAGCTTCACTAAACATGACATTTGAAGTCGAAGAAGGTACTTTGTATGGAGCAGGGATAGTTGATTAATAACAAGTGAGTATAAAACGTTAGTAAACGACTCCGACTGTGCGCGATTAGTCCTCAAACTTTAAACTTGTTTTTCTCGTAACTACTTTTCTGGAAACGGTCTGCATGATATCTTTAATTCTACTCAACCGATTCACTTGAAATTTTACACAGAGCTTCTTTATACATTTTAGTATCGCACTACGAAGAGTTTTAATTTTTTTTTTTTTTTTCGTATTTTTAAAAAATTCCGAACGACAAAAAAACAGGGAAAATACGAAACTTTTTTTTCAAACCACCGCCATTTTGTGAAAAAAAAATTTCTTTTTCAAAAACGTTTCGTAGTGCGATAACTACACCCTTCCTCTTTACGAATTATTCATGGATTTCCATTTCAGGTCATGGGAAGGATTTATATCCTGCACACCCAGGACAAGCCATTTTTCCTTCAGTCCCCACTTCGCCGACCTGCAGTTTTTAAAAATTTAATTTTTTTTCTTATATTATTAAAGTTTTGTATTCTTAAAATATCAATAAAAAGCTTATAAAAAAATGTATAGTAAAAGTATTTTTTTTTTTTTTATTGCGTCCGAAAAAATACCTAAAATTCGGGCTTCTAAACCAGAATACCCCCTTAAGTTATATCAATTTAAACTCAAAAAAGGGACAAAAAGCCATCACCGAGAAAAAGTTTTGAAGTTTCAAGATAGGATGTCTGAGATACAGTTGACATGTAAAAAAACTTAAATATTTCAAGTTCTACTAAATGTAGAAATAAAAATTTTATGCCGTTTTGTAAAAATTTTTGTTTTATATTTTACAATAATATTTTTTTTTGTTTTTTTTGTGAATTTTAAAAATTATGAGTCCCAAACCCATTGAAGTCAACATTTCTATAAAAAACCACAAATGCTTCATGTGATATGTCGAATGGAAGGCTTTGCCGAGATGAATTCCCACGCGGAAATTTCGAAAGTATCACTAATGGAGACTAGAAGTCATTTCGAAATTTCTTTAGTATAATATATAACATTTTCTTGACTTGTGTTATATAAGTTGATGATCACTATAAGTTCAGTAATATCACATAACATTCGATCGAAAGAATACGTCCTTAGAAATTCTGTAAGGAATTTAAATTTCAGATGTTAACTGAAATTTCGTATCAGAACTTGATGATCAGTTAGGTGAAAAGTTTTCTCTCGAAATTCGCCGCTAAGGCCACCTTACTAGGTGACATTTTTGTTAGGTTACTAACCCTTTCTATCCCCTCGTTGTTGTTGTTTTTTTTTGTTTTTTTTATAACTTAGTCAACATTTTGGATGCAAATATATAAATATTCTTATTATGTTATATACTTACTCCCTATACACATGGTAAAGTCATACATTAAGAGACTGTATCACGGTCATAGTTAATAAATTATTTGGATTAAATTTAGTGGATGAACACCTTCAATAGCAACAAATCTGTTAACAGAAATCTATTTATTACTATTATTAAAATTAGTATGATATTTGCATATCAATAACAAAGAAAATTTCGAATTTAGAGCTAGGAAAGTTTGGGAGATATCTTTGCGTTTTCAATTTCCCATATTGTGTTGATACGATAATTTTCTCGATATTATTATTAATAATAAAACAATTACTTTATTGTTAAAGTTCAAAAACTAGGGGTGTGGAACATCACACAACTTTCAAATGCACTTTCTAAATTACTGATTCAGTGATTAAAATAATAAGAAATTAATAAATACTTCGAGTATATAAAATTAAAATGCTTATTACATTCGTCCATTTTCAACTGGCGCTTTAAGCGCCCCATAACTTGACAAACTTGGTGTTTGCTTTCACAACCATTTTACATAAAACGCGCCTCTAACACTTTACATAATAATTTATAAATAAACATTTCCAAACAACTTTTTATTAAAAAAAAAAATGTACTGGCCTCTAATCTTAAGTTTTTCCTCACTACAGTGACATCACGTCTTTCATAAATTGTTCTGCACCATACCGACATTTTTTTACTTGAGTGAAAGGAATCGAATAAGAAAAGCTCTAAATACAAAGAAACGCTTGTCGACAAATAAAATGTAAGAGAACTTCTGAATGATCACCTCCAGGTTAAATGTACACGAGTAAGCATTATCAACATCAGAACAGAGGTATGAATAACATCCAGAATGAAATAATAAATAAAATAAACCTACAAAATGGTGTTCCAATCTTCTATTCTGCGAAAAGCAAACCTGGAGACAGAAAACTGTGTTTGAAATATTAATCGATTTTTCAGAATATATGACACAACTGAGACTATCATGCAATTGCAGTTGAAGAATATGCCACAATAAATAATCGATTGTAAAAATTGACGTATAAAGTGTTTTGGATGGTACTGCTTGTTTTGGGCAGTTTTACTTTCAGAATGGATCTCAAATTAAAAAAAAAAAAAAAAAAAAAAAAAAAAAAATGCAAAACCCGATAAAGAGTGTAAGGTTTTTAGACTTTGGGGGCGTTGGGTTTGGTTTCGTTTTGTTGGTACGCTCAAGGACCTATTTTTGTGCACAATTACGGCTAATCAGGCCAGGACCTACAGCTTAATGTGGATTCCGAACCACAACGAACATTCATGCCAAACCCAGAATTCGAACCCGGCACCTTTGGTTTGCGAGGCCAGAGTTCTGACCCCGAAGTCATCTGGTTGGCTTGGTGCCGTCAGGAATATTTGCAACTAGGTAAAGATAGCATACCGGGAAGGGGGGGGGGGGGTAAAATTCAGATTTTTTTTGTGTAAGCCCAAATTTTTCAAAAATGCAAATTAGAATTCTAACTGAAATGTTAATTAGATGTTATGTAGTAATTTTTTGTTCATCTAAATAATACTAAAACAAATAATACAAAACTTCTTTTTTCTTGTGGATGTGTCTAAATTCCAAGGAAAAGAAAGCGTGATGAAAAATAATATGCTATTTTCAAACATTTGTGCCATCAGGATTATTTGCAGAGGAGAAAGATTGCATGCAGAGGATATAATATCCGGCTACAGTACTTTTATTTAAGCCTTAATTTTTCTAAAATGATCATTGGAAATCTTATTTAAATGCTAATTAGTAGTTATGAATTTATTTTCTGTTCAAATGAACAATTAAAATCCTGAGTAATGCTTTTTCTCTTTTTCTTGTGAACATTTTACCACGTTTCTCTATTCGAATCTATTCTATTTTAAATCTTCAAACACAGTTTATTCTCTCTAAAGGCATCCAAGTTTGCAGATTTATATTATTCGGAAAATGGAAGAGACCAATACTAAAACTGTGAACAACAGAAGGTCGCAGAAGCAACACTGTAAATAACAAGAGGTAAAGTAACATGCTTTAAAGATATAAGAACTCAATGTACCTCTGTAGAAAAAGGTCAGAATCATCGCACGCCCACATCGGACAAATATCCAGAGCAGATCAATACTTCTTGCCTTTTATCATCTTTAAGTGCTGACAAGGGTGGACGAAATTTAATATTAAAAGGTTATGTAAAATATTCTGATTTAAATTATCTCATTTCACAAACATCTTTTTTTGTCGTTTACTTTCTAACAGTGCCCTCTATTGTCAACAATTGAAACAAGTTTTGTCGTGTCACACACTTTCTTATAAAACCCTCCGTCTTGATATGTAAAATCGTATGTTTCTCTGACGCTTGATAATTTTTTTATTCATCATGATCATTTGGCTGCGATTTTATTCATCCCCAGAAAAGTTTTTAAGATGATAGTATAAAATTATTTAAACAAGATTTAAGAAAAACATAAAAAATATGCTACATTGTGTAAAATGAAAATCAGAGCAAGAAAATGTCATCAAACTAGATATAAGAAACCCAAAAGAAATATAAGCCTTGTGTTCTTTGTTCTTTCAAAATTATAAATTTATTTTTCGTAAAAAAGTGTTGGTTGTTTTCAGATTATCAGGCGCCGTCTGCAACACGAGGGCTATAATGCGCCGAAACATTCGTCATTAGACAAGCCAACATACATTTACAAACACCCATGCCTTACACGGGACTCCAACCCGCAACCTCGTGGTCTAGAAGCTAGCACGCTAACCACTATACCGTTTGATCGGCGTGAAAAAGTGTAATTTATAATTATGTTTATCTATTTATATTTTTCGTATTGTTGGTGTATCCGACATTTTTAAACATGATTCATGGACATAGGAAACAGGTAAGCAGCTGTCAATAATACTATAACAAATTATTTTAAATATAATTCTTTGAAATTTCGAAAAGCCGTTATTTCAATTAAGTAATGTAAAATAATTGTGATCGGCTACTGTGATTATTGGCGAGAAACGATTTTAGAGGCCCACTTCGAGAGAAACTTTAAAGATTTTGTGTTAGAATTTCTTTACTTTCACCAGCAATTTAATCCAAGAATAACTTAACTTGTTAAAAAAAAAAAAAACCTCTAGAATTTTTTTTTTTACCGTTTAAGTTTACATATGCTCCTTTACTCTGCCTTTTAGATAATTTTTGTATGTATATTTTGTACACAATCTTTGATGTGCTCTTTCAAAATTACAGTCGTTGTTTGTACTGACTCTAGCTACTTGGAAGATGTATTACTCAAAAGGGAAATACAGTTGCCATTTAATATTTTTCGTAAGACGTAATTCTTAGTAATCTTGCTTACTCTGGACAATGCATTTTTTAAATATTTAAAAAAAATAGTGGTAACAATTTTCTCTATTTCATTCAGAAACCCGCAGTTAATGAATATTATATTTGTAGCAAAGTTTCTTTAGCTTAATGATAGAAAATTCCTTACAGCAGTAAATATAATGCAGGGACTTTTATTATTAACTTTTTTATGTATTTCATTTAACTTTTGTCACTCTTCCAACAGCTGATATTATTACCTTCATATAAACGCGTAGGGATGCTGCTGATTGATTGCCTTGTTGGCGACATCAGTCTTTGTACGAAGTTCTTTTTAGTGCTTTCTATTTTGCTATTTAGCCAATTGATGGTCTCTGTAGAAAATTAAACTTTACAATATAGATTTGGAAATTTGTGAATATATATTTTTTTAAGCTTAGTTTTTGGTATGTAACAAGCCCCAAAACTTGTAACATGCATCACAAACGAAGCTTTTCAACATGTATTTTTTCTCTGGCATGCTTTTTCATTATTAGTAAGTTACAACTCTACAATTTTAAAATAGAAACTAACTGCTCCCACTAAGGGGTTAACATTCTCCTTACGTTTAGATGCAAAGAAATATTTAATGACAGCTGTATCAATGTGTAGTAAAGTGATTATGCGCTATCCTATGAGACTGCTTTTTGTTCTACCTAGTAGCAATGTAAAGGTTTATTTTTTCACTATAGAAAATTAAAGGTTTATCTTTTCTATTTTTAAAGTAAATGTTTATGGTTTCTGTATAGATTTATCGTGTCTATGTTTTCTCTCTGTAGAAAAATATACTTGACATAAGGTAATAGGATTTTATTTTACGATACCTTTTGGTTAAAAGTTGGAAAAAGCCATCGGTAAAGGAGGAAAATGCACAAAAAAGATATCCTTAGTTTTTGGAAATTACAGTTTTCCTTGTTTTAGAAAATTCTTTCTTAAACATAAATGCTTTTAGCGAGTTTTGGCGTGAATTCCGAAGGGGATTTAATTTAGAACACCTGAAAAGTATTACCCTAAAAATGTCGATCACAATCGTGAATGGTCTTTTTTTGGCATTTGCTGAACAAAACCAAACTTTTCAATCATATATACGCCTAGAACATTAAAATTAATCAAATTTTCATACTTAAACATTCTAATCATGGATAAGGCTAGCTAAATATGGAAATAAACTGTCGTATAAAATGTTTTTCCAAGACGTTTATTTGATATCTTTGAAAGAGAGATTTATCTGCAAAATTTATTTGCATTTATTAAACAAGAAAAATACTTTACATTAGAAAGTAAAGCATAATTTAACTGAAATACTTTTTTATTGCTTGCGCGTTAAATGCAACATGAATGTATGTAGGTAATTGGGATTTTTAAGAAATATTTATTCAACACCTAATGCAAACATACTTTAAGAAATTTTTATCGCAAGGCAATTAAACGAAATTAGAACATTGCCTAATTAAATCAACCATATCATACTAATTAACATAGCTACTTCCTTTTTAATTTAATAATGTTAGAATTAAGGTGATATAATTAACGATATTGAATCAAGATACCCTTGATAGCAAACACCGTTTTTTTTTTTTTTTTTTTATGCTTACATTTTATTCTTAAGAGGGTTGGATAAAATCATCCTGTCTCTCAGGATGTTGAGCAAGCTTTATAAAATTATCAAAATATATATTTAAAATATTTCCCTTTGGAATTATTTAAGCACACAAATTTAATTTATTATTTTGTATAAAGAATTTTTTACGGTAAAACATATTTGTTATTGTTACTTAGAGAAGATAAAAGGTTTGGCGCAAGTATATGATTTGAAATAGGGTTTGATTTATATTTTTTACAGTAAGGATTATTCTTATTATTTTGATTTACAACCACATTTTTAAGGAACCTATTTTCATTTTACCAACCTATTACATATTTATATCATACGTGGCATGTATTTCATGCAAAACGAAACATTATTTGAATTTACAGTCGCACCTGCAATCAGATTTCACGATGCCTTTATTTACTCTGCCTGGAACTGAAACTTAATAAAACCAAACACGGACATCTGAAATCCAAAATTTCAATAAAAACAACATTAGGATAGGTTATAAAAACCCATGCACATTTCCTGCATACAGTAGATAAACATTAAAAAAATAAATAAAAAAAGAGTACCAGAGCTAATACAATTTTGGTGAAAGATATTTATGTGTTTTGAAAGAAATACAAGACAGGAGATATCTAAGTTTGAAGATTTCTCCTTTGACGGAAGAGCACTCAATTCCTCAGGGCTTATTTTCCAATCTTCTATGACATATCATATTTTACGACACAAACCGGAGATATTTGTCGTTTTCGCTTGAGACGCGTCTATTTTGAGTTCTGCGATAGAAACAACTAGTTGTATTGGTTTTAGCAAACGAAGTTACAAAAATGCAACAGCTAAACAGCGCTGCTATTAGTACAAATAAAATTAGTGGTATGTATAAATGTGGTGAATTTAATTAATGTTGGATTCATCTTTTTCTTATTTAAAATAATGTTTTAGAATGTCTATTGAAGTAATTCGTTAAGTAAACTGAGTCCACGGATTTATGAAATTGAGAAGTTTCTTCAACATATAAGTCATACAAGCAGGGTTATAAATTTTAAAATGTAAGGTTTCTTAAGATATCAGAAACAACTTATCATCATGGGAGTTGATACCCAAAAATTTATAAATGATCGATTTTGTATTTATTATTGCTATTCAAAATTTAAATTCTTCCCTTTAAAAGGATACCTCATTTGTAATAATACCTCAACTAGAAGTATTTTTAATAATTTTTCGAAGACAAAATGGGTAACTATTAGTGTCGGTAAAGTTTTCTTTAAAATACGTTTTTCTCAAAACTACATTTTTCATTATTCATGTACCTTTTTCTCAGAACTATCTTCCTGAAAATTTTTACTACATATTCCTCTTATGTATCTGTATTTATTGAAGTAAGGCTTTGTTGTTATTTTAAAAATATATTTTGTTTTGGCTCAGTTCGGCAAAAAAAAAAAAAAAACTTGCGATTTTTAACAAATTGGAGTGACTTTCACGAAAATTCATTTAAAAAAAAAGTAAATGAATTATAATCAAAAGCTAACTTCAGAAGAATAACAAGTGACTGCTAAATGCACTGAAAAAAAAATTAGTCTTTAATGTCAATTACTTTCTGAGAAAAAGGTGCAAAAAAAAAATTAAAAAAATGCCGAATTAACATTACCGGTACAGAGGGTACCAACACCCCTTAACAGATTACGATCAATGAGTTATTTTTTTTTTATTTAAAAACGTTTATAACAGGGGGGCGACAAACCGTGGTTCCTGACCCACTAAAAACCCATTAAAAACTTAGATAGAAACTTATCTCAATCCCAAGAAATGAGAAAAACACGACGAAACATGATGAGGTGAGACGGGTTGACTGATAATACTGATCTCAAATATCAATTTAATATCTACTTTTCTAACATTCTCTGTCATCCTCTCATTCGAAATATGGAACAATCAGAATGCGCAATAAGAGTACATCCACCATGCATTCTAGTCTTAGTTGCATCTAGCTTTTGTTGACGTAAGTTCTCTCGTCTCTTACTAAGGTAGATAGCATCTTTCGATGTAAACATTCCAGAATTGTGCATGCTTTAAAATAGCCTTTTTCCTTTGCTTTTGCTCTAATACATTGGAAAAGAATGGCCTCGACTTCATCTAAAAGGAAGAATATTGATTAGGGAATAGGCTGTAGTTAAGAAGGAATGAACTCAATTGTATACGTTCATTCCAAAAAAAAAATAAAAAAAAATGGACTGACGACTTGTCTCATGTGCCTTGACTTTTATAGCATATTTAAATCGTAAAATTGGTAAGTTCGTAATTGAACTGATATTTATTTTGAGCTCTTTAAATTTTTTTTATTGTATTGGATTCATGGTAGAAGAGATGGGATATCCAAAACATACTATCAAAATAGTAACTTTTGATCGTTTTGTCATATTCCTTTCACTAACGAAAATTTGTTGCTTACATGTTTTCTATGAATTTTAATGTTGTACTTAACTTTGTTTAAAATTTGATTTTTGTAAATCGCATTTAAATACTGGTGTCCTCAAAGTAGTCATCAGTTTAAAATCTAAATTAAAAACTATTCTATGACGTTTACTTTACATGCATTCAAAATAATTCAATAAGATTATAATAAGCATTTATGAAATTTATGTTAGCTTATAAGTTACATCTGATAGTAAAATCTTTAATACTATGATAATATATATAATTTAAATCTAACGTTGTCTTATAATCACTACTATAGTCCGGGAGCAAATGTAATCCCGTGGGCCACTTCATGAGGTAAACATGTGGGTGGTGTCATTCGCTTCGTATGAATGCGTAGAAAATGAAATCCGATGGTGGGTATCTGGCATCCCGGTACGAGTGGCGCTGCAGTCGCAAATCGAAAATGGCCGCCTATTTACCACCTAACGTACGTTTTTACCGAATAATGGCCTCCCAGCTCATTTTATCAACTTGTTGACTATTAGAAAACTTGTAGGAAATAAAATTTCCTTTTCAATGATGTATAACACATGTATGTTAGGTTAAATTACAAAATTCAAAATGGCCGCCGTATCGCGATCTTAAGTACGTTTTTCAGGTTGGTTGGTTGGTTTGTGCGTTCAATGACATATACTTGTGCACAATAACGGTTAATCAGGCCGGGTACTGCAACTTAACGCGGATTCCGAACCACAAAGAACATCCATGCCTAACTCGGGATTCGAACCCGGTACCCTTAACATGCAAAGCCACACATCATCAAGTGGACAGTACGTTTTTCAGAATAATAGCTTCTCTGTGCGCTTTATACACTTGTTGGCTGTTGGGAAACTGTAGAAAATAAAATAACTTTTATAATGGTATAGCTACCTAAGTCAAAATTCATGATGGCCGATGTATTACCATTGCCGAAACGTTTTTCCAAAATAATAGCTTTCCGGTGTGCTATATGAACATGTTGATTATTAGAAAACTTTTTGGAATTAAAAGAAAAAGCTTTCTGACTGTTATATCAACTTTACATTGTCGCTTCAAGAATTAAAATTCAAAAGGACACCATTATTGGACATCTCTTTGGGACTCTAATAATAGTTTCCACATTATATTGGAAGATAAATGTGCACAACAGATAGTTAATATTTATAGATTGGACAATAAAATCAAGCCTTGAAATTTTTCACAAGAAAATTAACTACAACAGACTGATAGTAAACTACGCCAGTTCAAAATTGATACGACAAAGCTTTTTAATATTTTTAAAATGAGTGTTACAGAAGAGTGTAAAAGTGTAATAGTTTTTGCTATATGTAACAAATGCTGTAAATGATATTAAGATTTTTCGTTATCATTAAGTTAAATCAACATCTTCATCCTCAATTTCCACATTATCATTCCTTATCAGGTCAGAAGCTGCAGTGTTATCACATAGGTCATCATCTCCACCACATGAGCTTTCTGTGCAGGGCAGATTGTTGAGATTGTATCAACAGGGAAGGGCACACCGACGCTTCAGACATGAACACTTAGTCAACTCACCCTCTGAGCGTCAAGGGAATGGGCGAAATTATACAGTTGTTTTCCCTGCAATAATTTTTAAATTTTATTTCTGATCCAAATACATAATTTTTTTTAATTATTTTTTATTTATTTTGTTTTAAGTAGGTTTTAAACTATCATCCTAATAAAAAAAATTTTAAAATATTTTATTTCACATTTTATTTATAAATTTAAAAAGGTTGCGTATTGCTGGAAAAACTGGGGATCAAATGACGGATATATACACCCGTGACCCTCATAAGGTTAAAGCCCCTACGGAGCACGGTTCTGTACACATAATAGGATCAAACTTCCCATACACAAGTGACGAGCCCAAATCAATAGGTTGAGGTATGTCAGGATGCTGTCGGAGTATCTTGAGCCAAAATCATTGCTTGGTAATGTGCACACAAAATACCTGGATAGAGAGATACTTTTGTATGTGCAAGAAGTTCCCCAGTCTTTTGCTGAAGAGCCACCATCTTACCTTCTCAGTGTCTGTCATTTTGGTTCGCGGTACATACACCTGACTAACGAATGCCTAAAAAGTTTGTAACATTTCTGTGGAAATGGTTTCAGAATGACCCATAAAGCCCAGTGCAGCTATTATGTCATCACTAGCTGCATAAAAAGCATTCCTCCATATAATCTTTTCTTTTTTAGCAAATTATCCTGTGATATCAGCACCAGAAAGGGTGTGGAGTCCTGGTAGTGGTAGTGCTGAAGCCTTATTGGGCCCTAGTATGTCATAGATTGGCTGAAGATACTCTGAAGAACTCGTTTGCTTCTGCTAGTGCCCACTAAAATGGGGGATTCTCTTGGAAGCATTGGATATCTCCGAAGATCAAGTACTAATACATCTGTCTGAGGAGTAAATGTCAATCTTGCTAATGTCTCTGGAAGCAACATGTATACTGTGCAAATTTTTTTTAGTATCTGCTTCCTCCTGCGTGGTATCAAGACACGACACGTCCATATGGCTTGCATTTGTGTGATTTATCCAACTGCCAACAAATTGTTTATTATTCTTGATTGCATAGTCTATCTTTGATGCCAAGTATTCTGTCAGTTCATCCTTTGTATTTTCGTGCAAAAGTAACTGGTACATGGTTACTTTAAGGATGTTTGTTGATGGGTACATTTTGTATTGGATAGGGACCGATTTATCCTGACGTTTCACCCTTGTCGATGTCTTCAGCGAATTCTGTTTGATCAAATATTGGTGTCAAATATTCTCTTTGTACCAAACTTCTATGACATTTGCCTGACAAAGTGAGCTGCAAATTCTTCACAAGTCTTGCCAGTCAGGTTTATCAATGGAATACAGCTCTGTTATTCCATCAACTACTGCAACAGTTTCTGCCGCTTCATTTACTGGAAATGAATTGTGTGAGAATTATTTTTTCTCATTAGATGAAGGGTATAGATTTTGAGGAAGCACCTCCAGGATACCCATAAGCTTGCTTTTTTATAATCAGTAATGCATACATCCGTATAAGGGAAACAAAGCAAGTGGCAATAATGAGAATTCATAACGACAAAAAGTTGCTTTCAAATCTATATCACACCGACTTCTTGCTGCAATCAACTGTCAAGAAAATATATATAAATTGTTAGAAAATATTGAAAAAACACTTTTTCCTTTTATGTTACTTTAACATTTTTGAATGCAGATTTTCAGGCTTACGTTTCACCTTTTACATTGGTGCCCAAAACTGTGCTCAAGGCTTTCATGGTACTGATTCTTCTGTTGGCTCTGTTGGTAGGTTGATCATTTTAATGCGTTCCCCAATGAATTTGGAAAGAAGACTCTCACCAATATCAGTAAATGTACGTGTCTTTTTGAACGTCATCGGGAAGAACTTGATTAGTCACCAGGTCTATAAGAATATAAAATGTTCTGTGTTGCATTTAAAAAGGTTGGCTGTCGATTTAAATCCCTCCCAACTTTTCATCGTTTTGATCCTGATGCTTGCGAACCGATAGACAATGTTCATGGTGACACTTTGCATTGGGAGTGGCATTTTTAATCATTGCTTCCGTTGCTGCAGCAATTATTGTGACCTCCCTCAGCCAGAAAGAATCTTCTCCGAGCATACTCGTTTAAAGTGATGCCTATAAGTCCACCTTGAACTTTAAGTCTTCTGTTCTGGTGCTTCAGAGCTTCATCGGCTCCTAAAGCGCAAAACGGTATTTTGGTTTCATTGATTACCCACTTTCCTTGCCTTTGAGTTGTATGCTTTTTATTAAATCTTCACATATCCATCAAGTACAGTGGAATCATTCTTACATAGTTTAGTCGATCAAAGGCAAAGAAATACTTTATGAAATCATGTGGGGCTGCCAAGTGCAAATCCCAGTCTGCATTTCTAACTGACCTGATGACTGTGTAGTTAGCTCTCTGGCTTCGGATGCTAAGGGTGCCGGGTTCGAATCCCGAGTTAGGCATGGATGTTTTTTGTGGTTCGGAATCCACATTAAGTTGCAGGTCCCGGCCTATTTAACCGTTATTGTGCACAAGTATATGTCCTTGAACGCAGAAACCAACCAACTAACCTGAAAAACGAACTTAAGATCGCGATGCGGCGGCCATTTTGAATTTTGTAATTTAACCTAACATACATGTGTTGGAAATGAAATTTTATTTCCTACAAGTTTTCTAATAGTCAACAAGTTGATAAAATGAGCTGGGATGCCATTATTCGGTAAAAACGTACGTTAGGTGGTAAATAGGCGGCCATTTTCGATTTGCGACTGCAGCGCCACTCGTACCGGGATGCCAGATACCCACCATCGGATTTCATTTTCTATGCATTCATACGAAGCGAATGACACCACCCACATGTTTGCATCATGAAGTGGCCCACGGGACCACTTTTTTCGACATTAGCGCCCAGACTACTAGCTAAACACCCGTGCTTCGCTACGAAATTTTAACATGTGCAATATTTTAGCTAGCTGTGAGGCCTCGCGTTGCGGAAATATGTCATTCGTGTATAGGACACAGTTTTTGGCGGTTCGCTCACAGGAAGATTCATCGCTACGGAAAATCGAGCTCGCTTCGTTCGCTGAAAAGTTCATTGACACATAAACACTGGCTTATTTCCCTCTTTAAAAGCTTCACTGATATGCAAGCATAAGCTCGCTTCACTCACTAAAATATAATTGCTACGTAAAGACTTAATATTAGAAGTCTCTCCCTTGTCAAGAAAAAAAATATTTCCCCTTTAATACAATAATACAACACACCTTTAAGATTATTTTACTACGTGTTTGTGGCAAGCAAATTAAGAGGCTAAAACTACTTATGTTGAAACTTTTAGAGATCTAGGCCTATTAGATATCATTTTGTAACATATTTATTAATTAATTAAAAAATAAATAAATTAAATTCTGTTTTTTAAAAATCCAATTAGAAGGCCACAACTATTTATGTAGAAAATTTCAAAGTTGTAGCCCTATTTAAAATAGTTTTGTAATATATATATATTAATTTATTAAAAAAATTAATTAATAACGAACTAAACAAAATTTAAAATTCTGTTTTTCTAAAGTTGAATTAGAAAGCCAAAACTACTTATGTTGAAAATTTTAGAGCTGTAGCCCTATTAGAAATCGTTTTGTAAAATATTAATTAATTAATTAATTAATTAATTAATTAATTAATTAAAAAGAAACTAAATAAAAATTTAACATTAGAAGAATTAGAACAATTAGAAGGCCAAAACTACTTATATTGAAAAATTCAGAGCTGTAGCCTTATTAGTAGTTGTTTTGTATAATGTTTATTAATAAATTAAAAAAACTAATTAAAAAATAATAAAATAAAAATTTAAAATTCTGTTTTTTAAAAGTCCATTTAAAAGGCCAAAACTACTTACGTTGAAAATTTCAGAGATGTAGCCTTATTAGTAATCGTTTTGTAAAATGTTTATTAATTAATTAAAAAAGGACAAAATAAAAATTTAAAATTCTGTTTTTTAAAAATCCAATCGGAAGGCCAAAACTACTTATGTTGAAAATTTCAGAGCTGTAGCCCTATTAGATATCGTTTTGTAACACATTTATTAACTAATTAAAAAAAAAACTAATTAAAATTTTAACATTCTGTTTGTGATGTATGCAATTAGAAGACCAAAACTACTTATGCTGAAAATTTTAGAGCTCTACTCCAATTTTAAGTATTTTTCTATTGATCCACAGAGCCACAGACAGACACACAGCTTTTTTTTTATTATTATAGATGTCTCAGTAGATAGCAATTTATTTGATGCAGGAAATTCTTGTGCGACTAATCTTTTACATTTTTACGATGGGGTTACTAGGGAATTGGATGGAAGGAATTCGGTCGATATACTCTATATAGATTTCCAGAAGGTATTCGATTAAGTCCCGTATGAAGCATTATTACGTAAGTTAAAAATAATTGGAATTCATGACACTGTTTTAAGTTGGATTTGAAATTGGTTAATTGGAAGAAAGCAAAGAGTGCAAATCAAAGGTAAATACTCTCAGTGGGGAGAAGTTAAAAAAAGTGGAGTGCCACAAGGGTCAGTTTTGGGTCCACTTCTGCTTATAATTTTTATCGATGATATGGTCTCTCGGGTAAAGTAAATTTTTTAAAGCAGATAGTACAATTTCAATTAGATTAAGATAGGATTTCTGATTGGGCTATTAAATGGGGAATGTCATTTAATATTAGCAAATGTCAGGTTTTACACATGGGGAACCAAAATCAAAATGCGTCTTATAATTTACAAAGTATTATAATAAATGATACTAACTTGGTCAGTGATCTGGGGGTGTTGATTAGCAAAGATTTTAAGATGGGGTAATAATGTAGGACGGCTAGTGACAAGGCAAATAGGATGTTATGTTATATAAAAAAAGTGTTGCATCTAGATCTAGTGATATCATACTAACATTGTATAGAGGTTTGGTTAGGCCGCATCTTGAGTGTGCAGTACAGTTTTGGTCACCTTATTTAAAAAAGGACATTGATTTACTCGAAAAAGTTCAACACAGAGCAACAAAAATAATTCAGGGTACTTCTAGCATGGGCATATGAGGATAAATTGAAGAAATATAACATGTATACACTGCAGAAAAGAAGGGCAGGAGGGGATTTGATCTAGTTATTTAAATTTATTGCACATGGTGAAATTAGGGGTTTAGAATTTGTCACTGACAATAGGACGCGAGGAAATGGGTGCAAATTGTTCAAATCTCAATTTGATAGGGAAGGGCGAAAACACTATTTTTACAATAGGATTATCAATGATTGGAATGATTTGCCAGCAAATGTTGTAAATTCAGAGAGCGTAACGAGTTTTAAGAGACAGTTAGATATGCACTGGGAGATCATCAATGGGCAATAATTGGATTACACTGGCTAGGTAAGTAACTTATATTTTGTACTTTGTATATATTTAATTTAGGTTATTTTGTTACCATATTTGGTTACTTATGTTTGCGTACTGTTGGTTTTTATAAAATTTGTCAGCTTGTATTATGTATTGCATTTTTCCAGTATGATTGTCAAACGCTGTGTCAACTTTGTATATTGTATTGTATTATGTATATTGTATTGTATTATGTATATTGTATTGTATAACCCTGTAACTATTGTATATTGTGTCAGCTTGTATATATTGCTTGCATTATGTATTGCATTTTTCCAGTATGATTGTCAAACGCTGTGCCAACTTTGTATATTGTATTGTATTAAGTATATTGTATTGTATAATCCAGTAACTATTGTATATTATGTGTATGATCCTGTAACTAATCTATATTGTATGTAGGATCCTGTAACTATCGAATGCAAATTATTTTCTTTTTCTACATACTTGTATATATATATTTACTCGACCAACCCTGTTGGGCCTTGAGCCTGTTGTTGGTCTTAAAACTTGTATTTGTATTTGTATTAGTTGTTTACGTCTTAAGCAATTCTTCGGTAAAGTTTTTGTACAAAATAATATATCATTATTACTATTTAATTAAACATCAAATATTGTACTATATATATTTATTAACATTTCATTCAATAGTTATCAACTATAAAAATTTAAGATATATATTATATTTGATACATATTCATAATTTAGCACTTTTCTGCAAATTTAAAATATATTTACGTGTCGATTACTAATGTATATTGTGCTTATACCCCAACACTTCTAGACCTGGTACTTGTTGCTTGTCACTACTGATACAGTGCAAAAATAAATTGCATAATTTATTAGCATTCCCACTCCTATAAAATACATAAACAAATATACATAACCTGGGATGAGAAATTTGCTATTTAGAATGACATTCAATGAGTACTTCATAGATAAAGATGATTTAAAAATTATTATTCGGTTTTACGGAACAAGTTATTCTTCTAAATATGGAATTGTTTATCGTTTAGTGACGTAAATTACATTGGCCGTTATTCATTTAATTTAAATTAAGGGGGAGGGGGACCGAGAAAGGCATAATTTGCATCAAAACCTATTTTGATACTTTTAGTGTATTGCAGTATTGAAAATGTTACAACAAAATGGTATATTTATTGTGCCCATCAGAAGTATTTTAAACAATTGTCTTAAAATATTATCACAGTAGAAGTATACTCTTTTTTATACTTAAACGCTGCTTCCTTAAAATGCTGTTTTTTATTACACAAATGTAACTTTTTCTCAGAATCTACTCAACATTTTATTTTGCAAAAATTTTTGCTTTTACCTAGTGTACTTTTACACATGAATATATGTTTTTACAGAAATATAAATTATAACATTTTCAAAATATCATAAATGGAAAATAATGTTTTTTTTTCAAAAGCATACATCATGTCATGTAAAAGTATTCTAATATTGGGTGGAAAAATTTTAGAATAATGTTTAAGTTGTTTCTAAAAAAGGGTATTAAAAAAAACCCTTTCTAACTTTAATTATTTAGTGCTTTCCAACCCCTTTAATAACGAATTTAGCTTTGTAAATAAAAATTACGAATTTGGTAATAAATATATGTAATACAATTACTCTTAAAACGCATTTGAATGAAATATTTCTTCCATTGATCATATTCATTATTTGAAATTCAAATACATAATTAGGCTGCTACTGTACCTATCATAATTTGTAATTAATTTTGAACTGTCATTTTTATTACAAATGAATGCACTGGTTTCCTACAGGAAACCAATTAGGATTGTGATGATAGCTTAGTTAGTTTGTTCAATATAATTTTATTTTCAAATTAGATAAAAAAAAACTTACTTCTTACCAAAATACCTAGATCCAGTTCTTAACTTCTTCTAATGATATAGCCGACAAAACGGTATAGTGGTTAGCGTGCAAGCTTCTAGACCTCGAGGTTGCGGGTTCGAGTCCCGTGTTGGCATGGGTGTTTGTAAATGTATGTTGGCTTGTCTAATGACGAATGTTTCGGCGCATTATAGCCCTCGTGTTGCTGACGGCGCCAGATAATCTGAAAACAACCAACCAACTTCTAATGATATATATATATATATATATAATATACAAGGTGAAACCGAAAAGTAAAGTGACCGATGTCATAATAATCACTGTATTACTGTATTATATATTTGCAGATAAATACATCACTGTCCATCAAAGTAGTTCCCGCCGTCTACAATACACTTCTGACAACTTTCCTACAAGTTTTTGAAACTTCTGAAAAAGTCCTCCATTCGGTTTCCCTTCAGTGCCAATTTCAGTAGTGGAAAGAGGAAAAAATCTGCTGGCACTATATCACGGGAATAAGGAATGTGTAATACTAAACTGAAATTGGCACTTAAGGGAAACCGATTTTCAAGCATCTCAGACATTCAAGCTGCTGTTACCAAGGAACTTAAGACAGTCGCAAAGGAGGACTTTTTCAGAAGTTTCAAGAACTTGTATGAACTTTGTGCCGACCAAATGGTATAGTGGTTAGCGTGCTAGCCTCTAGACCGTGAGGTTGCGGGTTCGAGTCCCGTGTTAGGCATGGGTGTTTGTAAATGTATGTTGGCTTGTCTAATGACGAAAGTTTCGGCGCATTATAGACCTCGTGTTGCTGACGGCGCCAGATAATCTGAATACAACCAACCAACGTATGAACTTTGTCAGAAGTGTATTGTAGACGGCGGGAACTACTTTGAAGGACAGTGATGTATTTATCTACAAATATATAATACAGTGATTATTATGACATCAGTCACCTTACTTTTCGGTCTCACCTTGTAAATAGATTTTCACGTTAGTTATGTGGTTTAAATGCAGTGATTGCACACATTGTAATTGTAATTTTGATAAATTTGTCATATGCTTATTTTTAGGCTGTTACATCAAATCAGCTCAAGAAAATATAATTTTTAAATTGAATCGGTTGGTTGTTTTCAGATTATCTGGCGCCGTCAGCAACACGAGGGCTATAATGCGCCGAAACATTCGTCATTAGACAAGCCAACATACATTTACAAACACCCATGCCATACACGGGACTCGAACCCGCAACCTCCCGGTCTAGAAGCCAGCACGCTAACCACTATACCGTTTGGTCGGCTTAAATGGAATCGGAGTTTGAGGACTTCAAAAAATCAATATTGGGATAAATATTGTAAAAAAAAAAGAAGTGAAAACAATTTTGAATCTGACGGTGCCCAAAATTTTAATCTCCGTAAATCAGAGGTATTTTTTTATATATATAATTAGAAAAAGTGTTTTCTATCAATTTATATTATTGTTTTCAACTTTTACGGCCCAAATATCTGCAGACGCAATTTTGGTGACACAAGAAATATTTACTCAAAAACTATTAAAGATAAATGCCTAAAATTTGTATCCTACACTCTTATGAATAAATTACATAGTTTGAGAATAGCATTTTTTAATATTTTCGAAATTATTAATTTTATACAGTTTTATTGCCACCAAAAATGACAATTTTGGAAAATTCTATAGAATGTCAGACCTTTTAATTCTTTTTCGAGAAACAAAACAAAATATTTAAAAATGCTACTCACAAATTGTGTATTATATTGATGATAATGTATGTTAATTATTGTAGACATTTATCTTTATTAGTTTTTGAGTAAATGTTCCTTACGTCTCCAAAATTGCGTTTAGTTGAAAATGGTAATACAAATTGATGCATCACTCTTTTATAAAAAAATTTAGAAAATTACTTTTAATTTAGGGAGATTAAAACTTTTTACACCGCCGGATTCAAAATTTTTTTTTTTTTTTTTTTTTTTTTTTTTTTTTAAATCTGGAAATAGATTTTTTTGACGTTCTTAAACTCCGATTCCCTTTAAGGAAATTTTCTCGGTATGGAAATTAAGAGCTAGTTTTATACCTATATAGTTTTATATATAGTTTTATTTTCACTAGAATATAAAACTTTGTTATTTTCAAAACATATAATATTAACAGTTTAAAAAAAAAATTAAATTAAATAATTTTCAAAAATATCAGCATTATCTGATTTCCTTACATAATACAACATTTCAAATTGAAGACTGATAGATGATAGACAAACTACCATTTTTGTTCAAAAATCCAAGACCAGCATTCGCATTGACTTAGTCATTGCGAAATGGCAGAATATCTTTATTTCGAAATTTGTTTTGATTTTTTGGTAAATTATTAATAGCCCAATGGAAAAAAAACGAATTCTTGTAAATATTCTTACGGTATTTTCTAGTGTTTTGGCATCATTCGTTTTGATCAAAATTATTTTGTTTAAATATGAGATTCTTATGAATTTATAGTCATGAGCAATTGTTGTGACAGATCATTTTCAATCAAATAGATTCGTAACCATTATTTCTAAAGTATTTAATATTAAAGTTTTTAAATATTAACTCATTCATTATTTTCATACATATTAATTTAAAATTTCGAATTTTAATAATAAATCTATCAAAGGTTGGTTAGTGCACTCAATAATTTGCTGATGTGCACTGTTTTGTTATGTATTATATACTTATTTTTTAATAGTGGTGCCTAAATTTCAATAAAAAAAAAAATTTGCACTTTTTTAAATATTCAAAATATAAGAAATGTTGATAAGCTCTCAATTTTATTTTCTAATCGTTCGAACTATCGTTTAGTATTCAATAGAAACATCCTAAATTTATTTATGTGTTATCTCCCTGTAAATCCTGAGAACGTCTTTTATTAGAATAGATTGATACACAATTCAATTTAGAATCAGAAACATCTTATTTACACTCCAATTAACACAAATGAGACCCATTCTTTTAAATTATCATCTCTTCGAATTCGTTATTGCAGATTCTTTTCGGCAATTTTAGAGATTATTCAGGAATTCTCTCGAGAAATTAGCACTTCTTTCATCAGCTGCTTGATTATTCACAGACGAAGAAGCGATCAATGCTCTTTAAATTATCCAAAGAAAAGTGAGTTGAAGTAAAATGCATCTTTATTTCCCTTGTGTAAATGTGAAAGGAAATCAGGCTGCAGTTTCTAAAAGTAACTTCGCGAGGAATGAAGGTTTAAATTCTTCGTAAGTTTAGTAACAAAGTAATATATCGTTGATAAATAGGAAATGAGATCAAAAAGATCAAAGCTTAAATATAAATAAAAAAGACTATGAAGTATACATACGTGCTATGTTTTACGTGGAAGAGATTAAAAGAATATGAATTGGATTATTTAAAGATAAATAGGATAGTTAACTTTTAAGAGTTAGTTAGATAACTATTTCTTTGAAAAAAATCGTACATGGAAATAGTGTTTTAAACACCAGTACAAATTATAAGAATTATTATTTAAATTAAAAACTGGATTTTAAATTTATCTTGTTTAAAAAAAAGACTAATTTTGTATATGATATACTACTTTGATAGATAATGTTAGAAAAGTATTATTTGAATATCAAATTTAAAAAACACGGGAACCGACAAAATTTATTTGCAAGAAAGTGAAAAACTGTTAGATCTCTGTTCAAATCTTTAGTTTTTCAAAAATGTTAATTGTATTTTCTATTGAATTATAAACAGTTAGCATTAATTTTCTCTTTAAAAACAAAAAAAAAATAATCTTGGAATGAACTTTTAAAATCCTTGCTCCTGCAGCTCTTATTTGGTACCAAGCGAGCGTATGTAAGAGAAAAAAAAACAAGCGAGAAAAATTGTAAAAATTATATATATATATTCAATGATTTCCTTACTTTCCTTTTTTTCTTCTTTTTTTTCCATCTAACTAGTCTTCACGTTACCAGAAGACACAAAAGTACAAAATATATGTCTTCCAAGTTCCAGAAAAAAATTAAAAAGGAAACACAAAGGCAGTATTAGAAATGCTGAATTTCATTTTAAAAATAGATTTCTAAATCTCATGTCTGATGCCAAGCTATTAAAAATCAAAACATTTTTCAGGAATGTTTATCAAACAACTCAGGAAATGATTGTCCAATAGAAGGAATGCATATTTCTTCCTTCATCCAGTCAAAAAGGAAATACACAAGAGAATTAAAAAGAAATAAAACCAGAAGCTCATTACAACCCAAAAAATATTTTTTAAACGCCGTGTGTGCTTTTTTCTGTGAATTCATTACTTTACTTTCTAATTTTTTTCCTTCAAATTTTCAAAAGTAAGTGCACCCTCCTTCGAAATTAATGTTCAAAATGGATACAATACAGTACATGTAGACGGCTTTCTCTTGGAGTTCCACTGAGGAAAATGGAGCTAATCTTGTTTCCATGTTACCGACAACATTAGACAACCTGGCGAGAGCTGTTCTAGTGATAGCTGGACTGTACCTTCACAAATAAGTATAACGCCTTTTAAAAGGTATTTTGAACTGAATATCGTTAAGAAAATTAAGTATCAAGCATAATTGAAAACCTTCTGCCACTTTTTAATGATAATTTCTAAAAATCGCGTACTGCAAAAATAAGTTCTCATTTAGCTGGAAGGTCAGCAGCTCCAAATATAGTGAGCATCGTGTTAACACAACCGGATTAAGTTACTCTTCAAAATACCATTAGACTGAGAGGCGACTGAAATTTTTGGACCTCATCGAACATCATTCTGAATTTTTCATAGAAATTGGAGAAAAGTGAGTAGATTACGAATCCACTGGTCTGCCTTGGCAAAAATGGCCAAACCTGGTCGAAAATAGACTTTTAATAAGTTGAACTAAATCCAATTGCCAAATGCGCCATAACTTGCCAAATAATGAGCATTATTTTTTATTTGGTAACCCTCACTCTTTAATTTTCAATTGAGAAGATTGAAGACGATTCGGATGTGTGGCTATGGCTAACTTGCATCTTTCACAAATGAGCCAAATTGGCAATAAACATTACGTTAGTGATTATGTAACTGATGTCGCCAATTTGGCTTACTTTTAAAATATACAAGTTTTCCGAGTCAGAGATGAGAAATCGTTTGCGCTTTTTCTCATTGAAAATCAAAATGAAGTTGTTTGCCAGACGAAAAATTTTGTTCACTTTTTGGCAAGTTATGACATATTTGCCAATAGTGTTTTACTTCAACTCCTTCCAAGTCGATTTTTGATCAGTTTCGGCCATTTTTGCCACGGCAGACCAGTGAATTCGTAATCTACTCACTTTCCTCCAATTTCTATAAAAATATCAGAATGATGTTCGATGGGGTCCAAAAATTACAGTCGTCTCTCAGACTATATCCCTCAGTTTGAAGCATCGTCACACGACGTGCCTGATTGGCTTCGGATGCAGCAGCATCGACTGTCAAATGGATCCATGGGTGTTTGAATGCCCAGCATGAAATGTCCGCGTTTCAAAGACGAGGATGCGATGCTATAGAATGGAAATCATTTATGGTTGATTTTTGTATCATTCTCACTTTTGTGTTATAGAAAAAATATTAAGGTGTATATAACACACACTTGGACTTTTTCTTAATTATTATTTTTAAAGTATACATATATAGTTGAGATGATTTTCTTTACTTTTTAGGTACTAATTTCAAATTTTTTGGCAGTATATATCAGACTTAAAATTGATTCATTTATATTTATAAACTTTTTTTTTTTAAGTCAATTTTTTAATTATTAATTGCAATTAGAGTGACTAATTAGGACATTATTAGAACATACATACATAAACTTGTAATTAACTTAGTGGTTGATTAAAAAATGTACGTGTACGTGTTCAAGTTTTTCACTTATTTTCCTTTGCCATTTATAACAGTAAATTTTTTCGGACGGTTTGTACAGCTGGTAAAGATACATTCGATTAATTTCATGAAATTCTCAATTAATTTCATAAAATTCTTTAAGGTATACATATACATTAGGAATTGCTAACTTTGACTCAAGTGTCTGCGTTTCTTCTTTTTTTTTTTTTTTTTTTTTTTTTTCTTTTTTTTTTTAATATTCCTGAATTCATTACCTTTAAAATAATACCATTTTCTATCTGAGACCCAATTTACTTTTTAAATTACAGTGGGTTTTGTGAACCTGTTTTGTACCACGTTCATTAGTGTAGCAAATTTTAAACGCGTTTTCTGAAGAATGACATTTTTGTATTATTTGACTTTACGCCAACGGTCATGACTTCATAATAAATTGTCCGATTTAAAAAATTCTAAATTTGTTCACAAGTTGTGAATGTGTTTTCTATGGAGAATCTAACATATATTGTTATATTGTTTTAAACACATTTATTATGAATATTTTAATCTTAATTTTTTGTTTAAAACTATGTATTTTTTAAACATTTATTTAAAAATTTATAATTAAATAAATATTGCAGCCAAATTCAAAATTATCCATAGGAACATGCATCAATATAATATCTTTTATTAGCAATAAAAATCACACCGCTAAGTTAATTACAAGTTTATTTATGTCAGTTCAAATAATGTCCTAATTAGTCACTTAAATTACAATTAGCTGATTAAAAAATTGACGGAAAAAAAGTTTATAAATATAAATGCATCATTTTTAATTCTGATAGAATGGCAAAAAGTTTGAAATTGTTATCTAAAAATTAAAGAAAATCATCTTAATTGCTTATGTATACCTTAACCCTTGGTTAGTCGAGCGGTTGACAAATGTCCACCACAATAAATGTCTCAATAGATGGCAGCACATGATCAAAGCCTTCTTACAGTTTTTTTGTTTTTTTTTCAAATCAGTTAAAAGTAATTTTTTTACTTTAACCAGTTCAATAACGCCGTGTTTTTAATTAAAATATATCCACTTATTTTGATATTCGTTCACGAATTTAATGGTGTGCACTCAAAATTGAATTTGGGGGAAATTTGCTCCACGCGTATAATGAGACCCCAAGGGTTAAAGGATAGAACCAGGATGAAAATACCTAATTATTGGTAAATTAGTCGCAATCCCTTTTAAATATTATTTTAATTGTATTGCAGCTGTATAAATTCCAAATGAGAAGTTTGACAGTTCAACAAATATATTTTGACAACTCAAAAAAAAAAGAAGCCATGTTTGAACTTTCATCGAACTTCTTTTGAGTACTGTCAAATAAGCGTATTTTCAGTAACATCTCGCTCGGCTACGATACCAAATGCTCCTTTTCCAAAAGTTGTTGAAGTGTTTCAGTGCTACATGATCCTAATACTTCTGCCGCCATAAACTTTTGTTACAATCAGCCAGATAATGTTATTTGTCCTTCTACCTAAAAATCTCTCTCACTTTTTAAATTCAAGCGAAGGTGAAAAAGTTCAGTTCAATTTTAATCACGAAAATTACAAAAATTAAAATATTCTATATACACTCAAAAATGAGTATCATGCTGGGGCACATTGAATTACTCGAAAATTTCCCAATATAATATACATAGCATATTACTGACACATATTCAGAAACTTTAAAAATAGGTGGGAAAATGAGTCAAGTGAGATATAAAATTTCCATATATATATATTTTTTATTTATTTATTTATTTATTTATTTCAGAAGCAAACTTAAGTGTTTGTCTGTAACATTACAAGTTAGACTCATTTCTAAATAATAAACTTTTCCGAACAACTTTTTATTGAAAAAAAAATACTGGCCTCTATTTCTAATCTTCAGTTGTTGTGGATTTTTTTTACTACAGTAACATCACATCTTTCATAAATTGTTACTGCACCACACCGACTTTTTTTTTTACTAGAGAAAATGAATCGGCTCAAAGGAAATCGAATAAGAAAAGCTCCAAATACAAAAGAAACGCTTGTCGACAAATAAAATGTTCGTGAACTTCTGAATGATCACTTCCAGGTTAAAAGTACACGAGTAAGCATTATCAACATCAGAACAGAAGCATGAATAACACCCACAATGAAATAATAAAATAAACCATCAAAATGTCGTTCGAATCTTGTATTCTGCAAAGTAAACCTGGAGACAGAAAACTAAGTTTGAAATATTAATCGATTTTTCACAATAGATGGCACAACTGCGACTATCATGCAGCTGCAGTTGAGGAATCTGCCACAATAAATAAACAACTTTAAAAATTGGACCTGAAAATGTTTTAAGCTGTTTTATTTTCAAGGTGGCTCCTAAATTGAAGCAAAATAAAATGCGATAAAAAAAATATGCTGTCTTTTTTTTTTTTTTTTTTTTTTTTTTTTTTTGACATTTCAGGGATTCAGAGATTATTTGCAGACTGAAAAAACTGTTTTCAGGGGATATAAATTTAGGCTATAATTTTTTTTTTTTTGTTTAAGCCTTAATTTTTCCAAAAATGGTAATTGGAAATCTTATCTAAATGTTAATTAGTAGTTATGTATTGATTTTCTGCTCAAATGAATAATTATAAACCCATGCATTATTAATTTTTCTGTGTAAATATTTTACAATTTTTCTCTATTTTAATATTCTAATTTTCAAACACAATTAACTCTCTCTGGAGGCATCCAAGTTCGCAGATTTAAATTCACTGCACAATGTGTAAGACCAAAAGTAGTTCGCCAACCAAACCGTATAGTGGTTAGCGTGCTAGCTTCTAGATCGCGAGGTTGCGGGTTCGAGTCCCGTGTGTGGCATGGGTGTTTGAAAATGTATGTTGACTTGTCAAATGACAAATGTTTCGGCGCATTGTAGCCCTCGTGTTGCTGACGGCGTCAGATAATCTGAAAACAACCAATCAACCAAAAGTAGTTCAAAATGTGAACACTAGTATGCCGCTGTGGCAACACTTTTGGAAAGAAAATAACGAGATGTAATGTAACATATTTTAATGATGTAACAACTCAATGTACCGCTGTTGAAAAAGGTAGGAGTCATCGTACTCCCATATCGACCAAATATACAGAGCCAACTAGTACCGCTTGCCGGCCGTACGGCATCTTTGAGTGCTAGTACTGTAAAAGACAGATCAAGTTTAATAAACATTTAAGATTAGGTAAAGGACTTTGATTAAAATTACCTAATTTCACAAGCAAGGCCTCAGTGAAGCCCTTGCGCAATAAAATCCCCAACCTAATTTCACAATCATTGGCTTTCGTTGTTTACTTTGCAACAGTGCCCTCTATTGTCAACAATTGGAACAAGTTTTTTTGTGAAATATATATTCTTGTATAACACCGCATTTTGATATGTAAAACCACACATCTCTCCGAATTTTTTTTTTATTTTTTTTTTATTATTATTGTGTCGTCTTTTGGCTGCGACTTTATCTATTAGCAGACAAGTTGAAAAAATGCTATAAAATTGTTTTAACTAGGTTTATGAAAAAACACATGAAATATACTGCATTGTACAGTGCTGGAAAAAATGTTAAGGCCAACTGAAAAACTTCATTTTTCGTACAACTGCATTTATAAATTCGATGTAAATTTAAATTCAATAAAAAAAAGTGTCAGTTCAAATTATATTGTACAAAAACACTACCAAAATTTTAATTATTTTTCATTTAAATATTTTTTTTTCTTCTTTTATACATCAAAAAGCTGGAAAAAATATTAAGGCCACACACAAACTTAACAATTTTTCCAGCACTGTATACATAGAAAATCAGAACAAGAAAATTACACCGAACCAGAAATAAAAATTACAAAAGATATATATGCCCTGAGTTCTGTGTTCTTTCAAAATTATAAATTTCTTTACCGTAAAAAAAGTGTAATGTATAATTAAATTTATGTATTTGCATTTATAATAAATTATTTTAAATATAATTTTTCGAAATTTTGAAAAGCGATGCTTTCAATTAGGTAATGTAGAATAATTGTGAGAGGCAATTGAGAAACCATAAGCACATTTCAACATAATATTTAGAGTACTTGTTTTAGAATTTTTTTTACTTTTATCCCAGAAAAAATTAGCTTGTTATTTAAAAAAAAAAAAAAAAAAAAAAAAAAAAAAAAAAAAACTTTAGAATCATTTTTTTTTATCGCGCAGTAAGTGCTACCTTTAAAGTTTACATCTGCTCTTATTCTTAAACTTAAACATCAATTTCTTTTGCTCCATTCAACATTTAATGTTAAAAATATCTTTACAGCAGAACATATGATGCAGGGATTTGTATTATTATTTTTTTATACTTCATTTAACTTTTGTCACTCTTCCAACAGTCGATATTATTACCTCTGCATAAATGCGTAGGACTGCTTTTGAAAGATTGTCCTGTTGGTGACATCAGAGTCGTTGACTTCTTTATGGTGCTCTCTAACTTGCGACTAAACTAATTTTTTTTTTTTTTTTTGTGGAAAACTAAACTTTGCAAGTTAGATTTAAAAATGTGTGAATATATTTTTTTCTAAACAGCTTAGTTTTCGGTTTGTAATAACACTTTTTGGTGCTCTCTAACTTGCGACTAAACCAATTGTTTTTTGTGGAACACTAAACTTTGCTAGTTAAATTTGAAAATGTGTAAATATATTTTTTCTAAGCAGCTTAGTTTTTGGTTTGTAATAACACACTAAAAACAAAACGAGACTTTTTAAGATGGTTTTCTCTGGCAGGCTTTTCAATATTAGTAAATCGGAGTTCTACAAATTTAGAAGATAATCTCTCACCAAAACAGCAAGCTAATGAAGCCAAGCATTGGGCTTTAAATCTCCTTAACTTTTAGGTGCTAAGAAATAAAGAAATATTTTAATGAATTCTGTACTTGGTCGTAGTCGACTGGTTATGCGCTATCCTATGCGACTGTTTATTGTTCTTTGAAAATAACACATGCAACTCTTGATTGTTTTGAGGTGATTACCAACAGTGTTAGACCACAGAGTTTTTCAGGGAGAAATTAGTCACCAATGTACAGATAAATTTCAAATAATTTTAAAAAGAGATTCTTAGTTTTTGCAATGTACCTCCGTTTATTTGGTCGTTTATTAGAGGTCGGAAATATCGATCAAAATAAATATCGATACTATATCGTTGCGTAGAAAAAAATATCGATGTATCGATACATGATTTTTTTTTTTTTTTAATTTGATTTTCAATTTTGCCAGAAACGAAGTTTTTAGAGGTAAATTTCTACTTTTCATGAATTCATGCTAAAATTGTTTTAATAAATAAATTATAAAATTTTTTAATAAATAATTGATAAAAATTGTTTTAATAAATAAATTATAAAAATTGTTTTAGTAAATAAATAAATTATATTATCAATCAGAATAAATAAAATACACTTGAATGTCAATGCATAAATTCACATTTATTTTTAATGAAGAAATTTTGAAAAGTAGTTTACCGCATATTTTGCTGTTAGAGATATTTTTAATATTTAAAATTATATGCAAATTCCAGGCCCATGTTGGCAACAGAAACGGCGCTATGTTAATGACTACTAATAAATGATCTTATCTTTCCATTACATTATGTTTTCTTTTTAAGTCGGGTGCCATTTTAACTGTCTCACAGCCAAGTCCAAACTTAAGTTTTGAAGTTTTTGAAAAGGGAATAAAAAAAATCGAAAAAACACATGGAACTGCAAAACGATCATCAAAAAACTAAAAATGTTTGGAAATATCGATATATCGATAACTTGTACCGATATTTTTACTATCGATATTTAAAAAAAATATCGATAAAGATATCGTCGTATCGATATATCGCCGACCTCTATCGTTTATAAGACGTTTTGTGACGTGGTAGTGTCGGTAAAAATCTATAAACTGTTGTTGCACGTTTTCTATCCCAAAGAAGTCAAATCAGTCTTGCAATAAATGTTTGTAGAGGACAGCCAGCCAGGCCCACCTCCTTAGATGTGTTGATTTTGAAAAAGAGGATTTTTGCGCTATTTTGTCATGTTTTTTGATTTCCTCATTGTGAATGGACTCATTGACCTGGTCTAGCTCAGCTACACCAGTGGGATGAGAAACAACAACAAACATATTTGAGCAAATAATGACATCATTGAATAAGGACACCATTGTCTTCGCAGAGATATTTGCTACATAGCTTGTAACTTTAAATTTCTTATTTTATGTTGTTAAAACTTGTGAGTTATATTATCCTCTCAAAATTTATATTACGAAAGTATTGAATAAATGTTACATGAATGAATGAATAAATGTATAATATCAGAGAGTTCAACAAATACTGAAAAGCGTTACTATACATTAGTGGTAGTTGAATGGCAGAATGAAAAAGAAGCTTAACCCTTGGTTAGTAGCATGGTTGACAAATGTCCTCCACAATCTCAGTTTTTCAATAGATGGTAGCACATGATCAAAACCTTCTTACAGTTTTTTCAAGTTCTTTTAAAAATATTTTTTGATTTTTACTTTATTCTGTTCAATAATAGTGCGTTTTTGATGAAAATATCCACTTACTTTGATAATTGGTAACGAATTTAATAGTATGCATGAAAATTTGAATTTGGGGGACATTTATCCCCCACTTGACTAACCATGAGACTAAAGGTTGCACTCTTAATCAAGGTTTAAGGAGCAAACTACTACTACTACTACTATTTTAAGGGTTGCGGAATTCCTACATCCCGAAGGGATGTTCAACTTCCGGTCAAACATGTTTGGAGACCATAGCTTGAATTTGGATTACATATTTTGTGATGTCATAAGTTAGCTAAGGAAAGAAGGAGATGTTCAAATAGAAGTGAGTAGTCACCAAGCCAGGGAGGTGGATGTTGGTGCACGATTCAGGTGGCTCAAGGACCTCAAATAAAGTTCATAGCAAATTTGAAGTAGAAGAACAATCGAAACAGCAATATGTTGGTAACAGTACAAGAACTCAATGAGGCTAAGCCATTGGATGGACTATCTTAGCCGCGCGATGTAATTGGCTGAAGCCGAGAAGTGCGATTAGACGAGAGCTGATACAAGAGGGGATTTAAATTTAGATTGAATTAATTATCGATTTAAAATTAGCACAAGCATTATCGTGCAGAGAGAAAATAAAAAGTTAGCACAAGCTTTATAGTGCAGAAGAAAAAACAAAGTTAGCACAGGCTTTACCGAGCAGAAGAAATAATAAATTAAAACTATCATTAAATTAAATGAAGTCTGAGGAGCTAAAGAAAATGGGTAAGAATTCAGGTCAGGGTCCAGGGCCGAGGTAACAAGGAATAACCTGAGATGATCCGCCTCCATTGGCTTATCATAACGCGACATTTATGGGTTAAGGAGCCAACAATAGACGCGAACTTTATACAAAACAACCGCCTGCCGGAAATCAAAAGTGAAAACAAGGAAGTGGTGGCTCTTCTAGAATCTACCATTGCTAAAACTAAAAGGAATACAATTATTTTGTTTTAGAAAATTAAATCTACTCATACGCACACGTACACACATTGGCTCAGTTGCGTGTTAAGCTGTGTAACGTTTGCGGCATAATGCAAGAGCATTTCTGGCAAGAACTATTGTCACGAAGTTTACCAAGTTGGCTTACATGGTGGTATATTTTTGGCATCAAAAGTAGCTATCAATCTTCAGGTTTGGATGGGAAAGTTGAAACCCGGCATAAATGGAGAAAGCTTTTTGTTTAAGCCTATAACAACAATATAGCCAAAAGCTAAAAGGATTTTTTTTTTTTTATGAAGGTATACATTAAGATTGATAACAAATGCCTGTATTCTCTTTTTAGTTCAGGGCATGAAGATATAGAAATTTAATTGTTATGTAAGAAAGAGTGAGGTTAGAAATTACAGATGTCCTAATTTTAGGAAGTCCTTTTTTAAATAGTGAACGCTGAGAGAGTTTTTGCGTGAATTCTGAATGTTTTGAATTAGAACACTTGAAAAGCATTACTCGATTTTTTTTATCACAATCGTGTGTGTCCTTTTTTAAGAGTTTGCTGAAAAACCTATTTTTTTAATTATAGATACCACAAGAACATTCAAGTTCATCAAAATTTCATTATTAAACGTTCCTTTTGTGCTAAGGCCGGCTAAATATGGAAAATATGAAAGGTTATAACATATATATTTTTTTTTAAGACGATTATTTGAAATCTTTGGAAAGAAAGATTTTTCTACATAATTTTTTTGCATTTATTAAATAAGAAAAATACTTTTCATTAGAAAGCTAAGCCTAATTAAACTGAAATGCCTTTGTATTTATCTAGCGTTAAGTGTTACATGTACGTACGCATTCAGTTGTGATGTTTTTAAGACAAGAGTCATTATGCACTTAATGTAAACGTACTTTCAGAAATTTCTATTGTAATGCAATTAAGCGAAATTAGAACATTCCTTTATTTAATCAACCATATCATACTAATTAACAAAGGTACTTTCTTTTTAATCTAATGCTATTAGACTTAAAGTGATATAATTAACGACATCGAATCAAAAGACCTTTTTGTTAGTAAACACGATTTTTTACACCACATTTTATTCTTAAAGAGGGTTAGATAAAATCTTCCTGTCTCTCAACAATATTGAATTAGAAAGGTTTAAAGAAGCTTTAAAATAATTAATTATATAAAAAAATATTTACTATACATTTCCTTCTAAAATTATTCAAGAGCATAGTTTTAATTCGTTACTTTGTACAGAAATATTTTTTTTTTACGGTAAAGAGCATTTGTTATTGTTATTCAGGAAAAAATTATTAATAAAAAATAAACGTTGGTGTCAATGTATGCTTTGTAATTGGGTTTAATTTCTATTTTTTAAAGTATGGATTGTTCTTATTATTCTAATTTTCAACCAAAGTTTTGAGTAACCTTTTTTTCATATTCCCAATCTATTATACATTTAGTATATTTAAATCATACGTGGCATACTGTATTGAATGCGAAAAAGAAATATTATTTCATATTACAGCCAGAGCAATCAGATTACATTATGCGGCAATTAGATTACATGGTAACTTTATTTACTATGCCTGAAGCTAAAAACTTATTTTATTTATAAAACCAAACACGGACATCTGAAATCCAATATTACAATAAAAGCAACATCAGGATAGGCCTATAAAAACCCATGCAGATATATCGCACAGCTTATAAACATAAAAAATAATACTGGAACTAATACAATTTTGGTGAAAGATATGTATGTGATTTGAAAGAAATACAAGACAGGAAATATCCAAGTTTGAAGATTTCTCGTTTGATGGAAACGTACTCAATTCCTTAGGGCTTATTTTTCAATCTTCTATGACATTTCATATTTTACAGCACAAATCGGAGATATTTCTCGTTTTGCTTGACAAGCGTCTATTTTGAGTCTTGAATTTGAAATAATTGGTGGGAAATGTTTTGGTTTTAGCAAAGGGAGCTCCAAAAATGTGACAGCTCATAAACGCGCTACTGTGAACATGAATAAAATAAGTGGTTAACAACTAGAGGTCGGAAATATCGATTAAAATAAATATCGATACTATATCATTGCATAGAAAAAAATATCGATAAAATATCGATATATCTATACATGATTTTTTTTATTTCATTTTCAATTTTGCCTTTTCCATATTACTTTTATGTAAGGTGACTACTTTTTCAACTGAAATGGATCTATTACAAGAAAAAAAAAATTATATTTTTGCTTATTTGGTGCAGTGATTTTAAGAAAAATTTAGATAATTTTCAATAGTTTTAAGCGTATGGAAAATATTGAATATTGGTGCCGTTTTACTGTCTCTCAGCCAAGTTCAAGCATTAGTTTTGAAGTTTTTGAAAAGGGAATAAATCAAATCGAAAAAACACATGGAACACAAAACGATCATCAAAAAACTAAAAATGTTTGAAAATATCGATATATCGATAACTTTATCAATATTTTTAATATCGATATTTTTTTTAAATATCGATAAAAATATCGTCGTATCGATGTATCTCCGACCTCTAGTAACAACCAGTGGTACAAGTGGGAAAAGAAAAGTGAGGGGATGCCCAAAAGTTGGTGCAATCTGAACCTCCCCCTCACCCCCAGAGATGAATGTTAATATTTTTATTATAAGATACGAAATTATAACTAGTAAGGAAATAGTTTACACTTCTTAACACTAATTTTGAACAAAGATATAAAATTTATTTTTATTTTAATGAATGGTGTGTCTTAGTTTTTATACTTGGAAGTAACGTGTAAAATGCAGTGATAATTCAACATTATTTACATTACTGGTTATTACATATACTGGATTTAAGTAGTGCTTCCAAATGTGCACACTTTCCTTAAATTAAATTAATAGAAAACTCTAAAAAAAAATAAAATATTTTTTTAAATAGCTTGTCTTTTTATGAAGCAAGAATAGAAATTTAACTTAAAAGAAAGTTCCTCCAAAGTTAAAAGTTGACCAAGTGTAACAGTATTTGTTAATAAAATACTTATATATTTATACAAAGTAGTATAATACATTTTTATAACAGTTTGATATATATTTATGCGTGAATGGGTTCAAAAGACTTGAAGCTAAAGCAGATCAAAACTTGCTGAAATTTATTCCGATATAACTCCAGAACTTCTCGTTCTAGTAGACTCAATACAGCTCTTCAAACAACAATAGAGCACAAAACAGCAGTTATAAACTTGATACACAACTGCTAAAATCGCCGCAAAAGACAATGCAATACAGTTCGCTTTTAGAACTACTCTGAATGCTCACTGAGAGACAGCTAACTCAGTAACTGCAGTCAACTCACTGACTCAATCCACTCACGGCCGGCCTTATATAGGAAAGGCGAATTTTCTTGAAACTTCCAGAGATAGAAATTTGGAGAACTTTCCAGATCGTAGTCGAAAAGCCTTATACAGGTACATGGGGACCAAAAATGTCGCCAAATGGTCTCCAAGTTTGGCGATCATTTGGCGATTTCTCGTCAATTGGGGGAGATTTCCATTACCATAATGTTAAATGGCCTTCTCTTTATAAAACTCGCTTCCCAGCATTATCTCGGTAAAACTCAAGTTTTCAAACTTTCAAGCATTACGACACACATTGAAGGAAAGCGATGAAAGGACGAACTCATGCACTGTCTTATGTGAAATGTACATAAATTTTCCTATTTATATAATCAATACTACGAAATATTTACAAATATACAGAAATTCGTATCAATATATACACCATAAATAGTTTTTTTTTATACATTTGAAAACTTTAAATCACTTTTTCACAATGTCCCTACATTTAAAGGTTAGTGTTATTTTTCTTTAGTAGTTTTTAGACGGATTGAGATTTTTTTTAAAAGCAGGGGGATGGATTTCAGTATTTTTAGAAGTGGAGAGATGCAAGGGTATTTTCTTGAAAAGTAGGGGGCTCGTCACCTCGAGTCTACCCATACTTCTAGCATTGGTAACAACCGATTACAACTGTCATGGTACAGATAAATGTAGTAAATTTAAATATTTAAAATTCGTCTTTTTCATTAACAATAGGGTTTTAGAATGCCTACGGAACCAATTTACTTAATAACTGAATCCGTGAATTTATGAAACTGAGATGTTTCTTCAAGAAATAAGTATAGAATTCAAACAAGCACAGATAAATCTCAAAATGTAAGGTTTCTTGTGATTTCAGAAACATTTTACGAATAACAGGTCTCGATTAAGGTATACATATACATTAGGAATTGCAAAATTTGACACAAGTCTGCGTTTTTGTTTTTTTGTTTTAAAATATTCCCGAATTCATTACCTTTAAAATAGTACAATTTTCTTTCTGAGACTCAATTTACTTTTTAAATTACAATGGGTTTTGTGAACCTGTTTTGTATCACGTTCATTAGTGTAGTAAACTTTAAACGCGTTTTCTGAAGAATGACATCTTGGTGTTATATGACTTTACGCCAACAGTCGTAACTTAATAATAAATTGTTCGATTTACGAAATTATAATTTTGTTCTGGAGACACAAGTTCTGAATGTGTTTCCTATTGGGAATCTAATATATATTGTTATAAACAAATTTTTTATGAATATTTTAACCTTAAATTTTTTGGTAAAAACTATGAATTTTTTAAACTAATAAATAATTAAATAAATATTACAGCCAAATTCCAAATTCTCCATAGGAACATGCGTCAATATGATATATTTTATTTGCAATAAAATAATACCTCTAAGTTAATTACAAGTTTATTTATGTATGTTCTAATAATGTCCTAATTAGTCACTTTAATTGCAATTAGCTGATTAAAAAATTGACGAAAAAAAAGTTTATATATATAAATACATCATTTTTAATTCTGATATACTGCCAACAAGTTTGAAATTATTACCTAAAAATTAAAGAAAATCCTCTCAATTGTATATGTATACCTTAAGGATTTTTCCAACTTCAAAATGTCTATACCAGGGGCAAACCATGGCTCCGGAGGATACTTGTGGATCTTCATGTTTTAAGTAACCCATATTATAAATAACCATAAAAAAATTAGTGATACTAGTCTTGTGCTATGTTTGGTTAAACCTATTAAAACTTACTACGTCATCTCAGTCCCAAGAAATGAGGAAAACGTGACTAAATCAGGTGAGGTGAGAAGGGTGGACTGATAATATTGTTCTCAAATACCAATTTAAAATCAACTTTCAAAACATTCTCTGATATCTTCTCAGTCACAATATGGAATAATAAGAATGCTTAATTGGACTGCGACCAGCATGCATAACAGTTTTAGTTGCATCGAGCTTTTGTTGACGTAAGTTTTTCTCTCGTCTCTTATTAAGGTAGATAGCATCTTTCGCTGTAAACTTTTTGGAGTTGTGCGTGCTGTTAAATAGTCTTTTGTCTTTGCCTTTTGATACACGATATTGGAAAAACATGGCCTCTACTTCATCTAAAAGAAAGAAAGTTATTTAGGGAAAGGGTGAACTTAAGAAGAAATGAACTGAATTGTATACGTTCCTTCCAAATAAAATTATAAAAAGTATTTTTTTAATCAAATAATATATCATTATTACTATTTAATTAAACATCAGAGATTGGACAATGTAATCAATAACTTTCAGTTCAATTCATCAACTATAAAAGTTTAAATAAATGATATATGATAAATATTTCTGTGTTTGCACTATTTACAAAGTTAAGATATATTTACGTTGTTTATTACTAATGCATATTGTGTTTGATACAATTTGGTAAATATAACCACAATGTTAATAATTCAAACATTATGTTGTATGATTGTTATTTGAATTATTAATATAGATTTTTTTATTTATTTTGGGACAGTGTGCTTTTTACTCGTCACTACTGTTAAAGCGCAAAATTAAATTGGATAATTAATTAGCATTCCAACTTCTCTAAAATACATAAAGAAATATAAATAAGCTGTTCTGAGAAATTTGCTATTCAGAAAAACATTGAATAAATACTTTATACATACAGATTATTTGATGTTATTCGGCGGTTTTACAAACAAGTTTCTCTTTTAAATAATGAATTAATATTTTTTAATGACATAAATTGCATACATTGTTATTCATATAATTTAAATAAGTTGAGAGAGGAAAGGGGGTAGAAAGGCAGCATTTTTAAAAAAATCTATTTTGAGGTTTTTAGTGAATTTTAATATTGAAAATGTTAACAACAAAATGGTATATTTATTGCGTTCATCAGAAGTATTTCAAACTATTTTCTTTAAAAAAATATCACAGTAGACATATGCTTTTCTTTATGCTTAACAATACTTTTTCAAAATTCTGTTTTTTCTTATAAATGTACCTTATTTTATTTTGCAAAAATGTTTGCTTTCACCTAGTGTACTTTTACACAAACAGAACTATGCTTTTACAGAAATATAAATTAGATTATTATTTTTTTTTTTTAATCTGAAACGGGTTTTATATATATATATATATATAGGGTAAGTAAGGGTTACAGGAGTAAGGTAGTATAGTAGTAAGGGTTACAGGAGTTGCATATAAGTGCTGATGAAAGGTGTTTCGAACACTCGTACGCTTTGTTTTCAAACTAGACGTGTTTCTAAGGCTTCCAGAAGACGAAAGGAAGATTCTGAGCATTGGAAGGTTGTTAGACGCATTGGAGCAGGACAGTCTATCACAGATGTTTCTCTTTTCTTCGGCGTTCATCATTCCGCCATTTTACGATAATGTAACAATTTCAAACCAGCCAAACAGTAGTCCGAAGACGTGTAGCCGGTTGTCCATGGGTCACGACCTCCGAGGAAGAGCGATATATTGGAAGTAAGTGTACAATTAATTTATTTTGAAATGTTATATTTCTCTCTATGTTAAAAAAAAAAAGTAAAGAACCTGCGCGTTGTATTACAATTAAACGTATTAGTTTTCTACAGGAAATCAGTTAGGATTGTGTTTAAGAATTTATTTAATATAATTTTATTTTCAAATTTTATAAAAACTTTCTTATAAAAATTCTACGATTCACATTGGAGGTAAAAAATCAAATGTTCCGCAGCTATTTTTAAATTGAGTTGTTTCCGTTTTTTGTGCATTGCAACACCTATAAATTATCATAAAACAATCTAAATGACAGCAACAGTATTTTAATTGCTTGGTTCAAACTGAAGTTGTCACTGATTAAATATATCATCCCCTGGTAAAAATAGTTCTTTACAAATGAAGTTAGTGATATTGGTTTTTCAACGTAGTATAACTTCACAAAAAATAACGTCTGTTAAAAAGTGTTTTGAGTATATCATCGTTAAAACCGTATTGTTTAAAAGCTACTGAGTTTGAGAATACATTAGAATAAAAATATATTTTCCTAATACTTCGCAATTTATCCAGTTGGTTGTTTTCAGATTGCCTGGCGCCGTCAGCAACACTAGGGCTATAATGCTCCGAAACATTCGTCATTAGACAAGCCAACATACATTTACAAACACCCATGCCTAACACGGGACTCAGCCGACCAAACGGTATAGGGGTTAGCGTGCTAGCTTCTGGACCGCGAGGTTGCGGGTTCGAGTCCCGTGTTAGGCATGGGTGTTTGTGAATGTATGTTGGCTTGTCTAATGACGAATGTTTCGGCGCATTATAGCCCTCGTGTTGCTGACGGCGCCAGATAAACTGAATACAACCAACTAACACGGGACTCGAACCCGCAACCTCGCGGTCTGGAAGCTAGCACGCTAACCACTATACCGTTTGGTCGGCCCGTAATTTATCTAAACGTACCTATATATAAACAATAAGCTGGTTGTTTGTTTTCAGATTATCTGGCACCGTTAGCAACACGAGGGCTATAATGAGTCGAAACATTCGTCATTAGACAAGCCAACATGCATTTACAAACACCCAGTGGCGTATATAGGTTACAATTTCGGGAGGGGCCAATACGACCAAACTTAACGTTATTTGCACTTTTTTATACATATATATTTTCAGTTTAATTTTATAACTGAAGTGAACTAATGCTTTATTATATGATAGCAGATTATTTTATAAAACACTTGATTGCATTCTTGTTAATATTATTTTCCCCACTCCCCCTACTTTTTTCATTATATAACTTTTTTTTTTTTATATAAAAAGCTCCTCTGTTAATTAATTTGTCTTTAAGGTCATTATCACTACTATTGGTTCTTTATCTTCAGCAGTGGTTGAAAATTTTCGTTCCTTTTATCAAATTACTGAAAACCTGTGTCACTAATTTCCTTGTTTCTTGGTGAACTCCTTTGAATATACTTTTGGAGTGCGAAAATATCACGCAATATTTACCAAAAAATCAGGATTTTCCTTCAGAATAAGCTAACCACTCAAATTCTTCTAGTCATTTAATTTTAAAAGTTGTAGTATGGTTTGACCTAGAACTACTACACTGGTCTGCACAATTTAAAGATATTTCAGTTTTTCTCTAATAACTTCTCAGTGGAACAGCATAGACACGTGAAATTCACATCAAAGAGGCATCTTTATGTAACAAAACGATAAGTAAAACAACTCAGTCGTAAATTGAAATGCAAAGTGCACAGTGGGGACACATGCAAAAGCATGAAGTACCATTAGAGAGCAGTTGCAGAAAGACATTCACATTAAAAATCTCACAACTCATGGAGTTGACTTTTAATGTGAGATATGATCTCCCCTGTCATCAGTGTTTACTTGGCTTTGTATTCTCACACTTAACATGAGTTTCTTGGTGAATTCTAGTGACTAAACTGCTCAGTCATATTACTTACCTAAAACTTATTCACCTATTTGTTGTACTATTATTTTTATTTATTTTCTGGTTGTAGTAGATACTCGACGAATATTACATGTTTATTAAAATAAAATTGTCATACAAGTAGCCTTCACAAGTAGAAGTGTGTATTCTTCCATGGGCCCGTATAAAAAATAATAAAAGTTAAATTCGCATCATATGATGACTAAAAAATGGCGGCCTATTGTGAACCAAAATTATTTGAGTCATTTATTATTTATAAAAAGACGTCATTTCATGACTCAAAAAAATGTGCATCATATGATGACCAAAAAATTTAAGTCATTTTAGGAACGTCAGTTTGTATGACCATTAAATGACGTCAAAATTGACATGATTTTTTACTGAATAACGTCATTTGAGAAAAGATGCCCTAAAAATTACGTCATTTATCACGTCATGCTACTACTTGGGTTGTACCCAAAGACCAAAACTTTTTTCCCACCAAATCGTTAACTTGATTTGGTATTTACCAAGCAATATCGTTTTTCCACCTTTATATCCTCTGACATCCATTATTACTCATGAGATTGAAAAAATTATTTTCAGTAAAAAGTATCTAATGTTAAAAAATTTGTTCTTTAGATGCCATTTAAGAGCGCAAGAGATAATTCAATTCAACTTTTTCACTGTGATTATGCTAACTTGATCCAGGCAAATTTTTAAACGGTGAAATATTGGTTTTTAAAAAGCATTTATTGTTACTTAGAGTAAATTTTGTTTCACTTTTGCTTTGAATAAATTATTAAAAAAAGTATGAATATCGCCCCTATAAGTAAACCAGATCATTCCTCTTATCCGAATTTCATCAAATTTGATTTGGACGCTTCTACGATAGGCATTTTGTAAAGATTTAATGTATTGGAAACTTTACATCACTTGCAAACAGTTCAAAAGACTGGACGAGTAATTTAGCCACTAGAATTAAATCAAGAAACTCATGTCAAGTATGAGAATACAGTGCCGAGTAAACACTGATGACAGGGGAGATCATATCTTACACTAAAAGTCAACTGCACACTAATGCTACTCCATTTTTTTTTAAATCCTGAATTAGTATGCAACTATCAATATTATGTTCAGCGCACTTGATCAATGGCATAAAATACAAGAATACATTTTTATAATTCTTGTCAGTTATTAAAATATTAATATATCATCATTGATTTAATCACGACAGCAATATACGGTATTCTAAATTGTCAATTAATATTTAAATAACTTCAACAATGGTCGAGGGGGGGGGGGGGCATCTGTTAGGTTGTGCCTATAGTAAACAAATTTTTAAATCGGCCTTTGTCCATTGTACACTTTGCATTTCAATTTGCCACTGATTTGTTTTACTTATCGTCATGTTACATAAAGATGCCTCTGTAATGTGAATTTCATGTATCTATGCTGCTCCAGTGAGAAGTTATTAGGGAAAAACTGAAATATTCATTAATTTTGTAGACTAGTGTAGAAGAAGAAAGAAATTTGTAAAAAGGTTCCATGCATTTTCTACGAATTAAATTTTTCTTTATTTGTTTTTCTTTATTTAAATTTTTTTCTTTATTTGTTTAAATTCTCCGCAACTGATGCTGGATCAACGGTACTAGAATTTGCGATGTCAAAGGAACATTGCTACTGACACAGGCAACTTCAGCACTGCTTATTTAAACGATGTTTTTTTACAAAACAGTTTTAATAGAATTTTTATAGCTTCATTATGAATACCATTAACTTAATAAAGCAAATTAAGATTCCACAACAGCATAATGCAGAGGATTGCAGATACACACCTATTTAAAAAGCACACTATTGAATAAACAGAGCTACAGATAAAATGCCAAAGCCTCACCTGCATTATACATATTTTAATTTCATAATACTTATTCTGGTGCCATCAACTTTTATTTTTATTTTTGGGAAGCTAAGAGAATGGAAATTATTTGCAAACAAACGCAAATAATAACTACTTATTACTTTAATTTTTTTTTCCCGATTTCGGGAGGGCCGGGGCCCCTCCCATATATACGCCCTTGCAAACACCCATGCCTAACACGGGACTCGAACCCACAACCTCGCAGTCTAGAAGCTAGCACGCTATACACAATAAGCACGATACTTCGTTCGGGGGTAGTATGTTCTACTAGACAGTACAATGACACAAAATAAAAGTCAAACGATTTTAAGAATCGAAATCATAGTACTTAGTTTACATTCGTTATAATACAATGCTAAGAACAACCATTACTGTTATTTTAAATACTTTATCGAAAATATGAAAACTATAAAACTGGTATTTACATATAGATGAATATTTCATTTTTAAATAAATTAAAGTTTTGAAGACTGTCGAATTTTTTTTTTTTACTGTGTAAGAAATTCTGTAGTCTTTCATCACGTATTTATTCTTTTTTTAAAACTTACTTGGCTTGAAATCATAGAAACTGAAATTTCATTCGTCTTCTTTTCTTGCAAATCTTTCAAGATAAGCTTTTACCTTAGTTTAAATGAAATGCTTAACAATCCTGTTTCGAAGTCAAATAGACGCATTTTGTTCCCCAATTAACCCAAACGAGACATGTTCTTTCGAATTATGTGCTTTTTAAATTCGTTACTTAGATTCATTTTCTGCAATTTCCCTAATCATTTGCGATTCTTCCGACTAGTTAGAAATCTCTTTAATAAACTACGTCATTATTCGGTAACAAGAACTCTTTTTTAAATAAAGCCCCTTTTTAAGTCACGTTTTATGAGTCAAATACCCACTATATTTAATAATATTCAGTTCTGGCTCAAAGCAGAGAGATGCAAAACCATGTTCTAACAATATAAAGGACAATTCCCGCATTTTTTAAAAACTAGTGAAATCTCATTATATATAAGGCAAAGCCCTCGCTTACTCACTCTCCCACTTCCCACATGTCCACAACTCTGAAAATTGGTACAAATATTAACAATGATAAACATAGAAAAAGTAAACTATTCCGATAAAGATTAAACTATTTTAAGGGGTCGAAAAGGGGTTAAACTTTCCAAACGAGGGATATGTGAATGTCCCACTTCCCATTTGGTCAAAGCTCTGAAAATTGGTGCATATATTAACAATGGTAAACATAGAAAAAGTAAGCTATTTCAATAGTGATTAACCCATTTTAAGTGGTCGAAAAGGGGTTAAACGTTCCAAACGAGAGATATTCGAATGTCCCACTTCCCATTCGGTCACAACTTCAAAAATTGGGGCAAATGACAACAAAGACAAATATAGAAAAAGTAAGCTATTCCGATCTCGATTAACCCTCTTTAAGAGGTGGAAAAGGGGTTAAACGTTCCAAACGAGGGATATTCGAATGTACCACTTCCCATTTGTCACAACTCTGAAAATTGGAACAAATATTAGCAATGATAAATACAGAAAAAGTAAGCTATTCCGATACCGACTAACCCACTTTAAGGTGTCGAAAAGGGGTTAAACGTTCCAGACGAAAATTTATGAAGAATTTATTTCTGATTCCATATATTTAAACAAAAATTCTTTAAAAAAATTAGTTATTTAATTATTAAGAAAAGAAATTGCCTCAAAATCGAGCCAAAACCAGTCCAATCTAAACACTCAGCAAAATACGTGACTTCAAGGGTTTCTACAATTTCTATGGTTATCGTGAGATTTCTGCCAAATATATGGCGTTGAAATAGTTGGCGTTGGTAGACCATTGCCACATTCCGTACAGGTTGGCGTGATTTGCGAGAAACTTGCAAATCTGGTTTCCGCTGCCGCATTTCAAGCCAAGATATTTGCAAAGCCGTGACGTCACATTCAATGCCAACGGAATTGATTGTTTTCTCGCCAACGTCTAGTCAGGTCATTTTGATCGCTCATCAAAAAAAAAAAAAAAAAAAAGCTAACTGAGCAGACATTTTTGTGTTTATGGCCTTTTCGAAACATTTAGAATTGAATAAAAAAAATTTAAAAAATGCTACAATTGTTCATTGAGTAAGAGAGTTTTATCTGGTAATAAAAGACTCCTATAGATAATTGATGTCTATCCATATAAGAATGGTGTACTGTTACATAACTGTTAATTGTATGGTATACTTGGTTTATGGAAGATGTTTTTTTTTTTTTTTTTTTTTTTTTTTTTTTTTTTTTAATATGAAACATTTTAGTAATAAGTTTGCGGGTAACGTTCAACTTATTTTTATATAAAAAAATAATTTTAAATATTGTCTTCTATTATTGATTTTGCTCACATACAGATACTTTAATGGAGGGTTTGTAATGAGTATGCGTACGGATACTTTTAAGGTGTTGTTTATCCTTATCGATGCCAGAAGAAACTATTTTCGAAAAAAAAAAAAAAACTTAAATGAAGACAGAAAAAAAGATTCTTAAATGTGTTAGAAACGATAAGCTTTTTTAAAAAAGGAAAAGGTTTGACATAATGTCACCAGTTAGAAAAACCAATTTCATTTATAAAAGTAAAAAACGTGATGGCTAGATTTTTCCAACATTTAAAGTAATAAATGTGTACAGTCATTGACTCGGTGAACCAATAGTCACTAATTTTTATCGGAAACCTTAAACACCGTGATCAAAATGTATACGTTTATTTGATGTGTGAGTTCAGAAATTTTATTAAAATGATTTCGGTAAGGAATGTTACTGTAAAAAATGCTAAAATCGCTATAAAGTATATCAGTTTAATTATAATGCGGGCCATCAAGTTTTTTAGCCCAGATACAAAGTTCTCAGTGTGACAAATCTGATATGTCCCTGTTCTCTCCTGATTTTCTTTGTTGCTATTTTATATTTCTCTCTTGAGATTTTAATGCCAATCAGGGTAGTCGCGCTAAATTTTTTTTACCATTAAGCAAGCCTTCTGATAGTGGTGATAAACCGAACTACAGTTGGGATTTTTCAATTATAAAATGCAAACTTACAATATTTTACATAATTTACAGTGCAAAAAAAAAAAACAAGCTAAATCCTCTTAATTTACGTATAAATTTTCTCACTTACTTGTATCACAAGATATGCGTAAAGATTTATAAATTATAATTAGTTAAAAAATGTGGTGGTACACCGTACTAGCTCTCAAAAAGTACTGTGCCAGCACGTACCGGCTCCACTACACACTGATGCTGATCTTATTCAAACGTGTGCTATCTACACTCCCTCTACCGACCACTAATATTCTCAATGCAACGTCATTATTTATCTTACTTCAGATCTGCTTATTCCAAGGTGCTTGGTTTGTCTAAGAATAATCGTAATTCCTTTTTACCAACGATAGTCAATCTACAGTGACGGTGGGCTACTTAAGGGGACTGTTAAGTCAAAAATAAAAATTCTTCAATTTTTGCCTAAAATTCATGAAATTTTTTGTGCAGTTCAATAGCAATTAGACGAAACACAACCTACAATTTCAAAAATTTATATTGATTTTTTTTCAAGAAATTAAATTTTTATTGAAAAATTTAGCGTTTTTTCCGTAATTTTAAAAACGCTCCTTGCGATTCAAATTTTTTGCAATCTGTCTCAATTTTTTTGTACAAGCTAATCGAATATATATTGACATAATTGTGCATGGGTTTTGAATTTGACTCATTGGTTAATTATTTAAAAGTAAAACTTTGGTACAACGGCAAAAAATGTCAACTTTTTCAATAGAAGCATTACGAAAATTGCTGTAAAACAATAAAAAAATACCAGATTCCAAAATCCATGCACAATTGTGTTTAAAATAGTATAGTAAACAATATCCCCAAATTTAAAAAAAATACATCAACTTTTGAATCGCAAGGAACAAATCGAATACCTAAAAATCTTAAAATACACATGAAGAGAAAAATGCAATTTAAGAAATTGAAATACATACGATTTCTGATATGCGCGCTTACAAAAACTCAAATAATATTCTTAATTCTTCTAGGATCAGCAAAAGTAAGGTATGTACTGAAAGCTAGAATTGCAGGCTATATATTTCCACTAAAATATAAAAATAGAAATTTTTGAAATTTTTGCCTTAACAGTCCCCTTAACTGAAAAACGTGATAAGAGCACTGGCGTTTTATTGAAGATTAGATTCAAGAAATTGATTTTTTTAATGTAAATTTTGAGAATCAAGAGAATATAAAAGCAGCAAATTTCGCGGCACAAAGCAAAAAAAAGTTTATTTAAGGTACCAGTACACATTGCAACTTGGGAAATTCGTTGAAAATATATCAATTTGAGTTTTTTTTTTACTATAAAATAGTCTGAAGATTTGTACCTTTAAAATGGTAAGAGAAAGTGGGGCAACTTAAACATAGGCGCACCTTCACCCATTGGTTTATTTTTCTTATAGTTTTATTTTCTCACGTTATATATCAATACAGTATTATAAGCTAGAACTACATATATGATTCATGCATATCAGTGTTTATTTCTCTTGTTGGCTGCTACTGTAGAAGATTCTGGTTAAAATCCACACAAGTAAAATTTTACAGATGAGTTAACAGTTTAGTTTCACTTTGATAAATGTGCCTTTGGTTAATTTCTTTTAACTAAACATATTGTAATGTTCTAGAATATTATTTATGTAGAGAATAATAGTTATTTATTTAATTTTTTTTTTTTTTTTTTTTTTTTTTTAATTTTTTTTTTTTATATGAATTTTACATTTCAAGATTTACATATAGATGGCCTATTTGATTTCAGTGTTAAATACAAAATAAGAATAATGAATTGAAATAATAAAATATTAAATTTTGATTCAGTTTTTCTTAGATTCAACTATTATGTTAAATCAATTTATTTTTGGATTTATATGTAACAAAAAATAGAAAATATTTCTCAAATTCACGATTTTTAATTATAATAAATATGATGTTTTCACTAAGTTTAAAAATGTTATCAATTTTAAGTTATTCAATCTGTAAGAATACAGTTACAGTTAGAATATGAAATAATAAAAACATTTTTCGCCATTATTTTTGCTTGTAATTAAACAAGGTACTTTAATGTTAATAAATAAAGAATAAACAAAAGTGAGTTGCAAATCACGTAAGATCGTTCCAAAAATGAAGTTGCTAACACTTATTATTTTATTTGACAATTAAAGTGATGATAACGTTGAATTTGAAAATGATACAACATACCTTGTCAACATAAAATCCAAAGATTTTGCTTAATTGCTTTAAGATCATTAAATTTTATATAAAGAACCCTTTATCATGTTGGGAAAATAATTGTTCTTATAAGAAAAGGCGAGAAACAACTACTATATGATGTTGATTTTTATCGACAATATAAACTGACTCGAAGATTTTTTAAAACAAACGCAGAAGATAAACATTGCATCAGCAGAAATAACATTGTGATGATGTGCCCTTCAAAACCAAAGACAACCGATTCCCTTAAGATTATTATAATTATCAGTAAATGTGTTATAAATGTCCAGTGTTCAGTGAAAATTTTCAACCTGAGTGTTCAATGTTAATCTTAAGTGTTCAGTTAAAAGACATTCATCATTTATATTAGTTTGTAATGTTATTTCACATGGGTTCAGCCTGCCCCTTCTGGAGGTTCAAACTACCCCACCCAAAGGGGCACATTGGCCAATTTCCCATTTTGGTATAACACTTAAATGCTTATTGTTGCCAATTGTCTACATTCCTTAAATGCATAGCGATGTAGATCTGTATAGAATGATTAAAACCTCATATCTCTTTATGTAGCAACCTTTGCATGTTTTTTTTTTTTTTTTTTTTTCTTTAATTTGAATTTTACTAAAACTTTTTTATTGTTTCCGAACGCAACTAGAATCTTTGACAGTTTATTTCTTTATCTGTGACAATTCTTTTGGTTGGAGGCGCTGTTGGCTGAGTCAAGACCATCTCTAAGTAAACAGGCCCTAGCCATCGTCTTATTTTCCTGAGTGACGTCACGAAACGGGGCCCATGCCATAACTCTTGGAGCCCCCAAACAAACATTCATTTCATTGCTTCGCAGATCGTTATCGATACTGAATTTCTTTGCATTCTATTCTTTTACTACTTTAAACGGCATTACAATTATCTGCTGAAAAAAGTCCTAATATATAAAACTAGGTAAGTGATCTCTATTTGTTATTTTTTATATTTTAAGGACTACATTTTTTTGTTAACTTGTATTATTTTGTTAAATGCTTCCACCAAAGCATATAGGTACCAGTAAGCCTGTTGTTAACTTAACAGTTTATTCTTTCGTTTGTAACTTAAAAAATATTGGTTTTAAGAAATATCAATAACATTTCCTGATTTTATTGCATAGAATACTGGGACATCACCAAATTGTTATTAGCACATGGTTACTTAAATGTATACTTTTAGGAAATTGTTACTTTTCAAAACTTTGCCCAAGTTAAAATTACACAAACATACGTTTCAAAATCCCTATCATCAACTACTATTATAACTTATGTGGAATAAGGATGACTATAATATTTATTTTTATGAAAAACATTATTATTTACCATGCTTTATTTAAATTGCATTCCCTTGTTTGGATTGATAATAGAATACTAATAAAAATACTACTCAACTAAATTTATTTGGCACGAATTCTGAAAATTATTGACACAAGACATACAATATCCATAGCGTTGGCGGGATTTAATGTTGCCTCAGTTTCAATTTTCACATTGGTGTAATTAAAATTGCTGAGTTCAAGGTTTAAAAAATACATACTTTATCGTGTATTGACCATGTATTGTCAAAACTTGCCTAATCAAAGGTGCATCGTTTACTAAGAAAATTGAAAGTTTAAGATATTTAAACGAATAAAAACAAAAATTACTATTTTACAAATACTAATAATATTTTACTATTTACAGGCATGCCACGAAAGTGTGCTATCGCTGGGTGCAACTGTAACTATAAAGACTTGCCCTGCACTACAATCTTCTATTTCCTTAAGAATGCCGAAAACAGGAAAAAGTGGATTCGATCCATACACATAGAAGATTTTGAGCCAACCAGTTCATAATACAAGAGGATAAAGTTCGTCGCGATGATGGAAGCTGGTGTTGCGTACAACGATCAAGATTCAGATAGCAGATGAGTGGGGGCACTACAATGTGTCTGTGCGGGAAATCTTGGAAAGCGAGAGGAAACTTAAGATAATCAGTTTTCTCAAGATCAATTCGTCTCTAAACGGTGTGTTTTCTCTAAAAAACTTCGTGCAAGATATGTAGTGTAACGAGTGTACCTATTCAGTAAGTAATAGTGATTATGAGTTTTTGAAATTATTACTTATGAACAATATTATGTTAATTTTGACGAGATTGAGATACGAGTAATTATTTATACATCGGGATATGTTGCTCGCCAAATTTATTTATTAAATATATTGTTTTAAAATGTATATTTTGTGTAATAAAATGTTTTGAAATATAATGTTTTATACATAAATTATTTTAAATTTGAAAAACATCTATGAATCCTACTAATACAAAATATGCAAAGTTTTTTAGTATATATCAACCAATATTTCTATGAAAACCTTTTTTATAAAGTCATGAAATAAATTAAGTAAGATTTAAATGTGTTTTCAAGTTGAATTAATAGCTACTTCTTGGTTACAAAATGCTTCATTAGTAATGTTTATTTAAAAAAACTAACTTCCAGCTGATTTATACTTAAGTACCTAAAATGTATTGAAAATTAATGTGTAATTCATATCTAGTTTAATTTTATCAACAGAAATAGATTTAAAATATATATATATATTTAATACATAAGATCATCGCTTTGTTTTGGTTAAGTTCAATGGCCCCGTTTCGTGACGTCACCATTACCAGGTTTCGGCCTGTTACACATTGAGACGGCCTTGGCTGAGTGCAATTTCATTTCAGCGGTGGTTACGAATTACGATAATTTTTATATAAAAAGTAATAAAAACACACAGGAATTTGAACAAGGTACGAGTAACGAATAATATTTATATATTTGCATATTCTGATAAATTTATGTAAGAAAAATGTAGCTTTTTTGTGATTTAAAAATTCATCATTATGCAAAATTCTTAGGTAGTTTTTTTGTGTGGCATTTTTCTTATTAGATTCACCCATTTCTCGGTTAATTTCAAATTGTATTTATTAAAAATTCAAAATTCATGCATTTAGAGGTTAAAATATAGTTTTCTTTGTACTCTTGTTGATGTAATTAATTGTATTCCTAGTATTCAGTTAATGATATAATAAAGTAAAGTAACGTATAGTATGGTATAGTATAGTATAGTATAGTATAGTATAGTAAAAGACATAAAATGTGTTATATTTTACAATATCTTTGAATGCAAATCCAATAATATCTAAAAGCTGAACAACGTGCCTCATTTCCACCTACTATGTTCTTTACAATATCCAAAAGTTTTTGAAAACTAAAGTACATTTTTATGAGGGTATACGATGTAAAAATATCACTACAGCAAATTTTAAATTCGATTAGTAGTGAGGAACTAGTTTTTATCAGTGTAAGTCCTTTTTTCAAAAAGGCTAACTTCAATTTGAATCAAGCAATTAAAAAAACTAATGTATTTTAAAGTGAATGATACAGTGCATCGAATCAAATATATCCAATTTGGAATTAAATATATCCATGCAATAATTAATTATTAAATTAATTTTGAATATTGAGGATTTATAAAATTTTAGTGTTTTTAAATACTTGCAAAACAAAACTCTATGACAAAAATAAACAATTTACTTTATTGTCAAAATTCTAGTAGGTTCCGAGTAGCGAATCATTGTGTTTCATTGTAACTGAAACAATAGTTCTAAGTAAATTACAGATTGATTTATGAGTTGAGAATCAAAGCTCCTAAGCTAGTTTTTGAACATTTGTTAAGAGTGCAAAAAATTGGGAGTCCAATTAAACAAATAAAAAATCCAAAATGTATACTAGCACCTTAATTTTTCAATAGATGGCGCTATATATCAAACTTATAATGAGTAGCAGCCTACCTAAGTTACCGTCGAAAGTTGGAAAATTTGGTAAAAATAACCATTTTTGTTTTTTACTCCTAAAATATTATCGCGCTTTGGTAGCTTTAAAATGGTTTCTATATCTTTAATACTATTCGATATACCTTTTAAACTATGTACATCCTCCCTAAAGGTGTCAGGGTCATACACTGGAGTATGGAGGGGCCGACGTGACAAACTCTTACCTTACCCGAAATTGCTTGAAATTAAGCCTTCCTTTCTTTTGTAAATTGTTATATGTATTTACGTTACAATTTATTTACAACATAGACGTGATATGAGCTTGATTCGGAAAAAAATTACAAATGAAGAATCCTCCCCCCCCCCCCCTCCCTCCACATCCCCGTATCGGAGAGAAACATTGTATCGAAAACTGAATATAATATAAAGATGAAACATTTTATGGTGCGAAAGCCTTATACCAAAAATGACTCGCGGTCTGCCTTTCTAAATTTTGTTAGGATTAGGAAATTTTTAGAGCGTATTTATATACATCTGATAAACAAAAGTTAGTATGGAATAAGGTGTGCTATGTTTAGTTTTTTTTTTTTTTTAATGAAAAATCTGAAAATTTGAAAAAAAACACATTGTTTTTCTGCTATTTTTAGTGTAAAAACATATGAAAATGTTCCATAGCTTGCATCTTCAAATCCATACTAACTATTGTTAACAATTATAATACGAATATAAATTAAAAATTTCATGGAAAAATACTTAAAATTGTGGAAGGAGTAGCATATCGGAAAAAGTTTGAAAAACTTGAAAAAATTGAATTTATCAAAAATTATTAATTCAAAATATTTTTGTAGGTTAAATTATGTTTACTTACCATCAATACAATGTAAAATTACTCTAGTTTAAATTTTAGTGGTGCGATTTCTGAAAATAATTTTTTAGGTACCATATATCCCCTTAAAACCACTCTATTCTTTTTTAAAAATTCCTTTCAATTTTGGATCAGCCAGTACTTAATTCTCCGTTAGCCACTTGAGACATAAAACCAACACAATATGCAAAATAAGTTTACCATGGATAACATTGAACCAAACTGCTAGAATATGTTTTTGGTTTAATATTTTAAAATAATTCATCACTGGAATGAAAAATAGCAATCCTGTCAGTCATAAAATTTTCAATAATACCTAAAATAATAAATGCATTTAATAAAGTACCAATATTTCGCAAAAGAGAAATGGAAATAGTTTTATTTTCGAAGTATTTGCATGATGGCTCAGTATTCAATAGAAAAATCTTTATTTTCATTGTGTCGTTGCTCCTTGTTAATACTAAGAACATCTTTTATTTCAATAAATTGACACACAATTCAATTTAGAATCGGAAACATCTTACTTACACTCCAATTAACACACAAGAGACTTGTTCTTTTAAATTATCATCTCTTCGAATTCATTATTGAAGGTTCGTTTCTGCAATTTTAGAGATTATTCCGGAATTCCCTCGAGAAATTAACATTTCTTTCATAAGCTGCTCGATTATTCATTGACGATAAAGCGGCCAATGCTCCTTAAATCATCCAAAGAAAAAATGAATTGAAATAAAATGCGTCTACATTTCCCTTGTGTAAATCCAAAGGACATCAGGCGGCAGTTTCAAAAAGTAACTTAACAAACAATGAAGGTTTAAGCCCTACCAATGTTTAGTAACAAACTAATACATCGTTGATTAATAGGAATTAGGATCAAAAAGATCAAAGCTAAAACAGAAATCACAAACGTTATAAAGTATACATACGTGCTTATGTTCAGCAAGTAACAGATTTAAAAAATAAGAATTGAATTATTTAAAGATGAATGCAATATATATTTTTTCACATTCAGCTTGATTACTATTGAAAAGAATTGCTTCGGGAGTTGGAGTGTGGTGATTTCTATAATCACCAGTATAAATTGAAAAAATAAGTATTTAAAAGTTATTATTTTTAAAAGTTTTATGAATTCCAATCATCATGGACATATTCGTGGACGTGTTACTGAACGCTCCTCAATTCGATCATGACTAAGCGCAAAGGTGTGTAATCCGAAGCTGTAACTGCATCGGCACAGCTCAGTGATGTTTCTCCTGTTGTCCCTGCTTGCACTACTACCAATGAGAGTAGTATTCCTGGCAATTTGAATACTTCAAATGAAGACCTGAACGTTTTTCAGACTAAGAAGATAAAGATTGATCTTCCTAACACGCCAATCCCTTTTGAGCTGGTGGACTCTATTATCATTCCTGTCTCTCCATTTTCTCCAGCAACCTTCTTCATCCCTACTGATTCCAAGGGCAAAAACACGAATTCTGCACAAGGTGTTACATAATTTGAATCTCGATCTTGATACCAAATACCCAATCACTAAATTCTGCTCGACCCATTCAACTGGTTATTAGAGGCCTTCTCAAGAATACCTCCACAATTGAATTTCAAGAATCAACTACTGAGGTGAAGCTTGACTTCGAGACCAGCCTGGTCACACTAATGAAGAGTAAAGTTAGCAGAAAGCTGCTTCCCCTTTTCATCCTGGAATATCCTGTCTGACCAAAACATAGATTGCATTTTGTCCTGGACAAATCTTCTTAATGTCAAGATTAAAATTGAGCACCTTTGCCCAGTCGACGACAATAGCACGGTCAAAATCTTTTATATATATATATATATATATATATATATATATATATATATTTCTCATCAGCTACACACATTTTTCGGTTAATTTAAAATTTTATTTATTAAATTTTCTATTTTTTGCTTGTTTATAATTTTGTAACCTTCTCCTTATTCTAGCAGGTTTTTGAATTGATCCAATGATCGCAATTGCAGAAAAACTATATTTTTATGGAGAATTTAGCATTGCTGCAATAGCTCATTTGATGCTTCGAACGCTTTTTGAAATTCCCCACTTACTCAAAATGCTAAAACTTCAGCAAATATGAATTAAATGATTTTTCTTTTCTTTTTTTGTTGTTGTTATATTTAATATCCATTTGACAAAAATAGGCATGGATTTTTGAATAAAATGGAAATTTAAATGTCGAAAAATACCTGATTTCTACGCTTTTTTTTTTACCTATAGGTATAGAAATTTTCTTTTTTCTCGAAAACTGTTTTACTTATTCGAAATCCGATGCCTAAAAAGTTAAAGTATATTACTTGAAATTTAAAAAAAAAAAAAAAAAAAAAAAAATCAAGAAAAAAATATTGAAAAATGAAAAAAATAGAATTTGAAATATGATGAATATTTGTATAAATTTTGAAAATTTAGAGCACTATATGATTTTTTTTTTAATAAAATTTAGTTTTTACTTAGTAATACTTCCGAATATGTAAAAATTACAATTTTAAAGGCTTAAATAAATAAAAGTTTGAAGGGTACCAAATCCGCTTAAAAATAAAAATTCAAGCATTTATGTGTTAATAAATTGTAAAGGTAAACTAACTAAGTATAAAGAAAATGTCTGACATTAGAATTAAAATTATTTCATTAAGGTTCGAATCTCTCACTGTAGAGGTTTCCTTCTAAAATCCAAGTAATTCGTCTTATTCGTTGTCGTCCAAGTGAGTAATGGAGACGGTTTCGGACTGGTAACCCACTTTAATCACTCAACCGGTTCGCATTGCCACCCGAACAAAGTAAATCTACAAAGTTAACAAGGCACCTTTGCAAGGAAATGTTTCCTTCCTTTTGAAAGTATGAAAGACTTGAAATTCTTTGAGGTCCCACTAGAGATTTCCCTGGGATAAAACGAATGAATTTTCGTTTTCGTGCTTGCGTAACATGACGAAATCGATTTCATTACAAACAAGTTACAATAAGAGAAATAATTGGTTTGGATAAAATAGAGTGGTATTGGACTGTTTCTTCTGAAGCGTAAGGATATCGCTGTTGAATTAAAATAATATAACTGTGTCGGGAAAGAAATAGATGGAAATTATTGTACTTTTTGTTCTTGAATGTTGAGAATTGTCACTTTAAGTTAATCTAATATAAGGCCCCGGTTGCCTGAGGAGTTGAGGCGTAGAGATCATGATCAGAAGGGGTAGATATTAGAGGTCGGCGATATATCGATACGACGATATTTTTATCGATATTTCTAAAAGTATATCGATATTAAAAATATTGATAAAAGTCACCGATATATCAAAATTTCAAACATTTTTAGTTTTTTCATGATCATTTTGTAGTTCCATGTGTTTTTTCGATTTGATTTATTCCCTTTTCAAAAACTTAAAAACTAAAGTTTGAACTTGGCTGAGAGACAGTAAAAACGGCACCAATATTAAATATTTTCCATACACTTAAAAGCTATTGAAAATTATCTTAATTTTTCTTAAAATCACTGCACCAATCAAGTGAAAATATATGTATGTATGAGTAAATATATATATATATATATATATATAAATATATATATATATATATATATATATATATATATATATATATATATATATATATATATATATATATATATATATATATATATATATATATATATATATATATATATATATATATATATATATATATATATATATATATATATATATATATATATATATATATATATATATATATATATATATATATATATATATATATTTATTTATTTTCTGAAATAGATCTATTTCTGTTGAAAAAGTAGTCAGCTTACAAAAAAGCAATCATGAAAAGTAGAAATTTGTTCCGAATAACTTTATTTCTGGCAAAATTGGAAAAAAAAGAAGTATGTATCGATATATCGTTATTTTTTTGCTATGCAACGATATAGTATCGATATTTATTTTGATCGAAATTTCCTAGCTCTAGTAGATATCGGACATAAGGGAGATTATCCAACGATTTCTTTCCGGACAAAGTTATAAAATTTTAATTCAATTTCGAGGAAAAAGAAATACCGAATTCAGTTCATAAAAAGAAAAATAATAATAATATAGACCCTTTTTCGTCAAAACAACGGATTTTGATTGTGCTGGGAAATCTGAAAAATGTATAATTAGCAATATATTGCTTCGGTATATAAATAATACATAAAAGGGATACAAGCCAATAACGTTATTATAAAAGTTGGTTCCTATCAAGTTATTAGTAGTACAATGTGTTGTTTGATATGGATTTACTGTTGATTGTTCTTAATCTCCAAGTGTTGTTCAAATGTGTTTTTGTTGTTTATTATTCTATATTTCATTGTTAGTTATTAGAAAGAAGAATTGTTTTCCTTGAAGCTAATTTTTTGCTATACATTTATAAAACCAATGAAGACACCTGTAAAACTTGCCTAAACTTTAAATAAAGCTGTGCTGGACGCTCGGCAGTGCTGGACGCTCGGGGAATCTCCTCTCGGGCTGGGGTGTCACTTCCCTCCCGGCCGGAGATTCAAAGGCTCCAAACGCGCAAGGGTGAGTTCTCCTGTCTGGGTAATCTAATCTAATCTAATTCAATACCGATACCCTTAAGCTTCAGAATAGTCCAATATGATTCTATTTTATCCTTATCAGTTATTTTTCTTATTGTAACTTTGTTTGAAATGAAATCGAATTATTTTTTAAATATAAGTGCCAGGTTGCCTGAGGAATAGGGGTGTTGAGTTTATGATCAAAATGGGTAGAGATCGGACATAAGGGAGATTATTCAAATATTACTTTTCGGACAAAGTTATAAAATTTTAATTCAACACCGATACCCTAAAGCTTCAAAACAGTCCAATACAGTTTTATTTTATCTATTTTATCCTAATCAATTTACCCTATTTTTTCCTAATAAATTATTTCTCTTATTGTAACTTGTTTGTAATGAAATCGAATTCTTCTTTAAATATAAGGGCCCGGTTGCCTCAGGAGTTGAGGCGTAAAAGCTCATCATCAAAATGGGTAGAGATCGGATATAAGGGAGATTATCCAACTATTTCTTTCCGGACAAAGTTATAAAATTGTAATTCTACACCGATATCATTAAGCTTCATAACAGTCCAATTCTATTCTATTTGATGCTAATAAATTATGTCTCTTATTGTAGCTTGTTTGTAATGAAATCGAATTCATCTTCAATTATAAGGGCCCGGTTGCCTCAGGAGATGGGGCGTTGAGTTCATGATCAAAGGAGTAGAGCTCGGGGCTAGGATTCAATCGTGTCCCGCCGACCACCTGGATGTACGATAATGGTAGCTGGGACATATTATCCGCCATGACCGTGCCGGCTAATGCGCATTAAATCTGTAACGGTCTTATTGTCATTTCGTTGTTACGGTGGGGTTGGAGAGAGAGATTCGCTTGCTCAAGTATCGACCGCGTTAATTCACCGCGTCCATATTCACAAGGCGTTATTGTTTATGTTAAGCACTCAAATGTGGCAGAAACATTCAGCCGAAATCAGTTTCAAACTAGTACGTAATAAGAGAGTAAGATTCAACTACTTTGGCTACTCAACTATTTTTTGTATTCGTAATGAAAACATGGATTTGTGAAATGTGGCAGCAGAATAAATACAGGATGTATTAAAAGCCTAAATGAATTTTGAAAATTAATATATCAAGAAATTGACGTTTAAGAATGGGATTTAAAGAACATGCTTGACAAAGGAAGATGTTATTTTTTAATGGATAGTGTAACTTGTTTAGCGAAAAAGCTGCATTTGAAAAAATGCAATTTAAAAAATATACTTATTGACTTTAACATATAATTGTATGTTTTTTTATTTTTTATCAAATCAAAAGCTAAGTAAAATTTCTTAGGATAGCATGGGGTAAAATGGGTATAAAAATCACTCTTTTTTTATGTTCAGCTAAAATTTTCGTGTAAATGTTTAACAATTCAATTTTTATTTTTGGTTTTTCTTTACATTGCACAACTTGCGAATAATAATACATAATTTTTAATTATTAAGTTACATAAATATGTTTGCGAGAAAACATTTTATAGGTATGTGTTTACTATACCCATTTTACCCCACGCATGTGAAAATGGGTATAGTGTGGGGTAAAGTGGATATGCTATAGTTTAACAATTAAAATCATCGAATAAATAAATAAACCATAGGTAAACAATAAACCAAAATAAAGCACAAGCCTAATGAAATATGAAAAATAATATAGTAAGCCATAAAATCATTTAAAACTCTCGTTATAGCTGAAATTGGTTAATACATCCAACTCAAATATTTGTGGAAACATTTGCATTTAAATCATATTCTTCTCCATATTACACTTAATGACTGCAAAATACTATTATTATTAATATTCAAATTCTAGCAAAAATATAATGTCTCCTATTGTTGAATGCTGTTTCATTTCAAATTTCTGTTGTCTGGCTATTTTCAATGACATTTGTGAGCTGCACATCAGGGAAAACATAAAACTCTTCAATCTTGGATTTTTATTTTTATTTTTATTTTATGTCACATGGGTCTTCTTTGATTGCCATAATTTTTCCTATAAATTATTGCTTCATTTTTTACACTATATACTCTAATACTTTACTCTACTTACAAACTTGATATGTAAGCCCATTTACATTATTTTTTTTTTTACCTTTAGGCCTTATGATGTACTGTGATTTTCTATTCTTATTGGTTTTAACTTTTTTAGTGCTTTGGTTTTCAGATTCATTTTTTAACCTCATCGTGACTTCTCCATTCGTTAAAAATTTGCCACCTTTAGTTTGGGCACGTTTATATTTTAATTGTGAATTTTTTATTCATATTATTGTAAGACTCGAATATATTACCTAAAGACTATTTGTATATATTATATTGGAGATATAGTATACAAAATTACGTTATAAGGCTAACGACCTATTTTTATGCAAAATGACGGCTAATCAGGCCTGTACCTACAGTTTTATGTGGATTCTGAACCACCATAAACATCCATGTCTAACCCGGAATTTGAACCCAGCACCTTTGGCATGCGAGAACAGAGCATTAACCACACAGCCATCAGGTAGGTCCTCCGTTGAAACAGTGTCCAGTTGAGACATTCCTGATCTCTTCTACGAAAGAGATGTTTAACTACCCATCTTAATTTTTTTTTAAAGCTTTAAATATTACAAATGTATTTTAATGAGATACTTTAAAACATATTTTTATTCTAATAAAATTAAGATTTTTCTCAGAAAAACTCTAAATCATCACCTTAAAAATACCTACATATGTTTAACTTAATACTATACCCATTTTACCCCAATCACAAAATTTTGATTTAAAACAAATAAACAAAAAACCCTTTTTATCTGCTAATTGAATAAACAATAAAAATGCTCAGTTAACGCATTCAAGTCACTAAAATGTAATTTAATAAAAAAATTCTAAGCTGCAGATAGAAGTTTTAAGTAAATAACATATGGCATGAAGCTGTAGATAAGTATTTTTACTGTTGGCATTCATATAAAACAAATTATTGAAACAAAAATAAAGTGGAGAAATAAAGTTTAGGCATCATACTACCATATACAATTTTAAAAAACATGAATATATGAGAAACTTCTATAATTTTAAACAATATATTTTGATTACCCATTTTACCCCACCTTACCCTTTATACTTGTAGATTTATTTTATTTCATAATTTTTATATAAATATTTCTTAATCTGCTTCTTATCAAGTTTCAATAAAGTATTTGAGAACATTTATTATATTACGAGAAGTATACAAGCCATTTATATCTTTATTCACTTTAATCCACAGAAAAAATGACTTTTTTTTTAGAAATATGTGATTGTATTCTCACGATATGATGGTATATATATTGGTATTCGCTTGCTGATTTATTTGTAGGCGCAGCATGGCCCTAGTGCTGCCTTTGCGCCATATGAAACCTCAAACAAACAAACAAACAAACAAACAAACAAACAAAAGCTGATTTATTGGTCGAAAAGAAAATGTGGAAAGGCATGTGTGAAAATCATAAATTAATCCAATCGTTTATAGGAAGTTTATTTTTAAGTGTAATTAATTATTATTTTATCAAGTGTAAAATTTATTCCACTATTGTACCATTCTTTGAATTTTTCACCATTAGAAAAGTCATTACCGTCTTACTCAACTTAGTAGGTAATGAAATGTGAAAAATTGCCGAGTACTATTGATTGTTTCGAGTAAGAAATTATTTAAAAAGTTTGACTAGTACTTTAAAACCTTCAATTGTTTTTATTTTCTAATCTTACTTACTTCTAAAATTTTATAATTCCAAATGTTAGCAGCAAATTGTGTCAAACAAGTACTGAATATATTTCGGGGTTTTTTATAAGCTTTTTTTTTAAATCTCACAGATTTTATCTACTTTTAATACATATTTTTCAGATCAAAGAAAAGTAGAATTTTAAGAAATTATGACATCAATGATATGAGGTAAATCATTTCTCTGATGACCAAAAAAAAAAAAAAAAAAAAAAAAAACCATCACTAAGAGTGACTTTGATTGAAGTTTAATTAAAGTTTTTAATACTCAGCCTTTTTGAAACTTTAGAGGAAATATTTTTAAAAATATGCAGTCACATGAATAGTCATTTGCCGAAGGTTCAGAATTTTTTTCTTATATGTTTGAATAAACTTTAAATAATAATACATAACCCTTTAAAAACAAAGTTTTTAATAAAAAACCTTTACCTGCTTACCAATTTTTATATTCATTGACAAAGCGCCGTTTCTGTTATCAGCGTGTGTTTGGTGTTAGCATTAAATCTTAAATATTAATACCATCTCTATCAGCAAAATATGCTCTAAACAACTTTTCAAAATTTATTTATTAAAAATGAAAGTGAATTTATGCATGAATATACAAATATTTTTTATTTATTCTGATTAAAGCAACTTTATTTATCAAAACAACTTTGGCAACGGGAAAGAGTTTCTTCAATTATCGGTAAAATGCTATTTTAGAGCGATTGGTTGAGAGAAAGTTGGTTCTTTATTATTACGTAGAAGCAACCTTTTAGTGACAGTGGCTGCCACCATAATTTGATAGAATGCATTTTCATCGATATCGAGTCTATCTGCCAAGTTTCAGCCCGATTGGATGAAGGCAAGGGGGTTAATTAGGTCTCCATAGATTTGAACGCCATCGACATAACCAGCCACACATAAAATTAAAGTTTATATAAAGGATTAAAAAAAAAAAAAAAAAAAAAAAAAAAAATCGCTTATTTTGGGAAAATATTACTTGATGAGTTAAAGAAATTTTCTTCACATTAGAAAAATAAAATAAAAAACTTGAAAATTTTTCAGATTATTGATTTCAAGTTTATTACTGTTTATTAAAATATAAATTTTTGTCTTTAAAATGATGCCACATTTGTAATTGTATCTTATTTCAAAGTATTTTTAATAATTTTTTGAAGTAAACAAAATGTAGGTATTTAATGCATGTTTTTTAACTTCAAAGGCGAATTTCTCAAAATGCCCTTTTTTCATGTTTGGGGGCACATAGCTTAAAATCTATACGAAATAAATACTTGAAATTTTTTATACATGTTTCTCTAATGTATTTAAGTACTTTAACACGAAGCATTACTGATAAATAGCATACTTAAAAAAAAAATTAGTCTAAATTTTATAATTTTTCTTAAACCTATTTTTAGAAAATCATAATTATTTTAATTTTTAAAAAATAACAAAAATCTCTTGTTAAAGTATTCAAAAGTATCCAAATATTATACTGTGAAAGTTTCATAATTACTGAAGAATCTGTTATGAAATGAGATGCCCCCAAAGTTGTTGAATTTAACATTTGCTCCTATGGAGGTGCCGGACCCCCTTAACAGAGAGAGCCTCCTGGTTCCTTCTCTAAACTGCAAAATAATGAGAGGCAAAAAGAAGAGACAAGTAGTTATAGGTATGGAATTTTAGATACATAGAACAAAATAAGTTACAATATTGAAATGTGACGACAAATTGTTTTAAAATCTAAATATAGAGGATTGAGTTAATCGTTTCTATCATGAAAAATAGCCTGATAATCCTTGTACTGCATAATGAAGACTAAACGATCACTTTTGCAGAATGCAATACTTCTGCAGTTCTGCAAGATACACTGGTCTGGAGTATTCCATATTTATTAGTTTTGTTAATAACAGTGGTAGAAGTGGGAAAAGAAAGTAGGGGGTTGTCCAAAAGTTGGTGACAAGTGCCCCCCTCCCCCAACAATTAATTTTTATAATTTCGTATCTTATAATAAAAATATTAACTAAAAAGAGAATAATTTATACCTAACACTACCCTTAAAAAAAAGATCAACAATTTATCGTTATTATGAATATTCTGCGACTAGGTGTTTTTACTTGGAAATAAGAGAATAAGTGAAGTAATATTTCAATATTATACACATAACTGGTTATTTAGATTTAAATAGTGCTTCCAAATGTGCATGATTTCATGAAATTAAATTAATAGAGAGCTCTAACTTTTTTTAATACCTTCTCTTTATAAGAAGCAAGAATGGAAATTAATTTAAAAAAAGAAATTTACTCGGAAGGTAAAAGTTGATCAGGTGTAACAGTATTTATTCATAAAAATGCTTAAATCTTTATGCAAAGTAGTGTAATGCATATTTATAATAGCATGATACATATCATAAATATGATTTTTGTTTTTAATTTTTTTTTTTTTAAGTTTGAAAGTTTAAATCACTTTTTCTCAGTATCACTACATTTAAAGGTTAATGTTCTATCTCTAAAATGGCCTCTTAAATAGTTTTTAGACGGACTGAGTATTTTTAAAAGTAGAGGGATGGATTTCCGTGGTTTTAGGAGAGGGGAGGCATGTGCTTACTTTCTTGAAAAGTAGGGGAACGCGTCACTCTGCGTCTACCCACACTTTTAGCATTGGTTAATGAAGAAATCCTTCCAAAGGAAAATTATGTCCTTTTTTATGCAGCCGTAATAAAATTTATTATCATCAATCATTTTTGCAAACCGGTGAAGTTAAAAGTCCATACCAGTTTATATAACGTTCTACTCGTTGCTACTTCCCGTCTCTTAGTGTTTCACAGTTATATCATTTTAAAGGGATAGATTATTTTCTGAAAGACCCGTATACATACTTTGGAAAAAATAGGGGAATGATTTCTAAAGATTTGATTACAGTTATAATTACATTTTTGTCACCAGTTGGAAATGTGGCACGTGAATGACTTGTCAAGAATATAACATAATGTTGTGGAACGAGGAATTGACAAAATGGAGAACAATAGCTGCCCTTCCTGAACAAATATGAATAAAATGCAAATATTTAATTTTTAGGGCATTAATTTGCAAGAATTCGATAGTCTTAATGACATTAAAGATGGTATATCGTAATAAATTATTTAAAAGCAAATAATTAATCTGAGTGATTGTATGTCATATTTTGAGCTTCTAGAAGAAGTTAAATATGTATTAAAATTAAAACATAAATATAAAAAAGTAAAAGCAAGTAGTGGTTTCGACTTGCAATTTTTTTTTTCAGAAGATTAATACATTTTATTTATATGGAAGTGTTTAAAAATTAAGTTAAGATGCTTGATAATTTATCAATCATTTTCAACATAAAAGTTTTTAAAATCTCCCTCCTATCCTTCAATATTCACATTTGGATTTCCTTGGATGAATAAACTTAAATTTGTGAAATACCATTCGAACATCAATAAGTGGAACCGTCATGGTCAAACTTATTAAGTACATGTTTTTTATACCATGGAGTATTAATAACCTTGAATTTCATCACTGTTGGTATTCACTCAGGTATAGAAAAAGTAAATCCCTGAATTAAATCCTGCAAAGGTTAGGTAAATTTTACTTAAGGTATACATATACATTAGGAATTGCAAAATTTGACTCAAGTCTGCGTTTTTGTGTTTTTGTTTCAAGATATTCCGAATTCATTATCTTTAAAATGATACAATTTTCTTTCAGAGACTCAAATTACTTTTTAAATTACAGTGAGTTTTGTGAACCTGTTTTTTGTATCACGTTCAGTAGTGCAGTAAACTTTAAACGGTTTTTCTGAAGAATGACATTTTGGTGTTATATGACTTCACGCCAACGGTCATAACTTCATAATAAATTGTCCGATCTACAAAATTCTAATTTTGTTTTGTAGAAAATAATGGTGAGTGTTTGCTACATGTGAATCTAATATATATTGTTATAAACAAATTTTGTATGCGTATTTTAATCTTAATTTTTTGTTAAAAACTATATTAAAAAAAAAAAAAAAAAAAAAAAAAAACTTTGTATTTAAAAACTTAATAATTAAATAAATTTTGAAGAAAAATTCAAAATTCTCCATTAGAACATGCGTCAATATAATATCTTTTATTGGCAATAAAAATCATAGCTCTGAGATAATTACAAGTGTATGTGTGTCCGTTCTAATAACGTCCTAATGAGGAACTTGCACAAGTGAGGAAAATGAACATTTTTTGTATTTTCTAGTGTTATCCAACGAATATATTTGAGCAGTGCAATTATTTTTTATCTTTATGCTTTCAATTAATCAAAAATCGAGTTTGAAATCAGCCGAAATCAAAGCAAAAGTCACTTGACCAAAAACGCATAAAAAAACCGTGACGTGGTTACGCAGAGAAAAAGTGGCAAAACGAAGGGAAAATCTTACTCAATCCTCGTCTAAAACAGGTTTTAGACTGGTTCATTATCTGCGCGTTGACGTTCCACGCAAAAGTGGCTTTTTCCCGCCAAATCGCAAAGTGAAAAATTAAATATTTTTTTAACTATCTATCCGAGCTCAAATTTTTAAAAGAATGGTATTGTTTTTCATGATTTTTTTCTCTACTTTTATTTAAAAATAAAACCAAAAAACGTGAAAGTTCCTCATTAGTAATTTTAATTGCAATTAGCTAATTAAAAAATTAACAAAAAAAAAGTTCATATATAAAAGTGCATCATTTTTAATTCTGATATACTACCAAAGAGTTTGAAATGATAACATAAAAATTAAAAAGTTTTATTTATGTCTACCTTAACCAAATTCAGAAAAATAACTAAAATATATACTTCAAATTCTACAAATTGGGGCGCTATCGTGTCTAGCAGAACTTATTAAATGAATTTTTTCTGAATGTTTCCTATTATTTATGCGTTAGAAAATTTTGTAAGCAGTGAAAAAGGATAACAAATTTATTGCATGAATAATATATATATATATATATATATATATATATATATATATATATATATATATATATATATATTTTTTTTTTTTTTTTTTTTTTTTTTTTTTTTGACAAGTATTCGAATTTTGATGATCTCATCCATCCACATGAAAGAAGAAATTTTGTCTTTTCTAATCTAAAAAATAAAGATGTATATCTAGTTTTAATCCTCGTAAAGAGCAATTTTTGAAAAGAAAAAAGTGTTATTATAGAAAAATAGTTCACTAGGTAATCAAACACTACATGGTTTCGAAGAGGTTGGCCACTTATCTTCCTGAGCCAGGGATACAGATGAAGCTTCAGACATTCAAAGGTTTTATTTAATGGTCACATCGATGCTATATTTCTCTGTATTGCACTGAGATAACAGGTTCCTGTTTAAAAAACTGTTCAGTGTTCATCTACTGGAAGCATCGGTCACTATTTAAATCAAACTATTTTGAAGAAAGTGTGAACAAAATAAAATAAAGTTTCTTATACCAAAAAAAGTTCAAAAGGGAATCAAACACTACATGGATCAGATGAGGATAGCCACCTATATACACTGAGCTAAAGAAAACACTGGAGTGATGACCTTGGCATCTTTTACAAGTGAGTTTGCGAGCCACTCTCATTAATACAGTAACCCTTAAAAGTCTAGCATGTGCTAGAATTTTAAGGCAAAACATTGGGATTTGTTTATTCAAATTACTCGTGGCGGGCTTTGTTGCTAATCAAATACTCTGAGTATTTTCTGCAAAATAGTGACGAATTTTTTTTAAAGTTCTATTTTATCTTATTTTATTTATTAACAGCAAAAATACAGCTTACAAAAAGCTTATTTGCATTTATATATATCGAGAAATGCCGAGGTTTGAGTGTTTCCATATAGTGATCGTCAAAACAAAAGTGGATTTTTGGAGAAATGTCTTGCAAGTTAATATAAATAATTTTGCGGCGTGAAATCTTCAATTAGTCGGTGAGTTTTTGACTTTGCCTTCAAAGGATTTAAGCTTTTATTTATTTACTTTGTGATCAATTTTGCGCGATTCGAAGTGTATCCAGCGAAGTTTGTGTTAAAGCCATAGTGCAAGTACTATTGTTCCATTTTACCAGTAAGTACACATGCCTTATTTATACTTTTGTTATTGAAGAAGCACAAATTTATCTTTTAATATATTTTAAGATGGTATATTTTATAAGCTATTGGAAATGAAACTGTAATTCCAATTATATGATATGCTCAAATAGAAACTGAATATTGCTTCTAACACAAATTGTATTAAAATATTTAGTAAAATAAATTGCAATATCGATATCGAATCTCCGCAATAATTTGGCTAGTTTCTGGTTACCATACGATATAGCGATTTTTGTCGTATTCTGAACTTACTTCAATAACTGATCTACAAAGTATATTTTCTTCTGATCTATAAATTATTTTCTAGAGAAAGTATAAGGATGTAATAATTGAGCATAAACAATGTCTATAGTGTGCAGTACTAGTTACCATAGCTAATTTTAATGAATTAGTATAGATAATTAGTGTAAAGGAAGGATTTTAATACTTATAAAATTAGCTACATGAAAAGATTTATAAATTTTATGCTATTCAAATTCAATTAAAATCTTAAAATAAAACTAATTCTTTGGATTTGTTTATCAATTAATATTGCATTGAAATTGACATTTTCCATGTTAAATATGTTTTACGGACATCTCTCCAGTTTAATGGACATACATCTCTCTATATTTAAAAAAGTATATAATAAATTTTAATAGTAATGTAATAATTTACTAATTTTAAATTTGGAATCTAAATGCATATTGTTATGAATTTTTCCACTGAGGCAATGATGGCACAGTTTTTGTAAGGTATAAAAATATTGATTCTCTTTTCAAGAGCTCATAAATGTTATTCGAAAAACAGTCACTATCAAGCTTCAATAAAAACAACTTCGAATACAGCGATAATACAAGCTCACTCCAATAGGTAAACAAAGCGTTCAGCTTTCATCGGGATCCGAAGTCACACTGAAAACTTTCCCGATCTCCGGTCTTATTTATACCTGGCGCGTGAGAACATTCTCGAAACATCCAGCCAACTCGACAAATAAAAGAAACACCTCGAAATTTCTCGATTGTTTTAGGTGTTGCCACCTTTTTCTAACTTGTATTATCGCTGTTAATAAATGAAAAAATATAATAAATTTTAATAGTAATGTAATAATTATTAATTTTAAATTTGGAATCTAAATGCATATATTCAAAATGAACAAGTTGAAATATAAATGGTTTCTAAGACATTCATCATTCATGAGGATACTCATCGCTCAAAAAGTTCTGAAAAAAGAATATGTGAAAGTTCTGTACAAAAATCTTGCAGGTGCAAAATGAAATTTTTTATTTTATTTATTGTCTGTCCTTTTAGTTTCATTAGTTTAAAGGTCTATTATATTGTTTTGTATGCAATACTTGAAAATAAATGGAAGGAAAACAAATTGACTATGCATATCATTAATTGTTATTTTATGATTCAATAATTTATTTTAATGTTTTGACAACCAGAAATGTTTTCAATTTTGTAATATGATAGAAAAATGTATCAAATTTTGTTTTCTCTAAATTTAAAATTTGAGTCATTGTTAGATTGATATTAATAATAATAAAAAAAAAAAAAAAAAAAAATATATATATATATATATATATATATATATATATATATTCAAAAATTAAAACGTCCAAAAAAGGATTGAAATCTCTTGGATAACATGTGCTTCTTAACACTTTAGGGGTATAGGTTGATTGGATTTAAATTTATTTGTGCAAGGGCAACACGAACATTTGGATATAAGATTTTAAAAAATATAATAGATCCATGTTACACAGCAATTTTACTGTGCATGTAGCTATTGCACTGTTTTGGTGTGGTTCTAAAAAATCCTCAAAATGCAGTACCAAAGATACTATAATAACCCTTCGGGTTAAAGATGGCAAGCTTCTATAGAGATAATGTAAAATACTTGAGAGCACATGACGTCATTCCATGGTTTCTACATTGGCAAGCTTATCGCTCTTTATGGTTTCACTTGGCAATTAAATTTTATGGTTTCCCAGAAATCTTCTATCCAAAAAAGAAACAAATCTGCTTAGCTCATTAAACTTTCACTTGAAAAATTGACACATTCAACCAAATTTATGTTAATTTATATTTTTAGCCAAAATAATTGAATACTATTTTTAACAATATTAATATTAAATTGAACAACTATAGCAAAAGTTCCATCCTGTAACGAAATACGAATCCTAAAATATTAGATTTGGTTTTTTTTTACAGCATATTCCAGTATTGATGAACTTTTAGTAAGTTTTCGTAAGAAATATGAAAATCAAGAATTAAAATAAAATACTAATTTCAAAATTATTGAAACACATTCTAGAAGAAAATGTTTTCAATAAAGTTTCCATGCGTTCTTCGAAGCAGTACATTAGGAAACTAAAAAGTATCTAGTTATTGAGTGCAATTAAAAAAATGACTTTCAACTACAAAAACCAATATCATTTAGCATGCACATAGTTTAGAAGAACTTACGAACAGTTGACAATAATAATTTAGCTTTATTAATTCATCAAATAAAAAACCGCAATGGTAATTGAGATTGGCGTCAAATTTAAAAAAATCATAATATACATATAATAATTGGGTGCATTTATACAACTAACAAGTGATAAACATTCTTTCAAGCTATGTCAAAGTAAGAAAAAAAAGAAAAGTTTATGGGGGAGGGGGGAGGTGGTAAACAACTTATATTCAAGATAAAAACTAGCCTGCGGAATAAGACGAAAAAATAAAAATAAACGATTAAGAACACAAACCATCAAGTTTTATTACACTGCTGTCCTGTTAAAATTATCTAAAGAAAATTTTGTAATCTTCTGAACATTACCGAAATTTATTGTGCACAAAGGTGAACAATTTGAACAAACTAGAATAAATAACATGTTACTTTGCAAAAGTAGAATCCTCCATTTTTATTCTGCTATTTAAATCTCCCACGAATTCAACGAAATAAATCTGATGTTCTTATTTGTTAATTTAAAAAGCCCCATCGCCAAAGTAAGAATAAAGCTCTGCGCATGTCTGGAAATCGGAGCAATTTGGCGAAAGTTTTGTGCTCTCAACTTGGAAAATCCGCGAGATGGCAGCACTTACGTATCGGCGAAACTTGCCTTCTTATTGTTTTAAGATCTTTGCCAGTACAGTGCTTTAAAAAGGTGGGATATTTTTAACCCCGTCATGTCTCAAAGAGCTAAAAAGCATTTGAATTAATTCACATACTTAGCCCAATTTCTCGAACACCCATAAAAGAATTTCTATCTTGTAAACATAGTAAATAAGTTAGATCCCGTAACCTAAATTTCTATTTTGCTTGATTTGGCACATTTCCATTCTCATATAAACAGTATAAATTCCAATAAAAATAACACCTTAATATCCTGACTTTGTAAGCAAGAATTCTACTCCAATAAAAATAATTTGTTTCTGTATAAAATTTGCTGATTGCAAGTGAAGAGCCAAAACTTCACCCATAATTATCAATGCATGAAACTATGGGGAGGAACTACTTTTCTCCTTCCCGTTCTGCCGTTCTTCGCTTTTGCTTTGAGGTTCTAGCACACTCGCTAAAGGGTGTGATTCAGTTTCGGCTCGCTCAGTCAGCACTCCAGTTCTGTATTCTTTAGCTCAGTGCACCTATATGCCTGAGCCAGGAATGCATCAAAGGAAGTTTCAGACATTCATATGATTTATTTAATTTCAAAATCGAGTTCCCAAACTAGTTTTATTTTAGTCCAGTTTTGTTTGTTGACCATCCCATATTAATACACCAAAAACTTTTCAGACATCTATTATTAGTTTTTATAGTGGGATTCATTCTGTTTGGGCTATCTTTTTTTAAGAGTGATAATATAGGGTTACAATTTTCACCTTTGGGAATGTGGTATTACCGTTTAGTGTCATGACTGAGGAGCAAATTGATTGAAAAAGTGCTAACGAAATGAAGGGGGGGGGGGGGGGTTCAAGAATAAATGTGACTAATCAACACTTTTGCTGTTTTAAAATTCCATTACCACTCAGACGGTTTGAATCCAGTCTGCGTCATGTCGCAATGAACCCGAAAAAGTATTTGAACTACCCAATCATTTACTTTCAATGAGTGAAAATGCAACATACAGGATTTTTATGATTAAAATTTCATTTTGAAATGACCAAACAAGAAAAAACCGCTGGACGAAATGTTATTAAACTTGGTGTGAGGAAGGTTATATGAATTGTTTTTCTGCGAAAAGTTTAAAAAAATCACATTTCGCATTCAAATATTGCACACAATGCCATTTTCTTCTGGTGGAGGAATTTTTAACTATATTAATTAATAAGTTAATTAAAAAAAAATTGCGAAACATATAATTACTATGACCTCCTGTAGAATGTGACCAAGCTTGGCAACATTTTGCTCCGTAGCTTTCTTTTATGCCCATTTTAAAGTTAAACTGTAAGTTTTACAATGAAAAGTGACACAAATCCATTTATACCATCCTTTTAAGTAAGTAGGTTCAAATTTTCTCACGTGATTATCCTGATCCTTAATTAAGATTCAGAATAGAAGACATTAGTTTTAAGTTAAATCCTTTCTGATGATGATTACTAATGAGGAAAGTGCTGATTACCTTTTTTCAACTGCTTCGAGTTTATATTAGGAGATGAAAGAGAATTGTATTGACCTCTGTTAATTCTTTCATTGATGGGTTGCTATGTTTATTGGTATGTAAAATTTAACGGTCAGTAAATTCTCGAATCGGGCTTAAATTTTGGCTAAAGCTTGTTTATTTTGGTACTTGCTGAAAATCAATGAGCCGTTTAATGACAACTAAAATCTAACTAAGGTCGATTTATACGGCATTATTACTTAACTGCTTTGTGTGGTTTAAAAAGGGAAAATATGATTTAATTTTTTTCGATAGTTATAAAATTGTAGCATAACCTCTGTCATTATCTAGTTAAAAAAGAAGTACAAAGAAGATCTAGTAGAAATATTTTTGAGGTTGCCTTTCTTCAATAAAGGTTTCAATATAAGTAGACATTTATAGAAAATACGGCCTTTGGTTATTGGCTTAATTAAAGAAAGTTCGCCACAATCTTCAAAATATAGAAACTTACCGATATCGCAAGCTGTCTGTAGAATCAGAACACGTGTTTTAAGTACTATTATAATCTTCATTATCTGAAATAATAATGTTTATAATTATAAGTGTTTGCTACATTGTTTACTCATCAAGAATAGAAACAGAAAGAATATGCTAAAAACAATTTTTTGTATGCAAATAAATGTAAGGTTTCAATTATAAGATTATTTTAAATGACAATGTACATTGTTTAACTTTGGGGTAGAAAGAGGTACACATTTTTAAAAATAAATTATTTATTGTTAGCCAAATATTTAGTGTGCATTTTCCCTTAGCACGATTTTCCTGTATCGAAAACGAGTAATTTTGTCGATCGATGCCGCATAACTAGGCTAGTAGTTTAGATTCAAGACAAATTTCAATAAATGTTTTAAGAGTACAATTTAATGGTTAACACTTTACAAAAAAAAAAAAAAAAAAGAGTTTAATATTAAAAGTGGTTGTTGTATTATTTAAAAACTTTTCCCTTTTCAAGCTTCCACTTGAAAATAGCCCAATTTAATACCGACAACATAAATTAAAACTGACAGGATAAATAAAATGCCACAAAAATTACACGACAAGTTGTGGAGATTCATGATTTCGTTTAGAAGTGTCGTATGATTCTTATCATTAATTCAACAGCGATGTTGAAAGAGTTTGAAAATCGAGATAGGTGTCGAAAGATTGCACTATTAATCATTCGCAGCTTTCTCTGAAAAGTTACGTTCCCTGTTAAAATTAACGGGTGGTAGAACTTGAGTGTCACTTCATAAATATTTATCATAAAAATATTGATCTTATTTTTCATTACTTTTTGATTAAAAGAAGTGTGCATAAGATTGAGAAATTGTATTTCAATCCAAATTTATTACTTAAATTAAACATTCGAATCTATATTGATATACGGCCACTACTTGATATATAATGTAAAAATTTCAAATAAAAAGTTTTGTAATACTGCACTCTCATGATATATTTTATATAAAGATCGGGCTTTTGTATCATTAAGAACAACCCTTTAAATTCCTGTCTCGTTTGTGTTACAGCGCTATTTACAATTTATTATCTTTTCAGAATAGAATCGTGAAATATCGTGATCAGAATTTCACGCATTTGAGTATTAAATAATTTCCACATAAAACATCAGTTTCCTGCCCCGTCTGTGGTTGATAAGATGTCAAGTCGTTAGCTGATGAAACATGGCAGCAGAGGAAACCATTGTCAGCAGCGCTTCCTGGTGTGAAATCTCTAAACAGTTAGAGGATAAAATTAAGCATTTCCCTATTTAAAGTTTGACATTTATTCTTCTGGCGACGATCGAAAGCGAAGCATAATGGTGTGATAATTGTGTTGATATCAATGCTTCTCACAGTTGTTTCTCTCCAATAAATAGTTAAGAGAGGATTTATTTGGAGAGCTATGTAAGCAAAGATTGGAATAATGTTCCTTTGTCAAATAGCATTAATGTAGTTGAAGGCATTAAGTTGTAATAAAATTACTGCACTAACTATAAAATGCCAATTTTTTTAAATATTTTGAAGTTTAAATGAATAATAAGCATGGACCACGATTACTTATATAAAAATAATTGAGTGCATGTCCTTCTGGGTTGAACAAAAATAGAAATTTTTATAGGTCGAGGAATCAAATTTGAATCACAGCAGGATTAGTGCGGCGTAACTGTGGCTTACATATTTTTGATTTAATAATATTGCTAGTTTTAAAATTTCTAGACATTTTAACATTTTAAAAGTTACTAAAAAGGTAACTCAGTTTTCACAATACATCAAAAATAAAAATAATAAAGTTATTCTAAGTTATTCCCTTTATTTTTTTTACGTATCATAATCTTCTGTACGACAAGCAGTATGAATCTTATTTCAATACTTCCATACTTAGGATCCAGGTAACATGTCATTTTAAATCACTTTTAATGAAATTAACTGTTAGTGTTATTAAGCTGCTCATAATGAGAAAACTGACGGTTTACAATCATTTTCTGGGAAAAACAAGTTTTGAATCGTTTTGTCTATTTCTTATTTAGAATTATTTCTCAAAAGGAGAGATACAATTTTAACGCTAACATCCGTACGACAGCATCAAACACAACAGAGATTGAAAACTTTATTTATAGCGCAATTCTTTTGAACAAAACAATGCACCTATTTGTAATATTGATTACTTAAGACAGTGAAAAAAAAATTCCAAAACAGAAAATTACAGAACTGAAAATTTACGAGCTGGCAATATACGCCATGTCAAACTTTTTAACCTAAGGATACGCGCAACCAAAAAATAACTTTGGAAAGCGCAATCGACCTGAGAGGTCTTTCATGGATTTTACAGCGGAAACAGAATATTTTTTAAATTTGTTTTTGGTTAAGGAATGAACAATTCCCGCCTTTTTTAAATTTTATTTTAATTATTATTATTATTATTATTATTATTATTATTATTCATTCTTTTATTCAATTCTAAATGTTTCGAAAAGGCCATAAAAGCAAAACCTCTTCTGTTCAATGCGCTTTTAAAAAAAAAAAAAATGTGCGTTTAAAATTACCTTGTTAAATGTTGACGAGAAAACGACTAATATCGCTGGCATTGAATGTGACATCACGGCTTCGCAAACATCTTAGCTTCAAATGCAGTAGCGGAAACCAGATTTGCAAGTTTCTCGCAAACCATGCCAACCTGTACGAGATAGAGCATTGATCTACCAAAGCCCAACTGTTTCCGCGCCAACTATTTGGCAGAAACCTCACCCATTGTATTCTAAAGAATAAACATGGGTGCCGGTTGTCAGGAGGAGTTTTGAAGATAAAATTAGTACCATTTAGAGAAACACGGACACAAATTTATCTTTTAAATTATTTAATGTAATAGAAAATTAAAGCATTATTAAAATAATATTATTTATTAAAACTTAAATATGAATTTTTAATTTTTTTAATTTTTTTTATAAATCAGCTTTTGAACACAGTTTTAATGCTTTTTCTCCTTCAACCCCCTTCTCCATGTAGACGACGAACCACCCATCCTAAAAATATAATTAACAACCCTCAAATAATCCAGCCGAGGTGTCCAAAAATGAAAGGGTGAAGTACCAGATATTAGGGGTTACAGTGAAAGAGTTTTTTTTTTTTCCCTGCATTTGGAGAAAACGATTCAGTGAAAGTATTAATACTGTTGCGTGGATGGGTTCGAAAGATTTGACGCCAAAGAAGATCAAAACTTGCAGAAATTTATTCCAATATAACTCTTCACAGATTCCTTTACAAATCCAGAACTTCTCATTCTAGTCGACTTAATACAGCTCTTTTCACAACAATAGAGCACAAAACAGCAGTTAAACTTGACACACAACTGCTAAATCGCCGCAAAAGACAATGCAATACAGTTCGCTTTCGGAACTCTCTGAATGCTTGCTGACAGACAACCAAATCTGTAACTCCACTCAGTCAATATCTCAACTAACTCAGTGACTCAACTCAGTCAACTAACGGACTCAACTAACTCCAGTCAAAAACTCACTGACTCAACTAACTCAGTGACTCAACTAATTCAATCACACTCTCTCTCTCGGGCTTATATAGGGGAGGCGAACATTCTTGAAACTTCTAAAGGTAGATATTTGGAGAACTTTCCAGATCGTAGTCGAAAAGTCCTATACATGTACATGGGGACCAAAATGTCGCCAAATGGTCGCCAAGTTTTGCGACATTTGGTGATTTATCGCCAAATTATGTGACAAAAATTAATCGTCAGAACCGTCACCAACTTGGCTCTATCTCGCCAATTTGGCGAGATTTCCATTACCATAATGTTAAATGTCCTTCTCCTTGTAAAATTAGCTTCCCAGCGATATCTCTGTAAAACTCGTTAACAAGCATTAAGACCCATATTGCAGGGAAGCCAACTTAAGACGAACTATTGCACTGCCTTATGCAAAATGTACATAAATTTTCCTATTTACAAAATTAACACTACGAAATATTTACAAATATACAAAATTCGTATCAATACTTATACACAGCAAATTGAAATGTCTTAAAATAAGACACAAAAGTATCTTAAACAAGTGGCACTGTTTTAAGACGAAAAATGGTGTCTTAATCTTTAAGACACATGAAGTGTCTTAAAATGGGGTGTTTTCAGACATTTGGAGTGTCTGAATTGGGGATATTTTCAGACAGTTGATGTGTCTGAATAGGTTGTTTATGGTACCTTTCAGATGTTGGACAAATTTTTACACAAACAATTAAAATTTTTACACAAACCAATTCAAATTTAATATTAAAAAGTTTTATTTTAAAAAAAGTAAAAATTACTGTATTACTACCATGTTGCTCATAACTTTTTGTTGACTATGTTACACTTTCCTGGTAAATGTAAGCATGAGATTGTAAAACAACAACTATTAATATATCCAAGTAAGAGATAGTAACAGGGACTTATTGTAAAATATATGCATTGGTATATTAGACATTGTATTGGGGCTGAATCTCAAATAGAAAAGTTTTGGCTTCTAAGATTGTATCATAGTTTTCAGTTGCTTTTTTCATGTCAACTTCAAGGACAAATAACAAGTGTAATGTAAGCATGTACCTAGTTTATAGTACTATGCGTTGCACTGGCAAGTCTAAAAATGCTTCGGATACATTATATGGCAACATAAATTTATGGTAATGATGGATCAAGCAGTTGTAATCTAATTATTCCCCATTTTGGAATTTTACCGGGTTATAACATTCCCCTATAATAACACTACCCAACAGCAGTGATTATAACACTATGACGCTTCAATTATTGTCGAATAGCTGAAGCAGATACAGGGCATTTAAAAAATACCTCAAAAGATGCATAAAAATAAACAAGTAAAACAGAAGGCATTAGAAGTATGTAAGGAGATACTTCAAAATATAGAGGTGGAGCATATTAAATTTGAAAAGTATGTAAGTTCCACACAATTTTTTTTTGTGTTTCTGAAAAAGTTGGTTTCCCAAATTTTGGTATGCTCTTAATTCCTGTAATTTTGAGGATAGAACCTTTTTACAACAGTTTTCCCTGTTACTGCGACACTTTGTTAATCGGTTAAAATGCGTTATAAGCCCCCTCTCCTTTTTTTTAGTGATTTTGCGTCAAATATGGTAACCTGGTGCCTATATGGTTCCATTACAACTTGGCACCCATTTTGGCAAACCTTAAGTTCAATTCAGTGGAAGTGCCAATACAACTTGGCGGCATTTTACAAAGTCACCAAAGTGGGGGGCGTATAACGCATTTCAACCCGTTAATCGCTGAGAAGACTAGAGAGGGCATTTAAAAAACTTTAAAAAATTTAATATAAAAAAAAGGCATTAGAATAAAGATGGCTGCTTCAAAATACAGAAGTAGAGCACATTAAATTTGAAAAACATGCAAGTTATTAAAATTTCTATAGTTTTCTCGAGTTTTCTCAAAACGTTGATTTTTCCAAAAATTTTATGCTTCGTTTAAAAAACATTTAAAGATGTAGAATTGAAATTTTTCACGTCAATTACATAACATAAAGTACATACAAAACAAAAATATTATTAAAATCTATGCAATTCAATTTTTAATTAGATTATTACTTAAAAAAATGCAAATTTCATACGTTCAACAAACTAACGTATAAAAAACTTATTTTTATTATTTTGTGAAATCTGATATTTAATGCAGTATATAGACATTTATTAGAAATAAAACTAAAATAAAGTTTTTTTGCATTATAAGATTTTTTATGAGCTACCACAATTCTACTCACTGCGGAAAATTTTATTTAACCGAGTTTTATATAAGTGATTATAAGTAAATTATTAGCCTATTATTATGAGCTTTTTTGCTAAAATATTATTTAAAAATGTTTGAACAACATATGTAGAAAAAAATTCTTCATTTTGACAAATATTAAATGTTTCACAAATTATTTTGTAGAGTTGATTTTCATAATTGCCATCGAGAACCAAGAATAAATGTTATTCAGATTATACCAAATCCCATGCCAAATATATTCCCATTAGTACTTGTAATATGCAACAAAACCAATAAAAATATAACTGAATGTAAAAACAGAAAACTTAGAATTCTGTGGGTGTCATTTAGAAATACTAGATCAATTAAAATGTATTATAAAAACACTGAAAATAAGTGTATTATTGAATAACACTTACTGTAACACGGTACCCCATTTTTCACTAATTCATTGACCTATTAAATATAAAGCCAATCTAAATAGTTCAGAAAGGGGTTCGCATTAGTTTCTTGTAAGGCAACGGCTTCATCTCAAGAAATGCTCCATGTTGAATAAAGGAACGCTTCCAAAAGAATTCTTAAGCACAGTTAAACAAAAGCACAAGATTAAAGGATATTAACATTAAAGTTAAAATAGGAAAGTATTTGTTTTTTGGAACTACCGACTGTCTATTTCTGCCACTTAAAAAGAAGGAAAGCAACCATTTTAGATTAGTTTACAACCATTTTGTGTGTAATCGAACGCTACACAAACGCCAAGTACGAGACGCGAAAAATACAAACAGTATTACGTTTAAGTGAAGCAAGATTCTTTACACAGCGCATGCGCCAAATGCTTTTCGGAAAGCCCTTCTCTTATTTCATTGGTTAAAGGAAATTTTGAAGTTTCGCTATATAGTCGTACATTTCAGACGTTTCCTGTCTTAAAATCCAAATGTCTTATTTTGACCATTCCTTTGAGTGTTTAAGTCGCTTTTGGTGATATATTCTTAAAATACAAATAAAAAAATCTTAAAATACAAATAAAAAAAATCTTAAAATACAAATAAAATTCTTAAAATAAAAATAAATTATTTTGCATATTGCAATCACGTTTATCTATTCCATTGTTTATTTACAGTGTTTCCTTCGCCTGAAATCGTATAATTGAATCGGAAAAAATACCCCCATCATGAATTCCTGATGAAAAAGTCGACGACACCAAACATGATGTCTTAAATCGTGTTTGGTGTCTTAGACATTAGTTGTCTTATTATGTTAGGTGTCTGAATCCCAAAATGTCTTAATATGGTGTTTTCTGTCAACATTTAAGACACCAAGTGTGTCTAAATGTGATTTCAGAAAGAATCAGACACGTGTTATGTCTGAAATGGATCAATGCTACGCCAATTAAGTCACTTAATGTGTCTGAAATGAATTTTTCAGACATTTTGTGTCTAAATTTAAGACACCAGCATTTACAGTGTACTCATTACATTGCTTGGATTAAAGTATCTACACAGCAAATTGAAATGTCTTAAAATAAGACACAAAAGTATCTTAAACAAGTGGCACTGTTTTAAGACGAAAAATGGTGTCTTAATCTTTAAGACACATGAAGTGTCTTAAAATGGGGTGTTTTCAGACATTTGGAGTGTCTGAATTGGGGATATTTTCAGACAGTTGATGTGTCTGAATAGGTTGTTTATGGTACCTTTCAGATGTTGGACAAATTTTTACACAAACAATTAAAATTTTTACACAAACCAATTCAAATTTAATATTAAAAAGTTTTATTTAAAAAAAAAGTAAAAATTACTATATTACTACCATGTTGCTCATAACTTTTTGTTGACTATGTTACACTTTCCTGGTAAATGTAAGCATGAGATTGTAAAACAACAACTATTAATATATCCAAGTAAGAGATAGTAACAGGGACTTATTGTAAAATATATGCATTGGTATAGTAGACATTGTATTGGGCTGAATCTCAAATAGAAAAGTTTTGGCTTCTAAGATTGTATCATAGTTTTCAGTTGCTTTTTTGATGAAAATTACTTCAAGGACAAATAACAAGTGTAATGTAAGCATGCACCTGGTTTATAGTACTATGCGTTGCACTGGCGAGTCTAAAAATGCTTCGGATACATTATATGGCAACATAAATTTATGGTAATGATGGATCAAGCAGTTGTAATCTAATTATTCCCCATTTGGGAATTTTACCGGGTTATAACATTCCCCTATAATAACACTACTCAACAGCAGTGATTATAACACTATGACGCTTCAATTATTGTCGAATAGCTGAAGCAGATACAGGGCATTTAAAAAATACCTCAAAAGATGCATAAAAATAAACAAGTAAAACAGAAGGCATTAGAAGTATGTAAGGAGATACTTCAAAATATAGAGGAGGAGCATATTAAATTTGAAAAGTATGTAAGTTCCACACAATTTTTTTTTTGTGTTTCTGTAAAAGTTGGTTTCCCAAATTTTGGTATGCTCTTAATTCCTGTAATTTTGAGGATAGAACCTTTTTACAACAGTTTTCCCTGTCACTGCGACACTTTGTTAATCGGTTAAAATGCGTTATAAGCCCCCTCTCCTTTTTTTTTTGTGATTTTGCGTCAAATATGGTAACCTGGTGCCTATATGGTTCCATTACAACTTGGCACCCATTTTGGCAAACCTTAAGTTCAATTCAGTGGAAGTGTCAATACAACTTGGCGGCATTTTACAAAGTCACCAAAGTGGGAGGCGTACAACGCATTTCAACCCGTTAATCGCTGAGAAGACTAGAGAGGGCATTTAAAAAACTTTAAAAAATTTAATATAAAAAAAGGCATTAGAATAAAGATGGCTGCTTCAAAATACAGAGGTAGAGCACATTAAATTTGAAAAACATGCAAGTTATTAAAATTTCTATAGTTTTCTCGAGTTTTCTCAAAACGTTGATTTTTCCAAAATTTTTATGCTTCGTTTAAAAAACAAAGATGTAGAATTGAAATTTTTCACGTCAATTACATAACATAAAGTACATACAAAACAAAAATATTATTAAAATCTATGCAATTCAATTTTTAATTAGATTATTACTTAAAAAAATGCAAATTTTCATACGTTCAACAAACTAACGCATAAAAAACTTATTTTTATTATTTTGTGAAATCTGATATTTAATGCAGTATATAGACATTTATTAGAAATAAAACTAAAATAAAGTTTTTTTGCATTATAAGATTTTTTATGAGCTACCACAATTCAACTCACTGCGAAAAAATTTATTTAACCGAGTTTTATATAAGTGATTATAAGTAAATTATCATGAGCTTTTTTGCTAAAATATTATTTAAAAATGTTTGAACAACATATGTAGAAAAAAATTCTTCATTTTGACAACTATTAAATGTTTCACAAATTATTTTGTAGCGTTGATTTTCATAATTTTATTGCTGCCATCGAGAACCAAGAATAAATGTTATTCAGATTATACCAAATCCCATGCCAAATATATTCCCATTAGTACTTGTAATATGCAACAAAACCAATAAAAATATAACTGAATGTAAAAACAGAAAACTTAGAATTCTGTGGGTGTCATTTAGAAATACTAGATCAATTAAAATGTATTATAAAAACACTGAAAATAAGTGTATTATTGAATAACACTTACTGTAACACGGTACCCCATTTTTCACTAATTCATTGACCTATTAAATATAAAGCCAATCTAAATAGTTCAAAAAGGGGTTCGCATTAGTTTCTAGTAAGGCAACGGCTTCCTTCATCTCAAGAAATGCTCCATGTTGAATAAAGGAACGCTTCCAAAAGAATTCTTAAGCACAGTTAAACAAAAGCATAAGATTAAAGGATATTAACATTAAAGTTAAAATAGGAAAGTATTTGTTTTTTGGAACTACCGACTGTCTATTTCTGCCACTTAAAAAGAAGGAAAGCAACCATTTTGTGTGTAATCGAACGCTACATAAGCGCCAACCGCCAAGTACGAGACGCGAAAAATACAAACAGTATTAGGTTTAAATGAAGCAAGATTCTTTACACAGCGCATGCGCCAAATGCTTTTCGAAAAGACCTTCTCTTATTTCATTGGTTAAAGAAAATTTTGAAGTTTCGCTATATAGTCGTACATTTCAGACGTTTCCTGTCTTAAAATCCAAATGTCTTATTTTGACCATTCCTTTGAGTGTTTAAGTCGCTTTTGGTGATATATTCTTAAAATACAAATAAAAAAATCTTAAAATACAAATAAAAAAATCTTAAAATACAAATAAAAAAATCTTAAAATACAAATAAAAAAATCTTAAAATACAAATAAAATTCTTAAAATAAAAATAAATTATTTTGCATATTGCAATTACATTTATCTATTCCATTGTTTATTTACAGTGTTTCCTTCGCCTGAAATCGTATAATTGAATCGGAAAAAATACCCCCATCAAGAATTACTGATGAAAAAGTCGACGACACCAAACATGATGTCTTAAATCGTGTTTGGTGTCTTAGACATTAGTTGTCTTATTATGTTAGGTGTCTGAATCGCAAAATGTCTTAATATGGTGTTTTCTGTCTACATTTAAGACACCAAGTGTGTCTAAATGTGATTTCAGAAAGAATCAGACACGTGTTATGTCTGAAATGGATCAATGCTACGCCAATTAAGTCACTTAATGTGTCTGAAATGAATTTTTCAGACATTTTGTGTCTAAATTTAAGACACCAGCATTTACAGTGTATAGCGGAGGAGAAAGTCATCTCCAAAAAGTTGTTTGTAATTCAGTATATCTTATTAAAAAAAAGTAACTAATTTAGGATATTGTATTTAGAATCACGCTCTATATAAATAAGAACAGATGTATAAATTTATTTGCTATGCATTTTCTGATCACTAAGAAAACAGTGAAACGGATATCTTAGGACATTATTGTGATCTTCAAACTGAATCTTACCAGAGATCACACTAAAAGGAGATTCTAAGATGTAATACTCTCTAATTCATTGAATTGTATATCCCTATCAGAAGGGAAGATAGGAAAATCCAGGCGGTACTTCTGACAAAGCGTCCCATTAAAGCCATTTAAATTCCACCTCCAACCAATATATTTTGCAGCCATAACTTTAGGGTAGAAGCTTGCAATTGTAGATTCTCATCAATATTTGTGAGGCAGTGATTTCAGTAAATGGAGCATGAATCTAATGCGTTTTCTCCTTGAATATTGATTCAGTAATAGAAATGTGTGAAACTTTGTAGAAATGGGCAGTTGCTGTTCCAGTGTGGGGTAAGGGATGGATACAGTGTTACGAAATATACTCTGAAATATTTCGTATTCAATCATACTGAACTCAACACTAAAATGAAGATTTCCCCAGGTAGCACAGCAGTATTGGCCAATGTCGGAAACCGGAGCTCTGGAAGATTGGCCAATCCTGGGTAATGTCGGAACGGCCAGCACCGAACGGCTAACATTTTTGCAATATTGGCCAATATCGCAGTGCGGTTTTGGCCGATCTCGAGGAGCAGTTTTGGCCGATATCGATGCGTAGTTTTGGCCGATCTCGATGCGTAGTTTTGGCCGATATCGATGCGTAGTTTTGGCCGATCTCGAGGAGTAGTTTTGGCCAGTATTGATGTGCAATCTTGGGCAATATCGATGAGCATTGGTTTAAACCAAATGTTTTTCTTTTCCCTCAGAAAAACGAAATATTTTTTTTTAAAGAATAATTTAAAATTGTATTTTTATATATAATTAGATTTTTTAAATTATTTGATGTTGTAGATGACTTCTATTTTTAGCTGAAATACAATATGTTCTAATGTATTTTAAAATAAATCTTCCAATTAAAAACTATTGAAGTTTTTATAAGTATCAAATGAATCGAAGAGCAATATTCTATGTATTATGTAGTAAACAATTACTATTGTATATATTGAATTTAAAAAATAGTACCTCTAAATAAAATATTAAAATTTAATGATTTAAATGTCCCCATAAATAGCAACAATTGTTTATTTACTTAGTTCAAATTACTTTCAAAAGGAATATTCATTGTTTATAAAACATAAATTATTCTTGTTTATGCTAAATTTTATTTATAAATATGTATACATGTAATTAGAAAAGGATAAAAAAAAAAGACCTCTGTTTAAACCAAAAAAACATGTTTTTTTCCAACCCTGAAAGAGCAATTTTAGCTACTATTTTTTTATTATATCACAGAGCAGTTTAGGGTAGATTTGCCACTCAACATATCTGAACTTTCTTTTTAGTGGAAGAAGTGGTTGCAAATGATAATTCTTATATGCGTTTAGATTCAATTTTGAGCTATTCAATGTTTAGTAACACATTGTTGCCCAAAAACCCTTAATAATTTGTTAAGTTATACTTAAACATTTGTAAAATAATGTTTTCAACTCCCCTACCAAAAAAAAAAAACATTTAGATAACAAAATGTCTGACATTCAAGGATTTAGAAAGATACATGCAGTTTTAAACTAGAAAACTAACAGTAGAATTTAAAATCCCTATTGGTCAATCAATACTCATTGAACTTTTTATGCTAAGGTTTCATAAAAATAGAAGGTTGAATTTTAAACTTGTGAAGTATATTTTTTCTGCACCGATCAACTTCATTTATGAAGTCCCTTTTCATTTTTAAAACATAATTTTTCTCTATGCATTAAGAATCAAATAGATAGTAAATAAATCTCATTTTAATGCTTTAGTTCATTCACTTCAATCATAATATTGTAAAAGCAATAAAGTGAATTAAATTGCAGACCCCCCCCCCCCCCCATTGAAAAAGTTTTCTCATCCAAAAATTATTTGACAAAAACATCTATTATTTTAAAAAATCCACAATAATATTTACATGAATACCTCGTATAATGAATAATTTTTCATACTTTCATTCCTATTTTAATTGATTTTTAATGACCGATAATTGAAACCCAATATAATTTAATTGATATTTTATGGCTTAAAAACCATGCACTCTTAAATTCATTGTCACTTTCTGCAGTGCATATTTATAATAAAAACATAAATTTAATACAAGCTGTTTATTATAATACATATTTTATTTTACATATTTTATCTTCCTTTGAAGTTTCTACCTCGGCGAAGAAAACGAACCTGAAATATAAAATTATTCATTTCTGTTTTCATTAAGATTACATTAAAATTTAAAAATCAAATTATTGCATCAAACTTTTTCTAGTCTTTAGCTCTTTTTATTTTATCCAAACTCTTTTTGTTACGGAACTGGAATTTGTTATCAATAAAAGAAATCATGCAGTGCAGCATTTACTGCCCATTAAAAAAAAAAAAAAAAATTGCAAAATGAAAAACACAATTTTGCACAAAAGCATAAGATTATTAACATTTTGTTAAATTGTTATATCAGAAAACATTTTCTACTAACATTTAAGAAAATAATTTTAAACTGGTATTTAAATTTCAATTGTATATACTGAGCTTGTATGAATTTAATTTATATAAAGTTCTCTGCAAATACGTTTGCACCAACCTCAACCAAGCACACAAAAAAACTATCAATCACGAAATAAATGCTAATTCTGTTTTTTTTTATAAACTCGTTCATTTTTCTTTAGCCGTTTAAAATTGTAATAAATAATTTATAAGAGAGAAAAATCTCTTTTAAACTGTTAAATTAACCACCAAATAAAATCAAAATAAATAGTAAAAAGTGTTGTTGAAAAGTCTGTGATAAAATACACTGTTGCACTTGAAAAGTTATAGGAACTAATTTAGAACATAGTGTTTTTGTTGTTTTTTCTACTGAACTAATTTCTCAATTATAAGCATATGACAAAGGTGATTTGTTCAAAATTGTTTAAAGAAACAGATAATTTTTTTTTTATTTGAAAGACCAGAGATTCTCCATTGCTTATTATATTTTAAAATATAAATTATTGTAACATCAAATTGAAATTGCTTGGATCGTTACCTAATTGATTATCATATATTCTTACCTGGTAGAGGAAGTTTTCACGCTTTTTGGTTCACAAACAAGTTTTTGCTCGTTTTTTTGTGGGATTCCAAAGAAGGGGGATCGTCTTTGAAATGGGCTGGAATATTAGTTCGGCTTTTCTTGGTTAATAAATTTTCATCTTCTGAAGAATCACTCCCAATTGAACGAGCAAGCTCAGCTTTATCTTATGCCTGTTAAAATGAATCTAAATAGGAAAATTATGGATATATGCTATCTCAAACTAGTTGCAAAACTTTATATACAATTTATTTATACAATTAAATATCTTATTTAAAGCACTTTTAATATAACTCACTAAAAAACCAATCTTCAGTTTGAGAAATTAAAATAGAATATTATTTAAATCTGTTAATAAATATCTGTTATTCATGTCCACCACTTCAAAAATCTACACCATCAAAACTTGAACTGATAAGTAGATCAATGACTTATGAAACATTATTTGTGATACCTTGAATTATTTGTATATACCCTATACAAAAATTGTAATTTAATTACTGTATGTACAATAGATTTTAAAATTAAATGTTTGCCATGTTATACTTGAGGGCATATATTCTTTAATCATGTTCATTCCCCCCTTCCCCATTTGTTGCAAACTACCAAAGACAACTTTTGTCTGAGATGAACCAAGATGAAGGAATTACTTCTACGGGTTCTCCATTTCCATCAATGAACCCTACAACAGTATATTTCTTTATTTTAAACTGAACAGAATAACAAATTAACTATTGAAAGGCCATACTGGCATTTTACTGCCAAGGGAAGGAAGGCTACAACTATTACACTTTTCATTCCAAGACAGAAAATAGCACTAACAATAATACTTGATTACAATATTTGATGTTTACTTTTCAAATGGAAAGTCTTTTCTTTAAATGAACAAAACATTTTTATTTTATAAAAACAACATCTTTGCATAGTATGTTTAAATTAACACAAATGAAGTTAGGCATTCAAAATATATTTTTGTAGATATTTCAAAAATTTCCATTCATTGCTCTTTTGTGAGAAATCAATAATTGCACAAGACAGACCTTTTAAATAGGAGAATGTACATATACAGTAAAACCCTGTTAACGCTAAGTTGATCTGGCCACTGAAATTGTTCGCTTTAACCGAATTTTGTGTTAAATAAATTAACGTTAAGTTTTAAGTACAGAGAACTGCTTTTCCTTTGCATTAAATGTGATTTTATGCTAAGCAATTTTGCGTTAACAGGGTTTGCTGTATTTTTTCAAAAATAGGAGGCATAATAACATTAGTTATACATATTGTTAAAATTGACATTTTCTAGAACATTTACTTTTTATGCCAAGCGGTTGATTGAGATAATACACCCTATTCCACACCACCTTTGAGATTGAGTAATAGACGTGTTTTAATTTAATGTGGTTTCCTCAATATGCCCAATTCACAATATATTCTATTAACAGAGCTAATCATGGAGCTTGGATATTGAATTTTATAAGCAATATAAACTAACGATAACAAATATGATAAATAGGAAGACAAACTAGAATGTAACATGTAGTATAAGTATATTTCAATGATGAGCATAATTTGAAACAAGCAATGGAGGGGTAGGGAGGAATGGCTAAATGAGTATTAGTTTGCATCCGTGTATGGATGAGATAAAAGCTGAAAATCTTGTTTATATTTTAAACAGCAGCATTAAATAAATAATTGAAACCAACTCGATTCCTAATCAAGTTTAATGTGAATATCAATCACCTTTGTCAACATCGCTTTTGTATAGTAGATCAAACCAAGTCGGCAATCAAGTATCGTTGAAATTAACTAAAACCAACTTAAACCAATAATGTAATACGTAGATACCCCATGAAATCGACAAATTATTGTGACAACACTTACCAGTAATAAGTTTTCGATCCAATTTTAATGTTACTAATGACCGTCGCGCCGGCGACATAACATAAATAAACTTAGTAAACACACATCCGGGCACTTCAGTTCCTTCAGCCACTCGGTGGCGATTCTTTTTGAGAAATTCTGCGCATCGTTTTAATATCGGATTCGGCCAGTTTTGGCCGTAAGTCGAGATCGTTCCAGAATACATGATTTTTTAAAAAATGCTTAAAACCGTGGCAAAAATATCACAAAACATATTAATGCAAACCTTCCTTTCTTATACATAAAATATTTTAATTTTAAAACTGTCGATCAACCTTTCAAACTTTTGAGTATCGTCTATCCAATATTGGGCGAGATTGGGCAATATCGGCATCGAACGGCCGATTTTGCGCCATTCCACATCGGGATTGGCCAATGTAGGGCTGATATTGGCCAATACTGCTGTGCTACTTGGGTCTCCGCTTGGCATTTTCTTGTGTTTTATTAGAAGATAGAAATACAACATAAAAATATTTTTAAAGACAGAAAATAATTAATTAATTAATTAAGCATTTCTTACATGCCATCTATGCTGATCCTCTTTTCTCATTAAGGTCACATCAATCTGAAGAAGCTTCGTTGCGGCACTAGACGCCCATGTATATACAAATCTGAGCGCCATCTATATTTAAGATTTACAACTTATACAAAAAAAAATTATTTCAATCCTTAGTATTTTTACGGGATATGATTGATGGTGCATAATCACTCGTGAATTGAATTATGTTTAATTAATATAACGACTTAATTAATATTAAATGTTTATTCTTTGCAACTTGCTTGTTTTACTATTGATTAATTTCATTTTTGTGCCTCTGCAATTTTCCTATCTTCCCTGCTGATCTTAAAAAGATATAGTATCACTCAATAAACTAGAATATCTTAGAACTTTGCTTTTGCTTAGTTTCTGGTAATTCAACTTAAAGATCACAACAGAAATGTTTCTAAGATATTCGTTTCATTGTTTTTACAATGTTCAGAAAATAAATAGTGGATACACTTGTACCTGATTCACTTTTACATTAACTCATTTTTATTTAACAATTACAATTTACTTGTATTTGTAATTGCCATAAATTTCAGTTTCTTGCTTTCTAAGACACTTAAAAACTACAAGAATCCAATTGGAATCTACTAGATATCCAATAGACACCTTAGAATCTTGTTTCAATTTAGCTTAATGCAATTCAATTTGAAGAGTTAAGTGCTTTGTATGAAAGAATGAAGTGTCTTAATGACATTTTATTTTCATCAAATGACCGTTTTTAGAAAAGAGCTTCTCTCTCCAATTAACATCACATGTTTAATATTTTTTAAAAAGCTTAATATTTATGAAGTATTCTTACATTGCAAAAATTTAAATATGAATACCAAACCATGATGTTATAAATGTTCTATAGGCACAATCGTGTTTGCGCAGTACTTTTAGATGCAGTATATACCTGACCTAAAAAGTAATGTTACAATCTTTATCATCCAGAGAAAAGTAGAACGAACCTGGATGGGTGGTGGGGGGTGGGGTGCACCTTTCTTTTTCAGCCATTGGAAATGACCTGCATGCCGTGGAAATGGATACAAAAATTAAATAATTTAAAATATTTCAATGATGGCTCATGTAACGTTGTTTCTTGTATTGCAATAGTCAGTTATGCTATTTTTTAGAAAAATAATTATTGAAGATTTTAATTATAATAAAATAGTTTTTATTTGGATTATATGTATTCAATGTTTAGATATTAAATGAGCTTAAAAATACAGCTATAGTTTTTTATACCATGAAAAAAAAAATTCAGAAATGCAACGTTTCTTTATTACAGAACTGGGAAACTTATCAAGCAAGTTCTACAGAGCAATTATTTATTGAAGATAAAAAGTCACTATCAAAATTGATTTTATCTCTTTCCTTATGAGTATTTATAAAAAAATTAAGTTTCTATGTTTTAAATTATTTTAATCAAATAAATTGCGAATCAAAATCTAAGCAATGGATTTTAAATATCAGTTACTACTTCGATCAGAAATATTACTTTATTTCGTATAAATGTTCCTTTTTATTATTTTAACAGGTTAATACATCGGTACTATAAAAAACTTAATGTTGTCTATTTTATTTATTTTTTGGAAATTAATTTCAAAAATAATTTTGAACCTGTTTCACTATCGTTAACATGATGTATTGTAAAAAAAAATATAATTTATTCAAAGATTATTTAATAGATACAAAATTTATCCATAAATTCTATTAAAAGTTACTTAACAAAAACAAATACGAATTATTTCACTTTCAATGACAGATTAAAAAAAAGTATCAATCACTGTTTCATATTTCGTCCTAAGATGAAGTTCAGAGTCAGGTGAGATAAACAGGGTAGAATTTGAGTTTTTTAATTAGTGTTATGTAAATAAACTGTAACAATTCGAGTTTTTCATTGATATTTGTATTTTCTTTTAGCACTGTAGATTTAAATGGGTCATACTAAATCATTACCACCAAAAATAATTAGTCGAAAATAATTTTAAGTTTTTATTTTATTTATAGTGTTCCGCTTTAAGCAAAACCTATATTGTCCGACTATCAGCTCCCCCCCCCTAAAAAGAAGATAGTCTGGAAGATAAGGGTGAGATCATCTAGAAAATTGGTGACCAAAAAAGTTACAATACGGCATTCGTCTTGGTAACGATAAATCGTTTACTTGAATAAATTTATTTTGATAATCTATGAAATATCAACCATACGCTATCAGGATGTTCAGCAACCCAATGTTGGTATTTTTCAAATAGAATCCTCGTGTAACATGAGCCTTGCTTTTGCAAAGTAGCTTTGTTAGGAAGGTTGCGTTTGCGAATGGGTTGATCTTAGAGGTCGGCGATATATCGATACGAGGATATTTTTCAAAAAATATTGATATTAAAAATATCGATAAAAGTTACCGATATATCGATATTTTCAAACATTTTTATTTTTTTAACAATCGTTTTGAATATATATATATAATTCAGAGTAATTAATATATATATATATATATAAACAGAGGGATGAACATATATATATATATATATGTTCATCCCTCTGTTAATTTTTCAGTTATTTACATTGTAAAAATATTATGCTAACTATTCAACGTTGCCATTAAAAGCTATTGAAAATTATCTAAATTTTTCTTAAAATTATTGCACTAATTAGGCCATAATATAACTTTTTCTTTTGTAATAGATCCATTCCAGTTGGAAAAGTAGTCACCTTACAAAAATAATGAAAAGTAGTAATTTGTTCTGAAAAACTTCGTTTCTGTCAAAATTGAAAATCAAATAATAAAAAATAAAAAAAAATCATGTATCGATATATCGATATTTTTTTCAATGCAACAATATATTGTACCGATATTTATTTTGATCGATATTTCCGACCTCTAGTTGATCTCACTCCATATTGAATTATTATTGTTACGAATTTTTGTATATTTGTAAATATTTCGGAGTGTTAATTTTGTAAATAGATAAATTTCTGTGCATTTCGCATAAGGCAATGCAATGGTTTGTTTCCCTGCAGGGAGCATATCAATGCTTGATAACGGGTTTTACAGAGGTAACTCTGGGAAGCGAGTTTCAAGGGGCAGGGCATTTAACATTATGGTAATGGGAATCTCTCCAAATTGGCGAGATAGAGCCAAGTTGGCGACGGTTTTGGCGACTAATTTTTGTCGCTAAATTTGTCGAGAAATCACCAAATGTCGCCAAACTTGGCGACCATTTGGCGACATTTTCGGTACATGTATGGGTACATGTATCCCATGTACATGTATAAGGACTTTTCGACTACAATCTGGAAAGTTCTCCAAATGTCTATCTCTGGAATATTCACGAAAGTTCCCCACTCCTATATAAGCGCGGCCTAAGTTGGTTAGTAGTTAGTTGATTTTGAATCACTGAGTTAGTTGTCTCTCAACGTTCATTGTGAGAGCTGTATTCCTGACTTGAGTAGTTCTTGGATTTTGAGTCACTGAATTAGTTGACTGGAGATACTAAGCGAACTGTATTGCATTGTCTTTTGCGGCGATTTAGCAGTTGGATTGTCAAGTTTTTAACTGCTGTTTTGTGCTCTATTGATGTGAAAAGAGCTGTATTGTGTCTACTAGAACGAGAAGTTCTGGAGCTGTAAGAGAACTGTGAAGAGTTATTTTTGGAATAAATTTCTGCATGTTTTGATCTGATTTTGGCTTCAAATCTTTCGAACCCGTACCAACGCAACATTATATTGAATAGAAAACCAGGGAACAACATTTATAACAAAGTTTGTAGTAGGAACGACACTAACGTGCTTTTCTATCTGATGATCGCAGAAGTCTAGTTTGTTTCTAGACAGGGTTCGCCGATTCTGATATAAATATCACGTGCACAGAGCGTGGGAGCATAGTGTTGACTGCTTGTGTTATGCACGTGATCGTCACTTTTTCAGACTAAGAGTTAAGACCCTGCACTTTGTTTTCACGTTAACAGACAACACTAGACAACTTGACGGGAGCTATTGTAATCAGTGGTAGAAGTGGTAAAAAAAAAAAATTAGGGGAATGCCCAAAAGTTGGTGACAAGTGCAACTCCCTCCCCCCAAATTTTATAATTTCATAACTTTTAACAGAAATATTAACTAATAATTAAATAATTTATATTTTCTAACCCTAATATTGAAAAAGGGTCCAAAATTTGATATTTCAATAAATGTTCTGGGAATTAATTTTTATTTATTTGGAAGTAAAAGATTAAGTGAGTAATAATTCACCCTTATATACATGACTGTTCATTTAGATTTAAATAGTGTGTATAAATGTGCATACTTTCATGAAATTAAATTAATAGACAACTCTTAAATAGTTTTTTTTTTTTTGTAAATAGCTTATCGTTATATGAAACAAGAATAGAAATTTAACTTAAAAGAAAGTTCATCCAAAGTTAGAAAAGTTGATCAAGTGAGACAGTATTTTTGTAAAGATATAAATATTTTAATTAACAAATTAACAAAGTAGTAAAATATATTTTTATAATAATATGGTATATATGTATGCCATAAGCCATAAATAGTTTTAACATTTTCAAATAAATAAATAAATAAATATATATATATATATATATATATATATATATATATATATATATATATATATATATATATATATATATATATATATATATATATATATATATATATATATATATACTAGATTTAAATGTTATTGTTCATTACTAGTCTTTATGAAGATAGAGTGTTTTTAAAAGTGTGGGGGATGGATTTCAGTAGTATTAGAGGTGGGGTGGGGGGGACCCGTGGGTATTTTCTTAATAATTGGGGAGGGGGGATGCGTCACCAAGCGTCAATCCTCATTTCTAGCACTGATTGTAATAGACAAATTGTACTGATAGTTGTTATAAAACTGAAGTCCTTTGAAAACTCGATTCGTTAAGTTAAAGACCATGTATGCGAACATCTAGGGGCGCTGTAAGCTGTCTCAAAATATATAGCGTAGTCACTTTACAATAGGTATATGTTACTTTCCTGGTTATACTAGACGTTATTTCAAATTTAAAGGGCTGAAAGTGACTTCGGGAATCACCATGTATATGTCTTTACTGAGTGTTCTTTTTAAAAACATGTAAAGGTGAATTAGTAAATAAATGCTTCTAACGTTATAATGAGGTTATTCAATTCTCTTTCAAACATTACTGTAATAAAATAAACCAATTCTCCCAAATATTTAAAATTTTAACTACCACAAATTTATCTGAATAAAATAAAATAATAATCATAAAAAAAAAAAAAAAAAAAAAAAAAATTGAAATTCCTTTTTTATTTAGAACTAAAGCTCGCACTATCTTTAAGCAGAATTTTTCGAAATAAAACTGCAACGTACAATAATCAGTTTCGTAATTTAAATGGCCTGCCTTAGTAATTTTTTATTTCTTCAAAGATTCAGTTTTACATAATTTTAATGAACCACCGAACCCTATCGAATGAAAATAAATCTCAATTCAACAAATAAATTTATTCTAATTATATACAATCTGCCAGTAGCGAAACGTAATTCGAATTACACATTGTCATGTTACACAAAGAAAATGACTCGCCATCTTATCAACGACAAACGGGTTAAAAGTAATCGAATGTGTCGCGACGACAGTTAGTGAACAACCAGAGGCGGCGAGATCTCGTTTACGTTCAATCTCATGATTCTATTGCTCAGTGGATGTACAATGCATGCACATTTACGTACTGTAATAGCATTTTGGAAAGAGATTTAATGACTTTTGTTCAGTATTAGATTTTATGAAGGCTGAATCTAAATACCTAGCTTTGTGGTTGCAACATACTTGGTTATGATGTGTTTACCCGTTCTGATACCTCCTTGTAATTACACGAGTCTCGTTTATTTTAGGTAAATGCGTATGAATAGAGTTTGACTGCAAAATGCCATATCATAATTATAAATTCCAAATCTTATAAAATATTCGATCTTAATTTGGAAGCTATTTTTCAGTAACGAATAGCAAAGTTTTTAAGAACTTTACTCCCTGTAAGTCAATTGTAACGTATGTACATTGCGCATGGACGTAATAACTTCGCCTACATCCCTCCCTAAGAAAAAATTTATGAGGGCACTTTTAATAGAGACATTTTTCGATGCAAATTTATCGATGCTCTCGCTAAATTTCAAACCACCCAAAATAAAATTCACAGATGGATGATCAATGCTACCTAGATATGTTAGAAACAAATTAATCCATCGAGTCTTAAAATGTGACACCGCTAAAGAAAATTTAATCAAGTTCAGTGGCTTTCCTTAAGAAAGCCAACAATAATATAAATCCTTTATATGGATTGTCAGCTTTTACATCCATTAACATCGCGACAATTCTGTTATCAGCGTGTGCTTGGTTTTTGCATTTTAATTTTAAATATTAAAATAATCTCTATCAGCAAAATATTAAACTACTTTTCAAATTTTTTTCCTTAAAAATGAATGTGAATTTTTTGATTCACATCCAAATATCTTTGACTTATTTCAGTTAAAACAATTTTATTATTTATTTATTAAAAGGAATTTTGGCAACAAATAAATTTGAAAGTGTTTCTTCAATGATTGGTTACATGCTATTTCAGGGGATTTTCAATTGGATGACGGCAAGCTGGTTTATTAGTATTCCATGAAAGCGACCTTTTAATGACAATGGCATCCCCCAAAATTTGATAGATCGCATTGTCATCGACATAGAATCTATCTGCCAAGTTTCAACCCGATTGGATAACGCCAAGGGGGTTGATAAGGCCTCCGCAGATTTGCCCGCGATTGACATACACACCCACAACAAAATCGAAGTTAATATAAAGGATTTAAAAATACAACCTATTTTATATGCAATTTATTTTACTCGAGCATATTTAGCTCACCTTTTATTTCTAGATTCAATTATTTTCTAATTTATCTCCGTTATACTATCCATCTTTTCTACCCTATTTCACCCCTCTTTTATCTTCTACTGTATTATAACGTGCCCTTTTTGATAGAACACTAATGATTAGTGCCTTTAGACCCATTTCAGATAAGTGGAAAAGTGCCTCTGAGCTGAAGCCACTTAACTAACAAAGTCGAAAGAAGTTTAATTAGTTAGACTTCAAGCTCCAGCACCGAGTAAAAAAAAAAATGAATCAAAGTATTATTTTTTTTTTTTTTTTTTTTTTTTTTTAAATTTGACGAATGGAAATGTTTAACATGAAAATGACAGTAAATCTATCTATCTGTTCTATCTTCTATCTAATCTATCTGTTCTATCTTCATTAAGAATAAAGTTAATCGAATTTCACATCCATATATTTAAAATTTGAAACGTTTTCTTAGAACATTTCGTTTTCATGAATCTAAATATTTCATCATGAGTATCTGGCTTATCATAAAGTAGCAAACATTAATATTAAAGTGAGACAATTTTCTTATTGAAAAGTTAAATCGAAAGAAATTTTCCGCTTTTGGTTGAAATTTTGTAGTTTTGTCAATGTTATTTGAAAAGTTCCCGAGCCTTCAAACACAAATGCGATTACCTCCAATTCAATATTGTACACCATGGATGAAAAAAATATTAATATTTACTTTGAAATTGTTTTGACCCCTAAATTACTAAATAAGAAAATGAAATAATTGTAGGAATACGTGTAATTTTGAAACGATCAAATTTGATGATATATTCATGTTAGAGGTCGGAAATATCGATCAAAATAAATATCGATATTATATCGTTGCATTGAAAAACATATAGATTAAATATCGATATATCGATACATGATTTTTTTTTATTTTTTTTTATTGGATTTCTAATTTAGCCAGAAACAAGGTTTTTCGGGGCAAATTTCTACTTTTCATTATTTCTTTTTTGTAAGGTGACTACTTTTTCAACAGAAAGAGATCTATTACAAAATTTTTTTTTATACTTTTGCTTAACTGGTACAGTGATGTTAAGAAAAATTAAGAAATTTTCCATAGCTCTTAAGTGTAAGGCAAAATACTGAACATTGGTGCCATTTTAACTGTCTCTCAGACAAGTTCAAACTTTATATTTGAAGTTTTGAAAAAGGAATAAAGAAAATCCGAAAAACACATGGAACTACAAACCGATCATCACAAAACTAAAAATGTTCAAAAGTATCGATATATCGGTGACTTTTATAGATATTTTTAATACCGATAATTTTTTTTTAATATCGATAAAAATATCATCGTATCGATATATCAACGACCTCTAATTCATGTGCTTCATCCTTCACACGATAGATACGTTATTTTAAGAAAAAATTTAATCAAACTTTTAATGCATAAGCTTAATCATCAGTTTCAATGTATTAATAACAATCATAAATGGCATTTTACAATATCAAGGAAACATTTTAAACATTAACTTTTTAACAATGTTTAAATTATTTAAGTTTTGAAAAACCCACAAATGAGTAAAAAAGAAAAAATACAGACATTTAGAAAATTGAATATAATTTAGGAAATTTGAAAAACAAAAATGTTCAAAATAAAATTCCATATAATATTTTTTTTTCCGTACCATTACAACATAGACGCCTATTCTCATATACAAATTGTTGAAAAAGTTCAATTTATATAATTTAGGAAATTTGAAAAACAAAAATATTCAAAATAAAATTCCATATAATGTTTTTTTTTTTTTTTTTTCGTACCATTACAACATAGACGCCTATTCTCATATACAAATTGTTGAAAAAGTTCAATTTATATAATTTAGGAAATTTGAAAAACAAAAATAATCAAAATAAAATTCCATATAATGCTTTTTTTCTTCTTTTTCGTACCATTACAACATAGACGCCTATTCTCATATACAAATTGTTGAAAAAGTTCAATTTATACATAAATACTTACAAACACAATAATGAAAATGTACTATAATGCTAATATCTTCAGCGGTTGGTTGTTTTCAGATTATCTGGAGCACGAGGGCTGTAATGCGTCGAAGCATTCGTCATTAGACAAGCCAACATACATTTACAAACACCCATGCCTAACACGGGACTCGAACCCGCAACCTCGCGATCTAGAAGCTAGCACGCTAACCACTATACCGTTTGGTCGGCAATATCTTCAGCGGCGAATCCAATAGTTATCTTCCAAGTTACTGTTTTTTGCGCAACAAGCATAGTTCTGAGAGTTTTAATAATAAAGTAGAGATTCAGAATACAGTCCACGAGATGTTGTGCCTGAATTGTTGTTGTGTTCAACTCGCAACGAGACATATTTTAAAAGAGCTATTTGTGGGCTAAAATACCTATATTTATAAATATTTTAAAATATAAAAAAAAATCTTCCTTTTGAAAGAAATTCATCAAACATTTTGTATGCACTTACTTGTCAGCTAAGTATAGGAATAAAGTGTATGAGAAATATTTCTTATAACATGCATTAATTATTTAATTTAAAACTGAAGAAAATCTTAAAGTTTCTCGAGTCGAGGAAGTTGAAAAGAATACATTTTCATTCTCAACTTTAGTTAACTTGTAAATGTATTAATTCCTTGTGAAATCTTCATGGGCCAAAAAGTTAATACCATTAATAGTGTTACGAAATTTTCCGCAGAGGCAATAATGGCACAGTTTTTATTAGATAAAAACTATTATCTACTCACTTCAAAAGCTCACAAAATTTATTCGAAGAACAGTGCAATAACTATCAAGCTTGAACACAAGCTTCAATAACAACAACTGCGAATTCAGTGATAATTCATAATTCAGTAATAATTCAGGTCAGATACATTCAAAGCGTTCAGATTTCATCGAGTTCCAAAGTCAAACTGTCCGTCGAATTTACCTGTTGTCGAATTTACACAGGCGCGTAAGAACCTTCTCGAAAGATCCAGCCAATTCGTCGAAAAAAAGAAACATCTCGAAGTTTCCCTATTGCTTTAGGTGTTGCCACCTTTTTCTAACCTGTATTATCGCTCTTAAAAAAAATAAGATAAAATAAATTACAATAGAATTTATAAAATAATACATCACTATTTACAACTATATACAGAAAATGTGTCCAACAATAGTAACTGTCAAAGGGGCAAACATAAGAAAGCGATGATTTTCCCTGTTAAATGAAATCCTGCCTGAATCATTTTGCAAATTATCACCACTAATCTCTTATTTTGCCATTTATTCAATCTAATCAAACAGCCATTTTTCGGCAATGAATGTCTTATTGGATGAAAAAACAATACGAATGTAATTTCGCAGAGCAGAAGAGGTGCATAGTGTTCGATGATTTTTATATCATTATTTATTATTATTAGAAGTTGCAGAATAAAAAGTGTATTTTTCTTGCAAAACTGTATGGTGGCAGCTTTATTGTATCTTTGTCAACTGTTACATTTTTCATTCCGACTACGAAGCCAAGTATAGGTTTTTGAGGATCGTTCCGCGTGAACGATTCCAATTTTAGAAGGTGGTTTCAAATGTGTTCGAGCACAGTTTAGAGGAGCTTTGTTACTATTTAAGTGTCACCTCTAAAATAGAAACATGAAGAAAGTGTTTAGGAAAGAATCAAGGAAGAACAAGGCACTATACTATACATAGTTCACTAACAAATTTTAGACTTTTTAAAAGGGAAAAAAATTTCACCACGAATATTAATGAAGAAACTTTCAAATAATAAATTTTCATGATTGATTGTTATTGAGCCTTATTTATTTCTCTCTTATATAAAATCCGTCCCCTAGCGGAGGGGGAGATGTTAAGTGATAAGGAAAACGCTGAACTTATGATCCCTCTCCTACTCTCCTCTGAATTTTAGTTAGAGTTTAAAAACATCTGAAAATATCTTGAACTGTGTAAAGCTCTATTTTTATCTCTAAAAATCTTTCATTTCTTGATTGATTGGTAGATATTTAAAATATAAAAATTACACTAATCTTAGAGTTCATAAGAATCTAATTAATAGAAATTCTAAGAAAAATGTTTTCTCGGCTACCTTTTTCGCACAACTCTGAATATTGAAACTTAGCATTTTGTGGGTTGTGAAACGTAAGAGCATGTGCCAGGTCACTGATAACAGCAGAATAGTCAGACGAGGCAAACTGTGAATACCTAACTTGATTAATTGATTATAATAAAATTAATAGAAATATGATGATTTCAAAACATTTAAATATTTTACTAGAAATATGTACAATATAAATCTTGTGCAAATCTGATTAGTAATTTTAGTATATTTTATTTCAATAAATCATTCAAAATTTCCTTTTTACTATTCAATTATTATTAATTAATATTTCTTATTTATTAAACGGAGTTCAAAATCATCCACAGTTTGAAAACAAAGTTTTTTATTAATCTCTAAAAATTCTTTTTTGTCTATGAAATATCTTCCAATTCTAATTCCAAAAGTTCTTAGAGTAAAGACTTTAACTGCAGTCATCATTCAGCATCAGATTCACTCTTTATAAAAACACATATCTTCCCGCCTCATAAATTTACTGTTACTTCCCAAACTATTTTTTTATTCAACCAGCAGAAACTAGAAGGAAAAGAAGTAAAAGAAAGGTGGAAAAAAAGGGCACAATGTCACCACTAATATTCGAAATGGTTACACCTCATGGAAAAGCTTAAATACGACCTCCTGCAATCGCAAGTAAATTACATGTGCCCATAAATTCTACCAAAATTTTTTATGAGTATTTGTCGCGCGTCATTAGCTGAAATAGTAATTTTCCTTTATTTATGTCTCCCGTTATTATCTTTATGCTTTAGTTACAAAATGGAAGTCTTTGAAGTTTAAGCAATGCTTAAAACTTATCAGAAATCAAAGAACCTAAAGTAAGGTTTGATTACTTATATATTACTTCAAAGTTTAAGGGGACATGGGACAATGAAATCACCAAAAATGACGTTTTTTGTTTTCGTTCTATAAAATTTGCCGACTTCACTAGCTTTAATTTCGCTTTTGCATTTTTGAAATCGGATGATTTTAAGGTAAAATCTTTTTGTTAATTAACTATTTTAACGTATTGCACACTTGTTGGCAAAAGTTAAAAATGCATTTTTTTCCACTTCGCTTTTTTTCACATTTTAAGTATGTTCGAAAAGCTCCTTACGATTCAATTTTTAATAAATCCACCTAATTTTTATAGAAATATTTTTAATGTATTATAAAGAGAGACACACATATTTTTTTATGTCACGTAATTTTTTCTATTTTTTTATTCCCATGTTGGAAAGCTGAAATATGTGCATTTTTTAATGGAAAATCACTAGCACCATGTTTGAAATCTTATTTCTGTTCAACTATAGCACCTAAAGATAAAAGCATGTGTGAAAATGTTTTAATATATATTGATAAACAACTTTAAATTTTTCTTTCATGTTCGTTAAAATATTGTGTCTCGAGGAACATTTTAAAAAAAGTTAAAATTTCATATTATTTTAATGCATTTTTTTCAATAATTTACTATCTGTTTTGCATCATCTGCTTAAATTGTGTATTTATCTTATAAGTCATATCATCTATGTTTGTGCCAAATTTTATTTAATTGTAAATTTTGGAATTTTAGAAAAGTGTCCCCTGTTTCCTTTAAGCAATGCTTAAAACTTTACTGAAATCAAAGAACCATAAGTAAGGTTTAATTACTTACTAGCATTCTTGGATAGAGAATCGGGCAGTTTACTGTCATGAAAAGTGGGCTTCTACATCTGGAAAATAAAATGGTTAGTAAATGTGAGGTGGAGATGTTTGATTGCGTTTTAACTATGAATTAGCTGTGCAAGAGCGACATCTACATTTAACAGTACGTCAGTGTCGGAGGCTGATGAAGCAACAACAACAAACAAACAAAGCTGTGGGCGATTTAGCTGAGTATTTGAGTACATAATTAAAATGATATATTTTATACCTTTAAAACCTGCTGGGTAGTAGACTGGGTTCGTTAAAGATATACTTTCGGTGAATGCGAAACAATTATTCACGAGTTGTCATTTGAAAATCTCCAAAGAGTACAGAAAATGTCTCAGAATTGTCATCAAAAAATGATTTATGTGTATATAGAACCTCTAATTTAGTTACTTTTTAAAGGATTTTTTGGTTCGAAATCACAATCGCCGATGTTAAACAATAAATACTTAAACATGTAGAAATATCTTTTAGCACTTAAAGAGATAAATTAGTTTATAAGCTATTTAAAAAAAATTAATGCAAGTAAAACAAAGATTTTTTAAATAATTCATTTTTATTACTTTTAAGTATTTGTCACGGCATAAATTTCATCATACATAAGTATTAATATTCATAAATATTTTTAATTCTTTTATACGGTTAATAAATTAAAACTTACAAGATTAGAAATGGATGGTCATTAAACTTACATTTTTCTAAAAACGTATCTGTAAAGATGAACCAACACAGTTTTGTTGCGTCGGCTCCTCTTTCAAATGATTTAGAAACAGCAACTTTAAGGTATTCCTGCTTATATGTTTTAATCTTATACTTTTTATTTTATTCCTTACAAATGGAACATCGACTTCAACAATGTCCACTAGAACTAAATCTTCATAGAAATTGAAAAATGCATTGTCTCTTTTAATTTTACTGAAATAATCTATATGGCGATTATTCCATAAGACTTCATAATTCAGAAAATCTTGAAATTTCATTATATCATTGGAATTCCGCCTCGGTTCCACCGTTTGTTGTTGTCTTTTATTTGGTTGCATATCTTATATAAACTAATCATACTTAATTCCGCACTCATTTTTAATGTAAAATTTCCAAAGCTTGTGTTGGCAATCCATTGAGTAAAAAATGAAACAAATTGAGAATGAATTCGGACGGGAAAAGAGACCAGGAAGATTATTGGTTGCCAAAGGTCACGTGATTCTTTTTACAGACAGAACTGTCTGTGCCCTTTCTACCGCTAGGGACAAAGGGAAAAGAATTTCAGAACGGACGGTTCTGTCTCATCATAATTGAGGGTCTGAGAAGAAAAGGGGTCCAAGTGACTTTTCTTAAATTTTGAGAAAATGGACTTTAAAGTTTTTTTTTCTCAAAAGTTAAGAAAAGTCACTTGGACTCTTTTGCTTCTCAAGCTCTCAATTAACCGTTTTACTACCATCGTGCATGTGTCCCTTTAACGAAACGAACTGCTTATTAGAAAGCGCAAAGATGAAAACTATTGAAATTAAGTTAATTAATTTTTTTTTTTTGGGGGGGGGGTTGTGCTTTGTGGTACTTTCCAGGACATCAACTCAAGTTCATTCAAACCATACACTTTGATCATAAAAACCAGTTGAGAATTTTATCAGGAGTAGCTATAACGAAAATGATTCTTACCATTTAGAAGATAGCAATCTGCTACACCAAATTTTTTCGATTAAGCCACCTGTCATTCACAAGACATTATGTCGTGCACTAATCCTTTTACCTCTTATCATATGAGATTAATTGATACATTCAGGGTGATTACAATTAAAGTTAAAGTTTCAAAACGCTGTAAAAAAAAAAGAACCACTCGTCAGAATGATGTCAAATTTCAATCGAATATTACCGAAGAAAGGGAAAAACGTATTGCAGAAACAAAAAAAATAGTTCCAAATTTAGCAATAGATGGCAGTGTAAAGGGTTCGACTACAAATGACAACGGCTAAGGTGTAAGTTACACGCTAAACCAACTGTACTGTTTGTTGTGCATGACTATCACTTTAAATAACAACCCGCTCTAAATCGCCTTGTAGAAAAATTCCCAACCAGTCGCCCTATGGTTGGATCCAGGGGGGATACGGATATTCAAACTGTGGTGAATCTTCCCGGCAGTAGTTGTTTGAAGCGTGACGGTCCTCAACAATGGGCTATTCTGGAGCATGTAAAGAGAACTATGGATTTATAGTAGTCATTGTTCAACTGCCCCACCCTTTGGACACTGAGTAAGATAGTCGGAATTTTTCTTGTAGGCGAGTCTTGTCAAGTACTTAGCAGTGAAGTTTCATTCATTGATAAGATGCCGTCTAAATGCTCCGACATATCAAGTAGATGACCCAACGTTTAACCCTATTGCAAGTTCTAGACATAAAGTTATGATCTTTTAATGGTCGACAGTGACCTACTACAGGAAACCAGGTGTGGCCCACAAGAAAACAAATCGGGCGAGTTCATTTCCAGTTTTTTCGAATGGAAAGCCATTGAGTTTTTGTGAAACAACGCTGACTCCGTGGGATTTAAAGGGCTATACAAGTGTGATACTGTTAGCTACGTAAGCCCATCCACCAAGGCAAGGTCGTATCAAATGGGATGGGAAAAATCGGTTCCGATGCTTTCTACGCGGTTTTTGTCCTCAGAACTGTTAAAAACCGATTTTTTCCCAATCCATAAGATACGACCTTGATGGGATTACGTAACTAAAACTAACAGTATCACACTTGTACAGTCATGCATATTGAACAGTACAGTTGGTTTAACGTGTAACTTACACATTAGCCGTTGTTTTACGATTAATTTGTCATTTGTAGAACCCTTTTAAGTTACGATGCTTACAGTGCCATCTATTGCTAAAATTTTGAACTATTTTTTTCTGTCATACGATTTCCCCCTTCGAAAGTATTCCATTCAAATTTGACATCATTCTGACCTGTGATTCTTTTTTGTACAGCGTTTTGAAACTTTAACTTTAATTGTAATCACCCTGCATATGGTACAAATTTTTTATAACCATTTATAATAAAGAAATTAAAACAAATTTGATATGAAATTACGGCTTCTGAAAACTAGTTTTTCCAGGCTAAACTTTAAAATCCTGATTCTTTTTGGTATTTTTTAAGAACTTCTTTTGTTGGGAAACGAATTTTAAAACCGTTATATGCCTCGCTCAAGGATGAGTTTGTTCTCAAGAAAAATGTATTACAAACATTACATGCATGATGGATGATGGAGGAAAATATAACCAGAGTAATTGGTTATTAGTAAGAAATTAGTTTAAAAACCCATTATTACTTCGCATAGACGTTAAAGAAACTATATTACTTTGAATAGCCGTTAAAAAAAACTACATGTCAAACTTAATCTAATCAACTAATGATTGATTTTCATTTTCCTTCCCATTTTAAGTGTGGCGATTTTATCATAGTAATTTCGCTGTAGTACTGCACTCTCTCTGGGAACCTCAACACATGTTGGTCGGAATTTTCTTTTTCTTAAAGTTATTTTTTATTATTGTGATTTTGTTTTATAGAATATACTTTTAACTTCTCTTTCATGTGATAAAAGCCGGATCAATATTCATTTTGACCCTCTCTGTGCGTCCAGGGAATGGGCGAAATTGTACATTGGTTTTCCCGGCAATAAATTTTAAATTGTATTTATTATTCAAATAAGTATTTTTTTATTAATTAATTATTTATTTATTTTGTTTTAAATGGGTATGAAACTATCATCGTAGTAAAAATATTTCCAAACATTTATTTTCAATTTTATTTAAGAATTTAAAAATGCTGTGTATTGCTGGAAAAACTGGTGATCAAAGCATGTACACTAGGGTGGGCCGTCATTGTATGTGTCGGCGCCTATTGGCTCCTTCAGTTGTAACGCCCTCTATCGGCGACAAGTCGAGGAGAAGAATTCATGTTTCTGGACAGTCCACTTCCCGCGCGTCCTGCGCACGTAATAAAAAAGTGAGACTCCGTTCAACGAGTCCTACTTAGATTTCAATTTCGATGGACACGAACACCACACATTGAGGACAGTATGTAAAAAAAAAAAAATAATTTTCAAGTAAGGAATAGCACTCAAAAGTTGCATCTCTGTCACACAGATAAAGTGATAAATGACTCTTTACAATTAAGATAAATCTTGAGGTCTTTACCAGCCACTGAAAATGGATATTAAAAAATCAAATATTTTCAATTGTGTTTTACAGAATTCTATTTTAATTAAGTAAAGAAAATTATATAGTTACAACGATAAAACATAACTCCTCAATAACATAAGTAAAATAATGAATAACTTTTTATAAATAAAATTAATTTTGAGGGCTCTACCAGCCATTGAAAATAGGGATTAAGATGGAGAAATCGAGTATTTTCAATTAGGTTTTACTGAGTTTTATTTTAATAAAGTAAATAAAAGTTTATAGCCACAACAATAAAATAATTAAAAGAAACTAAAATTTTGCACTATTAAAAAAGTTACAATGACAAAATAATTAAAAATAAATCTAAATTATTCAACTTTGAAATTATTTTTGCCGTTAAATTTTTGTAGAGTTTCTCGTGACTTCATAGTTGCTCTGACAAATCCATCATGATTTTCATTTCCAACAACAGAAACTGAAGCTTCAGTCATTAGCTTAATATAACGTTCTACAGCTTGAGTATGACAGGGATACAAAGGAACGTCTGGAGTTTCTTTCATCTTTATGAGATCCTTTATTCATCATTTAAAATATTTTCCAGGATTGGTGGAGAAGTGACGTCACACCTATCCCAATAGAATAAATCAGTGTGGTCTTCAGCTTGAAAGTTTATTTTTGGAATTTGAAAATCTCTTACTTCAGTTCCTTTTTTGACTAGATTATTCCTGGGTTTTAAAATACGTCTCAGTCCTAACTCTCGGATATGCTGATGCTTGTCACTTATCATAGCTAGAAGTAGATTTTCATGATGACAGAAAAAAGCATTTCTTTGTATGACTAGATCGATAATTGCTTTGCTATTACAACTAAGGTACCTTGTTAATTCAACTGATCTGTAGACATGAGATGCTCCATATATACATGATGAATTTAGTTTATTACTAAACCAAAGGGGAGCATAAACTCTTAGAATAAATTCCACTGAAATCTTTAGTCCATCTGATACTTTATCACTTGAAACTTACAGTCCTAATATTGAACTCGCTGTTGTGAGCCACCTGGAATGAGGTAAATTTCCAGGATGTCTATTGACTAAATTGTCATCACATAGGCCAGAAGATATTGCCTGACAAATTTCATATTGGTATTTTTTATCTATATTTAGATTTTGAATATCAACTTTAGGTAGAACACAAGTTATGGGGACACAATTTACCAAGTGTTTTTGTTCACAATGTTCTAGTTGTTTCCCAATAAGCTCGCTGAACTCTCGTGGTCCAAGTGTTGGAATAAATGCCGAAGTGGTAGCTAGTTGTTATGCAATAGGCATATAAACCATTGGAGGGGACGATTTAGATGGTTTTCTAAACATTTTATGCACCATTTTTATAACCTGTTTTGATATTAGTACCATCACAGCCCACAGCTTTCAAATTATCAATATCTATGTTTCTTGATAACAATAGTTCAGTTATAGATAATGGTATATTCTTACCTGAGACAGAAATTGGTATGGTATGACCTATATATACGGATTCTGGTTCAGCTAGTAAAACATAATATTTTTCGTTTTTGCTTCTTCTGTGATATTTGCAACTCTCTTGATAGAGGGTCTTATCCCACCTTCCGTTGCAGTCCGGTTGCAACATATTTTTGTGCTGAAAAATTTTCGTAAAATGCTTTGCGATTATGTTGACGAGCCTTACGAATTTTATTTTTATCAACGACTTAAGATTTGTCAGTTTTAGTGATAATACTAATATCTTGCAAAACTACAGATGCCACTGTTGTAGCTGATCTATCAGATATGTGATATTTGTTACAAATACCTGTTAATATAGGCATAGTTGGATGCTGTTTCTTGCATTTGAGGAAGTGAGTGGTGTTTCCAGTCCTACTGTATCACATATTTCTACCGAAGAAGCTTGCGATTCCCCTTTTTAATATCCTTGCCTATTTTCCCCCTAGCTACAGACACAGACAATTCTTTTGATTTTATTTCCTTTAGCTTCCGCTTCTCAGCTCTTAATTTTTTATTCTGCTATTCTTTGCGTTTCTACTACATCAACATTTCCTATACTCATTTTTCGGCAAATTCTTTGATCGATTAAAAAGAATCGCTCTTTGGCGGAACTTTTCGCGCCTTTTCACAGTTACATTTTTCGAAATCTTCACATTTACAAAATCCTATATCAAATAACTTTTTTTCTGCCTCTTTTTTAAAAGCCTGTACTCTAGTATCAAAATGACAATTTTTCTTTGCTTTAGGATATCGAATTAAATAAATATATTTCTTATGATACTCTTGAATCAGTTGCAAAACACGTTTATGACATACTATTGGAATTGATGCTCTCATCCATACTGCTTCGCCTTTGGTAGCTACGATTTGGCTGATATAGAAAATACCAGGATCTTTCCCGGAGAATTCGTTATGTTTTAGGTCATATTGATCAAACAAATAACACTTTATAACATCTTCGTAGGTCGGTAGCACAGAATAACGAAAATCCGATGTGAGCCAAAAATTGGACAAAAAGTAAACTTCTAGTTACTTTAACTTTGCTGAAACTCATTATATAAAATTTAAATTCAAAAGCACATACTTGGAAGAAAAACAGACACTTAAAAGAAAATATTCTTGCATTACTTCGATAATAGAATGTATTTCATCCGATTTGGTCAATGAAAGAAACATAAATAAAACAAAATATTGTTTTTTATTGCTGTAGCGCCATCTAGTGAATAAATTAGAAGTAAGGGGTATTATTTTTATTTAAATATTACAAATGTTTAATACACAGTAAAACCTTTTGTTTTTCTAAAGAAAAAAAAAGCAAGTAATGAAGATATAAAAACAAACATCTCAAAATTGCAAGTGATTCGTTAAATGTAAAATGAGGTTTAGTAAGAAAAAAAAGTCTTTAATGAGACATGACCCTTTTTTACATTTATCGAGTCAAGTGAAATAAATATTTTATTATAAAGACCACAAGATATTAATATATTCTTTTAAAAGAATATGTGTTATTTACTGGTGTCATAAGGCAGCTTTTGATATCTATTCCGTTGTATATTTCTAAAAAAAAATGTTTCGGCCTACCCTAATGTACACTCATGATCCTCAGAGGGTTAAGAAGAAAAACAAATATATAGTTTAGTTACTTTAAAAGTAGGAAAAGTTGCTTGCCAATTTGAAACTTATTATTGATTTTTTCTTCCTTGATCAATTATTCACGAAAATACTTTGTTTTAATTTAAAAGCATAAATAAATTTGGTAATTTAACATTTATGGGAGTAGAACATGTCTACCTTCGTTTGATTGGAATAAATAAATATATAAATAAATAAATAAATAAATAATACTATTTTTATGATTTGTAAAAAAATGCCTCTCAGAAATATTGTAAATAAGTCCCAAAAATGCAGAACGTTAAAAATATGTTTAATTTTACAAGTTTAGGGAATTCGTAAAATGTATTGATACCTGGTAAATTCATGAGCATCATGTATTTAATACCACTAATTGCAACGGTTAAATAAAAGTACATCAAAAAGCGGTGATGTAAGCTGAAATGCTAAATAATGCTTGAATGGTGATAATTTTTTTATTTTAAGCCTAAAACAATGGTCACCAATAATTTTATAAAAATAAAATATTTATATAAATTTTGTGTATATATATATGTATGCTCCAGTCATCATTTACAACATTTAAACGCCCTTCTTAAGGCTGATGGGTATTAGAAAGCTCCTAAGACTAATTTGGTTCCCTTCTTTCAAAGCATTACTTAAAGAAGCAAAATTAAAGTTGATTTCAAAATCTATTCTAGGATGATCAACTGGACATAGATGAAATTTCTTCTTTCGAGAAGATGAAGTACAAAATGAAACACAACAATATTCTATTATTAATAAAAACTAGTACATTAAAATTTATCTCAATAAATATTCGAATATAGAACTGTAAGTAAATACTGCACTCACTAGGAATTGGGAATGAGGTGGACATTGCACGACACCTAGCGGAAGTAAGGTACAGAGGTGATCCTGCCCAGAAATAATATGAGTAATGCAAGAGAAAGGAATTCAAGAGAACAATTTTTTTTTTTTTTTTTTGTGCCGATTTTAAGCTGTGAGCATATCTTTTTTCGCCTTCTTCTTCACTTAAATTAAAAAACTTTAGAAATAATCAAAATGTCTATAGCCGTGTCATATTAGTTCTGTATATCTCAAGTTATAACATTGTACTTAAGAGTTGTAAAAAATATTAAAGTTTATCGAAACTTCAACAAGCCAGTTACCCTCCGCTTGTTGCGATAATCATGTGTGCAGTGTTTTTAAGATCGGAATAAAACTTTAGATTTCAAATTACGATCATAACTCTTAGGGAATAAAAAAAGGGAAATTCTTATTCTGTTTTTTGGAAGTATCAAGTAGCTAAGAATATATATATATATATATATATATATATATATATATATATATATATATATATATATATATATATATATATATATATATATATATATATATATATATATATATATATATATTTTTTCGAAGTTCTAGTTTGAAAATGCCCATCACAATTAGAATAAACTGTAATTTTCTTTAAAAAACACACACATGCGTATATAATAAAACTGTTATTTATGTATGTAGATGAATTCTCGAGTAAACCGAACAATAACTAAATTTAATTTTTACACATTAGTATCTAACTCAAGGGGTAATTTTCTTTCTTACAATTTTTTTTTTTTTTTTTTTTTTTTTTTAAATTGTTAGAAAACAATTATGAATTATATGTGATAATACAATAATTTGTATAAACATAAATTTTTGTTTCTAATCATGCCGATTTTGAATACTAAAAAAATTCCAGCTTAACTTTAAAAAGTGTTTTTCTCAGATTAAATTTTTCGTCATTTCACTTTGCTATAATTAAGTTTTTCTTGAAAATAATGTATGCAATGAACTTAATTTTTATTTCCATATATGCGTATGGATATAACGCATATGCGGAAGCTCAAAAGTTGCTGATTTCATTATAAAAGGTTTATAAAAAAAATAACCTAATTCGTTCTACTTATAGAATGTTGAAAATCTCATGAATAAATTATTTTCTTTGTTGGGACGTGGCCCAGGGTTCAACACTTATATTTGTTACGTCGTCAAACTATTTATTTTAATTTACTCAAAATTCTTTATTTCACAAAGAAATTTGTATTATTAAGTGTGTGTATTATCAAGAATAACAATATTTATAGCCTCACCCGTAAAATTAGCAGTTGAACAATCTATCATTCATATGACAGGTGTAAATTATTCAGCTTATTGTTTCGGTTTGGTTAATTAATGAGTGTTTTACCTGAAATGCATGAAAATCCAGCATCCTATAGAATACTTAGGCATTTTATAAAATATCCCGCGTTTTCAAGAAAATTATGAAATATGATAATTATTATATATTAGTTTACCTAGGGCAGGGTTTCTTAACCTGTGGTCCATGGACCCCTTGGGGGTCCATAGGTCATATTTTGGGGGTCCGCCGACTGATCCTAATTTTTAAAATGTTTGCATCAATATTTAGCCAGCAGTGGTAACCCGAACCTACTTCATCCTTAGCGCGCTCTGTATGGCAACCCTGTTTCTTTTTCCACTCCTCCGGAGAAGAAAATTCGAGGCGCTTTTTCGCTCATGCTCATTTATTTCTCTTTTGTTTTAGCCTTTTCATTGGTCGATAATTTATTTGAGTTTGAAATAACGGTATAATTTTAAACTTGATTCACGATTTTATTTCCGTTGGATCTGCCCTGGAGGTAAGACGTACATTTATTTTTGTCTTTCATCTGTTTGTGAGTAGCATACTTTTTGGGTTTTTTCTTAGCTTATATTATTGCTAAATGCTTGATTTCACTATGGAATTAGCTCTTGCTGAAGTTTTGAATGTGGAAAATAAATATTCAGTTGGCTATTTTAGTGTTTTACCAGTCATGGGTAAGAAAGCGTTGTTTGAATAATGTATGTTTTAGTTAGGGGTGTCTAGGGGGATGAATTGGTAAATAAGTAGGAGGCAGTTGGCTTTTCATATCGTTCTTTTAATGAACGCAAAAGGAGTACAAGGGCTGTTAAGCCTTGATTAAAGATTCGCTTGCATCCGAAGAGGCCCTCGCAGCATCTAGCGTCCGAATCTGAATCTAATGCTCCGCATCTGCGCTGCTCTTATAAAGCACGGTGGCGCCACTGTCGCTACGGGTGGCGCTGCTGCTTACTGATTTAGTATTATACGACACTCGGGCATCCTGGACATAGTTCGACCTCGAACTAATATTTGCAGTGGAATCTGAAAATATATCAAAAAGAAAGAAAAGAGAAAAAAATAACACAGATTTTACAATGTCTTCTTAATTTTCACAACACTGTGAAAGATGAAAAGTTGAAAATTTAAAAGTTCACAAATGTTCTGTTTGACATCAGGACATTTTTAAAAGAAAATAAACTGTCAATGTTTTAAATGTTCTTGACTATAACTAAACTTGAAGGAAAAAAATGTCAATAAAATGTTCTTGACTGATGAAAATTAAAGGAAAAATGTCAATAAAATGTTCTTGACGATCACTTAAACTTGAAGAGGGAAAAAAAATCACAATCAACAGTTTGTTGATTTAAAAGTCACTAAAAAAAAAAACACAAAAAGTTTTTTATGTTCCTTCCCAACTCTTCATAAAATCAACAGCAGTTGAAGTAAAGTTCGGGCCGTCATGAATCCCTGTCTTCTTAACATCATACCTGTCGTTTGGCCTTACCTTCGTGACTTCATAAGGACCAAAAAATCTGGGTCTTAATTTCAGGCCTGCTCCAAATTGTGTTCGCTTTATTGCCACGTTATCACCTACGTTGTATATTTTAGCTTCTTTTCGGTGTTTATTATAATGTTGTTTACTATTTTCTTGAAGTTTTAAAATATTTGATTTAGCATATTCTCTTATTTGCGATTTGTTTTGAATTAATGTTTGTATGTGTTCCTGTTCAAGTGTTTCTTTAATGTGAAGATCATCTTGATTTTTCATTTTTATTCCCGTTAATAATTCGAATGGTGTGTATTTTGTCGATAGAGAAATAGTACTGTTGATGATTCGTTGAACTGAGGATACATGTTTATACCATTTAGTTGGATCTTCAATAGAAAGCTTCGTTAAGACGGGGATTAATGTCGCGTAAAATTTTTCTGCTTGACCATTTCCACGGGAAACACCTGTTGTAATGGTGATATGTTCGACATTTTCGTCTTGGCAATATTTTTGAAATTCTTTCGATGTGAATGCTGAAGCTTTATCAGAAATTATACGTCTTGGATTTCCAAATGTTGTTTGCTGGTGTTTTAATTTTTCAAGAGCGTCATTTGTTGAAGTCGATTTGACGGGGTAAATCCAAATAAATTTTGTGAATGCATCTACGACAGTAAAAATGTGTTTATAATTCTTATTAGTTGATGTAAGAGGACCCAAGAAATCAATATGAAACGTGTCAAGTGGCGCATCTCCTTTTGGAATGGGATGTAAAAAACCTTCTTGTTTGCCAGATTTTCGAGATGATAGTATGCATTGTACACAATTTGAAATTACGTTTTCTACTACTTTTCGTATGTTAGGAAAATAAAATTGTTGTTTAACGAGAGTTTCTGTTTTGTTTATGCCGAAATGACCTTTAGAATGTTCAAGTTGCACTATTTGATTTTGCATATCGAATGGTATTATCAACAGTTCTTGGTCATCGACCAATTTATAAAGAACGTTATTTTTTAATACGTAATCTGTTGTCGCTGACTGTTCAAGTAATTGTTTGATACTCGATGTGAATTCGTCTTTTGCTTGTGCTTCTCTGATTTTCTGTGTCATTGCGTTGTGCTGCAAAACCATGACAGGATAACGGCTGAGGGCATCTACATGACGCATTTGTGTACCTGGCCTGTGGAGTATTTCATAGTTAAATTCTTCTAAGAAAAGAGCATATCTTGCTATTTTAGGTGGCAAGTCTCGTTTTGACATTGTCTGTTGAAAAGCTTGGCAATCTGTATAGATTTGAAATTTAATTCCTATTAAGTAATGTCTGAATTTTTTCAGAGCTTCAACAATAGCTAATACCTCTAACTCGTAACTAGAATATTTTTCTTCTTGGGGAGATGTTTTTTTACTCATAAAATGTATTGGATGCATGTTATTATCTGAATCGCTTTGAAAAAGTATAGCTCCCAACCCTTTAGAACTAGCGTCACAATGTACTTGTAAAGGGAATCCCTGTTTATAAAGGTGTAATACAGGTTCTGATGATAGGGCTTGTTTTAAGGTAAGGAAAGCTTATTTTTGATCCTGACCAAAATGAAATGGAACTTTATCTCTTAACAGGTCACTCAAGGGTCTAGCGATTAGTGCATAATCTTTGATGAATTTACGAAAATAGCCACTTAAACCTAAAAATGATTGAATGTGTTTTTGTGTTTTAGGTTCTGGAAAATTTATAACAGCGCTTGTTTTAGCTGTAGAGGGACGAATCGTACCCTTCTCCAAGATATGACCAAGAAAATTAATCTTCCGTTTTAGGAAATTACACTTTTTAAAATTTAACTGAAGTCCATAACTCGATGCTACTTCAAAAACTCTTTTAAGTTTAGAAATACCTTCTGCTTCAGTTATTGAGGGTATTAAAATATCATCCAGGAAAATAACAACAATTCCTTCGTTTAATAGTTCTCTAAACACTATTTGTATAAATTTTTGGAAGACAGAGGGTCCGTTGCAGGTTCCGAACGGAACCGAATTAAAGACATACTGGTTATTATGTGTAACAAAACTGGTATATTTACGACTATCAGCATGCACTTTGATGTGAAAATATGCATTTTTCATATCTACGTTCGAGAAAAACATAGCTCCTTGTAATTTATTAAAAATATCTTCGATGAGCGGCAGTGGAAACCTTTCTTTAATTGTTTTTTTATTTAACTGGCGATAATCGACGCAGATCCTGGTGCTGCCATCTGGTTTCTTAACAAGAACTAACGGTGCTGAATAATCGGATGTCTCTTCCGAAATAATACCATCTTGTAACCATTGATTTATTTGCTTCTCAACTTCGATTTTTTCAGAATCGGCCATTCGTCGTGGACGATGAGAAATTGTTAGGTCGTCGGAAAGAATTATCTTCATTTGTCAATTAGTATCCTTAATTTTATTTGGCTTATAAGAATTAATAATATCTTCGACTTCCTTACGATAAGAAATATTTGTTATGTGCGAAAGATCAATTTCAGAATAAATCGCATCACCAATTGTAAATATATAAAAATCAGAAATTTTTTCCAACTCATCATTCATTTTTTCTTTATGAGCGCTTTTTATTTCGAAAGGATCATATTCCGATTCAGTAGTTTTTTTATTTTCTGTATTAGTCATAGACAAAACAGATTTCTTGTAGAATCAATCCATTGGCGCCGGCATTTCGTCTTTTGCAGGAATTTCACAGGAACTCGAAGTGGGGTCACAGAGGTCAACTGCTTGAGATTGGAAAAGAGTATTTCCCTGCAAAGATGGAATGTTAGTTGCATACATGGGTGGGTGTCTATTTTTAGAATCGCTATAGTTTCCTTCTTCTGAAGATGTGGAATGTAGATTTTTTGCGTTTGTAATTTTACTTTCTGTTGTTACGTAATCAGATTTTTTTTGGCATGTGTGGAAGTTTATCTTCGTAAAAAGTTTGATTTGGATTTTTCTTCTTTTTCTCTTCGATATTTTGAAACAACTTGGTTCCGGTTATTGGAAGGGGGTTTGTAGATTGTCCTTGACATGAATAAAGATTCTGATATATCTGAGGGGGGATTATTAAATCTTTACTTATATTTTCGCAGACGGCTGCTGTAACGATTATAGAATTTTGTGGGTGTTTTGGAAGAGATAATTTTATTTTAGCAAGTTTTGCTTCTTGTTCCATGAAAGCACCCTCTAAAATAATGTTACCGTCATACTTCGCATTTTCCGGTACGCATGAAGATTTGACACACACGATAACACTTCCTGAATCAATCAAAGCACTTACTTCAGTGTCATGAACAAGAATATTTTCGTATTGTAATTTATTTAAAAATCTTTCGGGAATAGTTTGTTTTTGCGTTTCGACATTACAAACGGGATTTTCGTTTGAGTTGAATTGCCGTTGAAAATTATTATTTCCGCCTCTAGAATTGAATCTCTGATTGTGGTGACCTCTGAAATTGTTATTCGGTCTTCGAAAATTTTCGCTTTGTGTTTGATTATTGTTCCGATATCCATTTTTGTTTTTATTTTCGAATGGACGGGGATTTATTTCACTTAGTGGTTTGTGCTTGGAGGCAAAATAAATATCGCATTCTTTTGAAAGTTCTGCTGGTTTGAACCAGTTTTCTCCTTGGCGAATTGAAATATGTGATTGGGTGTCTCTATCTAAGGAACTAAATAATTTATCGGAAATCATTAACTCGCACACTGATTCGAAGTCTTTGACATTTCTTAATCTACAATAATATTCAAACGCTGTAGTTAATCTAGATGAAAATTGGACGTGCGATTCATTTGGTAATCTTTGAGCACGACGGAAATTTAAAAGACAGTCTGTTGCCGTTGGTTGAAATTCGCGCAAAATAATGTTCTTAACTTTTTCATAATCTTGTAGTTCGTTTTCTGGTATGTACAGTAAAATGCGATTTGCACGCTCTCCTAAAATATTAATAAGAATTTCCGATTTAAATTCCTGAGGTACATTTTTTGTTGTATAGGCACGTTCCAATGATTGAAAAAAAAGATTAAAATTTTCTGGTTTAGTCGGAACCGGCATACTAAGAGTTTTAATGCTTCTTATCAGATTTTCAATGTTCGGGGGTGATGTTTCGAATGTTGTGTTCGTGTTTCTAAGTTCGGTTTGGTTTGTTTCTGAAGTATTTCTGATCGCTGCGAGTTCACGTTGCTTTTCAATTTGTGCTAATTTAGTTTTTTCGATTTCCAATTTGTTTTCTTCGATTGTTTTTGATTGCAGGAGCTTAAGTTTTTCGAGTTCTATTTTGTTTTCTTCGATTAATTTTGCCTTTCTTTCCTCGACAGTTGAATAAATGAGATCTCTAATAAAATCAGGTTCGCTTTTGAACAAATCATTTTTCTCAATTAGTTCTTTTAACTTAATTATTGTGGCACCTTCCGGTACTATCGCGCCTAGTTCCTGGGCGACCTGTATGAGATCCTCTTTTTTCGAATGCTTATACATTTTAAATTATAAATTTTAGATCCTACCTCCACTGTTGAGGGTTTACCGTCGATGACTGTAGATGTGAAGTTGCATTTGCTAGGGCCCACAGTACCTCGCTTTTAGGCTATCCATTTGCTGAAATTTGATCACTATAAATAGTAGCACCACACTTTTCGATGCACACGATGCTTTACACTTTTTAGAGCACAATCGATGCACAAATGTGATGAAACACTTGTGATGTTGGTTTTGCTGCGTTGCTTGTTGGGAAGTGGACGTTGTGTTGGTCACCGATGAATCTCCCAGTGTGTGACAGAAAAGGCTGGAACGGGTTTTCAGTCAAAGAGGATGAAGAGGGAACAAACTCCGGTATTTCAGAAGAGTTGAAGATCGAAAGAGACGAGAAAACTCCGGATGGCTTTCCTGTGAGGTGAAACGCTTCGCTCTTCGGCTTTCTTTCGGGGCGCTGCAGGGATGATTTTCTGGAGCGGTGTGGTTCCGCGGGTTTTGGAAAGGCAACGTTGTGGAAGGTCGTTTTTTCGTTTTCTGCTCTTTTTGGCGGCGTTGTTGCTTGTAGATTCACGAGGCGTTGCGTTGGCCTTTCGATGATTTTGTTGCTCCTTTGTTGAAGATTGCTGCACTTTGGAAGGGTTGCTCCTATATCGATGATTCTTACGCTTTTTGGAGGGGTTGCTCCGATAGTGTTGACTGCTACGCTTTTGTGGAGGGGTTGCTCCGATAGTGTTGACTGCTACGCTTTTTTGGAGGGGTTGCTCCGATGACTGCTACGCTGTTGGAGGGGTTGCTCCGACATCAAATACTGCTACGCTTTTTTGGAGGAATTACTTCTCTTTGAAGGATTGCTGCTTTTCTTCCAGCATTTTTGTTTTAGTAGCCGTTACTTCTCGTTGCGAAACGAACAGAGTTCAGGACCGGTTGAGCCCCCATGTTTTAGTTAGGGGTGTCTAGGGGGATGAATTGGTAAATAAGTAGGAGGCAGTTGGCTTTTCATATCGTTCTTTTAATGAACGCAAAAGGAGTACAAGGGCTGTTAAGCCTTGATTAAAGATTCGCTTGCATCCGAAGAGGCCCTCGCAGCATCTAGCGTCCGAATCTGAATCTAATGCTCCGCATCTGCGCTGCTCTTATAAAGCACGGTGGCGCCACTGTCGCTACGGGTGGCGCTGCTGCTTACTGATTTAGTATTATACGACATGTATGAAAGAGGGAATGATTTCATCGATGTTTAAATGTCCAAAATGTAGATCCCAAATGAGTTTGAAGCCGAGACATAAGGGTATATCCTCCATCGATACAAGATTCCTTGCCGCTTTTTCAAGTGTTTTTTTGTGTCTTAATGTTTGTTCTTAATGTTTCATTTGATTATTTGATATTTTTTGTAGCCCAAAATGTCCAAAAAAATGGAAGTATGATGAAAATTATGTAAAATACGAAAGTGGGCTGGCTGTCACGAGGGCAGGTTTTGAAACGAATTTTCATGTTGAAGACAGAAGTATGACTTTTTTTAGAAGAAAAAGATAACTCACTCTTCGAATATTTCAAGAAAAAAGATTTTATATGTAAATTGGCTTACCTGGCAGACATTTTTAACCACATGAACGATATATGTCTTTCAATTCAAGGGCCTGATACAACAATTATGGATGCCACTGAGAAACTACAGGCATTTTTATTGAAAATGTCACTTTGGAAAATTAGTATTCAAAATGGGATATATGCAAACTTTCAAATGTTGGACGAAGTGCTTTTTGAAAATGGATCTCGGCAAGATAGTTTGTTATTGAATAACTTGAAAAATGAAATCTGTGAACACCTGGAAGTACTTCCAAGTTTCATTTGAAAAATATTTCAATTCGGATGGAATAAATATAAAAGATGAGTTGTGGATTCGTAATCCTTTTCTTTGTGATATTGACTGTATCGATGACATGAACCTTGCCAAAGATGAGCTAATCGATTTGAAAACAAAGTCCTTGTTAAAAATGGATTTCGATTCAAAAACTCTTGGAGAGTTTTGGTCTTCTTTAAGAGAAGCCTACCCATTACTTGTAAAACGAGCTATGGCATCTATTATTCTTTTTGCTACAGTATATCTTTACGAAGCGGGATTTTCCACACTTGTCACAATAAAAACAAAATATCGAAATCGACTGAATGTCGAACATGATATGCGCGTTGCTTTGTCGAAAACCATCCCTCAATTCAATCTGTTAATCAAGGAAAAGCAGCAACAGCCTTCACATTACAAATTTTAATTTCTTCAAATTTTTTATACTATTGAAATAAAAATATTAAAATAATTAAATAATAAAACAGAATATATTTTGTAATAAATTATGTTTAAGCAATTTTTTTTTCACAGAGGGGTCCGTGACATATTTAAAATTGTTAAAGTGGTCCATTGTGCCAAAAAGGTTAAGAAACCCTGACCTAGGGCATTGCATGTAGTAACAAGGCATTCTATAGAATGGCAAATTCCCTTTAGAAATAAAGTTTTTTAAAAATAAAGTGCCATGATAGTGCCTTCAGAGGGCCTTCCAGAAGATCTTCTATACTTGAAACGTATCAGATTAATGCGCTTATAAACTAAATCTTACTATAGTAGATATCTCGAATGTGTAATCTCAAAGACACTCATCCTTGGTAAAAAAGATTGTTCTTAAGTTTTATATCTATCATAAGAAGAAGTCCTAGTAAGAATCATTTCCTATACTAGCTATGGTACAATCTTCTAACCCAGTGTATTTAGATACTATCTTCTATAAAACCTTGCAATTCGGTGAGTAGGAACGTAATAGTCCGAGAGGCGACTGCAATTCTTGGCCCCACAGAACATCATTCTGAATTTTTTTATAGAAATTAGAGAAAAGTGAGTAAATTAGGAATCCACTGGTCTCCCGTGGCAAAAATGGCCGAAACTGATCAATAATCGACTTGAATGTGTTGAACTAAAATTCGATTGCCAAATATGTCATAACGTGCCAAGAATAGAACAAACTTATTCGTCTGGCAACCCACTTCATTTTGATTTTCAATGAGAAAAAGCGCAAACGATTTCTGATCTTTGGCACGGAAAACTTATATCTTTTAAAAGTAAGCCAAATTGGCGACATCAGTTACGTCATAAGTAACGTAATATTTTTTGCCAACTTGGCTCCCTTTTAATAGATGCAAGTAGATCGTCGCTAGATATCTGAATCGTCTGCAACCTTCTTAATTGAAAATTAAAGAGTGAGGGTTACCAAAAAAAAAAAAAAAAAAAAAATGCTCATTATTTGGCAAGTTATGGTGCATTTGGCAATTGGATTTAGTTCAACTGATTAAAAGTCGATTTTCGACCAGTTTCGGCCATTTTTGCCAAGGCAGACCAGTGGATTCGTAATCTACTCACTTTTCTCTAATTTCTGTAAAAAATTCACAATGATGTTTGATGGGGTCCAAAAATTGCAGTCGCCTCTCAGTCTATAAAGGATCTAATGAAATGACAGAAATTAAAAACTCAAAAATAGCGTCTAATATATATATTTTTTAGATTTGAAATCCTTACATCAGTGAATGTGCACTGACTCCACATGGTTTTGTCTATTGTTAAACAATTATTGTAAAACAATTTATTTCATTTTCATTAAGTAATCGTTTTCGTACTGTCTCACCAAATTACAAGGTTTTATACAAAGTAATTTCTAAATGCACTAGATTAGAAGATCGTAACAAAGCGAGCATAGGGAATGATCCTTTAGGACTTCCTCTAAACTCAACTACGAACTAAATCATCCATCAAGGAAACTTTTACTTGTTTCAGGAATGAGTAGAAGTAGATGACGTATTAAAGTTCACTTCACTTCCAATATTATCTTCATTATTCACTAGTAGCGAGTTGGAAAGGCTGTGGAGTAGAGGCTGGACTTAAAGGGAGGGGAGGTTGGTACCCAAAAATTTATAAATAATCGATTTTGAGTTTATTGTTGTTTATCAAAATATAAATTCTTCCTTTCAAAAGGATACCTCGTTTGTAACAATACCTCAAATACTTGTATTTTAATAATTTTTTGAAGACAAAACTGGTTATTATTAGTGTGAGTAAAGTTTTCTTAAAAAATGCGTTTTCCTTAACACTACATTTTTCATTATCCATGTACCTTTTTCTCAGAAACTGCGCAAACTATCTTCTTAAAATTTCTACCATATATACCTTTTATATATCTGAACATAATGAAGTGAGATTTTGAAAACATTTTTTGTTTTTTCTTATTTTGGCAAAAAAAAAACTTGCGATTTTTAACAAATCTGAGTGACTTTCACGAAAAGTCATTAAAAATAAGTAAATGAATTGCAACCAAAAGGTAACTTCAGTAGAATAACAAGTGTCTGTTAAATGTTCTGAAAAAAAAAAAGTAGACTTCTATGTTAAATGCTTTCTGAGAAAAACGCACATGAAATATGCCCAATTAACATTACTTGTATAGAGGGTACCAACTTTCCTTAAAAATGCAACATCAAATAAGTATGTGAGTAACAAGGTGTAAAATTTGTTTTTGGAAGAATATTTTTTTCATTTTAAACAATAAACGAGCAAATGTTTGTTTATTTTTTAGGGGAAAGTGGTTTTCGAGAGGTTGTGCATCTAAACGACTTAAAAGTACTCCAGACTGTTGAGAGTTCTTAGAATTTTTAAGGGCAGCGCCGTCGAGGCATCGATCGGAGGCATATATGTACATGTGTCATATATGTCTAGAATGCTAAAAGTCTAGCAAAATCTAGTCATGTATTCCGGAATTATAAATGAGACTGTCTGTCATAATCATAGGTATATTTATTTTTAAGGGGGTTTGGGACTCAAAATTCTAAAATCTTAATTTTAGAATTATTTTTTTGAAATTTTTTATGCAGTAATGTATGATACTTTAAAACTTTAAAATCTGTTTTAAATTTTCAAATTTTAAAAATAATTTTTTTTTTAAAGTTAAAAAACTTTAATATTTGATATTTCCTTAAATTGATATAACTCAAAAACTTTTTTTAAAAATTACTTCATTTTTGCATAAAACTACTTCTCATAATTCATTTCAAAAATTGACTTCATGATTTTTCAATGAAGTCATTAAAAAAAATTTTTTTTTTAAATATTTTGTGCAAAAACTGTATAAAATACATAGCATACTAAGCTCCAAATGCTTTTCTTTAAAAAGTTAAATAAAAAAACATAATTCATGAAGACAAATTAAAGAAATATATATGAAAAATAACTGGGGAAAGTTTCATAGATTTATATCAAGTAATTTTTAAGTTATATCAATTTAAACTAAAAAAAGGGAAAAAAAGCTATCACAGAGAAAAACAGTTTCAAAGTTGATGTCTGAGATACAGTTGCCATGTAACAAAAATTTAAATATTTCAAGTTTTACTAGAGATAGAAATAAAATTTTTATGCCATTTTATTTAAAATTATTTGCATTATTTTTTACAATAATAAAAAAAAATCGAGAATTTAAAAATTTTGAGTTCCAACCCCCTTAAAAAAGTTTTCAGAATATTTCAGATGGAAATATACTTGAGTATTTTCATAATTGAGACTGATTTTTCATTAAATGCTCTTCATAAATTTTTAATCCAGAGAATTTTTTTTTTTTTGGATTCTTATAAATACCACTTTTTTTTTTAATTAGAGTATTTTTAATATAATATCTCATGCTTATTATTTGTTGTAAACCGTGCTATTTTTATCTTCTTTCACCCTCAATCATACCTAATTCAACTTTTCTGTGGAATAAGAGCGTCCTACGCATGTAAGTGACATGACCACAAAACTTCTACAAGATCAACAGTTCTAATTATATAAATAAGCCAACAAATGTTTCGTCAAACGTTTCCTGATATGTCATCTATTAACTTGTATTAATTCTTATCCCGACTACTTATTATTTCCTACATATATTCAATAAAGGTACTTTGCTTCATCTTATCTTCGTTAGTCTGCAAAACCATAGTTTTCTTTAAAAACCGAAACTACTAAACGGAAATGTGTAGTGTAAAAAGTTTAATCATATAGTAATTTTATAATTTAGTTCTAAATCTTCTCAGAAAAACCTTTATTAATAGAAAATAGTGGAAATGTTATTTAACCACATTTATTTTTTAATGTTAATTTTTTTAATTGGTGGTGGTCAAAATATTACAGACAGATTATATTTTGGTCAAAATTAAGTTAACGATTTCGAAGTTAAAATGTATGCAATTATTTTCTTCACTTGGAATTAATGCAAAGGAAAACATAATATTTTGAACGCTATTTAGAAATAGGCTTTTTACGCAGTCACATACTCATAATTTAACGCTAATCTTTCAGATTTAACCAGCAATCCAGCACATCCTTTAGAAGAATTGGACAATAACCAGAAAAAGTAATAATCCAGAAAATAAAAATTATACATTATTAAACTATTCAAAATATTGTTTACAGCATCAATGGGAACATTACCAACTTAATTTATTTAAAAAAAAAAAAAAAAGTTTAAATGGTGGAGGAAGCATGAAAACTTCATCTGAAATGCATATAGTATTTAAAGAATAAATGTAAACTGAAAAAAAAAATCATAAAAATAACAATATAATAACAATAAAATCATGGACAGATAGTTCATATCCTAATAACTGTTTAACTAATAAATTTATATGTTAATTTGGTACGATTTAGCTTAAGCTATTATGTTTGTGTTGATTTTTGTAGCTTATAAGACATGATATAAAAGGTTTTTACATTAAAAACTGTCAAATATATATTTTTTATTTAAATTCATGTTACATAATATTTTAAATGGGCAGCGCTAACTATGGAAATGCGGAAATTACCGTCGATAAAATCCTTACACCAAACTATCAAAAATGTAAATGTCAAACTAAAGTTCAGAAAGTAATGAAATACACACAGGGTCAAGTTTGAAACTTTTTAAGAACATGACTAACTTTCTATATAAAAGAAAAAAAAAATCTAACTTTATCAAAACATACAAAAAAAACTTCGACTATTTATCTTGTATAGGTTTTGGAAATGAATGATAAGTTTTAAATTAATAGTAAAAAAATTAGCACGTCATCAAATATCCATTAGTGAAAGCGGGTAGATAACTAATAGATAATCAATTTTAGCTTCTGGTGGCGGAAAAATATTGCATTTATATCAACGTATTTTATTGAAATTCTGTATACATTAAAAAACTAATCAAAGAATTCATTTTTAAAATAGTAATATGCTCGTTTTATTTATATATAATTAAATTATTCATTTAACTACATACATTTACTAAATCAACTGAAACCCACTTCGCAATTAAACTCGTTCTACATATTTAAATAAATGTTTCAAAGGAATAATATCTGATATAAATATTTTGAAATATGTTTCCAGTAAATGAACATTTTGCAATTCATTTTCAATTTACTTATTAAAAAAAATTATAATTCGGTTTCCAGAGCTCTAAGTAGGTTTTGTTTCATTCCAAATTAGTTTTGCTTTCAGGAACTTTCATTCTAGAATGTATAACATAGTTTTTATTGGAAAATTTATAATTTATGAAGTTGTGAAGCAGATTTTAGTGAAAAGTATGCCAATAAAACAATGGTTGAATAATGACACTAACCCAGAACATAAGCAACCCAGTAAATAAAATACTTACTCCTCAACGGTATTATTTTGAACTTCAAGTCAAGTAAATATGTTTGTTACCGGGATTATATGAAATGCCGGACTTTTTTAAGGCAAAAAATGAAACACGAGAATTATTATATATTACCTAGGCATTCAATAGAATGCCAAATGATATTTAGTTAAAGAGTATAAAAGGTACTGATAAGTCTATTACTTAAAATACATGGGTTTATTAAAAGTACAAATTTTACTTTTTAAGAATTATTGAAAGAGTACTATTAAAAATCATTTAAAATAAGTAAAGGAAAATGAAAGTTATGCAAAACAACATTTATGCATGTGTTAAAAAAAAACCTAACTGCGTGGCCCCATGTTGCAGCGACTTATAAAAGTATACTGCCGTCACTAATTATTAAAAGGCCCAAATCGAAAATAATAATACTAATAAACTAGGAGGCTCTTCCACCCCGATAGCTAACCCCCGGGATTGCTACGCAATTACCTTTGGTTCGCGAAGCGAACCAGGCTCGATTCAAAACGGAACATTTAAAATATGCCCTAGCAAAAAGCTATTTCAGTTGCATGATCAAGAAAAAAAACTGAAAAATTGGATTATTTATGATGAACTGCAATACGACATCATTATCCTACTGCTTATGTGAGACGCGTTAAGAAGGAACAGTGTGGCAACGTCGTAAATGTTTTTGGAAAGCAATAAAAATAAACAGTTTCATGCACATATCTAAAAAATAACAGGTATTTCAATGAACAATTCCAATATACAGATTGGTTTCGCATTAAGTGCCAAAATAATTAAAGTTGCACATCGAAATTTCTTAACTAGGCAATGTAAGTAATTATATGTTTGAATACTCTTTTTTGGGAACATAAGCAGTATAGGACCCCATTGGCGTCTTTTCCCGGTTTGAACTAATCGGATTGGCGTTTTTTTACGATGTTCCGTGAGTTTCAATCTGGCAACCCTTGCAGTTTTCGCTGTTATAATTTGTTTTGCCCAACAATTGAATGTTTGAACGGGTACGGTAAACAACCAAAACACCACTGGCGACTTTTACTTGGCGCTTTCTTGTAGTCACGAAGCAAAAATTCGCCAATGCGGTCCTATACCGCTTTTATACCCTTTTTTGAGATGCTTAAAAAATAATTCAGTAAAAGACCAATTACCCGGCATTCAAACAACTGGAAAGTTTAATCGACCGTTATTTTTTGAAAATCAAACTTGTCGAGAATAATTTTAATTTCATTTGAGACTTCAAAGTTGGGGGGGGGGGGGGATTCCTTATTTCGAAATTTTTTAAGTAATGTAATTGCGTAATGGCTGATATTGCACTGATTAGAAATAAATATAAGCTCAAATTTATTATTCGGTTCCTCTTGAATTTTTTGAAAGTTTTGATTTGACAACACACCGATTTGACTCCCTTTTGGATTTAGCAACACAGCCATTCAACTTTATTTTCATTTTGGAGACTTTTTTTTAAAAGTCGCCAAAAGGAAAATAAAGTTGAATGGCTGTGTTGCTAAATGTAGGATCTCACTTGGATCCTTTTTCAGGTTCAAATTATGGAAGGTAACAAACGCCAGCACACTTAAGAAACGAGAGCAAAATCTTTCACGTCATTCTTTAATTACAAAAAGTTTTGAACTAGAACAAGAACATATATAAAATAACCGTTTTTACATTCTAAAAAAAAGATTATCGTCTGCACTTTTTCAGTTCGTAACAGAATTCAGAACAAGCCGAATAGTACAAAAGTCAATTCTTATAAGCAACTCCATGATGACGTAACATACTCCTACCTTTTTTTGAGTATTTATTTACTCAAAAAACAAAGTCACATTGAGCAAGTCCAGTCTCTTCGGTGGTTTCACCTTTCTCCCATATCTTGAAATCCCGTGGATATCGTCAGCCGAAGCATCAGGAATTGACTCGGCATTCACAGGACCTTGAACTGGATCATCAGTAACGTCTGGTACATCAGAAGGGGTAGTGACCGCCACAGGAATATCTTCAGACTGTACCTCTAAGGGAAATACTCGTTGGATAGGACGAATTATTATTGAGTTACCACATTTGAGTCGTAAAGAACGAATTTTCCCATCTCTACCTGGGATAAATTCCAATACCTTGGCTAGAGGCCAATATAAACGCTTCTTGTTAGGATTCTCAATGAGCACAACTTCTCCAACAGTCAAGAAACGAGATGATGGTTTTTGACTTTTTTCTACTAACAAACCTAAATACTCTTTTCGGAACCTGCTCCTTAAATCCTTAAGAAGTTTAGACCGAAACTTCACTCGTTTTTGAAACTTGGCAAAATCACTTAAATCTAAGTCAGTGACATCAAGAGAAGAATTACTCATCAAAAACATTGCTGGCGTAATTGCCACAAGATCCTCGGAATCCTCTGAAATGTAAGTTAATGGGCGAGAGTTTATGATAGACTCACAGTCACATAAAACAGTTAGAAGCTCTTCATACGACAAAATCGCGTTTCCTAAAGTACGCTTTAAGAGATCTTTAACCACTCTTATAAGTCTCTCCCACCATCCCCCCCACCATGCAGCGGTGGGTGGGATGAACTTCCACTTTATTTGTTGAATTTCTGTCTCCCGCTCTATACTCTCCCAATCAAGATTTTTGAATTCAGCTACAGCACCCCTAAAGTTAGTACCATTGTCTGAATACACTATCTTAGGTCTTCCTCTGCGTGCGATAAAGCGTCGAAATGAAAGCAGAAAGTTCTCTGTTGACAACGAAGTTATGAGCTCCAAGTGCACTGCTCTGAAGACTGCACAGGTATAGAGAACAATCCAGACTTTTTCACCATTCTGGAGGAAGATAGGGCCGGCCAGATCAACACCTAACACCTCAAAAACATTAGTATCCCTAACTCGGTCAGGAGGCAGAGCTACTGGTTCAGTAACAGCTGGTTTTGCACTGTACCTTCGACACCTCACACACTTCCTAACGATATTTCGGACAGTTTTTCTAGCTTTTAGAATCCAATATTTCTCTCTGATAATTGAGAGAAGTATTTGAGTACCAGCATGACAATTTGTATGGTGTAAGTATTGGATCAACCTCACAGTCAAGGTACAGTTTTCTGGAAGGAGGATAAGTGACAAAAAACAATGGTCATCTTTACGCTCAGTTATTCTGGTCTTAACACGCAGCAATCCCTCATCATCCTTAAATACGTTAATTATTGGTACACAATTTGGATCAGGGAAGAATTTTGATTGTTCCGAGCGAATAAGAACCTTTTCGGCTCTTTCAATTTCAGTACACGAGAGTTTTCCCGTCGCTCTATTTTCAGGAGTTTTACGACAGTTATCAAGAAATCTCTTGATCCATGCAGTCAACCTGATAATAGAGTGGTAATTCGAAAACTTATTTGAATACCATTCCTCATTGTTTACATTAATGTGACACAATTTAACTTTCCTCCTTTCAGAATCGACCTCTTTCACTGCACAATTGATCTCAGTTGTAGGCCAATTTTTAGAATCCTCAATTAGCCATGCTGGGCCTTCACACCATTTTGAATCCAACAGATATCTGGGTGAACAGCCACGAGAAAGAACATCTGCTGGATTCAAGTGACCTGGAACGTGTCTCCAGTTTTCAGAAGGAGTAATTTCTCCTATTTCTCTTACTCTATTTGCCACAAAAATTGACCATTCCCCATAATGTTTTATCCAGTATAAAGCTACCATAGAATCCGTCCAAAAGGTAGTGGTCAAATCAGGCAAAATCGCCGCTTTAGATTTTGGCACTACACTTTGTAACAAATACTGGAATTTATCTTCATCCGGAATATTGTCATCGCTATGAATTTTGCTAAATTGCGACCAAAAGGCTAGAAAATCCTTCGGCTCACCTGTAAATCTTTTCAACTCCAAACGGGGTAACTTAAATTTACGTTTTTCTTCCATCGCGTTAGCACTTTTCGATGCAAGGTACAGTTTTCTGGAAGGAGGATAGGTGACAAAAAACAATGGTCATCTTTACGCTCAGTTATTCTGGTCTTAACACGCAGCAATCCCTCATCATCCTTAAATACGTTAATTATTGGTACACAATTTGGATCAGGGAAGAATTTTGATTGTTCCGAGCGAATAAGAACCTTTTCGGCTCTTTCAATTTCAGTACACGAGAGTTTTCCCGTCGCTCTATTTTCAGGAGTTTTACGACAGTTATCAAGAAATCTCTTGATCCATGCAGTCAACCTGATAATAGAGTGGTAATTCGAAAACTTATTTGAATACCATTCCTCATTGTTTACATTAATGTGACATAATTTAACTTTCCTCCTTTCAGAATCGACCTCTTTCACTGCACAATTGATCTCAGTTGTAGGCCAATTTTTAGAATCCTCAATTAGCCATGCTGGGCCTTCACACCATTTTTAATCCAACAGATATCTGGGTGAACAGCCACGAGAAAGAACATCTGCTGGATTCAAGTGACCTGGAACGTGTCTCCAGTTTTCAGAAGGAGTAATTTCTCCTATTTCTCTTACTCTATTTGCCACAAAAATTGACCATTCCCCATAATGTTTTATCCAGTATAAAGCTACCATAGAATCCGTCCAAAAGGTAGTGGTCAAATCAGGCAGGTCCAATGCTTTCTGAATGGATTTGGCCAATCTGGCACCCACTCAACAAGCCAAGAGTTCTAACCTAGGTATTGATACAGTTTTGGATGGAGCAACCATAGCCTTTGCTCTAATTAGATGTAATTTAATTCCGAAAGGTGTTTTTGATCTTAAGAAAACGCAAGCCGCGAAAGCAGTTTTGGAAGCATCTACGAAAACGTGCATGTCTGATGAGGAATTAGCCTCACAATATCTGGGGATTTCTAAGCCCTCTAACAAGGAAATATCAGTGAACCATTTATTAAATTTGTTATATAAATCTGGAGGTAAGGGATCATCCCATGATAATTTTAGTTTCCATGTTTCTTGCAACCAAACTTTAGGCTGCAATGTAGCTGACACCACGCGACAATGACGATAAATTATTTCTTCACTTTCATGGGGATAGAAAAACCTTAAAAAGTCCTTATGTTTGGGGGTTATACATAATTGCAGAAAAGCTTTCTCAATATCTCCTGATATGCCAATAGGGTACACACGAAATCTATCTAAGATATCCGGTATCAGTTCAATTAAATTTGGACCTCTATGAAGGCAATCATTAAGAGAAGGTTTACTTCCTTCCCTGGCAGATGCATCAAATACGGGGCGGATCTTAGTAGTTTTAGAAGGTGTATACACTGGTCTATGGGGCATATAATAACCATCATTTTTAATTTCATTATCTGGGACCTTTTCAATGATTTTTAACCTCTCCCATTCTTTAAATACAGCAACATAGGATTCAAGACAGTCCTTATCAATTATACCTTGACACATTCGTTTGTGTCTTTTCAATGTTAAACTTTTATTACTTGGTAATTTGCTTTCAGTTTTAAATGGCAAGGACAATTCATATCTACCATCTGGAAACACATTTAAATTATTCTCAAATTGCTCAATTGCTTTTGCATAACGCATGTTTCCTTTTAAATTCTCCACTGGATCTCGAATACCTATTGTTTCCAGATCCCACAATTCTTTGATATTAAAAGTGGACAATTGTGTGGATAACATACTTACCACTGGTTTTGACAATTGTCTTTCACTTATAGCAGGCACTGACATTACAACATGTTCCCTAAAATTTTCTTTAATTTTACCCATTAAAGTATATCCTAACTTGGTTTCAACAGCCGTTAAACCACATTCGAGTGTAATGCTCATACCCGTTAAGATTAACCCAATAGAATCGGCTCCCATTAGTAAATCGATTTCATAATGTGACGAATAAATATCAGGTACATCAATATATTTTTCTTTTAGTTCTGATAGTACCAATATATTCCTAACCTTAGGTAGACACCCACAAATTTTATTCTCTGAAAGAACTGGAATTTTACAAGAAAAGTCACCCTTTAAACTACTTATTTCAACGTTATAGAGGGAATGTTGCTTGGGACCCGTCTGCTTCCCCCCAAACAAACCGTGTAACATGATTTGTTTTGCTACAGGTGTCAAGTTCAATTTTTCGATTGCCCGTTGAGTAATGTAGGAATTTTCACTACCGCTGTCCAGAAGGCAGAGCAAAACCAGCTCTTTATTTTTATGACTAATTTTAATCATAATTGTTTGTAAATATATATTGGATACTTCTGACTGATTAGAAAGCGTATTGCCTATAACTGTGATACTAGGATCAGATTCTACTTTAATGTCTTCAACTTTAATGTCCTCTTTTTTGGGACACATTAAACTTTGATGGGATTTGTCATCGCAAAAACCGCATTTAATGAATTTATTTCGACAAAATCGTGCCGAATGGTTTAATTTAAAACATTTAAAACAATCTTTATTTTTTATAAGAATACTCTTCTTATCCTTTAAAGACATTTTCTGCGCCAAAAAACAGTCAGAACTAAAGTGATTTTGTTTTGAACAAAATATGCATTTAAATTTGGCTGGCCCCTCTTCCTTACCTGCATTAATCAAGACTGCATTTGTGGGCAAAGATGGCTTCTCATCCCTGCGGTTTGGTAAATTCTTCTGTGGCACTCCAAGTCCCGAGCGAGCAAGTATGATCATCTCCTCACTTTGCACCTCCGAGCGAAGGAAGGACATTAATCTTTCCAAAGAACGCACGCTTGCGTCAGCTGTTCCACTGGATGCCTCATCAATGGATCGACTCCTTTCCCAGGCACGCAGCACCTGTTCCGGAAGGCAGGACTCCACCAGGGGTTCCAGAAAATCGGCAAACTTTTCTTTCGTGCGTCCCAAACTTTCCAAAGCAAGTAGCTTACTCTCAAGTAAGTCATACAGTTCAGATAGGTCGACTTTTCCTTTGCCGGATGCGTTTTTCATAACCAGGCTTAGAAGGTCCCGTACATAAATTTGAACGAGTAATTCATCACGACCGAATCTATCCTTCAGTTGAACGATAACTTTTGAATAGTTTTCTCTCGTGGGCGGGTAGCTTTCTACCAGCCTCGCAGCTTTAGATTTTGGCACTACACTTTGTAACAAATACTGGAATTTATCTTCATCCGGAATATTGTCATCGCTATGAATTTTGCTAAATTGCGACCAAAAGGCTAGAAAATCCTTCGGCTCACCTGTAAATCTTTTCAACTCCAAACGGGGTAACTTAAATTTACGTTTTTCTTCCATCGCGTTAGCACTTTTCGATGCGTCAATATTCATGTTAATTTTTAATTCCAGCTGTGTCGAGACCGCACAAAATCTGTCCCTGTAGGTTTCCGCTTTTGCAAAATCTTCATCGTAATTCGTCGCCAAATCTTCATCATCCAAGAGAGCTTGTGCAATGTTCTCCTGTACGGCTTCCAGGCGAGAAAATTTATCCAATAATTGTTTTTGCAAAAGACATAGTTGGTTTACCGTAGTTTCATCATTTCGTAAAACCTCTTCAACATTATTGGCACACACCGTGAATGATTGTCTCAACGCTTTGCGTTTCGTGTTTTCTCCTTCCATAGTCAATCTTTAAATCGTTTTAAAGTCAAAAGTCGCGGACGCCACAAAAATATATGTAGGATCTCACTTGGATCCTTTTTCAGGTTCAAATTATGGAAGGTAACAAACGCCAGCACACTTAAGAAACGAGAGCAAAATCCTTCACGTCTTTCTTTAATTACAAAAAGTTTAGAACTTGAACAAGAACATATATAAAATAACCGTTTTTACATTCTAAAAAAAAGATTATCGTCTGCACTTTTTCAGTTCGTAACAGAATTCAGAACAAGCCGAATAGTACAAAAGTCAATTCTTATAAGCAACTCCATGATGACGTAACATACTCCTACCTTTTTTTGAGTATTTATTTACTCAAAAAACAAAGTCACATTGAGCAAGTCCAGTCTCTTCGGTGGTTTCACCTTTCTCCCATATCTTGAAATCCCGTGGATATCGTCAGCCGAAGCATCAGGAATTGACTCGGCATTCACAGGACCTTGAACTGGATCATCAGTAACGTCTGGTACATCAGAAGGGGTAGTGACCGCCACAGGAATATCTTCAGACTGTACCTCTAAGGGAAATACTCGTTGGATAGGACGAATTATTATTGAGTTACCACATTTGAGTCGTAAAGAACGAATTTTCCCATCTCTACCTGGGATAAATTCCAATACCTTGGCTAGAGGCCAATATAAACGCTTCTTGTTAGGATTCTCAATGAGCACAACTTCTCCAACAGTCAAGAAACGAGATGATGGTTTTTGACTTTTTTCTACTAACAAACCTAAATACTCTTTTCGGAACCTGCTCCTTAAATCCTTAAGAAGTTTAGACCGAAACTTCACTCGTTTTTGAAACTTGGCAAAATCACTTAAATCTAAGTCAGTGACATCAAGAGAAGAATTACTCATCAAAAACATTGCTGGCGTAATTGCCACAAGATCCTCGGAATCCTCTGAAATGTAAGTTAATGGGCGAGAGTTTATGATAGACTCACAGTCACATAAAACAGTTAGAAGCTCTTCATACGACAAAATCGCGTTTCCTAAAGTACGCTTTAAGAGATCTTTAACCACTCTTATAAGTCTCTCCCATCATCCCCCCCACCATGCAGCGGTGGGTGGGATGAACTTCCACTTTATTTGTTGAATTTCTGTCTCCCGCTCTATACTCTCCCAATCAAGATTTTTGAATTCAGCTACAGCACCCCTAAAGTTAGTACCATTGTCTGAATACATTACCTAGGTTAGAACTCTTGGCTTGTTGCGTGGGTGCCAGATTGGCCAAATCCATTCAGAAGGCATTGGACCTGCCTGATTTGACCACTACCTTTTGGACGGATTCTATGGTAGCTTTATACTGGATAAAACATTATGGGGAATGGTCAATTTTTGTGGCAAATAGAGTAAGAGAAATAGGAGAAATTACTCCTTCTGAAAACTGGAGACACGTTCCAGGTCACTTGAATCCAGCAGATGTTCTTTCTCGTGGCTGTTCACCCAGATATCTGTTGGATTCAAAATGGTGTGAAGGCCCAGCATGGCTAATTGAGGATTCTAAAAATTGGCCTACAACTGAGATCAATTGTGCAGTGAAAGAGGTCGATTCTGAAAGGAGGAAAGTTAAATTGTGTCACATTAATGTAAACAATGAGGAATGGTATTCAAATAAGTTTTCGAATTACCACTCTATTATCAGGTTGACTGCATGGATCAAGAGATTTCTTGATACATATACGCGTGGTGTTCGGTGTCTGCTCAAGCCCATTTCTATTAGCAGCCTCAATAAAGCATTTGTTAGAGATACATATATATTGTCGCGGACGCCACAAAAATATATGTAGGATCTCACTTGGATCCTTTTTCAGGTTCAAATTATGGAAGGTAACAAACGCCAGCACACTTAAGAAACGAGAGCAAAACCCTTCACGTCTTTCTTTAATTACAAAAAGTTTAGAACTAGAACAAGAACATATATAAAATAACCGTTTTTACATTCTAAAAAAAGATTATCGTCTGCACTTTTTCAGTTCGTAACAGAATTCAGAACAAGCCGAATAGTACAAAAGTCAATTCTTATAAGCAACTTTTTTTAGAATGTAAAAACGGTTATTTTATATATGTTCTTGTTCTAGTTCTAAACTTTTTGTAATTAAAGAAAGACGTGAAGGATTTTGCTCTCGTTTCTTAAGTGTGCTGGCGTTTGTTACCTTCCATAATTTGAACCTGAAAAAGGATCCAAGTGAGATCCTACATATATCTTTGGAGACTTTTAAAAAAAAGTCTCCAAAAGGAATCGTACGGTAAATCATAACCTGAATGAATATAATATAATAAAATGTTATTGTTTAAAAAATTATGGTTTATTCGGACTGCTGAAATTCTTATTCAATCTATTGTGAATTTTCAGCATAGAGACATTAATATTCTTAATGGAAATTCCGTGCCCAGTTTTTATCAGTTTATATATTTGGAAAACGTTCACATATAAATATGGATAAAACTTTAAAGTACGGATTCTGAACCAAGAATTGTTTACATAAAACCACGCCAAATTATGGCGACCATAGGCAATATTTGTTGACGTAATTCTTTGTGCAGAATCTGTACTCTACTTGGAATTTTAACCGACAATTTTTCGGAAAACCTGGTTTATAAAGAATTTAAATCCAAAAGAAATGTACACATCTTGCATCTATTTATTCTGTCATCAACGTAAATATTAAATCAATTAGGTTTAAACAGGCAATAATTTATACCAGTAATAAGAAAACAAAATATAGCGAATTCAAGTTGTTGGCTATTGCCAGAAGTCAAATTTCAAAAGATATATTGTGATTGGCTGAATTTGGAAACTTGTACATAAAGCACGTTTAGAAGATTTGTGATTGGTTGTTTGAAGTCGTTGCCGTTCTGCTCAACGAAATACAACCGAATTTGGGCGGCAAGCAAGAGAATTATATAAATAGATGCTCATTTTGAAACTTTATAACTAATCCTTAGAAAATAATCTGTTTATTTCATTATATGACTCAAGTGTTCAGGTCATACGTACAATATTAAAAATATGTGTAATTTTAAAGGAAAAGCGTCAAAATAGACATCCCCCTCTTCCCCCTCTCCCTCCCCCCCGCCCTTCTTTTTTTGAATTTGGGTTTCTAACTTATGATGGCAGTGCATAGGTCCTAGTTTTTAGCACTTCTTTCGTTAAAATGCAATTGTTACGCATGCACTGGCTCGCTTTGATAGCTAAAAACTTCATAGCTACGTTGGCATAGCCTATGAGCATGGATGAGCAGACATTTCTGCGCTAAGAGCAAAATATTGAATAATCAGAGAAGTCGGTGATTCATTTTTGTTTGGAATTAAAGAATATAATTTAGTCTATTCTTTCTTAATTTCAGGATTTTCCTCATCAATTTTTCTCTTTCTTTTATACTAACTCGAAGAAATGTTTTTTCTTTATATTTATAAAAAAAAAGAAAAAAAAAAAAAAAAAAAAAAAAAAAAAGAGGCTAAATGTGTTTGAACAGCTTGCGTAACCGCGAAATGTTTACAAAGACAGGTGCTATCTACCTCATCGGAATAGAGAGCGAAGAATAATCGGAATGCAGTCTGATACGAGAGAACAATGAATGTCAGCAAAAGTTCGATGCAAGTGAAATTGTGACGCATGGTGGGCTCACTCCTGTTTTACATTCTAACTGTTCTGTACTTCGACCAGAGAAGATGCCATCGGCCGCTGCGGATGCTGATTTTAAGGTTGTAAGTAGTCCATGTTAAATTCAACAACTTTGGGGGCATCTCATTTAATAACCATTTATTCAATCATTATGAAACTTTCACAGTATAATATTTGAATACTTTTAAATGATTTAACTCGGGAGTTTTTATTATTCCCGGAAACTAAAATAATTATGACTTTCTAAAAATATGTTTAAAATAGTACGTATACCCTAAAATTCACGAAAATCGATAAGAATATTTTTTGTTTTGTTTTTATTTTGTTATTATATCATAATATTCTCTGATATTTAAGCTTTCAAACAATACTAAACTCTTGAAAATATCCTTAATAGTTTTTAAGTTACAATCAATTATAAGTAGGAACTACCTCTGTTAGAAACTACGTTTTTAAAACTTAAAACCTGTTTTCTGACGAACTGTAATTTAATTATGTAACGCTTAATTCAAACAATTATATTTCAACAACAAAATGATCAATTATAATTTATTTTTTTTATCATAGTAATCTACATACTATGCTAGATGTTTTGAAACTCAATTATATAATATTGGTTGCGAAATTTATTTTTTAGGAATTTTTAAAACTTAGAATTCATTGAAAATATTGATTTTTTTCATGTTTTCACATTAAATAATTTGTAAAAAAAACTCTGTTCTGTGTAAGAAATTTAATTGAGTTTCCAAACATTCAAAATAATATTTCGAATGGTTTCCAGTAGAATTGAGTTTCTAAGTTAATTAAAATTTAATATATCATTGTTTGAAAAAGGTACTAATTATCTAATTGCAACTTAATTAATAAATTAACAAATGACGAAATTTGAATTTTTTTATGAAATTATTTTAATCATACACTTTCTTACCAATGTAAAAAGTAAATTGATTTTTAAATTCCGTATTAAAATAAAGAAGTTCTATGGTATACGTACACCTTAAAATAATTATTAAAATTTTAAACTAATATTTAAAAAAAAAATATGTTTCTTATAATTTATTCCTCCAGCTAAAGTACTTAAATACATTAGATAAACATTAATATAAAGTTTGAAGCATTTATGTCAAATATATTTTAAGCTATGTGCTCCCAAACATGATAAAACGGCATTTTGAGAATTTAGGCTTTGACTATCATGCATTAAATGGTCACATTTTCTTTACTTTAAAAAATTATTAAAAATATTTCAAAGTAAGATATAATTACAAATGTTTAACATTTTACACAGAAGAATTTAAATTTTAATAAACTAAAAACTAATAATATGAAAACTTTTCATGTGCCGGACCCCTTAAGTTGATATCTGAGAACAAGTGTCTAGTTCCCCCAGCTCATTTCTGTTTTGCAACGTTTTCGTTATATCTTAGGTTTGAGATTACGCAGTAAGTTTATAATGAGTTATCTCAAACATAACACAGACTTATTACTATTTACTGTTTGGTAGTTATTCTTGGGATGAGTTAGATCTTGAAGTGCCTGATGCGACTCCGGAGCCGGGGTCTGCTGAATAGAGGTCGGAAATATCGATACTATATCGTTGCATAGAACAAAATATCGATATATGATATTTTTTTAATTTGATTTTCAATTTTGCCAGAAACAAAGTTTTTCGGGGCATATTTCTACTTTTCGTGATTGCTTTTTTGTAAGGTGACTACTTTTTCAACCGAAATGGATCTATTACAAAAAAAGTTATATTTTCGCTTAATTGATGCAGTGATTTAAAGAAAAATTTAAATAATTTTTAATAGCTTTTAAGTGTATGGCAAAATATTGGTGATATTTTAACTGTCTCTCAGCCAAGTTCAAACTTTAGTTTTGAAGTTTTTGAAAAGGGAATAAAGAAAATCGAAAAAAACACGTAAAACTACAAAACAATCATCAAAAAACTAAAAATGTTTAAAAATATCGATATATCGGTGACTTTTATCGATATTTTTTAGAAATATCGATAAAAATATCGTCACATCGTTATATCGCCGACTTCTACTGCTGAACCCTGGCACTTACTGAAAGGTTCATTCCTATGCAAAAATAAGCTTGCTTCACTCGTTAAAAGCTTCTATACTAACTTAGAATAGCTTCCCTCTATAAAAGGTTCTTTGCTATACAAAGCACCTAGAACAACAATCTTAAGAAAGGAATTTAGAAAAAATGTAGTACATCATTTTTCGAAAAACTCCAATCCAACCCAGACACTTAAATCTATATAATTTTGCTTTAGAAGCATTTTAAGGATAATGGACAATTCCCGCATTTTTTAAAAAAAGAGTGAAATCAGTTTATATTTTTGAGGAATTTCTTTCTGATTCTGAATATTAAAACAAAAGTTCTTTAAAAAAATTAGTTATTTAAAGAAAAGAAAATGCTCGAAAACGTCGTCCGATCGTTTCCTATTAAAACGCTGCTATATAGCTATGACGTCAAGAGATCCTTTCGTTGCCATTATAGGTCGTAAATATCGGTCAAAATTAATATCGATGCTATATCGTTGCAAAGAAAAAAATATAGATGTATCGATACATGATTTTTTTAATTTGATTTTCAATTTTGCCAGAAACAAAGTTTTTCGGGGCAAATTTCTACTTTTCATGATTGCTTTTTTGTTAGGTGACTACTTTTTCAACTGAAATGAACCTATTACAAAAAAAAAAAAAAAAAAAAAATATATATATATATATATATATATATATATATATATATATATATATATATATATATATATATATATATATATATATATATATATATATATATATTTACGCTTAATTGGTGCAGTGATTTTAAGAAAAATTTAGATAATTTTCAATAGTTTTTAAATGTATGGAAAATATTGAACATTGGTGCCGTTTTACTGTCTCTCAGCCAAGTTCAAACATTAGTTTTGAAGTTTTTGAAAATGGAATAAATGAAATCGAAAAAACACATGGAACTACAAAACGATCATCAAAAAACTAAAATTTTTTGAAAATATCGTTATATCGGTGACTTTTATCGATATTTTTAATACCGATATTTTTTTTAGAAATATCGATAAAAATATCGTCGAATCGATATATCGCCGACCTCTAGTTTCCATGGTTATCGTGAGGTTTCTGACAAGTAGGTTAGTGTGAGTTTATGGACAATTGCCATATCCGGTGCCAGTTGGCGCGATTTACGAGAAACTGGTTTCTGCTACTGTGTTTCAAGTCAGTGTTTCAGATCCTTTGACTTCACATTAACTTCGAGCTAAATGTGTCATTTTTCCCGCAAAATCTAACAAACGAACTTTGGTTGCAAATTACAAAAAAAAAAAAGAAGGAAAAAGAAATAGCTCTGTGAGCAGACATTTTTTGTGTTTATGGCCTTTTCGAAGCATCTAGAGTTGGAAAAAAAATTGCGCGAATTGTCCATCATTGCGTGAAAAGTTATATGTAATAGAAAAAAAAACTTTTTAAGTGGTCCTTTTTTAAGTAAGTACTTAGACCTAGAATTTTTTTAAGAACAATGTGGCTAATTACTGTTTGAGTGGATGTTGTGGGGATTCGGTTTGAAACAACAATAAAAGAAAAATAATTAATTATTCTTGTTCGTAGGTTTTTACTCTAATTAATGAATAGATTGGAAAGTCTTCACAACACCACAGGTATGTCAATTGATTCTAAATTTCTTTCGCTTAATATTCCAAAGTAAAGAATACATGAATAATCTTATTGAAGAGAGGCGGTAATTGTGGTTAAAAAGTCAGTTTCTATGGGAATTCCATAGCATAAACAGGTTTATATATACATTAAATTTACATTGGAACACATAAGGAAAAAACAATAAAGCGAAGAAAACATAAGAAAATTAAAAAAAAAATTCAGTATCCCCTAAAAGTGTGGGTTTTGATAAACAGGTGATATTGGTTTGATACAGGTGATATTAACATTTGATAACAAGGTTTATCAAATGTTTTAATTTGACTCTTTAAATAATTATGTCGTATCATAATGCATTTGTGGCATTGTTATTAGGTGCATATTTTCTAAATAAAGGCAAGAAAAGTGAATTTTTTAAAAATAACCACTTAAATTCCAAAATAACCTAATATCATGAATTTTAAAAGTTTTAAGATACTTTTGTTAATTCTCTATTACTATTTAAACATTCATGTAAGTGATGGTTTTACACCACAGGGTGCCTAGTCCTGTACTTTAAAAAAAGTATCCATGAAATTCGAATTAACTTTCTACAAATTATGATTCTAGTTACAGCAATTTTTCAATTTATGCAGGTAACGAAAAAAAAAGATACGTTTCCTTCATATGCCGAGTGGAAAAATCGCAAACTAGTTCTAAATACCACAATAATGCGACAGCATTTGCAGGTCATTTGTATGAATCTTTAGATTCGATTTGTAGTTAAATTTGTATTCATTTTCCATGATTTTTTGTAAGAAATTTTTCGAAAATCTGTTGTAATTACTAAAAGTTAGTCTTACACTTTAAGGTTAAAGGTAATATACATTCAAATATTGGACAGTTTTCGTACTATATTTATTTTCAGCATGTGACCATTTCTTCTTTTTTTTTTTTCTTTCTTCTTTTTCTTTTTACAGATGACTTTGTTGAATAAACTGAATACTTAGATGGTCCACCTTTATTGTGTCTGAGCCATCGATATAAATAAACAACTGGATAGACTGCTTAACGCTGGGAAAATGAAGCCCTTTGCCAGATGCCGCTGGTGGGATAAAAAATAAGGATTGCCGAGGATTGAAAATACAATTTTGGGTTGTACACGGCAGAAATGTCAATGGTAGACCTTAATTCGTAATAATGTGCAAAAAAAAATATATACTCTAGCATTTTACAAGGTTTTTCGCATTTCCATCCAACTATAAAAGTGAACTGTGATTGGTTAATCTTCTCACCAGCTTCGCAATCCCCGGCGCGTTTTTCTCTTTGCATTGACAATGGAGCAGTCTATCCAGCTGTTTATCTATATCGATGACCTGAGCAGGGAAAGTATACCATATTTGTTATTTTTCTCATTAACGCAACTAAAATTAAACAAAAAAAATCAGTTAAATGTCAAATAGAATGTGTTTTCTTTTAACATGTCCATTGTCCCAAAATACCTAATTATATCTTACTACCCTCCAAATGAAACTTTGCCCGGGGCTTTGTTTACAGTGAGATGAAACTTATAAGAGCGATTTTTAGCAAAAAATAACTCTTAACAAACAAAGTTAGTGGTAGTTTATCTTGATATTTTAAAATATTTTAATGATCAGTTAGTGATAAAAAAATCCAAGTAATGTTCTGTAATACCCAAATTTCCACTGCTAGTTTTAAAATTTTCTAATGAACACGATATCAAAGAAACAAAACATAAAAAAATATTTCCAAGCTAACTATAGCTAATTTATTGACTTCCTTTCGATGCATGACATTAAATTTCGAAAACTATAACATCAATAGCAGAATTTTTTTATGAAGCAATTACGTGGCTGGATAAAGTATTTTCTCTCTAATTACAGGTTTACCGCTAACGGCTGCCTTTAAATAAGAAGTTAACTCTTAACAAAGGATTTCCTACCAGCAAGGAATTCATTAGCGTCGTTTAAGCCCCAACAATGGCTATTGTTACTAAGAAGGCATAAAAGGAAACTAGCTAATTATTTTTATGTGTTAATCCTTTCATTTCAAGAGAAGGGGGTGGAGGTGTGCAAAGCGTATTAAAATATCGAAATTCAATTTCTTACACTGCTTTTCCCTTCAGCGACTTATTAATTTGTGTTTAATTTTGGATGAATAATCTTTGTATGAATGACTTTTGTAACAGGAATAAATCTTTAAAATTGAAGTTGTTTTTAAAGAAATTAGTGTTTAGCTTGTCAAAAGAGAATATATAATGGTCCCTCCCCAACCGTTTTATAAAACTGTCAATTATTCTCTCTGAAGTTGTTTTAATACTTTTAAGAAGTCGTTAGGCTTCATTTTATGTTTGTTTATTAAGCAATAGTTTGATGACAAGCAAGTCAACGGTATAGTAATATGGAGTGCACTGTAGACGATGTTAAATATTCTGAATTAGAAGACACATGTAAAGTTTTTTTTATCAAACAGCAACCGTACAATAAGTACTATTTCACATTGCTGGAATAAGTTAATTGTACGACTTTATACACTTAACGATCATGTAAGGGACACGATCATGTAACGATCATGTACGACTTAAAAATATCATGTAAGGGACAATCGTCTGATTTGTAAGAAAATGCTTTAAGGACTCTGACTACTTTGGATGCATGAAAAAAAAACGTTATTTTTATTAATTTTTTTTTTAAGATTACTTTTATGTTTATTGATATAAAACGTAATGCTTAACAAAGGCTTTCGTAAACTATTAAAAAAATAAAATATTATTTGTAACCAGTTTTTTAGTGTCAAAATGCCAGCTTAACCAGAGTCCTCAAAAAGCAGGTAGGTGAGCGCTATTGAAAAAATCTTAACGGCCCATCTGAAACAAAAAAATATAATGGTTTTTGGTTTAGTGTGACAGTGGCTGTATCTGGTACCTTTAATATTAATTTATATGCAAAAATAACAAAATGGCGGACGAAAAGAAAATTAAAACCGTTTTTTTCTTAATGTTTTTTGCTAAACAAATAGTAAAAATTAAAATTTTCATATAATTCTGGTATGGGATATAATGATAAGTGTATAGAATAAGTTGTTAAAATTTCATAAGGATCAGTTCAGTAGTTTCCGAGATGTTATCTACAGCAAGATTTATTAAGGACTCCTGTTTACCTGGCATTTCCACACTAAAAAAGTGGTTAAAATTATTATTATCATTATTATTTTTATTATTATTAATTTTTTTTCTCGTAATTTACGAATGTTTTTGTTAAGCCTAACAAGTTTTATATCAATAAACATAACAGTATTCTTAAAGTAATGATAATAATAAAAATAGCGTTTTCTTCATGCACCAAAAGTAGGCAGAACCCTTAAAAGATTTCGGTGTGTTTAAGCGTGACCATCGATATGTAGAAGGCCATACAACTGCGCCATGTTTTTCTTTCTACGTCATCAGCCGTGGATATAAGCTTAAGCTATCTCGAGCTAAAATTTATTTAGAAGTGGATACACTGATCTTCAAATTCTGCTTTTATTAGTCGTTCGATGATTATTATGGATGATTTGTACGTTTAATATTTGTGTAAATTTTACAAAATGCCGAGTCCTTGTTCCGTTCTAAAGTACAACAGGAACTCCAGAACTATTGCTAAGATTTCTATATTCAAATTCCCTTCCGATGACAGTGTTAAAAAAAATGGTGGCGTGCGATACATCGAAATTTTTTTGTCCCAACGAAATACAACAAGGTGAGTGTTAACTTTTTAATAAAATCTTTAATGTGTTTTTAAATATAAGTGTACAATTTCTTAGAAGTTTTTATTAAAGTGCAGAAAATAAATGCTAAATATTTACAATAGTGTTATAATTTTTAATTGGTTTCAACTTTTTTGTTTTATTTTTTTAATAAAAGTTTAGAAAACAATCTTTGGTTCAAATTCCCAGTACTGTTCGAATTCTATGTGAAAGTGATTTTCGCCAACAAAGGCAGCCGCCGTCCTTTTTTTTTTTTTTTTTTAATGACAAGTAAACAACCTATGGTTGACATCATTTGACGCTGTTTTATGAAAACAATTCTTGGCGCAGAATTCGTACCGTACTTGGAAGTTTTACCCAATCTTTACTAGCCTTTAAAAATGACCAACATAAAATAAAAATTTAACGTGGAAACTTTTTCTTATTTCAATATCAAGTTTTGTTAAAAATTCTATAGAGTTGTTTAGAAATGTGTGTCTTCTATTTAAGGTATGCGAGCTGCATTTTCATCCAAATGATTTTGTACATTCAAAAAAGGCATTTGATAAGAAGACTGGATAAGATTAGTTTTTGTAAGGTGACATTACATGCTTGTCTTGGAAAACATAATTAAATATATATATATATATATATATATATATCCTCCAAATGTAGGTTTTCTCTGAAAATATGAACCTTGAATGTAGTTGTGGTATTTAAGCTGTGTTTTGTTTATTGTGTATATTTGTTATGTTTTATCAATTGTATTTATCAATGTTTTGAATTGATATTTTTCTGGTTTCCTTTCACATTTCAAACATTTAGAAATATTTTAAAATTACATTTAACAAAAACAACAACTTATAAACGAACATAAATTATACTTGATCATACTTATACGGGAATGGACGAAGTTTAAAACCTCAAGCTGTACAAAATTAGTGTTTTGAAATGTAGGGATAATCTTAATTTTTACATTGTCAAAGAAATAAAATAATTCAATTACTTGAAATATCTTCACAAAACGTAAAATAAGGAAGATAAAATATTTCGTCACACAAAAATAATGTCTTCCCTCACTAACTGAATGGAAAAGTGTATCCACCACAGGTGACGTCATCATACCAGTTGGATGGCCTTCTTAATATCGGAGGTCACGGTTTAAGCCTATAGGAAACCGCTTAAGCGTAGTGTAATAAACTCAAGAAATAATTTATTTGAGCAAAAGCACTATAGATAATTAGATATTGAAGAGTTAAAATTAACGGTACTAAATGTGCTATTTTGAACCATTTGTCGGTTACCTGATATTTGCATAAAGATGTTCCATTATTGTTATGATTGGTATGAATGGTCGTTGTAAGCCAGTGTTGTTAAATACATTTGCTGCGATTCAGCAGTTTAATTTTTGCTTGAAATTTTGTTTTATATTTCTTTGTTATTTGATACTATACACTCGAAGAATAATTTGAATTAAATTTGTAATAAAAGAAATGAAGTTTAATAAATGAAATTTCATTTTCATCTAATATATTCGGATTTAGAAGTAACTATATTCTAGAAAGTATTTATAAGTTTTCTGACAGTCTTCATTGATATGTATGGCTTTACTAATTAAAAATTAGGTTGTTTAAATTATGTAACATAATGTACCAGTTTTTTTATTAAGTATTAATATGTAAAAACAAATGATCAAACATTTTGCGCAGGTTACTTGATAGAAAATAATTTTGAGAGAAAATACATATAAAACGAGTGTAGGATCTCACTTGGATCCTTTTTCAGGTTCAAATTATGGAAGGTAACAAACGCCAGCACACTTAAGAAACGAGAGCAAAATCCTTCACGTCTTTCTTTAATTACAAAAAGTTTAGAACTAGAACAAGAACATATATAAAATAACCGTTTTTACATTCTAAAAAAAAGATTATCGTCTGCACTTTTTCAGTTCGTAACAGAATTCAGAACAAGCCGAATAGTACAAAAGTCAATTCTTATAAGCAACTCCATGATGACGTAACATACTCCCACCTTTTTTGAGTATTTATTTACTCAAAAAACAAAGTCACATTGAGCAAGTCCAGTCTCTTCGGTGGTTTCACCTTTCTCCCATATCTTGAAATCCCGTGGATATCGTCAGCCGAAGCATCAGGAATTGACTCGGCATTCACAGGACCTTGAACTGGATCATCAGTAACGTCTGGTACATCAGAAGGGGTAGTGACCGCCACAGGAATATCTTCAGACTGTACCTCTAAGGGAAATACTCGTTGGATAGGACGAATTATTATTGAGTTACCACATTTGAGTCGTAAAGAACGAATTTTCCCATCTCTACCTGGGATCAATTCCAATACCTTGGCTAGAGGCCAATATAAACGCTTCTTGTTAGGATTCTCAATGAGCACAACTTCTCCAACAGTAAAGAAACGAGATGATGGTTTTTGACTTTTTTCTACTAACAAACCTAAATACTCTTTTCGGAACCTGCTCCTTAAATCCTTAAGAAGTTTAGACCGAAACTTCACTCGTTTTTGAAACTTGGCAAAATCACTTAAATCTAAGTCAGTGACATCAAGAGAAGAATTACTCATCAAAAACATTGCTGGCGTAATTGCCACAAGATCCTCGGAATCCTCTGAAATGTAAGTTAATGGGCGAGAGTTTATGATAGACTCACAGTCACATAAAACAGTTAGAAGCTCTTCATACGACAAAATCGCGTTTCCTAAAGTACGCTTTAAGAGATCTTTAACCACTCTTATAAGTCTCTCCCACCATCCCCCCCACCATGCAGCGGTGGGTGGGATGAACTTCCACTTTATTTGTTGAATTTCTGTCTCCCGCTCTATACTCTCCCAATCAAGATTTTTGAATTCAGCTACAGCACCCCTAAAGTTAGTACCATTGTCTGAATACACTATCTTAGGTCTTCCTCTGCGTGCGATAAAGCGTCGAAATGAAAGCAGAAAGTTCTCTGTTGACAACGAAGTTATGAGCTCCAAGTGCACTGCTCTGAAGACTGCACAGGTATAGAGAACAATCCAGACTTTTTCACCATTCTGGAGGAAGAGAGGGCCGGCCAGATCAACACCTAACACCTCAAAAACATTAGTATCCCTAACTCGGTCAGGAGGCAGAGCTACTGGTTCAGTAACAGCTGGTTTTGCACTGTACCTTCGACACCTCACACACTTCCTAACGATATTTCGGACAGTTTTTCTAGCTTTTAGAATCCAATATTTCTCTCTGATAATTGAGAGAAGTATTTGAGTACCAGCATGACAATTTGTATGGTGTAAGTATTGGATCAACCTCACAGTCAAGGTACAGTTTTCTGGAAGGAGGATAGGTGACAAAAAACAATGGTCATCTTTACGCTCAGTTATTCTGGTCTTAACACGCAGCAATCCCTCATCATCCTTAAATACGTTAATTATTGGTACACAATTTGGATCAGGGAAGAATTTTGATTGTTCCGAGCGAATAAGAACCTTTTCGGCTCTTTCAATTTCAGTACACGAGAGTTTTCCAGTCGCTCTATTTTCAGGAGTTTTACGACAGTTATCAAGAAATCTCTTGATCCATGCAGTCAACCTGATAATAGAGTGGTAATTCGAAAACTTATTTGAATACCATTCCTCATTGTTTACATTAATGTGACACAATTTAACTTTCCTCCTTTCAGAATCGACCTCTTTCACTGCACAATTGATCTCAGTTGTAGGCCAATTTTTAGAATCCTCAATTAGCCATGCTGGGCCTTCACACCATTTTGAATCCAACAGATATCTGGGTGAACAGCCACGAGAAAGAACATCTGCTGGATTCAAGTGACCTGGAACGTGTCTCCAGTTTTCAGAAGGAGTAATTTCTCCTATTTCTCTTACTCTATTTGCCACAAAAATTGACCATTCCCCATAATGTTTTATCCAGTATAAAGCTACCATAGAATCCGTCCAAAAGGTAGTGGTCAAATCAGGCAGGTCCAATGCCTTCTGAATGGATTTGGCCAATCTGGCACCCACGCAACAAGCCAAGAGTTCTAACCTAGGTATTGATACAGTTTTGGATGGAGCAACCCTAGCCTTTGCTCTAATTAGATGTAATTTAATTCCGAAAGGTGTTTTTGATCTTAAGAAAACGCAAGCCGCGAAAGCAGTTTTGGAAGCATCTACGAAAACGTGCATGTCTGATGAGGAATTAGCCTCACAATATCTGGGGATTTCTAAGCCCTCTAACAAGGAAATATCAGTGAACCATTTATTAAATTTGTTATATAAATCTGGAGGTAAGGGATCATCCCATGATAATTTTAGTTTCCATGTTTCTTGCAACCAAACTTTAGGCTGCAATGTAGCTGCTGTTAATATGCCAATAGGATCAAAGATTCTCTGAATGGCAGATAACATCGACCGTTTAGTCAATTGTTCAGTTTTTCCTAACTGTTCCTTATCGATGAAACACCTAAGAGTATCCCTGTCTAAATTCCATACAACTCCTAATACATTTGTATCACCTTCAGATTTAGTTACGCCCTCCCCTTTAACATTGCTTTCCCATGCTCTGAGGTTAAAACACCCCATTTTCATAATTTCCTCAGACTTGGAAATAAATGGATGTATTTCCTGGGCGTGGAATACACCGGTAACACAATTGTCTACGTAGAAGGAATGACGCAGTTTATTAACCAAATCTCGATATTGTGGGGGACTATGCTCTAACAAATGCTTTATTGAGGCTGCTAATAGAAATGGGCTTGAGCAGACACCGAACACCACGCGACAATGACGATAAATTATTTCTTCACTTTCATGGGGATAGAAAAACCTTAAAAAGTCCTTATGTTTGGGGGTTATACTTAATTGCAGAAAAACTTTCTCAATATCTCCTGATATGCCAATAGGGTACACACGAAATCTACCTAAGATATCCGGTATCAGTTCAATTAAATTTGGACCTCTATGAAGGCAATCATTAAGAGAAGGTTTACTTCTTTCCCTGGCAGATGCATCAAATACGGGGCGGATCTTAGTAGTTTTAGAAGGTGTATACACTGGTCTATGGGGCATATAATAACCATCATTTTTAATTTCATTATCTGGGACCTTTTCAATGATTTTTAACCTCTCCCATTCTTTAAATACAGCAACATAGGATTCAAGACAGTCCTTATCAATTATACCTTGACACATTCGTTTGTGTCTTTTCAATGTTAAATTTTTATTACTTGGTAATTTGCTTTCAGTTTTAAATGGCAAGGACAATTCATATCTACCATCTGGAAGCACATTTAAATTATTCTCAAATTGCTCAATTGCTTTTGCATAACGCATGTTTCCTTTTAAATTCTCCACTGGATCTCGAATACCTATTGTTTCCAGATCCCACAATTCTTTGATATTAAAAGTGGACAATTGTGTGGATAACATACTTACCACTGGTTTTGACAATTGTCTTTCACTTATAGCAGGCACTGACATTACAACATGTTCCCTAAAATTTTCTTTAATTTTACCCATTAAAGTATATCCTAACTTGGTTTCAACAGCCGTTAAACCACATTCGAGTGTAATGCTCATACCCGTTAAGATTAACCCAATAGAATCGGCTCCCATTAGTAAATCGATTTCATAATGTGACGAATAAATATCAGGTACATCAATATATTTTTCTTTTAGTTCTGATAGTACCAATATATTCCTAACCTTAGGTAGACACCCACAAATTTTATTCTCTGAAAGAACTGGAATTTTACAAGAAAAGTCACCCTTTAAACTACTTATTTCAACATTATAGAGGGAATGTTGCTTGGGACCCGTCTGCTTCCCCCCAAACAAACCGTGTAACATGATTTGTTTTGCTACAGGTGTCAAGTTCAATTTTTCGATTGCCCGTTGAGTAATGTAGGAATTTTCACTACCGCTGTCCAGAAGGCAGCGCAAAACCAGCTCTTTATTTTTATGACTAATTTTAATCATAATTGTTTGTAAATATATATTGGATACTTCTGACTGATTAGAAAGCGTATTGCCTATAACTGTGATACTAGGATCAGATTCTACTTTAATGTCTTCAACTTTAATGTCCTCTTTTTTGGGACACATTAAACTTTGATGGGATTTGTCATCGCAAAAACCGCATTTAATGAATTTATTTCGACAAAATCGTGCCGAATGGTTTAATTTAAAACATTTAAAACAAGCTTTATTTTTTATAAGAATACTCTTCTTATCCTTTAAAGACATTTTCTGCGCCAAAAAACAGTCAGAACTAAAGTGATTTTGTTTTGAACAAAATATACATTTAAATTTGGCTGGCCCCTCTTCCTTACCTGCATTAATCAAGACTGCATTTGTGGGCAAAGATGGCTCCTCATCCCTGCGGTTTGGTAAATTCTTCTGTGGCACTCCAAGTCCCGAGCGAGCAAGTATGATCATCTCCTCACTTTGCACCTCCGAGCGAAGGAAGGACATTAATCTTTCCAAAGAACGCACGCTTGCGTCAGCTGTTCCACTGGATGCCTCATCAATGGATCGACTCCTTTCCCAGGCACGCAGCACCTGTTCCGGAAGGCAGGACTCCACCAGGGGTTCCAGAAAATCGGCAAACTTTTCTTTCGTGCGCCCCAAACTTTCCAAAGCAAGTAGCTTACTCTCAAGTAAGTCATACAGTTCAGATAGGTCGACTTTTCCTTTGCCGGATGCGTTTTTCATAACCAGGCTTAGAAGGTCCCGTACATAAATTTGAACGAGTAATTCATCACGACCGAATCTATCCTTCAGTTGAACGATAATTTTTGAATAGTTTTCTCTCGTGGGCGGGTAGCTTTCTACCAGCCTCGCCGCTTTAGATTTTGGCACTACACTTTGTAACAAATACTGGAATTTATCTTCATCCGGAATATTGTCATCGCTATGAATTTTGCTAAATTGCGACCAAAAGGCTAGAAAATCCTTCGGTTCACCTGTAAATCTTTTCAACTCCAAACGGGGTAACTTAAATTTACGTTTTTCTTCCATCGCGTTAGCACTTTTCGATGCGTCAATATTCATGTTAATTTTTAATTCCAGCTGTGTCGAGACCGCACAAAATCTGTCCCTGTAGGTTTCCGCTTTTGCAAAATCTTCATCGTAATTCGTCGCCAAATCTTCATCATCCAAGAGAGCTTGTGCAATGTTCTCCTGTACGGCTTCCAGGCGAGAAAATTTATCCAATAATTGTTTTTGCAAAAGACATAGTTGGTTTACCGTAGTTTCATCATTTCGTAAAACCTCTTCAACATTATTGGCACACACCGTGAATGATTGTCTCAAAGCTTTGCGTTTCGTGTTTTCTCCTTCCATTGTCAATCTTTAAATCGTTTTAAAGTCAAAAGTCGCGGACGCCACAAAAATATATGTAGGATCTCACTTGGATCCTTTTTCAGGTTCAAATTATGGAAGGTAACAAACGCCAGCACACTTAAGAAACGAGAGCAAAATCCTTCACGTCTTTCTTTAATTACAAAAAGTTTAGAACTAGAACAAGAACATATATAAAATAACCGTTTTTACATTCTAAAAAAAAGATTATCGTCTGCACTTTTTCAGTTCGTAACAGAATTCAGAACAAGCCGAATAGTACAAAAGTCAATTCTTATAAGCAACTCCATGATGACGTAACAACGAGTAAAATTAGTGATTTTTTGTAAAATTCTAACCACAAAATTTTCTTATTTTATGGTTATTATTAATTAATTAACAAATATAACATAATATGGAATTGGAAGGTAAATAGTGTACTTTTACAATGATTAATGGCAAAGCAATGCAACAAATTCTAGAAATTTTTAAACATGGTTAAGTAATGTTTGTACTTTATTTACAACAAAACAATTTTAGTTATTGTATTTTATATAAAGGGTACGAGTGCTAAATACATTTAAGTTTAATGTTTGAATTTAATAAATAGGAAATTAGGTAGATATAGAACTAAAGATACTATTTCCCAATTATTCTTTACTTAAACCATTCTCCAAGTAAACTTTTCAATAGGATTATACTGAATTCACTATAAGTATGAATGCAATCTTAATAAGTAACAAACGTATTTTATAGCCAAATATCTATGGTTGAGACAACATTTTACTGCTGAACATAACAAAAAATTGCACATTCTGTTGAAGGAGAAAAAGCACCAATGATAGGGTCGTGAAACGTATCTTATGTCATCAACCAGCCAATCAATTTAGAGCACACGCCTGCATGTTGAGGCTGAAGTGAGGATACTTGGCGACGAAAGCAGAAAAAGTAATAGGTCAATAAAACCTATCGCTTGGCGAGAAAGTGGGTTTTGGCATTAAAATGTTATGATGGGTTGTAAAAGTTGAAACTTGCGTTTGAGGTGCAAAGTTGGTTTTACATCACATGAAGTTTTATTATATTGACGTTTAAAAATTGTTTCTTATTTTATAGAAAAAAAAGAAGTGGGAGATCGTGTTTGAACCTTATGTGTGGGTAGTATATCCTTTGTTTTGAAAGTAAATAACCCTAAAAAAAAATATTTGAGGGAAGATAGATGCGGCAAATGGATATTGTCCAGTGTTGCACTCACAACGCCAAATATTAAATGAACATCACCTTTGATACTTTTTTTGTCTACGTAATTAACGTCTACGTGTTTGTAAAGAGAAGAAAAAGTTCATTTACATAAGAATAATGATGGTGGTGGACCACTACTATGAAGGATTGATTAAGAAGAACTATTTATATACTAAACTTCAACTCAACTTGACATCACTTAGACTGTAGATCGTCACAGTGCTCATAGGTATTTAATCCATTTTGGCAGCGTGAAAGCATAGTGTTCGCCAAACCACAACCCTGTAGAGAACAAAAGGCTATATGGTTTGGCGAGAATTACTTCTTCACTCCACTAAAATGGATTAATTGCCTATGAGCACATTGATGATCTATCGTCTAGTGATGTCAAGTGAAGTTGGAGTTTAGTATAGTTTTAAACATTTTCTTATGCATATGACGACATGTGGATAACTGAAATATCGCACCAGCTCTCAGCAAACCTAAATTAGTACTCGAATACATAAATTATTTGAATTACCTAAAAAAAAATAATCGAAAATCAATAAATTAAGTGTATATGTACTTTTTATACCATGTTACTATTGCCATCGAATCACGTTATATTATTCATGATGTGTGAAACAACAAGTTAACTTGATACTCATGGAATATGATAGAGGGTGTATTTTCCTAGGAATGTCATCGTTGAGGGCTTTTACAGAAAGGATGTGGATGTCTGGGATATAGATACAGATGAAAAACTGGATAGACTGCTTAACGCTGGGAAATGATGCCGTTGCCAGATGCTGTTGGGTGGACAAAAAATACGGATTGCCGAGAATTTAAAATAAAATTTTGGGTTGTACTCAGCAGAAATGTCAATAGTAGACCTTAATTGGTAATTATGTGCAAACAAATATCTACTCTAGTACTTTACAAGGTTTCTCTCACTCCCATCCAACTATAAAAGTGAACTGTGATTGGTTAATAATCCACCCATTATCATCAGCGACCTGGAGCGTTTTTCTCATTGCATTGACATCGGAGCAGTCTATCTAGTTGTTTATCTATATCGATGGTCTGGAATGACCACTATTGAAAGAGAAGTGATCATGGCCTATATACTGTTGCACAAATTGTCTGTATATATTGTAAATAGTGACGTATTATTTCAAAATTCTATTGTAATTTATTTTTATCTTATTTTATTTATTAATTAATAGCGATTATACAAGTTAGAAAAAGGTGGCAACACCTAAAGCAATCGAGAAGTTTCGAGATATTTCGTTTCCGATGAATTGGATGGAAATTTCGAGAATGTCTCACGCGCTTGTGTATTAAAGACTGGAGAACGGGAAAGTTTTCAGATTGACTTCGGAGTTCGTTGAAAGCTGATCGCTTTGTTTACCTATTGGAGTGAGCTTGTATAATCGCTGAATTCGAAGTTATTTTTGTTGAAGCTTGTGTCGAAGCTTGAGAGTAATTAAACTGTTGCCTGTGAATAAATTTTGTGAGTTTTCTGAAGAGAGAATAAATATTTTTAAACCGTGAAAACTGTGCCATCATTGCCTCAGTGGAAAAATTCATAACAGTGGTGTCAGAAGTGGGGTCAAGTCATCTTGAATGCCGACTACTAGAGGAATGATGGAAGACCAAATGAAGCAGTTGATGGAAATGCTTGCTGGAATGAAAGCCTGCCAAGAAACCGCCTCAGCCGAAATAAAAGAAATGAAAGCCTGCCAAGAAACCACCGCAGCCGAAATGAAAGCCGAACTTTCCGCTACAATCGCCGCCGGTCAAGCCCGTCAAGAATCTACCAATGCTGAATTCGCTGCCGCGATTACGGGTGACATTAAAGCTTTACAAGAAGCTACATCATCGGACATAAAAGCTTTACAAGAATCTACATCATCGGACATTAAAGCTTTAGACGCCAAGTGTGAAACAACATCTGCAGCAGTGAATGAAATCAAAGAAGAAATGAAGATGGAGCTAGCCTCAATGGTGGAATCAACCATAATAGAAACTACCTCAAATGTTCTGCTATCCGTGAAAGAAGAAGTATTCAATGCAGTAAGAAAGGAAGTTGATGAAAAGTTTGAGGAGTTTAACGGAAAAGTTTCCACTGTGCAAGAAAAAGTTTCCACCATGCAAAGAAAAGTTTCCACCTTAAAGGAAGAGCAAGACAGATTCATTGACGTTGTTGAAGAAAGGCTGCGAAAAATGGAAACGCGTGAAGCTGTGGCCATAGCTTCACCTAATTGGGATAACGCTTCCATCCCCTTTATGGCGCCGCGCTCTAACATCAAAGTGGCCCTTTTTGATGGGAAGTCGTCTTGGCGCGTTTATCAAACGCAATTTGAAATGATTGCTTCTGCGAATGGTTGGGACGATACTTCGAAAGCTTTCCATCTCGCAGCATCTCTTCGAGGTGAAGCTGCTGACATTTTACAGACACTACCTGAAGAGAAGCGGGGAGAATTCGTGGCTCTGGCGAGTGCGTTGGAGCTAAGGTTTGATGAGCAGCATCTTAAGGATTACAACAGACTGCAACTAAAAGTGAGACAGCAGAAGGCCAATGAAACTCTTCAAGAATTGGCGTCAGATATAGAAAGACTGTCGCTCCTCGCATTCCCAGAGTGTCCCTCGGACGTACGAGATAATCTGTCTCTTCAGTATTTCGTGGATGCCATCAAAGATCCCGACATACAGCAAGCTACCAGGATGTCCGACAGCAAAGATCTAAAATCCACCCTCGTCTATGCCATGAGAGTAGAGGCAGCACAACAAGCTTCTAGAAAAGATCGGCGTTTCGTACGTGGAACATTGGCAGACGATTCCTCTGAACTTTTCACGAAGAAGTTTCAAGAACTGGAAAAGAAGATGGAGCGAATTATGAGAAATATTCCTGGCTCAAGGGATCGAAAAACTTGAGTGGTTTGTTGGCTCTGCAACCGGGAAGGACATTTCAGACGTGATTGCCCTGAATTGGACAGGAGAGGGGACAGACCCTCGTCCGAACCTCAGCAGTTAAACTAAAGAGCGGCTATCTCGCAAGGCGGAGGTCGCCGTGTAGAGCAGGTGGTGCCCCACTCAGCCTCTATCACATCTCATCCCTTCAAGGAGGAATCCATGGTTTATTCGTGGAGGGCAAGATCAATGGAACTCCCTTTCGTCTAATAGTTGACTCAGGGGCAAAGTAACCATCTTACGGACGGATGTAGCCTGGCGCCTGGACAGCCAACCTCTTTACACGGCGCCTTCAGTTTCACTACAAACTGTGACTGGTGACAAAATTTCTGTGCATGGGAAATTAAATGTCAACATCTCTTTTGGATTTCACACCTACACTCACACCGTTTACGTCGCTGAAATTATTGACCCATGTATTCTTGGATTGGACTTTTTAAAGAAAAATGGAATTACTTTGAATTTCGAGAAAGGCGAGCTTCAAACAGGGAAAGAAGAAGTTCCATTGTTCGGTTTGGACTCGGAAGAGCCGTGTGCATATCGAATAGTAGCTCTTGAAGACATCACCATCCCCTCCATGACAGATTTGGTTGTAAAAGGTTCAACAGAGCTCCCGAAGGCCTTCCGATTCGGAGTAACGGACTTCCCATCATCGAATAGCGTCCCCAAAGGAGTGCTTGTAGGAGCGAGGCTTGTGGATCTCTCTCAAGAGGTGGTGCATGTGAGAATGGCCAACATCGGTGATTCTAAGAGAGTTATCAAGAAAGGAGAAGAAATTGCCACTTGCACACCCGTTACAAGCATCGAACGAGGATCGAAGGAGCTTCCGACCGCACCACCCGCGGATTTAGTGGACCAGCTTCTCGAGGACTCTCGGTTGGAAAGAAGACAAGAGAAGATTGTCGGAAACCTTATAAAAGAATTTCAGGACGTTTTCTCCATGTCATCGAAAGATGTAGGAAGAACGAAGCTTATACAACATCGAATTGACACTGGGACCCATTTACCGATTAAACAACATCCTCGAAGACTTCCATTTGCAAAACAAGAGGAGGTCGGGAGATTGTTATTTGAAATGGAAGATAGTAGAGTTATCGAACCCTCCTCAAGTCCATGGGCCTCTCCAATCGTACTCGTTCGAAAGAAGGATGGTTCCACCAGGTTTTGTGTGGATTATCGGAAGCTGAACGAAATTACGAAAAAGGACAGCTACCCTCTGCCAAGAATTGATGACACTTTGGATACTCTAGCAGGGAACCAGTGGTTTTCGACTTTGGATTTGAAGAGTGGATACTGGCAAGTGGAGATACATCCCGACGATCGTGAGAAGACTGCATTCACTACCGGCCAAGGATTATGGCAGTTTCAAGTTATGCCGTTTGGCTTGTGTAACGCACCGGCTACGTTCGAGCGTCTAATGGAGACTGTGCTTAGAGGACTTTCCTACGAGACCTGTCTGTTATATTTGGACGATATCATTATCACCGGGCGGAGTTTTGATCAACACTTGCAAAATGTGAAGAACGTGTTCTTGAAGCTTAGGGAAGCCCACTTGAAACTTAGCCCATCAAAATGTAAGCTCTTTAGGCGGAAAGTCAGTTATCTCGGACACATCATCTCATCCGATGGAGTAAGCACAGATCCAGCCAAGATCCATGCTGTGCAAATTTGGTCTCGACCGCAAGACGTTCATCAATTGCGAAGCTTCCTAGGCCTGTGCACGTATTACCGTAAATTCGTGAAAGGTTTCTCCAAGATCGCCAGACCCTTGCATCGACTAACAGAGAGCAAGCAGAAGTTCTTATGGACTGCCGACTGTGACTACTCCTTCAATCAACTGAAGAACGCTTTAACATCCGCGCCTGTTTTGTCTTTTCCCGATGTTAACAAGGACTTTATTTTGGATACAGATGCCAGCAACGAGGGAGTGGGCGCCGTTCTTTCCCAGGAAATTGAAGGACAGGAGAAAGTCATCGCTTATTTTAGTAAGAGCCTGTCAAGATCCGAGCGGAACTACTGCGTCACAAGAAAGGAGTTACTGGCAATAGTAAAAGCCGTTGAGCACTTTCATCATTACTTGTACGGCCGAAAATTCCTTTTAAGAACTGATCATGCGTCTCTGACTTGGTTGCTGAATTTCAAGAATACAGAGGGACAAATAGCAAGGTGGATTCAGCGCCTGCAGGAATACGACATGGCTATCCATCACAGAAAAGGAACGTTCCATGGGAATGCAGACGCTCTTTCTAGAAGACCATGTCCGGAGAACTGTCGATTTTGTTCCAATGCCGAGTCTAAGTTCGGGGTTAACACATCGGCCGTTCGGAAAATAACTACCAACTCAACTACTTCAGACTTGGACCCTTGGAGTGACCAGAATGTTCGAAAAAGTCAGGTTGAAGATCAGGACTTGAAACCTCTAATTGAATTCATGAAAACAGCTACCGGAAAACCCAGTTGGCAGGAAATTGCATGCTATAGCCCAACAATGAAGAGATATTGGGCTATGTGGGACTCTTTGCACTTGAAGAATGGAGTACTCTACCGTCGATGGGAGTCCGATGATGGCAAAAGCTTCCGGTGGCAATTAATCCCTCCAAGTTCTAGAGTTACGAACGTTCTAGAAGAACTTCACAGCAGTTCTACTGGAGGACATTTTGGTGTCACGAAAACTCTTCAGAAAGTCAGGGAGAGATTCTTCTGGGACAAAGCAAAATCCGACGTGGAGAAGTGGTGCAAGTCCTGTGACGCATGCAATTCGCGGAAGGGACCGAAGACCCGAACTCGTGGAAAGTTGCAACGTTACAACGTAGGAGCACCATTCGAAAGAATTGCTTTGGACGTCTTAGGCCCCCTACCTCACACAACTAATGGCAACAAATACATCCTAGTTGTCATGGACTACTTTAGCAAGTGGCCAGAAGCATACGCGATTCCGGACTAGGAAGCCACAACCGTAGCAGAAGTCCTCGTACGAAATTGGATCTCCCGATTTGGCGTACCCTGCTGATACATTCCGATCAGGGGACGAACTTCAACTCTGCCGTCTTCACTGAGCTGTGTGACTTGCTCGACATGGAAAAGACTCGTACAACTCCCCTGCACCCACAATCCGATGGAATGGTTGAACGATTTAATAGAACGATTCTGAATCATCTCTCCTTGTTTGTTTCCAAGAACCAGCAAGATTGGGATCAGAAACTTCCATTGTTCCTTTTGGCCTACAGAAGTGCTACTCACGAGACCACCGGATATACACCATCTCAAATGATTTTCGGAAGAGACCTTAGACTACCCTGTGACCTCCTCTTTGGACGACCACCGGACACCCCTTCCTCGCCTGTCCAGTATCTAGATGATCTCCAGGCACGTTTGGAAGCCGTACATCGGTTCGCCAGAGAAAGAATCAACATCATGACAGAGCGCATGAAGGTCCGCTACGATGCCAAGGCCACGGAACGTTCATTCCAGGAAGGTGACAAGGTGTGGTTATGGAATCCTAAACGTCGGAAAGGACTCTCCCCTAAGCTCCAGACGAACTGGGAAGGGCCGTATGTGGTCCTTAAGAAGATCAACGACGTCGTGGTAAGGATTCAACGGACACCCTCCTGTAAACCTAGAGTTGTACATAACAATAGACTAGCCCCATATTATAGTAGAAGTGATTGAATTGCCTTTCCTCTTAAGGACTTCACTGCCCGGGACGTGCAGTCTTTAAGAAGGGGGAAATGTTGCACAAATTGTCTGTATATATTGTAAATAGTGACGTATTATTTCAAAATTCTATTGTAATTTATTTTTATCTTATTTTATTTATTAATTAATAGCGATTATACAAGTTAGAAAAAGGTGGCAACACCTAAAGCAATCGAGAAGTTTCGAGATATTTCGTTTCCGATGAATTGGCTGGAAATTTCGAGAATGTCTCACGCGCTTGTATATAAAAGACTGGAGAACGGGAAAGTTTTCAGATTGACTTCGGAGTTCGTTGAAAGCTGATCGCTTTGTTTACCTATTGGAGTGAGCTTGTATAATCGCTGAATTCGAAGTTATTTTTGTTGAAGCTTGTGTTGAAGCTTGAGAGTAATTAAACTGTTGCCTGTGAATAAATTCTGTGAGTTTTCTGAAGGGAGAATAAATATTTTTAAACCGTGAAAACTGTGCCATCATTGCCTCAGTGGAAAAATTCATAACAATACTGTATTAAAGTCGGGACATACAGTGCTCTTTAGTGCTGTATTTTTTCGTGGCTATTCTTGTCATAAGAAAGATCAATTAAAATTTTTTAAATGACTGTCACGTGATAAGAACGCGTGTTTTAATTTGTAGGTGCTTAATGCGAGATGTGTTCCTGGCATAGCTATCACCTTATGTTTTAAATGTGGACATTCGTTGGCATATAACATTGCAAGTTAACCTTTTGTCCCCCTTTCCTTGTTTGGAAGGCTGGTTTACAGTGTTTTATTGTGATGTTATTAGTGTGATATATTTATGTATGTATTTTATTTATAAATGAAAAATGTAAACGTAACTTAATTTTTTTACCTACCTATAGTAATCTTGAATAAATATGTACTACACGAATTTTTAGTTGGGTTAAAGCGAACATAAAAATGCAACCCCTAACCACTCCTGCGATCACGCCGTAGTGGAGCGGTTCAGGCTTTCATACCTTGAAAAACCGGTAAAATGTATATGAATTAAACTAACTATGACTGCCATACCATTATTCAATTAAAATTGGGCAATATTATTTATTTTCCAACTTATTATAGAGCATCTCTTTTATTTTTTCAAAGCTGATTTGATAGTTATTTATACAATTAAGCTTGGCGTCCACTATCGCTAAACAGAGAGCAGAGCGGAGTGGACTAGAGCCAATTACAAGGCTGCCAACGTCTACTGTAGCACGAGCCTCGTGCTACAATGGACGTTGACAGCCTTATAATCGGCTCTAATCTAATCCACTTCGTTCTGCTCTGCTCAGTGATAGTGGACGCCTAGCTTTAATGAGGAAAGTAATACTTTTTCCAACGAGGCAAACGTTTATTTGTATATGTGCGATAGCACGAGTGAAATAATTTACAGAGTTTGAAAAAGTATTTTCCCACGTGTTGTATACACTATTTTTTATAATCACGTGCAAAAAAAATTAAATGTTGAATTTCTTCAATGAATTTCCCGCAATGAATTCTTATGAAAATATGTCATTCATGGCCAAGACTATATAATATTTGAGCAAGAGGCGTGCGAGAAAGTACTTTTTCACAATAGTGAAAGAAAGTGACTTTCAGCAATATCCTTGAGATAAAGTGCTACTTTCGGCACGATTTCTGATTCAAAATGATTAAAAAAAGTTAAATTTTGAAACGTCATTATAAACAGTTAAATTTTTAAAGCTTTGAATTTCAGTTTAGCCCGTTGTTAAACACGTTCAAATTCTTACTCAAAGACCCTCGCAAAGCAATGTCACACTCAAAGTCAGAAATATGCAATTCTGAATTGCATTTAGCAAGAAATAAAATATAAAACTTTTTGCAGATTTTCAAATGAGCTTATATTTTCAAAAATTATATTTGCACTATTTTTTAAAACAATGGACGATTCCCGCATTTTTTAAAAACGAGTGAAATTAGTTTATATTTTTGAAGAATTTCTTTCTGATTCTAAATATTTAAACAAAAGTTCTTTAAAAAAAATGAGTTATTTAAATATTAAGAAAAGAAATTGCCTCAAAATCAAGCCAAAATCAGTCCAATCAAAACACTCGGCAAAATCCGTGACGTCAAGTGTTTCTACAGTTTCTATGGTTATCGTGAGGTTTCTGCCAAATAGTTGGCGTTGGTAGACCATTGCCACATTACGTACATGTTGGCGTGATTTGCGAGAAACTTCCAAATCTGGTTTCCGCTGCTGCATTTCAAGCCAAGATGTTTGGGAAGCCGTGACGACACATTCAATGCTAGCGGAATGAATCTTTTTCTCCCCAACGTCTAGCTAGGTAACTTTGATCGCAAATTAAAAAGAAAAAAGCGCATTGAGCAGACATTTTTGTGTTTTAGGTATTTTCGAAACATTTAGAATTGAATAAAAAAATAAGAATAATTAAAAAATGCTGGAATTTTCCATTGCCTATAAAGTCAATATCTACCACAGAAGACGGATGGCATTGCCTATAGCATTATAGTCATCAATACAATCACTGTCATATTTATTCATTGAACTTCTACAAGTCCAGTCCAACAGGTACAGTACCCCCCAAAAAAAAAAAAATCAGAACGATGGCTTCAGAAAGATGTTGAAATGACAAACAAAAGGTACCGTTGTAAATCATGGAAAGTTTTTAATAATTGTATGTAGTTTTTTTTATCATGAGGGGTCATCTACATATTAAAACAGAACCAAACTTTAAAAAGTTCAATAGCAACCTCGTAATATTATTCCATATTTGGATTCAGCATTAAAAAAGAATGCGAAATACAAAAATTCGTAATTTTCTAATGAATGGTTTGTATTTTAAATGATAAAAAGAAAAATGATAAATTAATGTTAAATAAAAAAGTTGGTTTTTTGGCCATAAATACTTAAATCATTGATATATTTCAGTAATTTTTTTTTTAAAAGATAGTTTGTAAATGTCCAAACATAAATAGCAGTCAACTTTTGCATAAATTTCTTTTTTAATAATTAATTATTAATTAATAAAACAATTAATTTTTTTTTTAAATAGAATCATTTTTTTTTTTTTTTTTTGCCTTTATTAGATTCACCATGGTCTGAAACCCCACCACAATTTTTTTCTTTTCATTTTGACTTTTAGTTCTCGATTTTTTAGCGAAAATATAAAAAACGCTCACTTTAAGGGACCGTATAGTAGAAGAATTTTGAAAACTATCAAAGATTAATTCAAGGTAAACTAGAGGTGTGGAAAATCACACAACGTTCAATTATCGTAAAATAGGCTGAATAGGAACAGCGTGGTGAATCGGAACAGAATTTCTTGAGATTACAAAAAAAAAATATTATTTTATACAAACAAAGCAGTTTTATTTTTTGTATGTATATTTTTAATCTGTCTAACGTGTTTGGAATCGTGGAACATATGTTTTGTGTGGTTTTCAACAGTGTCCTTTCTTTAAAAAAAATTTACTTCCTTAAATTACATTTATTTAAAACCACATTTTTTAATCAATTTTAATAAGTTATCCTTTAAAAATTTTACTGAATCAGGTGATTTTTTCATTTTATAAATAATTTCAACGATCAAGTTACATTTGTGTTTACAGTGAAATGTTTCTGTAAAATAATCACACTTTGCTGAATACTGTTTACTAATCCCTACATTTTATATTTATTAATTTTCTAATTATCAGTAGTATACGTTATACTTCTGCAATTACAGTTTTCGATATTTCATTTATTTCGTGTGAAGAATGCACATCTTTAACGTTGTAAATAAATTATGTTACTTTTGCGTTTACTTGCTATTTTTGTATTAATCTTAAACATGTCACTATAAATCCAAGTAGTTTCTATGCAATTTTAGAATATTTGTATTTTATAACTACGTGAAACGCCTCACTGACCGTTCGATTTCTCCCGCTGTGAAGTAAAATCTTAAAAATACCTTTCGTTTTATGGAAATTCTCCCTGAAGATCGGTTAAAAAATGGTCGAAACATTTTCGCTCATAAGTGACGTGTTTTTCAACATAATGCATTGAAATTTGGAATATAGAGTAAATGATGTATTCTGAATCGAATAAAATGATAAAAAATAAGGGTTCGTATTGAAATTTTCAAAAACAGCGTTACTTTTACTTAGTAAACGGTCCCTCAAGAAAAAGAAATTGCATCAGATATATAGAAAATCGTATGCAAAACATTTTGGCGCAAACCGTAAGATTCTACGATAATTAGAACCGAAGATATAGCCATCGTTCTGTTTTTTTGGGGGGGGGGTACTGTACCAAATTATTTGTTCGCAATTGGAACCTCATAATTCAGGCATTTCAGCTTAATCATATTATAATTAAAAAAAAAAGGTGTGAGACGCGACCAAACCAGACTTTGGTAACTAGCTGTTAAGTTTAATGACATTTAACTAAATCTTAGTCAATTTTATTAACAAAAATGTCGTCTAGTAGGTGGCTTTGGTGGAGAATTTCGAGAGAAAACTTTTCGCCAAACATCCAAACACACAAGTTCTGACACGAAGTTTCTGTTAGCACCTGGAATATGAATTTCCAGTAGAATTTCTATGTAATCATTCTTTCGGTTGAATTTTATGTAATCCTACTAAACTTATAACGACAATCAACTTATATATGATGGTTGGTTGTAATCAGATTATCTGGCGCCGTCAGTAACACGAGGGCTATAAAGCGCCGAAGCATTCGTCATTAGACAAGCCAACATACATTTACAAACACCCATGACTAACACGGGGCTTGAACCCGCAATCTCGCGCTCTAGAAGCCAGCACGCTAACAACTATACCGTTTGGTCGGCTTTATATATGATGGACTGAGAAGCAAAGGGGGGTCTAAGTGACTTTTCTTAACTTTTGAGAAAATACACTTTAAAGTTTCTTATTTACATTAAATTCTATGGAAACTAGTAATAACTTAGAGGTTAGCAGTGGTAGAAGTGGTGAAAAAAAAGTGTGTGGGGGGGGGGGGATGCCCAAACTTTGGTGATAAGTGCCCTCCGCCCCCCCCCCCCCCTTCCCCTTATCTCATCTTCAACGATACATTTTATAACTTCGTAACTTATAATAAAAATATAAACTAGTAAAGAAATAATGTATACTTCCTGACATTAACATTAAATGAGGGTCCAAAATTTATTGTTATTTTAATGAATATTCGGCGACTTTTTTTTTTACTTGGAAGTAAGAGATAAAGTTAAGTAACAATTCAATGTTATATACCTAACTGTTTATTTAGATTTAAATAATACTTATTAATGTGCATACTTTCGTGAGATAAAATTAATAGAGAATTCTAAAAAGTTTTTGGAAAAAAATATACTGTCTTCATATGAAACAAGAATATAAATTTAACTTAAAATAAAATTCCTCCAAAGTTAAAAGTTGACCATGTGTAACTGTACTTGTTAGTAAAAATACTGTTACGAATTTTTGTATATTTGTAAATATTTCGTAGTGTTAATTTTGTAAATAGATAAATTTCTGTACATTTCGCATAAGGCAATGCAATAGTTTGTTTCCCGGCAATATGGGTGTTATCGCTTGATAACGAGTTTTACAGAGGTAACTCTGGGAAGCGACTTTTAAGGAGCAGGGCATTTAACATTATGGTAATGGCAATCTCGCCAAATTGGCGAGACAGAGCCAAGTTGGCCACGGTTTTGGCGACTAATTTTTGTTGCCAAACCATTTGGCGACATTTTCGGTCCCCAGGTACATGTATATGACTTTTCGACTACGATCTGAAAAGTTCTACAAATATCTATCTCTAGAATTTTCACGTATGTTCTTCTCCCCTATATATAAGCCAGGCCATGAGCTGAGGGAGTTAGTTGACTGATTTTGAGTCACTGAGTTAGTTGTTAGTCGATTTTGAGTCACTGAGTTAGTTGACTGGAATTACTGAGTCTCAGCGAACATTCCGAGTAGTTCTAAAGCGAACTGTATTGCATTGTCTTTTGCGGTGATTTAGCAGTTGTGTTGTCAAGTTTTTAACTGCTGTTTTGTGCTCTATTGTTGTGAAAAGAGCTGTATTGTGTCTACTAGAACGAGAAGTTCTTTAACTGTAAGAGAACTGCGAAGAGTTATTTTGGAATAAATTTCTGCAAGTTTTGATCTGCTTTGGCTTCAAATCTTTCGAACCCGTCCAACGCAACAATACTTATATATCGTACAAAGTAGTACAATACAATTTTTACAAATATGATATATATACAATAAATAGTTTAAAATTTTTCAAATATAAAATAAATAACTTTTTCACAGTGTCACTATATTTAAAGGTTAATGCTATTTTTCATTAGTAGTTTTTAGGCGGATTGAGTGCTATTACAAGTGGAGGGGGGGTGGGGGTGGATTTCAGTGTTTTTAGAAGTGGGGAGACGCATGAGTATTTTCTTGAAAAGTGGGGGGAGGCGTCACTCAGCGTCTACCCACACTTCTTGCACTGCCGGTTAGGATTTGAATTCCAAAGGTTAGTATTTGAACAAGAAATAATTTTCATACAAATTTAATATAAATAAGAAACTTTAAAGTGTAATTTCTCAAAACTTAAGAAAAGTCACTTGGACCCCTTTGTTTCTCATACCCTCGTATGGCAAATCTCAGAAAAATGTGTATTAGTCCGAGAGGCGACTGCAATTTTTGGTCCCCATCGACCATCATTCTGAATTTTTAATAGAAATTGGAGAAAAGTGATTTGAGAAAAGTGAATCCACTGGTCTGCCGTGGAAAAAATGGCCGAAACTGATCAAAAATCGACTTGGAATGAGTTGAACTAAAATCCGATTGCAAAATCTGTCATAACTTGCCAAAAAGAGAACACACTTTTTCGTCTGACAACCCACAGCATTTTGATTTTCAATGAGAAAAAGCGCAAACGATTTCTGATCTCTAGCTCGAAAAACTTGTATCTTTTAAAAGAAAGCTAAATTGGCGATATCAGTTACGTCATCAGTGACGTAATGTTTCTCGCTAATTTGGCTCATTTGTGAAAGATGCAAATAAGCCATAGCCACACATCCGAATCGTCTGCAACCTTCTTAATTGAAAATTAAAGAGTGAGGGTTACCAAATAAAAATAATGATCATTATTTGGCAAGTTATAGCCCATTTGGCAATTGTATTTAGTTCAACTTATTATAAGTCTATTTTTGACTAGTTTCGGCCATTTTTGCCACGGCAGACCAGTGGATTCGTAATCTACTGACCTTTCTCCAATTTCTATACAAAATTCAGAATGATGTTCGATGGGGTCCATAAATTGCAGTCGCCTCTCAGTCTATATATAATTACAAAGAAGTTTCGGAATGAATTCTAGTCACCATTTGCTGTCTTTCATAATTCCTTTATAAGAATTCAACCCAGGCAATACCTTTCATTTGACAAATCACATATACCTGTAACTGTAGCTTAGAAGTTAAGAAACATTTTAATAGTGTACTTGCAATTGAATCCTAACTAAAATGAATGTGATATTAGCGACGGCATCATGCACACAATCTTGCATATTCGATGACCTGGGAGTTAAAGTTTTATAGAAGCACTGCATTTCCAATTCTAATTAAAAATTGCGCTTGGAGTAGTTCTCATGTTTCCTGGTCCCTCCACCTTAAAGATCTAAAGAATCGAAATCCAATTAACATCTGTCTACAAATGCAGCAAACTTATTTTATAGAAATGTTTCTTCATGTAAGACGAGGAGAAACGATTTTCATCACAGTTCAAAATAGTAAAATATTTCGAATTCATTATTATGATTAATTTTAGAAGACATATGAATTTAAACTCACAGTGGGAGATAGTTTGAAATCTAAGATGCAAGTTGTTTGGTTGAGCATTAACGATTGGTTGCATGTTCAATACTTCACGAGAGTGGGTTCTTATATTTGTAGAATAATAAATTGGCTTTCAAAGGGAACTCCCACACATTCCTTGCTAATAATGAAATGACTATAAAGAATATCTATACCGTGGTGGATTTTTTTTTCTTTTCTTTTTTTAATTTCAACTATGGTAATAGAAGACTAATTTAAATTTCGTAGTATGATACATTTCCTTTATAGAATTTTTTTTATGAATATGTATTTCTTATAATTTAATTTAATATGAAAAACATTAGAATGGTTAGGAATAATATTTTTTTTCTCGATAAGACTTTTTATTAAAGATGACTAATAAGTATAAATAAATATGTGCACAAAATATAATTGGTTTCATAATAAAACTTTTAACTGCAGTTCTTTGTCACTTTTTCAAACCGATTTCATTACGATACTGTCGTCGAACAGGGAAAAAAAAAAATACAAAAGAAAAGTAGGAATTGGATGTAGTTTTTTAAGTCACAGTGGTGTAAGTCAATTTATCTTCATTTGATAAACTAAAAGTTTTATTCCAAACCAACATTTTTATATTGAATTGCAGTCTGGTGGCAAACGATTGAAGTTGTTTCACTTTTTCTTTTAACCCTTAATTGCATGAGTTTTATTTTTAATAAAAAGTATTTGTAATCAACCGTCCTACCGTTCCAGTATACCCTGGCGGTTTGGTGTTGGTGTGATCTGGTTAGATTCATTGAATATCAGAAGGTTAAGGGCATATTAAAATACTTAATCCCACAAAAAAACACACGCTACATTAAACAAAGAAAAGAAAATTAAGAAGAAAGGAACATAGGCCCTTTTGCATTGGTATCAGAGCTTAGAATTGGTATCGGAGCTTAGTGTCCGTTCGGTTTCGGATCTCTTGGAGGAATGAATTGGCTCCACCTTCTTCGGGCGGTGATTGGTAAAGTTAATGTTTAGAAACATTTTCATTTGTTAAGGATTTTGATTGACACATTTAGGTTTCAGTTTGCAAATGAAAGTTTCACTCCGCAAAAATGGTTGGCGCATAAAGAAAGTTGAACGTCTCCACAAGTTGTCATTTTCAGGCCATTACACAGATTCCGGTAGTGAATAACTGCTCCTCAATGACCCGGAGTACTTCCCACAGTGTATATGAGAAGCCTCCGGAGACCTTTTAGATACCCGATGGTCTCCGTGCGTTACTGCATTTTGTCATAAAGGCATCCCAAAGACTGCCAGATTCTTTACTGCAGTTTAACGTAACTTTCTATGAAGTCTTCCGACAGTTACTGCTGATCAACAGCGCCAATTCCAGCGGTTAAAAGCAGAGATTAGTTTTACTGTATAGCCTGTAGTCATCCATCTCTTTCCCTGATGACAAACATTAAAAATGAATTCGAAAACAAATTCACATTTCTAATTTCCATATTTATTTCCTACTTTCTATTCCTGTAATTTGTTACCTATTAATTCGAAAGTAAATTCTAATCCTATTTATATTTCGTAACATTGAGAATAGTTAAATGATTGGTAACTTTAGTATTATATATCTTAATTAAATGATGATTGAAATTACCTAAATAGATTTTTCCGCTATCAAACCATTTCCGGTTAGAGATTTTAATGATATATCCTCCTATTTATACATATTATAAAATTGTTAAGGATCATTGACCATGTAAATATAGAAGAAAACTCACTTCGACTTTTAATGTGTATTGCACTATAAATGCCAAAGAAAATATGTCAATAACGAGGATTAGCATTGTTTTTTTCCTTTTTAACTCAAAACTAAACTAAACAGTTTCCTGTAACCTAACACCACACTAAATAAAACATAGCATAAATATATATTCGAATGAACACAAGCGTGTTGTAATCCTGCCAAACACATCAAAACGTTTAGAATAATAGTAATGGGGGTATTCAAAGAATAGATTAAGCCTACTCTCCAAAGATATACACAGTAAGAACTCCTCAAACTAATCTCTCTCATTTCTTGCTATATGTGAAACCATTGTTATTTGCGGTCTACTCATCCTTAGCCTTAACAGCCTCCTGAGAGCGTATATATCTCAAACGCGGAGGTCTGTACATTCCTAAAAGGATCTTAAGCACAAACTCGTATCTGTTATTTAGAATTCAAAGTGGAATATTGTAAATGGAGATGTTGCAGCCATTATTTGGAAGGAAGAATCCTAAGCTTTCGCGATTGCTTATACATGAATGATGGCACGAAATGATGTTTGGGGGATTTTGATCAAAGAGCATGGAGAGAGAAGTTAATGGTTAGATTTACGAATTGTTCTAGGTATAGTACTAGTTATGTGTTTGTTTATATTTGAACTGGATGGTTGGAATTTGCAGATTATGAATGCGGATTGAGTTTTTATGTAAGTTAATTTCAGATTTCTATAGGGAACTGAATAACGGAATTAGTATTAATTTTTTGGTGTGTTCTGATGTTAGTACGCCAAGCTAAAATGACACTATGAATTTCTAGGAAAAGTTAAGTATGTATTCAGAACATCCCAAAGATGGCCATATTCTAAAATGTTAATGTATTTAAGCTTTACGAAGCAGATAATTCCGGAGAGTAAATGATTTATACATTGTATCCATTATTTAAGCGCAACGTTAAAACTAAATTTAGTTGAAAATATTTTTTTTTGAGTGAGGATTTACATGTAGATTGAATAATACCTCAATTTTATATATCATCGTGAAATATGAGTTATAATTTTTAAACTATGAAAATAACATAACACAAATCCTTATATCGTATAAATTTACATTTCAATCTTTATGAGAAAAAAAATTTCCAACTCAAATGAACTATAAAAAAGAATTATTCAACAATAGAAAAAATTTAAATCCGCAAATTTTATTCATTTTTACAGAGACACAGTTAATATACAATAGAGTTTTACTTATAAATATCAGATTAAAATTTCGACATTTGATAACAAATTGTAAATAAGCTTTCTAATAATTATTTCTGCCTAAAGCCGAACGAATATACGATGTTCAGCTTTTGTAAACGGGTAGTGGTAGCCATAGGACCTGGACATTAAGTATTTCGTCAAATTTGCGCATGAGCATAAGGTAGCCGCCACTGAAAAATGTATGTTTTTCAGTAATTGCCAAAAAAATGGCTCTAACGATTTTGACCAAAATCGCTGTGGAAATGCCTTTTAAGAGTCTTAAAACATCAACACTTCTTAAATTTCTACAAAAATACGAAGAAGGCATACAAAGTTGAAAAACGAATGCTTTGACAGATGTCCCCTCACTTGAGTATCGCCCATCAACAGTTATTTCTCTTCTGTTTCATTTACAAGAAAGGATAATGTAATTATTTATGGATAAACCTATCGCTAATTTAGGAATTTTTTTTTTGCCAATTAGCAAATATCCACAAAATTATTTTAAAGCTGACTATTTTTCTTAAACTAATTAAACTGTAAAAACGAGAATGGTAAATTACACCAATCCACGGGAAAGGTAATTGCATTGACCAGTTTAGTTGTAATTGAAGTACGATATTCCACTCTCCTAATTAAAATGTTGCTAATTAAAGGTGGCTGTAATTAAACTGCTCGTGTTTAGTGTTTATTATAATAAGTATATTTCCATAAAATCTTGCATACACGTTCATGCATAAAATGTTAACTATTTTATACATTGTACATGAAGCAAAGAATTCTAGGTATTTAAATATAACAACCATGATACAATAATATTTTTAATTTTACGTATTACACAATCTACAATTTCGTCGTCGTAGCGGATATCTCGCTAATTTTTGAATTTCCGTAATGTTGCCAACTCTTTTTGAAAATCGAAATAAACTATTTATTTAAATTATTATTATTATAACATCGCCATCATCATTTTTTTTATTGAATACTAAAAATACTTTATGGATTGTAGTGCAGTAAATTGAAATTTGTAAGAAAAATTCAGGCAATTGAACTTTGTTTCTTTTTAAACTTTCTAAAAAATAAATAACTTAAATTTTAAGAATACAATAGGAGGCCAATCCTTTAGTTTTTCTGGTCACAACCAACAAAAACTTCGTCAACTGTCAACAGTTTAATACACATCTCTTGGGATCATAAAAACACGACATAAATCGTCGACCTTTTTGTCGTAACAAAAAATTCGCCAAACGTAGTCGACCAAACGTATAACCAAAGTATTACCGTCGATCTTTACAACAATTAAAAATATTCTGTGGGATGACTTGAAATTCTATTTCAATTTAATGGAATTAAAAATACAATAACAAAAAGAAAACGCAGTGTTCATTTTCTGCTTGACCTTTAAATGAAATTTAAGCATGAATGCACTTTCGATTGAGAATCTCGCAATTAATAACTTACAGAAAATTGTTTTGACATTTTGGCAACGAGTAGGTAATTCAACAATTGGAGAGATTTTTACCATATCAATTCAAATTATGGTCATCGTGGCCACCGGGCAAAAATGGCCGAAACTATTCAAAAATCGACTTTGAGTTGAGTTAAATACAATTGCCAAATATGTCATAACTTGCTAAATAATTCTTATTTCTTATACATATAAACCAACTTGCCGTCATCCAATCATTTTGAAATAGCATTTAACCGATCATTGAAGTAAACCTTTCCTGTTGTCAAAATAGTTTTACTAAATAAATAATAAAACTAATTTAATAAGAATTAATAAAAGATATTTGGATGTGAGTGCATTAATTCCACATCGATTTTTATAGAGTAAATTTTGAAAAGTAGTTTACCACATACTTTTGTTCATAGCGAAGTTTTTAATATTAAAAATTATATGCAAGCACCAAGCACACACAGACAACAGAAACGGCACTATGTTAAGGAATATAAAAATTGGCGATGCATATTAGTTATTTATATTAAAAACTTTCTTGTTATGGGTTATATTATTTAATTAAGAGCTATGGATTAGAGGAAACAAATACAGCTAAAAAAAAAAAAAAAAAGAGGCACTATGTGTTGAATAAATTCGTTCATGTAATGAGTTAGGTGTAGAAGCTTAGAACTAGAGCTCCTTAGTTTAATTGCATACCTCGAAGAGTTGGGCTAAAATTAAATCGTTGGCATTTATAAATTTATCCTAATACGGGAAGCTTCTTATTTTGGTTTGAGTTTTAATCAATGATAATTAAAATGCACATACACACCTAAAACAAAGTTAGATATTTATCTAGCCCTAAACAATTAATTATGGACCTAATATGTTGCAATTTAAAAGCTACTTCTGTAGCTTCTATTTTATCATTTATTAGAATTTCTTATTCAATTATCATATGGTTTTCTACCATTTAAGGTATACGTATAGGTTTCAACATTTTTTTTAAATTTTAAATTTAAAAATTAGACCTTTGCACCTTGAAAGTGCATTATTTGTTAAACTGTTTTTAATAAAAACAAAATTTAAATTTCTTTAATTTTAATAATTAATTAACATTTAATCAACTAATTAACATTTAATAAACTAATTAGGCTAATTTCGAACGGTAATGAGAAAAATTCTATTTGACCCACAGATACAATTTTGGTGTTCAATAATGCGGAATACCCTGCTCTATGTTTTGATCCTATTGAGAGAGTTTTACAGTGTGTATATTTTGTGATATCTTGCTTTAAGTCAGGGTTTCTTAACCTGTGGTTCATGGACCCCTTGGGGGACCATGGGTCATATTTTGGGGGTCCACCGACTGATCCTAATTTTTAAAATGTTTGCATCAATATTTAGCCTGCAGTGGTAACCCGGACCTACTTCATCCTTAGCGCGCTCTGTATGGCAACCTTGTTTCTTTTTCCGCTCCTCCGGAGAAGAGAATTTGAGGCGCTTTTTCGCGCATGCTCATTTATTTCTCTTTTGTTTTAGCCTTTTCATTGGTCGATAATTTGTTTGAGTTTGAAATAGCGGTATAATTTTAAACTTGATTCACGATTTTATTTCCGTTGGATCTGCCCTGGAGGTAAGACGTAAATTTATTTTTGTCTTTCATCTGTTTGTGAGTAGCATATTTTTTTGGTTTTTTCTTAGCTTATATTATTGCTAAATGCTTGATTTCACTATGGAATTAGATCTTGCTGAAGTTTTGAATGCGAAAAATAAATATTCAGTTTGCTATTTTAGTGTTTTACCAGTCATGGGTAAGAAAGCGTTGTTCGAATAACGTATGAAAGAGGGAATGATTTCATCGATGTATAAATGTCCAAAATGTGGATCACAAATGAGTTTGAAGCCAAGACATAAGGGTATATCCTCCATCGATACAAGATTCCTTGCCGCTTTTTCAAGTGTTTTTTTGTGTCTTAATGTTTGTTCTTAATGTTTTATTTGATTATTTGATATTTTTTGTAGCCCCAAAATGTCCAAAAAAAAGGAAGTATGATGAAAATTTTGTAAAATACGAAAGTGGGCTGGCTGTCACGAGGGCAGGTTTTGAAGCGAATTTCCATGTTGAAGACAGAAGTATGACTTTTTTTAGAAGAAAAAGATAACTCACTCTTCGAATATTTCAAGAAAAAAGATTTTATATGTAAATTGGCTTACCTGGCAGACATTTTTAACCACATGAACGATATATGTCTTTCAATTCAAGGGCCTGATACAACAATTATGGATGCCACTGAGAAACTACAGGCATTTTTATTGAAAATGTCACTTTGGATAATTAGAATTCAAAATGGGATATATGCAAACTTTCAAATGTTGGACGAAGTGCTTTTTGAAAATGGATCTCGGCAAGATAGTTTGTTATTGAATAACTTGAAAAATGAAATCTGTGAACACCTGGAAGTACTTCAAGTTTCATTTGAAAAATATTTCAATTCGGATGGAATAAATATAAAAGATGAGTTGTGGATTCGTAATCCTTTTCTTTGTGATATTGACTGTATTGATGACATGAACCTTGCCAAAGACGAGCTAATTGATTTGAAAACAAAGTCCTTGTTAAAAATGGATTTCGATTCAAAAACTCTTGGAGAGTTTTGGTCTTCTTTAAGAGAAACCTACCTTTTGCTTGTAAAACGAGCTATGGCAGCCATTATTCCGTTTGCTACATTATATCTTTGCGAAGCGGGATTTTCCACACTTATCACAATAAAAACAAAACATCGAAATCGACTGAATATCGAACATGATATGCGCGTTGCTTTGTCGAAAACCATCCCTCAATTCAATCTGTTAATCAAGGAAAAGCAGCAACAGCCTTCACATTAAAAATTTTAATTTCTCCGAATTTTTTTATACTATTGAAATAAAAATATTAAAATAATTAAATAATAAAACAGAATATATTTTGTAACAAATGATGTTTAAGCAATTTTTTTTTTCACAGAGGGGTCCGTGACATAAATAAATTTTTTTAAAGTGGTCCATTGTGGCAAAAATGTTAAGAAACCCTGAAAGTGAATCTATTAAAAAAATCCAAGTTTTTTTTATACAGAATCTTATCTTTAAAATTCAATTAAAAATATATTTATTTACAAATCACTTATATTTAGGGTCAAAACATTCAACAATGTATGCAGATTATATAGCAAAAAACAAATTTCAAAAAATATTATTTAAACTTTAGTTATTACTGTTTGAATGAAATGCAAAATAGAAAAAAACAACAATCTGAGAATAACTTTTAAAAAAAGTATTTTTTATATAAAAAACTGTTATTATTATTCTAATTATTATATATTTCCTTTTTAGTATGGTCCTCCATCATAGGGTTTCCTTTTTTTTGTGTGGTTTTTATTTTGCTTTTGTTTTTATACGGCCTTACAAATCTTCTCCGATTTTTGCGAGTTTTGCGATTTGAAGCCTATACGCGTATACCTTAAGACGACAATAACCGGCAGATTTCTTTTGAAAGGCCTTCCGGAATGCCTTCCCTCCATCACAAAGAAATACTGACCAGCGATAATCCAGCGCAGCATAGCCCTCATTTAGCTTCTGCAACAGAAAATCCCAAATACATCCAACATCCAACCAACTATTCTTACAAAATGTCAAAAGACATCGGCAAGACAGGGAAACTATTCAAGAGTCATTAAAGTGTACTTTAGGGGTATTCTTCTGGTGAGATCGAGCTCAGCTGTGCCATAAAATCCTTCGTATGCGACAGCTGCATCACTGTTTAGCACGCCATGGGAGATACATTAGGCTCTTTTTTGAAGGATGGTGGTTCCTGTGGCTTATTCTAACCTAAAAGATGTCGAGGTTAGAGTTTTGGTTTAATGGTTTGTAAATGTAGAGAAGTGGAATTGTAAATCTGAAGTGTCGGACAACTGGGCCTTTGTTTCAACTAGATTGTATGTATTTAACAAGAATGAAATTGATATGGTGTATAAAACTGTTTAAATTATTCCAGCTAACCCAATTGGCTTGTATTAAAATTTTTGATGATGTTCAGTGATTATTTGATAAAATTGTTCAGAATAATGTCAAAAACGAGCAAAGGATATAATAATTAAATTGAAACAGATAATTTTTGGGTTAAAAGAAATATTTAGTTATATATTGAATACTATTATTAAAATGTGAACGATCAAAAACTCACGCAACTTGGTAATTTATTGCACCACACTTTTTGATTATCTTCACCTTCCGTCGGGGTTAATGCGTTGTCCATTAAATTCAGGAGGTATAAATGCCAAATTAAATAAAAAAAATTATTAAAAAAAATTAATTCAGTTCATTTTTGCAACGTTTTTTTTTTTTTTTTTCCCATCTTTTTTTCATGTGAATTAATCAGGCAAGAAGATTGCCACTTAACTAATTTTTTTTTCACTTACCGAAGAAATTGAATCTTCATTATAGAAAATTGTAAATATATCATTTAAGTTTTGAAAGAATAAATTTATATGCAGCCCGGCTGCAGTGCACGAGCCGCCACTGCTTTGGGTAAAAATAAGAAATTTTATTTTTCTTTATCCTGCAGGCACTTTATTTAAGTTTTGAAATTAACATTTTCAAGTTTTCCAATCTACTCTATTTTCTCTGATATGTTTCTCCAATTAATTTAAATGTAGAGAAGTCACCAATAATTTATGTCTCAGTGTATATTTAAAAATAAGAATGATTCAATCATTGCTTGTGAATCTTAACAATATGCATCCGTAAACAGTGTGTTGATCCTTTGCAGGATTAGCGCTAAGGAATCAATTAAAAGGTAATGAAATAAGAAATAGAAAGCAGAAAATTGGTTTGATCAAAACTTATCGAAAACATTTCATTTGTCATGAAAATTGTATATTTAAAAATTTCTAAAAAAGAAAGTTGTTTTTGGGAGGGGGCGGGGTGGATTAGGGTTTTTATAACTGAAAAATTAATTGTGGAACTCTCTAGGCATGTGACGAATGTTTTTGGAGTATTTTTCGATGCTGAATCGAATGAAAAAAAGCAAGACGATATAAACAATCTAGAAAAAGTTACAGTTCTGTTTATAAACAAAAACACATGTAAAAAGCTAGGAAAGGTAAAACAACGACATTCGACATACAGAAATACAATATTTGCCCGTTCATGAAACTTTCCAAAATCGATTTATTTGTCATGAGAATAAAAAAATAAGAGAATATATACAAAATATATAGTAAAGAAGGATGTTCTTTGAGAGTGTGGGGGAAGAGGGATGATACTAAAATTGAAAATTAGTTATAGAATAACCTAGGCATGTGGACACATGTGTGAGGAGTATTTTCTGAAGCTGAATCAAATAAAAAAAAAAAAGCAAGACGATTGTTCTACTTCTCAATTAATTTAGTAGACTCGGCATCTAATATCGTGCTTTTAGATGCATTTTATAAACTAAAGAACAGAACTCCACAAAACAAGCGTCTGTTCATTTCAAATTCTCATTTTATTCTCCCTCTTTGCTCAAGGTTACTTTTTAAGAAATGAACATATATTTCCATTAGGTGCAGCTCTCTGGTGGTATATATTACAGCTGACATTACCTATAATATTGTTACGTGGATGGGTTCGAAAGATTTGAAGCCAAAGCAGATCAAAACTTGCAGAAATTTATTCCGATATAACTCTTCACAGATTCTCTTACAACTCCAGAACTTCTCGTTCTAGTAGACACAATACAGCTCTTTTCACAACAATAGAGCACAAAACAGCAGTTAAAAACTTGACAACACAACTGCACAAATCGCTGCAAAAGACAATGCAATACAGTTCGCTTTAGAACTTCTTTGAATGCTCACTGAGATTCAGTATCTCAACTCAGTAATTCCAGTCAACTCACCAGTCAACTAATTCAGTGACTCAAAATCAAAAACTCACTTCCCCGCTCTCTTGGTCAGCCTTATATAGGACAGGTGAATCTTCGTGAATCTTCTAGAGGTATATATTTGGAGAACTTTCCAGATCGTAGTCTAAAAGCCCTATACATGTACATAAGGACCGAAAATGTCGCCAAATGGTCGCCAAGTTTGGCCACATTTTGCGATTTCTCGCTAAATTTGGTGACAAAAATTAGTCGCCAAAACCGTCGTATTCTTGGCTCTAGCTCGCCAATTTGGCAAAATTGCCATTACCATAATGTTAAATGCCCTACTCCATGTAACACTCGCTTCCCAGCGTTACCTCTGTAAAACCCGTTATCAAGCATCAAGACACACATTGCGGGGAAGCAAACTAACGACGAACTATTGCACTGCCTCATGCGAAATGTACGTAAATTTTATTATTTACAAAATTAGCACTACGAAATATTTACAAATATACAAAAATTCGTAACAATATAAATTTTTGACATTGCACGTTTAAAATTCCCATGTTGTGTTTTCACTAACACAACTCTTACCTTGTTATCTATACTAGAAAAACCTGAAGGATTTTTCCTAATATCCACTTGCAAAAAGGTAAATTGTCCTCCTTTATTAGCACAATTGAACCAATAGACACATTATCTTTATTAAACATCCACTTTGACAGTTAATGCAAACTACTTAAATAATCAATATGCCATTTTACTAAATTTGTTGAACCATTTTTGTATTTTTTCCCCATGCGGTTAATCTATTATCAGGTATTTCAATTAATGATTGTTCAGGAACAGAATTAATTGATCTTCCAATAAAGAAATGACCAGCTGTCAAAACTTCAAATTCAGAATCATCACTAGGTACAGAAAATATTGGTCGGCTATTTAACACAGCTTCAATTTGGTTTATTACAGTTAACAATTCTTCATAAGTAAGTTTTACATTACCTACTACTCTTTTTAAATAATGTTTAAATGACTTAACAGCTGCTTCTACTAGCCCAGCAAAGTTTGTCCCTTTTGAAGGAGGAAACTTCCACTCAATTTTCTCATCTGCCAAATAACTTGCCAAATTTTCATCTGGTTGACTAACAAAGCTGAACAATTTCTTCAACTCATTATTGGCACCAACGTTATTTGTGGCATTATCACTATATAACTTAGCGCTTTTTCCTCTTCTACGAAAAACCATTTAAGTATTGCTATTAAAGCAGCTGAAGTTAAGTCGCTTACTAATTCTAAATGCAATGCTTTTGTTACGAAACAAATAAAAATGCAAACATACATCTTATGACAAATACCTTTTCATTGATTTTTATTCTTTATAAAAAATGGACAGCAAAAGTCTAGCCCTGCAATATTGAACGGATAATTTTTTTTGTACTCTATCAAGGTGTAAATTACCTATTATTTGTTCACAAATTACAGGCTTAGCTTTTGCACATATTACACTTTCATGCACTATTTTTCTACAAAGGCTTCTGCCTTTAACAGTCCACAATCTTTGACGAACAAAACATAATAATGCTTGTGGATCAATATGAAGATTTTTCTCATGAATATATTTAATTATCAACTTAGTAAGTAGGTGAAAATATGGCAAAATTATTGGAAGTTTTTTATTATAACTCACTGCTGAATTACCAAGTCTGCCACATACTCTTAAAATACCTTTGTCATCTATAAATGGATTTAAACATTTAATTTTACTTTTACTTAAAATTGGTATTTGTTTCTTTAAATTAGAAATTTCACTATGATACTCTATTGCTTGCACATTTTTAAGAATACAGTCTTCATCCACAGTACGCTATTCCAATGTTAATGGTTCCACTCTTTTTTCAATTGGGTGCCTACAGTTGAATGAAAACCTGTAAAAAACTACACATACGAATTAATTTTTGATAATCGTGTGTTATTGAAAGAAGATCATCAACAAGTAATTTTTGTGTTGTTATAGATAAAACTGTGTGTTTATCATTTCTGTCATCATTCATTCTTTTTAAAGTCACAACAATATTCATTTGGAAGTGATGAGAACTTGGCCAACTGGTATTATTTAACCACGTAACGTAAATTGCTACATGACTCGTAAATGCATGTGGGCCAATGAAGAGAAAGATCACTTCTACTTCACTTTTAAACTTTCTGCCGGTCAATGGTAATTTTTTTTTTTTTTTTTTTATTTAATTCTAAATGTTTCGAAAAGGCTATAAACACAAAAATTTCGGCTCAATGCGCTTTTTTTTTTTTTTTTTTTTTAAATTTACGATAAAAATCACCTTGTTAGATGTTAGCGCGAAAACGACTCATTCCACTGGCATTAAATGTGACGTCACGTCTTCTCAAACCTCTTGACTTGAAATGCAGTAGCGGAAACCAGATTTGTAAGTTTCTCGTAAATCAAGACAACATGTACGGATTGTGGGAATGTTCTATCAACACGAACTATTTCAATTCCAACTATTTGGCAGAAACCTCACGATAACCACAGGAACAATAGGGTCTCTTTACAAGACGGATTTTATTTACTGTTTTGATCGGACTGGTTTTGGTTCAATTTTGGGGCATTTCCTTTTCTTAATATTTAAATAACAAATTTTTTTTAAGAACTTTTGTTTAAATATTTGGAATCAGAAAGAAATTCTTCATAAATATATACTAATTTCACTCGTTTTTAAAAAATGCGGGAACTGTCCATTTGCTGCAATTCCAAAATCATAGTTATCATATATCTATAACAGAAATTTACAATTTCAAATAGATGCTAACTTAACTGTAGTTTATTTTGGAATAGGTTGGCTGTATCCAAATAGGATGTGATAGGAAAATAATATTTCTGTGTTGTTTTCCTATATTTATACAAGGTCATCCCGTTATACCGTTATACCGTTACGTGGACTCTCATTATTAAAAAGTGCTGCAATCGACAGAAAAACTCTTCGCACTACTTTTGAACACATTATAATACTCTTTGAACATGTGCTTGAAGCAAATGGAATGCACATTGAACATATACTGCGATTAAATATATACTTGTGTTTCTTATTTGATAATTTTGTTCCTCGTGCGCCTCCTTTTTACCTGGTTGTTGAAATTTGAACTATTAATTTCTATGGCAGATTTCTTTTCTTATGGTCCATATAATGTATATAGCAAGTTAGATCAAAATCCGTTTAGCAGAAAGAACTCTACCTAGGTCTAAACAGATAATTTTGATAATAAGCGCTCTGTATCAGTAGGCCCCTGTATCGTGGTTTTCTAATAGACTGAGAGGCGACTGCAATTTTTGGACCCCATCGAACATCATTCTGAATTTTTTATAGAAAGTAGAGAAAAGTGAGTAGATTACGAATCCACTGGTCTGCCGTGGCAAAAATGGCCGAAACTGGTCAAAAATCGACTTTTAATTTGTTGAACTAAATCCAATTGCCAAATGTTCCATAACTTGTCAAATAATGAGCATTTTTTTTATTTGGTAACCCTCACTCTTTAATTTTCAATTAAGAAGGTTGCAGACGATTCAGATATCTGGCGACAGTCTACTTGCATCTATTAAAAGGGAGCCAAGTTGGCAAAAAATATTACGTTACTTATGACGTAACTGATATCGCCAATTTGGCTTACTTTTAAAAGATATAAGTTTTCCGAGCCAAAGATCAGAAATCGTTTTCGCTTTTTCTTATTGAAAATCAAAATGAAGTGGGTTACCAGACGAAAAAGTGTGTTCTATTTTTGGCAAGTTATGACATATTTGTCAATCGGATTTTTGTTCAACTCATTCCAAGTCGATTATTGATCAGTTTCGGCCTTTTTTGCCACGGCAGACCAGTGGATTCCTAATCTACTCACCTTTCTCTAATTTCTATAAAAAATTCAGAATGATGTTCGTTGGGGTCCAAAAATTGCAGTTGCCTCTCGGACTATAATCTTGTAAGATAAAAAAAATCATTCTCTTCAGGAATGTATGAATTATTTTTTAAAATCCGAATAAAAAAAAGTAAAAAAAATTGGATTTTTGACGAAATTTCGGAATTGGATCCCCTTAATTTACTTCATTATTATATTAATTAAAATAAAAAATTGTTAATTGTTGCGTTCCACGCGTCCAAAGTTAGGAGACGGTTCTTTAATATAGTGCCCAGAAAAAATTCATCGAAATGCAATCAACAAGCTTAAATGTTTTAATTATCTTCCATGAATAATAACTAACGTGGAAAAAACAATAACTGATAAAATCCAATTTAAAATTTTAGCAAGCTATTTAGTCACACACTTTTATAATTGTAATTTTTAAAAGTCCATTCGACTTCAAATTCATAATTTTTAAGCTCTCATTTCTTAAAAATTATTTAATCAAAAAATGTTGGTATACTAGTGCTTTAGATAAGGGTATTTTAAAGAATTCTCAATATTGTTGCACAAATTGTCTGTATATATTGTAAATAGTGACGTATTATTTCAAAATTCTATTGTAATTTATTTTTATCTTATTTTATTTATTAATGAATAGCGATTATACAAGTTAGAAAAAGGTGGCAACACCTAAAGCAATCGAGAAGTTTCGAGATATTTCTTTTCTATGAATTGGCTGGAAATTTCGAGAATGTCTCACGCGCTTGTATATAAAAGACTGGAGAACGGGAAAGTTTTCAGATGTACTTCGGATTTCGTTGAAAGCTGATCGCGATCGCTTTGTTGACCTATTGGAGTGAGCTTGTATAATCGCTGTATTCGAAGTTGTTTTTGCTAAAGCTTGTGTTGAAGCTTGTGAGCGATTACACTGTTGCCTGTGGATAAATTTTGTGAGTTTTCTGAAGAGAATAAATACTAGTTTTTATCTGAAAAACTGTGCCGTCATTGCCTCAGCGGAAAAATTCATAACAATATGGAATGGGTTAAATAACGGTTTTTTATCTCATTTCCTAGAATGACTATTTTAGGTGTTTTAATAATATAATTAAAAAAATATTTTGCATTTTATATAAATTGAGTTAAACTATGCACTCATTAGATATTATATACTACCAAATTTGTTGCATAACAGATTTATTCATAGCATTATATCTCTTGAAATTAAATTGCATTATATGTATTTACATGTTTTATTTATATTTATTTGATACAGTACATATTGTCAAACATGATCTTTCCTGCTTAAATACAGTATATTTATAAAATGTATTGCATATTTTTAAAGTCTAGGATTGTCTGCATCATTTTCAAGGTCTTCATCTTTTTCAAACACATAAATTGGCATCGTATTCTTCAAATTCCACCAAGCACATATTAATAGTGGTCATATTAATAATATAAATAAATATTTGCTGTTACAATGGTTAAGATTTTGGATTTACATTATCATGAATTTTTTACATTATCATAGTCATTTAACCGATGATGATTTTACTAAAGAAATGTAAATCTTTAATCCTCCATAATTGAATTGATTCAGTAGTATACTTGCTGTGTAGAAAATATTGTCGAAATTGTGTTTGTCCTAAAGCCGTATAAAATCTTAAATACTTTTTAGATTAAAATGTCAAAGTAGACATTTAATTTATAATTCAAAGAAAAATTTATGAAACTACATTATAGGAACTGGTACTCATTTCTCCCTAAACAATCAATAATTTTCCACGGTAATTTAAATATGGTTTCGGGCTTTTGAAATTGATTACTATTCTAAAGAGCAGTGTTGTAATTGCAACTGAAAGTTTTAATTTCGTTTATAGTTTTTAAAAATTTATAAACAATATTATTAAAAAAAAATTGGTTTCTTAATTTTTCAATTTTGAACCACTTTACTGTTTTCCTTGAGAGTCCTGTAATATTTTTTTCGAGGCTTAACAGATCAGTTCTTGAATAACATTTCCTCCAACTTCTAGAAGATATTGAATGAAGTGTTACTCAGATAGTATCTTTTTCTTTAAATTGCACTCTAGCAAATATCATTTATTCTTCAAAATAATAGTTGTTTCATAGCTTTCCGTGTGGTTCAATATAGTATTAAAGTCATTATACTAAAAAGCAACACCCATATTATTAAAAATGGACTTTATTTTATAAAAAATAAAACCTAACTTAAGTGTACATTCGATAAAATGTTAAGGATGTTATCTTTTCTGAGTTTCCAGAAAATGCTTTTAAAGATTACAAACTTGCATTGGATTGAGACGTTTATGTTGTAACAAAAATACTCAAACTTAACTCCAAACGTTGAAACTAGAAAACCAAAATTTTCCCAATAAAAATGCACATACTTGCGGATATTTCTAACACACTTGCAAAAAAATTTCGTAATACCCAAACGAAGGATACTAAATCGCAGTCTCACATTTGGCTGGGTTTAAGCTTAAACTTTTTTTCGTGGTAGAAATCGGAAATAACATGGCCACGTTTATTCCACACCCGTAGACTTTCGAAAATTGTTTCGGCCTGGGAAGTGCCTTAGAGCTAGTTCATTACTATCCAGTGTGGCCTTGACATAACTTATATTTCAAGAGTTTCATGCGGATCCGTTGATTAGATCCAGAGCTACAAGTTTTTAATCACCCTGTATACCCTTCTTTATAAATTCGTTCAGGTCGAGTAAAAAAAAACTAAATGTTACTTTTCAGATGGCGCCTTTTGTTTTGAAAATTTGCATTGTTCCAGTTTTGCATTCTCAAGTTTTCCAAAATACCCTATTTTTCTGACAAGTTTTTCAAATTAAATTCAATGTAGAAAAGTCACCAATAATTTATGTTTTAATACGCATTTAAAAATTAGTAAACTTTTATATCTGATGCTATCGGAATTGGAAACCAAAAGCTGACTCTTTCGAATGGCATGTGATACTTTTCTGGATTCGTGCTAAGGGATAAAATGAACATACAATGGTGAATTGAGAAAAAAAAAACATCTGATAATGGAACTTGGTCAGAAAGTTCCATTAACAGATGTTTTTTTTTTTTTTTTCTCAATTCACCATAGTATGTTCATTTTCGCATAATGGAACTTGGTCAGAAAGTTCCACTTCTTCAGAAGAGTTTACAAATATCTAACAAATAAGGGTGTTTTGAGGAGAGGGGATGGATTTGGAGTTTATAACTGGAAAATTAATTTTGGAACTACCTAGGCTTTGAGTATTTTTCAATGCTAAATCGCATAAAAAAAAAAGCAAGACACAATAACCTATCTAGAAGAAATTTACAATCCTTTTCATTAACGAAAACACATGTAAAAAGCGAGGAAAGATAAAACACGACATAAAGAAATAAAAAATTGGTCAGTTGGCAAAAATGATTTATTTGTCAGGAGAATAAAGAAATAAAATAATATATAAAAATATCTATCAAAGGAGAATGTTCCTAGAGGGGGTAGAGGAAAAGAAATGACAAGGTTATACTAAAAATTGAATATTAATTTTGGAATAACCTAAGCATGTGACACTTGTGTGAGGAGTACTTTTTGACGCTGAATCGAGTAAAAGAAAAAGCTAGACGATATAACTGTAATATAACAAAGTTATAGTAATTTTTATGAACGAAACTACATGCAAAAGTTTACCTTATTTCATTACTTTTTCTTTATCCCTTATATTCTTGTTTACTTACTATTTTAATTATTCACTTATGGTTACTTATTTTATTACTAATTGGTACTTTTTCTATTGAATTTGTTTAGTTTTTTTTTTTTTTTTTACTTTTTTCTGATCCATTTTTTTTTTTTTTTTTTTTTTTTTTTTTTTTTTTTTTTTTTTTTTTTTTTGAAGTCATGATTTTTCAAAACGTGGAAAAAATCAAATAAATAAATACATAAATAAATAATTTTTTTTTTTTTTTTTTTTTTTGAACGAAAACAGTATTTTCATTACCATGTGTTAACATTTGGGTAATTGGAAGTAAAAAAAAAGAACAAAAAAACAAAACAGGTAATAGTTATTTATGCAACTAGTTTATAGAAATGTGATAATTACTAAAGATTCAACAATATAAAAAAATTTGAAAACTGAAACAATAATTTAACTTTTTTTATATTAATAAAATAACAATTGATATTTGATTCTTGTTTCAAATAATTATAAAAAATAATTTACTTTACATCGTAAATCAAAGACATAAAATAAGTCAATCTTTTGTGACAATATAACAATGTGACTTGACATAAACTCATAATCAATAAAGATATTTAAACCATACCTCCCAAATCTTCCATTTTAGTCAATGTTAATTGCGAGAAGATGACGGCCGGTCTGCTTTTCACTATCTACTTGGCGCTTATAACTAGTCTTCGACGCCATTATTGCACTGGAGTCATAGAGAAAGTGATACTTCTTTTCACGTCAAGACCAACGAGGTCAGTATGCATTAAAACACCCAACTCCTGCCCATCACATTCAAAAAAGCAGAAATCAAATTGTACCATTCATGAATCGGAGGGGTAGGGTATCATAAGTACAAAACGAAGCAATGCGACGGAATGCGTCATTGGTAATAATTCAAACTATTGCTTTTTTTCTTCTTTTTTTTCTCGTTGGTAGTCTCAGGGGGGGGGGGGGGGAAAGGACTTTTCAGATTTACTGACGCGGGCCACTTAATGGAAAACGCGATTTTTGGTAGAAAACACATACTATTGTAGACAAATTAAAATTATTCCTACAAAATTTGATTTTTGTTCTTCTGTACTGCCGGTGGGCGGGTGAAAAAGCTGTCGCGGGCCACCTAGTGGCTGACGCTGCCTTAAATAAATGAATATTATAATAAAAATAATAAGAGCATACGTATTTGGACGTTTTTGTACTGCCAATAATTTTCAATTCAAAATATATTACCCATATTTCATTACTTGTAAGCTATAACCATTTGACTTAAAAACATTACTTCGCCTGGTAGCTACAAAACCTTTAAGATTGGCTTAGTGAAGCATTCAAAAATATTCTTCTGGTTTTCATTGAAAATTGTACTAAAGCGATAGTAAGTAGTTTTCATTTTCATATTTTCTTATGGATCAGACCATTTTTTAATTTTTTTATTTAATCGTAAGATTATTTTAAGCATGAAGTAAATCTTTAAACACGATTGTTAATGTTTTCTTTAAAGTTTTATTTTACCATGAAAAACGAAGAAGAAAGCATATTCTGAATTGCTTTTAATCTAGTGGCATCATGCTACCTTCTTATGAACACAGAAAGCAACAATATTGGGACTTTTTGATGATTATAACGGTTAGATTAAGTCAGAGGTTTATAAGAAGAATATAAATACATTAGATGCTCGACCCCCTCCCCATTAACAGAGAATTAGGATCTTTCTTATACAGGGTGTCCAGAAAAGGACTCCCTGATTTCAAAATTAAATATCTCGAAAACAAAGATCGATAGAGGAATGCAGTAAACGGTATGTTTATTATGAAAGCTGTAAGAATTTTATACAGCAGTTTGAAATAATAATTACAAAAGCTGCAAACAGATGGCGCTGTACGCTGTACAACTCATTATCAGCATACATAAATGAAATAATCGTAGGAAAACATTCTTTGCAAAAAATCACATCACAATGTTTTCAAAATGTTCACCATTGGCACTACAGAGGTGGCGCAAACGAAGAATGAAATTTGCCATCACATTTCATAGTGTCTCAACAGAAATTGATTCACATGCCACACAGATCACCGATTCAAGCTCGTCCAGCGTGGCGGGATGCTTCGGGTAGACAATGTCTTTCAATGTGCCCCACAAAAAATAGTCACGAGGAGTCAAATCCGGCGAATATGGAGGCCAATCGATGCCTGCACCAGTAAATTTGGGATATTCCAAAGCAATGACTCGATTCCCGAAGTATTCATCAAGAAAGCGAAACACTTGTTCGGTACGATGTGGTCGGGCTCCATCTTGCATAAACCATTCAGTACGTGGTCGATCCTTTAACACTTGCTGTGTGGCGACAAATTGTTCCAAAATTGCAACGTAACGTTCACTAGTGACCGTTTCTCGAATGAAAAAAGGGCCAATAATGCCTCTGCTGCATACTGCAGCCCACACAGTAACTTTAGGAGAATACAGGGGTTTTGCTTCACACCAATATGGATTTTTGGAACCCCAAAATCGCCAGTTCTGTTTATTCACGAATCCATTCAAATGGAAGTGTGCTTCATCTGTAAACCAGATGCAGTCAACATCAAATCCTTCACTATCAATCATTGTGAGCATCTGATTAGCAAAGTCAATCCTTTGTTGCACAGCTCGTACGGTATGGCCTGGTGAGTTTGAATTTTGAATGGAAACATGTGTAGGCTCTTTCTCAGTATTTTCTGCGTGCTGGAACGCTTCAAACCAGGCTCAGATGCAATTCTACGGACGGATGACATTGGATTTTGCTGAATAATTCCAGAAACTGTGGCGACATTTTTAGGCGTACATGCAGTTTGCTTGTTACCAACATTTCCCAATAGATCATCAGTTACGCTGCCTGTTCGTTGAAATTTGGCAAAGAGCGTACGAATGGTTTTCGCATCGGGTCCTTTTGGAACATTAAATCGTGCTTGAAAACTGTTGTTGCCCTAGGACTCTCTTTTAACCTGTGGTACTCTAGCACCTGAAAAACGCGTTATTCAATGGAGTACATGGTTTTAATTTCTTCCTTCGGTACGCTAACCTCCTTTCACGCTTCAATAGTGGAACTGATCACTCTTGGCTTCGGATCACTATTTATACTAGGCATTACGTATGGCGATTACAGCGCCATCTGTTAGCAGCTTTTGTAACTATTATTTCAAACTGCTGTATAAAATTCTTACAGCTTTCACAATAAACATACCGTTTACTGCATTCCTCTATCTATCTTTGTTTTCGAGATATTTAATTTTGAAATCAGGGAGTCCTTTTCTGGACACCCTGTAAGATGATAACTCTAGCTATTAATAGCATTGCTTCCCTTACGAAAAATGTTTCGTCACGGCACTGATAATTTTCCAGCATTCCTATAATTCCTATTAATTCGCATGGAACAAGAGACGTAGCCACATACATCCCTGACGCATTCTGAGTATATTAATTTTATGTTCAAAGAATATTTTGAAATTGGTATTACGAATCTCTGTATATTTGTAAATATTTCGTAGTATTAATTATGTAAAAAGGAAAATGTTTGTACACTTCGTATAAGGCAGTGCAGGAGTTCTTTACTTCGCTTTCTTGCAATGCGTCTCTTAATGCTGGAAAACGAGTTCTACAGAGATCATGCTGGAAAACGAGTTTTACAAGGAGCAGACCATTTAACATTATGCTTAATGGCAATCTCGTCAAGTTGGCGAGATAGAGCCAAGTTGGCGACGGTTTTGGCGACTAATTTTGGTCGCCAAATTTTGACGAGAAATCGCCAAATGTCGCAAAACTTGGCGACCATTTGGCGAAATTTTCGGACCCCATGTACATGAACAGGGCTTTTCGACTACGATCTGGAAAATCCTCCAAATTTCTATTTCTAGAAGATTCACGAAGGATTGAGTTAGTGAGTTATCTAGTTAGTTGTCTCTCAGAGAGCATTCAGAGTAGTGATCTGTATTGCATTGTCTTGTGCGACGATATCTATCTTGATATATGTCTTGTCGACGTTGTGTATCTAGTTTTTAACTGCTGTTTGAGCTCCATTATTGTGTAAAGAGCTGTGCTGAGTCTATTAGAACGGAAAGTTCTGGAGTTGTAAAAGAATCTGCGAAGAATTACATCGGAATAAATTTCTGCAAGTTTTTATCTGTTATGGCTTCAAATCTTTCGAACCCATCCACTCAACAGTATTTACTTATTAACAACGGTTGGCAAGGAAAATGCTAATCGGCAATTTAATTTTTTTATTTGGTAACAAATTGCGATTGTGGTTCAACTTACTATTTTTTAAAAATCATAAATATAATTTTCCAAAAAAATTTGAAAAAATTTAAAATATACCTTGAATGATCTGAATAAACAAGGTAAAAGCTAAAAAAAAAAAAAACAATGACTGTTTATCCATTTCAAAGTCATTTTTTATGGTTTAAACTTCTATCGACTTCTTTTGCCTGAAAACTTTTTTTGTGTTTCTAAAGCGCTGGAAATGACGACAAAAAGTGAAACGAAATTCTTTAAGCCAAATCTATAAGTACTACACATACACACGTGTGTCATATGCAATATCAAATATTAATTTGAAGGTCTCATTGAGATTAATACAAATAAAAGGGGATAAAAAATGAATAAATAAAATTTAAAAGTTTAACTGGGATAGTGCTTCCAGTCAAAACAATTTAAAATTCGACTAAGCCATGGAATTATTTTTATTATCCCTCTCAAACACAAAAATTTAGAATAACGGCAAACACACTCATCAAAACAAACAGTAAAAAATAGTTTAGTCTGGTAAAGCTTAGTTCATAATGATGCACCTAGAGTAAAATAGTTTTACTTACAACACATATACAGGGTGGTTAAAATTAAATTTACCCTGTTTAGAGCCATGTAGAGTCCGTTCTAATGAGCAGATTTTGATGAAACTTGGAATCTACACTATATGGGCCATGGGGAAAAGAAATCGCCAATAAAAAATTGTAGTTCAAATTTTGACCACCAAGTGAAAAAGTGGCGCACAAGGAACAAAAATCCACAAATTGAAAACAATTTTTTTTATTTAATTACAGCATATGTTCAATGTGCATTCCATTTACGTCAACCACATGCTCGAAGCGTGTTATAGCGTGTTCAACAGTAGCGCGAAGGGTTTCTCGATCAATTGCAGTAACATGACGTGTTATGCTTGCTTTCAATTCAGGCAGAGTCCGTATGCTCACTACTCCATACACACGATCTTTCAGAAATCCCCACAACCAGAAATCACAAGGATTTAATTCCGGAGAACGAGGAGGCCAGGCAGTCGAAAAACTTATGGAAATTACCCGATCACCTTGTTGTGGGGATTTCTGAAAGATGGTATGTATGGAGTGAGCATACGGACTCTGCCTGAATTGAAAGCAAGCATAATACGTCATGTTGCTGCAATTGATCGAGAAACCCTTCGCGCTACTGTTAAATACGCTATAACACTCTTCGAGCTTGTGGTTGACGTAAATGGAATGCACATTGAACATATGCTGTAATTAAATAAAAATGTGTGTTTTCAATTTGTGGATTTTTGCTCTTTATGCGTCACTTTTTCACCTGGTGGTCGAAATTTGAACTGCAATTTTTTTTTTTATTGCAGATTTCTTTTCCCCATGGTCCATATAGTGTATATTCCAAGTTTCATCAAAATCTGCTCATTAGAACGGGCTCTACGTGGCTCTAAACAGGGTAACTTTAATTATAACCACCCTGTATTTATAATATGGGGGGTGTTTTTATAATCAAACTAGGCAAACGACCCCATTCCACATACAGGGTGTCCCACAAATGACCGACGATTTGAAAAATCAATTTTTTAAAAACGGAAGACGATAGAAATAGGCGGTCTGCTGCATTATGCTTAAATTATCAGGGTATTTATTCTCACCATTTTACAAAATGAGTTACAAAAAATGCCAACAGATAGCGCTGCTATTCTCTACTCATTCCGACCTTTCATATTTTTATTATTTCTACATCCTAGCGTATGCTTCCAAAATGGTTTATTCGGTGGAATTCCGTATTTTATTGTTTTGGAGTTCCATCACCTGTCCTCAGACTGCACCACGTTGTTACTGCAAACGGTGGCTATTTTGAAAACATTGTTTTGCAGTTCTCCTAGTCATCAGCGCCATCTGTTGTCAACTTTTGTAACTAATTTTGAAAATTGTTGAGAATATATTTCCTGGTAAATTAAGCATAATGCTTCAAACCGCATCTTTATATCGCCTTCCGTTTTTTTTTTTTTTTTTTTTTTTTTAAATTGATTTTTCAAATCGTCGATCATTTGTGGAACACCCTGTATAATACCACATTTGAATTTAGTAGTAAAATATAGGTCAACATACAATTATAGGACTTTAAGGATAATAATAAATAAAAAATATACAAAATGTATTGTCAATGTATTGAGTTATGAATATTTTGAATCGCCAACCAATTACCGCAATCAGCCGATGGGATGCTTGGCAAAGGAATATAAACTGCTAATAAAAATTTGACTCTTTTCATTTCTATATAATTGAGATTAGGATATGACTACGATAATAAAACTGATATATTGTTTTCTGCCAATTCTTATGTAATTTGAAAACACAATTTGTAAGGCCAACTTGCAGCTTTTCTCTTAAACAATCAACTTTCTAACTTTAAAATTGTTGGCTATATTTAATTCCAGAATTTTTAGGGCGCAATGAAGAAGGAACATAATTGAAAAAAGGGCGTTATTATTTTTTTTTTTATTAACCTATGTTTGGTTGGTTGTATTCAGATTATCTGGCGCCGTCAGCAACACTAGGGCTATAATGCGCCGAAACAATCGTCATTAGACAAGCCAACATACATTTACAAACACCCATGCCAAAACCCGCAACCTCGCGGTTTAGAAGCTAGCACGCTAACCACTATACCGTTTGGTCGGCTTAACCTATGTTTGTTTTTATGGAAATGTATCATGGATTGAAATATAGCTTATTTTAGGTTACCATCTATTGTGCAAGGAATACGAAATTACTACAGAAATTTAGTTTTTTTAATGATGCAATTTGTATTTTTCCTATCACAAATGCTTCATGATAAGCCTAGACTGGAAACTATTTTAAAGGTTTTACTTCAATGTTTCAGTATATGTAATATCAGTATACAATAAAACCCTAATATAATCACAATATTGGTGAGTAGACTTTTTATATGTTCCTAATTGATGTGTGGGAGGCATCGATTAGGCACATATAAAAAGAGTTTTTAAACGTTTAAAAAATCAACTACACAATAATTTACATTTAATTATGCATAATATAAAATAAAATAATGTTAGTTAACATGTTTCAATACTCCTTCATACAGGAATTGCATTATCAACAGCAGTCAGCAAAATTTTGTGGAACGCAGTCCATCACCGAAATTTTCATTGCGACGTTCATTGTCTGCCATCAAATAGTACGCTGTAGAAGCTGAAAGGCATAAAATGATCATCCTTACTTCTTTTTATTTCAGTTTTTGTTGAACATTGCCGATAAAATCCAGATAATTTTTATCTGGAGGTTTTTCATAAAGAAACTTTGCCACGTTATAAAGAATATAAGGACCTCTAGCGGTCGTTCTGTTGAACAGATTAAGATGAGATTTCAGGTATAGTTATTCAGAGGAATGAGCTCGAGATTCTGTGAACGGTAACAAATTATCGCTCACGGTTACTGTTATAGGTACAGAAACTCAAAATTTTCGTAGGGCAACTGCCACTTTTTTCTCGTTGCAAAATGTCCAGCGTACGCGAAAACCATAAAAAGTGTTGGAACGATACGTGTTTCATAGAAAATAGGCAAGTTATGCATTCACAAAAAAAACCCAGCTCTGCGAATGATCAACAAAAACAAGATCGGGGTTCACTGAAGAAATTTGCACTTGACAAAGGCATAACACCAATCACAGAACGCAGCTCTTTTGTGTGTGCATAACGCGTCCCTTTTTTGTGATACACGTAGCGTTCCAATGACTTAATAGTTTTCACATGCGCTGAGCATTCTGTAACGAGAACAAATGGATGTTGCCATTCTAAAAATTTTAGTTTCTCTACCTATACTCGTAAACGTGAGTTTCATTTTGTTGCCGTTTACAGAATCTCGAGCTCATACCTCTTAATAACTGTACCTGAAATTTCATCTCGATGTGTTTAACGAAACGACCGCTAGAGGTCAATATATTGGTAAAATTTCCTTATGGTAAATTATCATGTATTCTTCTCATACAATAATACAAATTTTAAAAAAAAAATATATATATAAGAATTTACACTCCATTCTAATATATTCCATTCCCATCACTAAAAATGTTTTTATTAAACTATGAGAGTGTTAAATTGAAATTGTTGTAATGTGAAACATTGTAAAATTTTTAAATAAAAATTGAAATACCAGAATAGTTTACAGAATAGTTACAGTTTTTCAAATTTTACAGTAATAGAAAGTGAATACGTAGACAGTTTTAAGTCAAGTGTAAGTTTTGAAAAAGGTCTCTAACTCTACTGATGAATTTTATTCTAAATACACAATTTAGGTTTCAATTTTTTAATTAAGTTCATAGATGACTACTAATCGGAGATCAAGTAAAACAAATAAAATCATTTACTCTGTTTCGTACGTTTTTGTTAGAGTTAGCACGTTTTTATTTTGTTTAATGTTCTGTACAAAGCATAAAAACAAAGTCTTCATACTAAAATGTTATTAGTCCTAATCAAAATAGTTTAGAAGACACCGGTGATTTTTAGCAAGTCTTATAAGCTTGCCTCGGCTCAAACGAGCAATGTTTTAGGCAAACCAAATGATTATCCAAGTCGCGTTCTACTTACCTGACCAGTAATAGCTTTGACTGAATAATCTGCCTATTTTCTATACTAGGATGCAGTGTTTGAATTTTCTAGTGTATCAGAGGAAAGAAAAAAAATAAACAAAAAAGTGGTATTGATAATTTTATTAAACCAGGAAGAACCTTGAATGACTACAATAAAATTATGAAATCGAGTTTAAATGAACATTGAGTAACTATTTTTTGGTTTTAACACATCGAATGCGACAATCAAAAATTTATTTTATTTAGCTACATGAGATTTTAAAAGTGGAGTTTTTTTTATTGCTTTAAAGCCCATATATTTAAGGCATAAAAATAATATCGGAAAAGCAACAAAATGTTGAGGAAAATAATCCGGGTTTTTTTTTTTTTTTTTTTTATTTATTATTTTTTTATTATTATTATTATTTTTTTTTTTTTTTTTAATTATTATACTAAAAAACAATCTTTAAACGTTCTCAAATAGTTACAATGAGAAACACTCGAGAATACATTTTTCAAATTCAGGACGACCCCTTATTCATGTCGCGAATAGCGTGTAGTTTCAATTACGAATATATCCCCAATTGTACAGATAACTTCATAAAAGTGCTTCTTTGCTTTCATAATGATCTTCGACTTATCGGCTATTCTATTTTAATTTTTTTTTTTTCTTTTTTTTTTTTCCTTCTTTACATCGCTGTAAAAAGAGATACGAGCTTTTCAAAAAAAATTTATCATGGTCGCTTTACTAGAGCTATAAGTTATTTTCCTGGATATTCGAAGCGATGTTTCGATGTTTCTAACTCAAGGGCTTTAAAACAAGGACCTTACCGATCACCTTGTATAATATAAATATAATGTACGTGTTCCATACAATCATAGATTACTTCTAGGATTCGCAGTAACACGAAGTGCACAGCTAAATAGAGAATGTCACCAAGAGTCATATTTGATTGATAGGTTTTATATAAGCATATTGTTTCATAAGAAAAATTGGTAGTATTTTATATTAGAATTTAGAAGGCTTATAATTTTGTTTATGTTTTTGCTAAAATATTAAAAACCAACTGTCAAAATACAAAAAAAAAAAGTAATAGTGAATTTTTTATATATAACTCTTCCAATTATAATAATCACTATTGATACATTTGAACTTTACAATGTATCCGAAATGATTTAAGTAAGACCAATAAAATATTAGTTTAATTTAGACAACCGCTTTCTCCTAACTTAAAGTTATGACATGTGTTCTTGTCTTGTTGGATTATGGAGAAGTACTAAATTATTTTTACAATTGTTTGTGAATTTCATAACTTGCATACATATCTAAATGTTCCCAGTTATATTAAAGATCTATAAAACTTCACAGCTTAATTACTTGATATAATACCTAGTGAAACAAAACATATACTTCTTTGTCAAAGTGATGTTGGATTAAAAGGGTTCAGTACAAGGACAATAAGTCGACTAATATCCATTTTGTGTAAAAATCAAAAGGTTTTGCCCTTAGCAAACCACATATATTGCTTAAAAGTCCAAACTGTTCTGGTAGCGGACAATTGATGTTGTGACTTAGTCCACTTTATATTTCATCCTCTTAGCCCTTCTAGATTGTAAATTTTGGGACTTACGTCAGAATTGTTGGAAATGTGACTTACACCACTTTAACATTGGGCCCCTAAATTATTAGTTCAGCTACTTCTTATTTTAATTGTGCAATACATTGAGATTGAGATATCTATCATTAGAAGGACATCTGAAGTTCGGATTTAATTCAATCCCGTCACCGGCAGAATTAATGAAGAGCACTTGGTAAATGGTGCACAGTATTGTATGCAATTGGCTAAATAATCTGCCTTCATAATTACTTCTATAACATTACTGGACTACAATTCAAGAACTTCCAATTAATTTCGGGAATCAATCTCTAGAGCATTAGAACCTGCAGAACCTTCTATTGTATTCTTTCATTTAAATTTGTAGATTGATATGAGTTACTAATAATTATGAAATTTAATATTTATTTCAATAACACATGAAAAAGTAAATTGACCAAAACTGCACCCTATGAGTCTGGTGCTTGTTATAATTCACACATTTTCCAAAAATTTGGTGCATTTTTTTTTTTTATTTATAACCAAACAAGGGATGCCTTACAGCATTACTACACTTATATGGAAGACAGTGCAAACTTTATCGAATGATGTATTTAAAAATTTAATCTGTCATTAAGCTTAAAACTTCAGGTAGTAATGAACTTCTCTCAACCTTTTGGAAATAATATGAACTACTTTTTTTCATTTCTGCTTATCCTGATATTACAGCTAACCCTACTTGAACAGAAATAACCATTAATGTTAGAAAGATATGCACAATTCCGAAAAACTAGAATATTTATGACTTTTTACAGTGTCATTTGGAGATCATAATTGATGGCAATAAAATAAAGAAATCAGCTAATTTCATAATATTTTGAGATATCATTAATGATGACGGCCAACACACAATAATTATTTTGAGTCTTGTATCACATTAACACTAGAAAACTTGCAGTGGCGACAAATGGTAACCATTAGACAAAGTGAGACAGTCTCTTAACAATAAGCCTCGCCAAGGAGGATAAAGAGAAAAAAATTTACTTTAAAATTTATTGTATTTGGTGCAAGTCTTTTAAGACACGATATCCTTTAAATGAATATTTCATATTTAGAATTAAGTAGCAACTAATTGGGCACAAAAAAAAAAAAAAAAAAAATACCAATCTCAAAATAGTATCATATGTTTACAAATAAAAACTAATGTAAAATTGCATTTAAAAGGTACATTGCAGAGTTCTATAGTCGAGTACAAGTGCTTGATGAGGATCGATGTTCTTGTAGGAGATCGATGAAGGCTTGGTCCATCCGATGAAGTTCGTTAGCGATCTGCTTAGCATCTTCAATTGTTGAATGAAGTTCAATCACTGATTCATTTGCAGTGGTTGAGGCAAAGAACGAAGGCAAGCTTCGCCGATACGTAAGTGCTGCCCTCTCGCGGATTTTCAGAGTTGAGAGCACAAAACTTTCGCCAAATTGCTCCGATTTCCAGACATGCGCAGAGCTTTGTTCTTACTTTGGCGATCGTGCTTTTTAAACAAACAAATAAGAACATCAGATTTATTTCGTCGAATTCGTGGGAGATTTAAATAGCAGAACAAAAATGGAGGATTCTACTTTGCAAAGTAACATATTATTTATTCAAGTTTGTTCAAATTGTTCGCTTTTGTGCACAATAAATTTCGGTAATGTTCTGAAGATTATAGAATTTTCGCAAGAGAATTTTAACAGGACATTTTTTGCAGTGTTGATGGTTGTGATGAAACTTGATGGTTAGTGTTCTTAATCGTTTGTTTTTATTTTTTCGTCTCATTCAGCAGGCTAGTTTTTATGTTAAATATAGTTTTTTTTTTTTTTTTTTTTTTTTTTTTTTCATGAACTTTTTTTTTTGTATGGTACTTTGACATCGCTTGAAAGAATGTTTATCATTTGTTAGTTGCATAAATGTACGCAATTATTATGTGTTTATTATGATTTTTTGAAATTTGACGCAAATCTCAATTACCATTGCGGTTTTTTATTTTATGAATTAATAAAGCTAAATGATTATTGTCAACTGTTAGTAAATTCTTCTAAACTAGTACATGCTAAATGATATTGGTTTTTGTAGTTGCAAGTCATTTTTAAATTCTTGCACTCAATAACTAGATATTTTTTAGTTTCCTAATGTACTGCTTCGAAGAATGTATGGAAACTTTATCGAAATAATTTTCTTCTAGAATGTGTTTCAATAATTTTGTAATTAGTAATTTTGTTAATTCTTGATGTTCATATTTATTACGAAAACTTACTAAAAGTTCACCAATATTGGAATATGCTGTAAAAACCCCAAATCTAATATTAGGATTCGTATTGCTTTACAGGATGGAACTTGCTGTAGTGGTTCAATATAATATTAATATTGTTTAAAAAAGTATTCAATTATCTTAGCTAAAAATATAATTAACGTAAATTTGGTTGAATGTATAAATATGTCAAGTAAAAGTTTAATGAGCAAAACAGATTTGTTCTTTTTTTGGATAAAAGATTTCTGGGAAACCATAAAATTTTATCGCCAAATGAAACCAAAAAGAGCGATAAGCTTGCCAATGTAGAAACCCTGCAATGACGTCATGTGCTCTCAACTATTTTACATTATCTCTATGGAAGCTTGCCATCTTTAACCCGAAGGGTTATTATAGTATCTTTGGTTGAGGTGGAAAGTTCGTTGTTGGAGGGAGTGGAATTCCTGGTGGCCCAATGGATGGCTTGCACACTTCTGATATTTGGAATTGAAAATTAAGTAGAGAAGAGAAGTAAATTCACCTGTAAAAAAAAAGTAGAAGAAGACCATAATATGAGTATTAAATTATTCATCCAATATTAAATTAAAGCCTAACTATTAATTAATAAATTAGTAAAATTCATATTATTCCTTTGGAAAAATCAAGGTTTTTACCAAACACTTTACCTACCTTGGATCCCCTTTATGCCATCTGGAATCTCAATATAAAAACCATCTTCCATCACATCCCTACTATTTTATATACCATTGATGTTTTTGACGGTAGACAATTTGTAGTCCCCTCCCAACACTTTTGTTACCCAAGAACCTTCATTGAATACTTCTAGCAATTTACAATAATCAACAGTAACAATCCATCCCCAATAAAACAAAGATCTTAAGTAGTTTTTCAGCAGCTCTGAAATGAAAAAGAAAACTATTTAAATTGAAATAATCGTTATTCCGAAACGAAATACAAAATTTATTTAAATAATTTTTATGCAAAATTTTCTAAATAGGGCTAAAAAAAAAAAAACCATAAAGTACTTTTTAACTGCTCAGAACATTCTTAAAAAAAAATATGTGTCAACAAATTCAGTAAAATTTTGGAAAATGATGATATTTCTGCATGGAAAAACTATGCTTCAGTTTGATATTTCTCAACAATTTCAAACAATGTCAACTTAAATGTTCGCAAATAAATCACGCAAAACTGTCTTCTTGCAGATATTAGTAACTTTAAAAAAAAAAAAAGAAAAGAGTACAGAAACGGAATTTTTTAAAGTTTATTTTACATGAAAATGTTTCCGCGAATGTTCTGTATGAAGAAAAATCCCTAAAGAATGGCAAAATACTGAAGTCTAAACTGTCATGTCATTCCAGATTTGCCAATATTTTTCTAAAATGACGAGAAATACTGTAAATATTGTATATTTTAGGTAAGTGTGAAGAATTATGCAAGTAGCTTGCATGATTTCGCTTTTACTCACGTGAATTCAAAACATAAAAAAAGAAAAAAAAAAAACCCAAAGCACATTTTTTTTTAACGTGGTAGAAGGCATTATTTATACATCTACAAATAAGTTTATCTATGACGAGAGATGAATATCTTTACTTTGCAACTGGGCTTTTTAAATTAAGAAAATTTAAAACACAAAAATAAAGCTCCGAATGCCTTGCGTAGAGTATCGAGCTCGTAACCGGAGGGTTGTGAGTTCGGGCTTCCACCCGCCAAATATCGGTGTGTACCTAATGGGGGCTGGTGCACATTAAATCTATCGTGGCCTCAACGTCCTCTCGTTGGTGTGGTGGGGACGGAGAGAGGGGTTTACACTAGAAGATTTTGATCTCGTATTCTTCTAGATGCTCAAAATTACGAAACGTATTTGGCTGTGTTTAAGCACTTTATAAGTGGCAGAAATAGACAGTTGGTAGTTCCAAAAAAACAAAGAAAAAAAAAAAATTCAGAGCCATATTTTCATAAATCGAAGAATATGCTGCTATTAATTTATCTAACTTCGTTTTTTATAACTGAACTTGAGCAAAATGTGTATGGTTATATTAATAGATTTATATATCACACATTGAAAAATTGAAAATATTCTCGCGATTGAGAAATTCTAAAAAAAAAAGATGCTGTATGGAGTGTTTTCTATTTAAGAGAGAATAATTTTACTGAAATAATATAAAATTAAATTTAAGTATATTTTATTTATTTAAGAATTTTTATCTTTTTTTCAATCCTTTATATTAACTACGATTTTGTTAATGGGAGGCAAATCTGCGAACACTTAATCAACCCCTTTGCCGTCATCCAGTTGGGCTGCATCTTGGGCGATAGGTTCGATGTTGATAAAAATGCATTCTATCAAATTTTGGGGTTGTTGCTGTCAGAAAAAGGTCGCTTTTAGGAAATACTAATAAATCCACTTGCCTTCATCCAAACGCACTTTGGCTAGAACCGAACATTGATAAAACTCTTTCTTGATGCCAACATTTTTTTAATAAATAAAAAAATCAAATTACTTTCTGAATAAATAAATGATAGTTGGATGTTAGAGCATAAATTAACGTTCATTTTTAATAAACAAATTTTGAAACGTACTTGGCCGCACACTTTGCTGATATAAATGTTTTTCATAATAGAGCTGTGTTAATGAATACAAACTAGGGGTGTGGAACATCTCACAACTTTCAATTACACTATAATACTGACGTGGATTTGTGTCACTTACCGTTTGTATATTTTCATTCTTCATTTAGAATAAATGGCCAATTTGGCGATATTTTTTTAGGATAATTCCTTCAATTCAGCGGTAGCAGTAGAGAGGATACGAATTTCTAGTGTCAAAATTACAAATGAAATAAAACATTTGGATCGTTGCATCTGTTTACTCATGATACTAAAGAATACCGAGGAGATTGATTTTGAAAACATGTGGCTATAAATTAGATTAATTCGGCAAAAAATGTTAAAAAAAACAACCACTTAAATTTTTTTTTAGTTTCTTTTAAATTTATTCTAAATAAGATACAATAATTTTGGCAAATAGTTATTTACACTTCTAGAAAACGTGAGAACGAAGGATCTTGCGTAATGGTTAAACAAAGAGGTGATCAAGCACTGGCTTTTCAAATTTGAAATCATACATTGCTGCAGTGAATAGGGTATTTTGTGAGCGAACAACTATCGACATCTGTTGATCAAATTCTATATTCAGTTATTCTATTTAATTTAGTTTACTAGTTAAATGGTGGAAACACGCGCTGCGCTCTTAACTAAAGGGAGGAAAACTACAACGGGTGATAAGTATATTTCAGTTAAACTCGGAAATCACACAACACGCATTCAGAAAGTTAATCATGTACGGAAGCGTTAAGAGGGATCGTCAGTCTGCCCTTGCAACATTTACTTAATGCTTGACATTTTGGGACACAATATTTTCCGAAGACATGTCTTCCTACTTTAAACCAGTGGTGTGGAACATCGCACAACTTTCAATTACTATTATACTGACGGGGAATTGTGTCATTTACCGTTATTATATTTTCAACATTCATTTAGAAAAATTGGCCAGTTTGGCGATATTTTTTGGGATAGTTCTTGTATAGGTCTAACGAAAGAAAAAAATAAAAATAAAAAAAAACTTTGTTAGAATGTTGATTTTGGGGATATACTTAACGTTAACCCTTATATTATCCTTTATTATAAGTGAAACTAGCTAGATAAGGAAAAACAATCAATAATGAAATATGCTCAAGAAAAGAAGATTCTGTCTTGAAGACATTCGTTTTTCAACTTTTTACGCCTTTAAAGCATTTTTACGGAAATTTCGGAGGTGGGGATGTTTAAAACACATCAAGAGGAATTACCACAGCTATTTTGAACCAAAAAGGTAAAATCCTTTTTTTAGCAATTACTGAAAAACATGATGTTTTCAAAGGCACCTACCTTATGATTTTGACGAAAACCTTAATGGTAGGTCCTATGGCCCCCACTAACCCTCAAACCAAATTTGAACATCGTAGGTCAATTTGCTCAGGAGTTATGCTGACCACAGACACACACACACATGCATTTTTTCTTGATCACATTTTTGAAATCAGGATGTTTCAAAATGTGGAGAAATGCAAAAAAATCGATGTTTTTTTTTTTTGACCGAATGCTATACTTTTATTAATTGAAAGTAAAAAACATGAAACATTGTACCGAGTATGACTAATAATAGCTCATTAACACAATTTGAAGGGTTTTATGGAAATAACTAGTTAAGGTATACATGTACAATTGAGATGATTTTCTTAAATTTTTATGTTATAATTTCAAACTCTTGGGCAGAATTAAAAATGATGCATTTTTATATATAAACTTTTTTTTTCCGTTAATTTTTTTTATTAGCTAATTGCAACTAAAATTACTAATTAGGACATTATTAGAACTGTCAAAAATAAACTTGTAAATTGTTGAAGTTGTATTTATAAGCAAAATAATAGTGTGATTGTTTTCTGCTATGTGGCAACACTTCTGAATATCTTTTGATTCAAAATTCATAGAAGCTCAATTGAACAGATTTGTTTTACCTGAAATAAAGATCATGGAAACATTCTTCACAATTTAGCGAGCTTTTATATTAAATACACTTTAATCTTAAAAATTAACGGGTTATAGGATCACAGTCACGCTAAATGCGCTGCTATGATTAAAGTAATGCTTGATTTTGCTGAAGTTTCAGAAGTAAGCCGGATAGTTTTTCACTAACGGCAAGAACTGTAAGTTTTTCTTCCTAATTATTCAAGCCCTGAAATCACTTTTGTTTAAAGACAACTCTTGAGGGAATTATATGATTCAAGTGTACTAGTTATTGAAGTGTTTATCAGATTACTATATCGTAAAGTGAAACACTAATTATGGAGGTAGGAAAGTTACAAAGTCCTTATGTGGAGAAGCTGACTGGCCGATGTGGAAATATAGAATAAAATTCGCTTTAAATTATTATGCCGATGCCTTAGAAGTTATTGAAGGAAAAATAATTAAACCAAATCAGCCGCTAGAAGGAGCTGATGAAGCAATTTTGAAGAAATACGAAGAAGAGCTTTCACGATATAAAAAGGCTAACACTTGTGCCATGATGGTAATAACGAATTCCATGATTGAAGAAACCATGCAGAAAATAAAGAGGTTTGATAATGCAAGAGCAGTATGGTTAGAACTAGGGATGGAACGGATGTGAGTTTTGCCGGATACCGGATTTCGGATATCCGGGGTACCATGTCTACCGGATACGGATATCCGAAACGGATTTCGCCGGATATCCGGCCGGATATTCGGTCTATATACTAAAAACAATAGTTATACGATATGCTATACAAAAAAAAATGGTCATGATATGAAGTATTAAGTAAATTATAATTAGTGGTTAGCGCACCGCGCTGCATGCCACAGGTCCATTGTTTGATTCGCGGACTGGGCAAGGTTGACTTAGCTGTTTATACCTGAAAGAAATAAACTGAGGAGGACCATGCATGCTTGGGAACTAAACACTGGGGTTCGGCGTCAGAATGACCATCTGACTGAAACATCTGCTATGTGACACACAAATGCCACAGTCGAGAAAGCTGAGCTGGGCCCAGCAGGCCTTAGTCCACACGGGCTGTCACGCACTGAGTTTATTTTTTTTATTTAAACTTTAGTTGATGAGCGAAAGAGATCTTTGTTGCTGATTTTATATCTTGTAATATTGATACTTTTAGTTTTTCATATAGTTCTGGCAGGGCTTTATCACGAAAATAATTTCTACTTGGAAGCGGATAACGAGGAGCTAGGTATTTTATTAACTCACCTAAAATTATATTAAAAATTTTTTTTACAATGTTGAAGTGCAAAATATAGCTACTTTCAATTTACTTCATGCATTGTTTATAATTGATAAATGATTACAAAATTATACCGGAGGCATTTGTTAATAACAAAAGATTTATTTTAAATATTTTATGAAATTGAAGTAAATATTTTTTTGCAATGCACCTAAAACATTACGGATTTAAAGAAATCTCGTAGAAAACTTAAATTGGATCTATCGGAATATTCCGTCTTTAAATATAAACTTAAAAAATTTCGAACCCAAAATTCATCAACATTATGTTATACCATATTTAAAATATATATTTAATATAAACAAACAAAATTAGTACTTACATATTTTTGCGGTTAAGGCTTTTGTTTTAGGATCATCTAAACTCCACAATTTTGGTACAAATAATTTCGATTCCAATGTTGTCTGCGTGCATTTCTTGTTTTGATGAATTGTTTGGTAAATTCCTAGTTCACGTTTATGGGTTGGCGCACTTTTGAAAAGTTGGCGACAAAGCCAGAATGTCGCCAATTCGGAACAATATGAAAAATTGAGAAACGAACCAGCTCCATGATTTGTGGTATAGGAAGGTTAAAGCCAAAGCGCGTCAATAAAAAAATGGGGTTGCCAAATTTAGAACTGTATCGCCTACAAAACCGCGCCAAATCGGCTTGGCGATATTTTAACGTCAACTAGGAATAGACCAATTGTTTTTTCTTGTTCATCAATATTTGATGCATTTAGTGAGTCTTTTAAGCTTCGGTGAATTTCCTTATGCACACTCATTAAATGGTTCCATAAGGGTTTTGTGGAAAAGGATTTTGTGCTTTTGACGCGCACATTTTTTAAACGATTCTGTGGAGCAAGTAACACATAGGGCTTTGCTTTCGTCATTTCCATTAATTTTAAAATACTTCCAAATGGGTGATTTTAAATGAGCCATTATTAAAAATTATAAATTGGATTGTAATTGGAGAAAAATAAAATTCAATGCATTCTAGAGAGCTAAATATAATTCCACATTGTGGCGCTGCTTTAAAGACCTAAAAATTACAATACTTCATTTTACGTCAGAAAAAATATACCAGCTTTCAACTTCTGCCAATGAAAAATCAGAAATTAGACCATACCATTCACAGCATAAAGGGGTAGGGTATTATCGTCGATAGAACAAAAAAAAAGCATTGCGGATTGCGCATTGGCTATTTATTGCTTTTTACTCGCTAGCAAATGTCAGAAAAAAAGGAGGAAGTGATAATAACTAAAACTCTTAAGAAGTCACTTATGTTATGGAAAAAAGTACTATTTATTAGTATTTCGGTTCGAGTTTTACGGAGAAGCATTCAAATATAACATCTGGAATTAATCAGATCATAAACTTGGAATGAAAAGAACATATTGCAAAACACGTATGAAGGATGTGTATGGAAAAAGATTGGAGGAATGGTTTATGCTTATCAATTCGGCGTCAATAATACGGCGCCTCTTTCTGTTTTTGTTTTGTAACTTGACTGCAATTTATGTCCAAGAAAAAAAAATTAGAAAAAAAAAGTGTAGGATGCGGTGTTCCCTTTGTCCGAAAAAGATCATTATTTTTTTCAAAAAATTATTTCTTGTGGATACCTGGTGGTCGGATATACAGCCGGATATCCGAATGAAATTATCGGATGTCCGGTATTTCAAATCGGATATCCGACGGGGTTTCGGATATTGAAAAATCAGCCGGATATGCCGGATATCGGATATTTGCCGGATATCCGTTCCATCCCTAGTTAGAACTTCATAAGTTATTTGAAGCAATATCTGACAACCAACTGTATAACTTTTGCCTACAATTTTTCCAGTCTAAACGGGCAATGAGTGATAGTATGGCTACTCATTTATTAAAATTAAAGAACCACTGGAGTGAATTCAATTTACGTCTTCAAAGAAAGCAAGAAACTAAATTGCCTCAGATGTTATTAATTTGCCAGATTATAGACACACAACCTCAAGATGGATAGATTAAGTCTTCAATTTTCGGATTTTTATGTTACATGGCTAACGGATGAGTACCAACTTGAGTTAAAATATATATAATAATAAAAACTGAAAATAAAAACAGTTGCTGCAAACCGCATTTATCTGTGGAAAAGCACCAAATAAAATCGAGCCAAAGAAATGTTTTATACTACATCTGAACCCAAAATGTTTTGTATTCTTAAAATATTTTTTAGTATACTCAGAAAAAAAGAAAAGGTCCCTTGCTGGCCCTTACCAACTTCATAATCACGAACAAAGAAATAAAATCGCAAATGAAATACTACGCTCCTGGTGTAAATTGTAAAATATTCTATTGTAAATAGTAAAACATGTGTAATACAAAAAATTTATTGAAATCTATAATAATAAAACAAGCTGTGTGTCTGTCTGTGACTCTGTGGATCTATAGAAATCTACTTAAAATTGGAGTAGAGCTCTGAAATTTTCAACATAAGTAGTTTTGGCCTTTTAATTGGACTTTTAAAAAACAGAATTTTAAATTTTTAATTTGTTCTTTTTTAATTAATTTTTTTAATTAGTTAATAAACATTTTACAAAACCATTTCTAATAGGGCTACAGCTCTGAAATTTTCCACCTAAGTAGTTTTGGCCTTTTAATTGGACTTTTGAAAAACAAAATTTTAAATTTTTGTTTAGTTTGTTAATAATTAATTTTTTAATTAATTAATATATATATTACAAAACGATTTCAAATAGGGCTACAGCTTGGAAATTTTCAACGTAAATAGTTGTGGCCTTCCAATTGGATTTTTGAAAAAACATAATTTAATTTTTTAATTAATTAACAAATATTTTACAAAACGATTTGTAATTGGGCTACATTTTTGAAATTTTCAACACAAGTAGTTTTGGCCTTCAAATTGGACTGACAAAAAGAATATTAAAATTTTAATTTGCTTTTTAATTAATTTTTTCACTTAAAAATGACTTCGAATAGACCTAGAGCTCTGAAAGTTTCAACATAAGTTGTTTTAGCCTCTAACTTTGCTTTCGACAAACACGTTTTAAAGTAATCTTGAAGGGGTGTTGTATTATTGTATTTAAAGGGGATTTTTTTTTTTTTTTTTTTTTGACAAGGGAGAGGCTTCCAATACTAGGGCTTTACGTAGCAATTATATTTTAGTGAGTGAAGCGAGCTTATGCTTACGCAGCAATGAACCTTTCAGCGAGCGAAGAGAGCCTATGCTTGCATAACAATGAACCTTTTAACGAGTGAAATAAGCCTGTGTTTATGTGTCCATGAACTTTTCAGCGAACGAAGTTAGCTCGATTTTGCGTAGCGATGAACCTTCCTGTAAGCGAAGCGCCAAAAACTGGGTCCTATACACTAATGACAGATTTCCGCAACGCGAGGCCTCACAGCTATCTAAAATATTGCACATGTTAAAATTTCGTAGCGAAGCACGGGTATTTAGCTAGTCTATAATATAATAAATAATATGGAACTTCGATAGACTGTACAAAAACACTATACCACAAAAACTAACTAAAACAATCAAAAGAAAGAGTTTTGATATTCTGGATAAAGGAAACTAATAAATATTTACTTGGAAATAAAATGTAATATTAGCAAATGTAGAAATGATTTGAAAGTTTTCGATGGATTTCAATAATCTTAGCTGTTATGTTTATTTATGTTTACGTACAATTACGTTTTGAAACAGCGCATGCGCAGAGCTTCGTTTAACTGTAAATATATGGAAAATTATAGTAAAATTCGAACCGTCCATAGGACAGATGTTTGTAAGACATACAAATAATCAGCAAAATAAGAGGGACACATTAAAATAACTTTTGATTTTATTCTGATGTAATAAAAATATATCGTTGCCATTTCAAGATTTTTTTTTTCATGTCATTAATTGTTAATGATTTTTTTTTTTTTTAATATCAGTAATTTTTAATGAAAGCAAATTTTAATCGAATTTACAAGTTTTCTTCTACTATCTCCATGTACTAAAGCTTCCGTGTACCAAATTCCGTACCACTAGGTGAAAAATGTGGATTTGTATAATGTTCAGACGTACAGACAACTCTCTTTTATATATACAAATAATTTCTAACTTAAGTTTACTTCCGATAAAATGGGATGTTATCCTTTCTGTGAAAGACTAACATCCCATTTTGATTTCCAGAACATGCTATAAGAGATTGCAAACTTGCATTGGATTGCAACGTTTTTGTTGTATCAAAAATACTCAAACATTACTACAAATGTTGAAACTTAAAAAACGACATTTTGTCCAATCAAAATTTAAATGTAATGCGAATATATCTAACACACACGAAAAAAGTTGTGTAATATTCTAACAAACGATACTATATCTCAGTCTCAAATCCGGTTGGATTTGAGGAAGAAATCGGAACTCACATTGTCATGTTTTTCCCGCACACCTAGGCTTTCGAAAATTGTTATGGCCTGAAGAGGGCCTTAGCGCTAATTACTTTCCAGTGTGGTCTTGACATAACATATTTTTCAAATTTCATTCAGATCCGTTCATTTGAACCAGAGCAACGAGCCCCTGAGTACTGTTAGTTGAATTTTAATCACCCTGTATGCCCGTCTTGGTAAATTCGTTCAGATCGGGTAAAAATAAGAAATATAACTCTTCTTTTAACCGATAATAATATTTTCAATTTTTCCAATATAACCTACTACTATCTCTAGTAAGTTTTCAAATTAAGAGTGATTTTCTGAGAGAGGGGTACGCTTGTGATTTTGCTAATTTTTGATTTCCCTGAAATTTTTAGGAAGTGTTCTGTATGTTAACCTGATTAAAAATTTGAAAACCGTTTTAAAGAATTCAATTCCATTGTCATGTTTCAGCTGGTTTTGTTGAGGAGGGGAGACGCGTTTTATAGCATTTTTAATAAAAAACGCTATCACTAGAATTAATTTTTTTTGCAAAACTTCCTGCATGTGCCAGACTTTTAATTGCAAAAATGTCTTATAGTCTACTAGTAATAATTGTTATCAGTGCTATTTTCTTGGCACATCACTGAAATTTTGATACAGGTAGCAGCCAAAAATATGTTCGATTCACCGTTTTTAACTACTTTTAGAGCCAAAAGTTAGCCAAATTCACATATGTGCCAAACATTTGAGCAGTTTTGTGCGATAGTACACCACAAACGTAATATTTTAGCATAAAAAAAAAGTTCGGCTCCTATCTGAAGTTTCCAGTAAAGTCAGTCCGAAATCCGAATTTTTAGGCTTTTTGGCCAAATTTAAAGTCAAAAATCTCAAAACATCAGAATCTCTAAAGTAAGGTGATGGTGCTAACAGTGAGTGACTTTAGTGTACTGAACACTGCCATTGTCTGCTCATTTTTATTAAATAACGATGTAAATGTGGTTGAAATGTTCAAAAACGGCAAAATTGATCAATGCTCTTTTTCACTGATGAAGTAAACTGCACACTTGTGCCTAAGACTTCCTTTCATTTTTAGATTCACAAAATCTTTAAAGTTAAGAATATGTTTTATTACTTTGGCACCTGCTTGAAGTTAAGCTATTTTTTTTTTTTTTTAATAATTAATATAATTATGTTTCCATAATTATTGTTTTGCATGTATTTTTTAATGTAAATGAATAAATAATATGTAACTTAACAGTATCTATGATATATATTTATTAACATTTTAGTACCTAATATAGAGAAAACATACATATAAATTTAAATGTAAACTTGAAGTACTTAAAATAATCGAAAACCATAAATTCCTTAAAGGTTTTGCTCTTAATTTTAAGCTGACTTTAATGGAACTGTAACCAACATATATACTTAATGCTTACTTATATAAAACTTGGCTGTGTGAAAACTGGCTATTCTGTGGTATTTTGCAATGCTTTTATTTATTTTCACAAACAATATTAGCTATCATAGGCATATTATTGCTTACAAACAAATTACAATTCAAACTTTGATATCTTCCTTTTTTCTTTTAGTTCATTTTAAAACTTTTTGTATGATTCCCTTAAATTTTTTCATCTTTTTCAAAAGAAAAAAACGGAGCCATCTCAGTTACTTTCAATGGACCATAGAATAGGATTTCTGAAACACTCTCTATGTTAGGTTAGTTTTAACCAATCATATTAATTAGTTCCTATCTTGTGAAGAAATTTGACTTCATATTGATGCTAGTGTTTTGTATCAACCCATATTGCTTGTATTTTTTCAATGTAGCAGGTTCTTGTATAATATACACCATAATAAGATAATATTTTAATGGGAGGATTGTATTCGCATGCTTGATTCATCATAATGTTTTGTTGAATAGCTGTCAGAGAATTCATAGTATTTTTAAAATGATTTCTTTCTACAACAGTTTCTAAATTCCATTTTCCTTCATCTTTACCGTACTTTTCTTCATTTTTCATTTAAATTTCTAGACCTTTATCAAATGCTGAACTTAGTTTCTTGCTGACTTTAAAAAAGTATGAAGAGTTCGATTATTTTAGTTACAGAGTTTAGTTACTTGTAAAGTAGTCAGAAACCGTAAACATCTTTGTTCCATTTCAATCTTTTACATGAAGGCGTCATATTCTTAAGAATTTCTGTATTAATAAAACAAGCTGTGTCTGTCTGTGGATCTGCGGATCTATAGAAACCTACTTAAAATTGCAGTAGAGCTCTGAAATTTTCAACGTAAGAAATTTTGGTTTTCTAATTTGATGTATGTCAAACAAAATGTTAAAATTTTAATTAGTTCTTTTTTACTTAATATTTTTAATTTATTTTTTAGAAAGTGACTTCAAATAGAGATTAAGCTCTGAAATTTTCAACGTAAGTAGTTTTAGCCTTCTAATTGGTCTTTTAAAAATCAGAATGTTAAAATTTTAATTAGTCATTTTTTAATTAATTTTTTTAATTAATTAACACATTTTTTTTTTTAGAAAACGTCTTCTAATAGGGCTACACCTCTGAAATTTTAAACATAAGTAGTTTTAGCCTTCTAGTTGGACTTTTGAAAAACAGAATTTTAAATTTTTATTTAGTTCTTTTTTAATAATTTTTTTAATTAATTAATGAATATTTTACAAATCGATTTCTAATAGGGCTACAGCTCTGAAATTTTCAACATAAGTAGCTTTAGCCTTCAAATTGGACTTTTGACAAAAAGAATGTTACAATTTTAATTTGTTTTTTTAATAAATTTTTAATTAATATTTTCACAAAAAACGACTTCTAATAGGCCTAGAGTTCTGAAGGTTTCAGCATAAGTAGTTATGACCTTCTAATTTTGCTTTTTACAAACATCACGTGTTAAAATATTCTTAAAGGGGTGTTGTATTATAGTTATTAACTATGCATTTTTTTTATTGTTTCTCGACAAGTGAGGGGCTTCTAATATAAAGGCAATTAAATTTTAGTGTGTGAAGTGACCTTATGCTTACTCAGCAATGAACCTTTCATTGAGCAAAGCGAGCTCATTTTTGCAAATCAATGAACCTTTCAACGAGTTAAGTAAACCTGTGCTTACGTGTCAATGACTTTTTCAACGAGCAAAGCGAGCTCGATTATTCGTTGCGATGAACCTTCCTGCGAGCGAAGCGCCAAAAATTGGGTCCTTTTTCACCAGAGACGGATTTCCGCATCGCGGGGCCTCACAGCTGGCTAAAATATTTCACATGGAAAAATTTCTTGAAGAAGCACGGGTGTTCAGCTAGTTTGTAAATATTTCGTAGTATTAATTATGTGAAAAGGAAAATTTATGTACACTTCGCATAAGGCAGTGCAAGAGTTCATTTATTTTTGCTTCCCTGCAATGTGTCTCCTAATGCTTGAAAACGAGTTTTACTGAGCGAATTCTGGGAAACGAATTTTACAAGGAGCAGGCCATTAAACATTATGGTAATAGCAATCTAGCCAAATTGGCGAGTTAGAGACAAGTTGTCGATGGTTTTGGCGACTATTTTTGGTCGCCAAATTTGTCTACCATTTGGCGACATTTTTGGTCCCCATGTACCTGTATAGGACTTTTTGACTACGATCTGGAAATTTCTCCAAATTTCTATTTCTGGAAGTTTCGCGAAGATTCGCCTTTCCTATATAAGGCCGGCCAAGAGCGGGGGAGTTAGTTGAGTGGAGTTATTGAGTTAGTTGTCTCTCAACGAGCATTCAGAGAGCTGTATTGCGAAAGTGAACTGGATATTGCATTGTCTTTTGCGGCGATTTTTAGCAGTTGTGTATCAAGTGTTGTAACTGCTGTTTGTGCTCTATTGTTGTGTAAAGAGCTGTATTGAGCGTACTAGAACGGAGAGTTCTGGAGTTGTAAAAGAATTGGCAAATAGTTATTCGGAATACATTTCTTCAAGTTTTAACCTGCTTTGGCTGCAAGTCTTTCGATCCCATCCGCGCAACAATATTTATAGGACTTTTGCTTCAATGTCAACTTCTGCTTTTCTTCCTCCAATGCCCAACCAATTGAATCATAGATAGTGGATATTTTATAAGGCTTAACCAGTGGAATTTCATAGCTCTCTTGTTTGTTAGAGGTTGATGAATATGTTAGATTAGTTGCTTTGGTCTTCATTTTTTTTTACATAATATGTTTTGGCTGTGTACTTTGTTAATGCTAGTACAGGTTTGTGTTCTCCATCCAGTTCATGATTATCTAAGTCCTTGATTGAAATAAACGTTGCTGTACATTCCGCATTAGGGCAAAACACTACTGATCTTTGTTTCCAAGGTTGTTTCTATTGGGGCGGTTTCCCTTTGGGAAAAATCTTCTGAAAACGGTTGTATGATTTTAATTTGTGCTTGACATTTTCTATTTTTATGTCAGTTTTCTTCTCAGGTCCAATATCATGATAGTTCCAAAATGTTATTCCTTTTTCATTCTCTAGGTTAACAGAATGATATGATGATATGTATGATATGAGCGATTTTATCTCTAAAGTCTTCTTAATGTAAAATATGAACAATAGAGCATTTCACATTTCTAATGATACCATTAGCTTATCTTAGAAAATCCCTTTTAATTTAAATGTAGATAATTCACCACTAATTTATGTCTCACTGCATAAATAAAAGTGAGAAAGCTTCGATATATATATTTTTTATGAAAAATACCTTACTAATAATTAAAAAATGCGTTCGATCCACATCTGGAATCACGCATCGGTACCTAATTGTTGAATTGAAAAAGTCATTTACGACGTATCGATTGATTTTCATATTTGCCAAAAGCGAAGTTTCTCGGAGTAAATTTCGACTTTTCATGATTGCTTTTTGAAAGACGTTTACTTTTTCCTAATGAAATTAATCTGTTACGAAAAAAAAGTGTTATATTTTCTATTAATTGTTTAACATTGTGTTAACTAATTAACATTTTAAATACATTACTTATTATGTTCGAATTTAACGATAGAAAGTTTTTAACTATTAAAATCTGCACAATTAAAACTAAAAATGCTGCATGTTTGATACAATTTTGAAAGGCAGTACTGCTTTCTATTTTACATAAAATATTTTACAAAAGGTAAAGTAATTTTAATAAAGACGAGAAAACACTGAAAATTAAACAATTTATCCCACCGTAATCAGATTTCAATTTATTCTCGAACAAAAAAACTTTTACAAATGAATACGAACCCAACACAATAACCTAATACTAAATTATTTTACAACGTGTACAGCGAAGGACTCCCTGATTTTATAATTAAATAACTCTAAAATAGCTGTTGCAGGGAAATTCTAGAAATTTGTAGTCTGCAATCACGCTAACTTCCTTTGACGTTTAAACAGTGAAACTGCCTGAAACTCATCACTCTGAGCTTCAAAGCACTCTTTATTCATAAGAACATCAGTGTACAGCGCTACCTGTTGGTAATATTTGTAACTAAATTGAAAAATTGGTATCAGATTTTACCAGCCTTCCAAATATACTTTTTTTCTTCATTATTCTATCGATCTTTTTTTTTATTATTTATTTCTTATTTAATTAATTTTAAAATCAGAGATTCCTTCGCTAGATACCCTATACCTTCCATTACCATTATGGTCTTTCTTCAAATGAATACCCATGTTCGTGGTGTTCCTTGATGTTTCAGCCCATCTGATGGCTGAGGAGTTAGCGCTCTGGCCTATCATGCCAGAGGTGCCGGGTTTGAATCTTGGGCTAGGAATGCATGTTCGTAATGGTTCAGAGTCCACGTTATACTGTAGGTCCCCGCCTGTTTAGCTGTCATTGGGCATAAAGATAGGTCGTTGAGCGTACAAACCAACCAACCTTGTTGTTTCAAATATTTTGGAACAATAAATTACATGTTACTTTGGTAGAGTCATTTTATTGCTCAGTAGAAAGTTTGGAATGAAATTCTTGTTCTGGGGGGGGGGGGGGGGATGTTTTGAAATGGGAATAAAGAAATAAAGAAGAGAAAAAGAAGGGGGGGGGGGGCGCGGGAAACATTATTATATATACCGTAAAATGGGGTGAATAGGAACAGCGGGGTGAATAGGAACGAAACTTCATGAAATTATAAAGAAATTATTATTTTACACAAATAAAGCAGTTTTATTAATTATATATATTTTTTTATTTAGCTAACATTGTTGGAATCTTGGAACATGTTTTGTGGAGTTTTCAACACTGTCCTTTTTTTATAAAAAAATTCTCAAACAGCATCATATAATCCAATGAATTTTAACCTCTCCAAAACTTATCCCTTAATTAATAACATGTACCATCTATAGACTTAACTAATATATTTTTAGATAAGAATAAACATCCACAACTGCATGCTATACTTAATTTAACTTGGTTTTAAAAACTTTTTATTTTACGAATTTTTATGTTTTGTCTCGTCTCGATTTTGAGATTTGCGGGGTGAATCGGAACACTTGAAAAGTGATATTAAAGGGCTGTTTTTGGCAAGATTATGTTCCACACAAGATTCAACGGCTGAAGAAGAGTCTAATTACTTCCTTCAAGACAGTAATCAAGATTACATGCTTGAATAAATGTCAGAAGAGGAGCCTAGTTTCCGCATGGCAGAAAACCCGATTGTTCCAGTGATTTTTCTCTAAATGACTTTGTTATCTTTAAGTTATATGGAGAAATGTATGAAGATTCTATGCAAGCAAAGTTTTACACCCACAAGATTATTGCTATATAAGTGTGTTTTACAAAAAGCGTCCATGAACGAAGAGATTTTCTGAGACAAATGAGGATGCTTTTCTCCTTTCTCAAGATATTTTAAGGAATTTGCAGTCATACACCAAGCAAACATAAAGTATATTAAAAAATATTATTAATTTTAAAGACTATTTGGATGAGTTATAGGAGAAGAGTTGATACGCTTTCAAATATATGATTTGTTTTGACTATAATTGACAAACACAAATTTTATCCATCATATTAAATGATTTTTTTATAATAATTTTGTGTTCCTATTTACCACAATGCATTATTACTTGTTTTTTGTCACCCTGTAAACATTTAAATAAGATCAGGCATAAATTTTAACGAGTGTTCCGATTCACCCCTTTCTGCGGGGTGAATCGGAACAGCATGAAAGAATTCAAAATAAATTAAAGTCCTAGTTTTTTTTTTTAATTTTTTGGGTTGATCCTCAAAGAAGAAGGTAAGACCAAAGTTTCAATGTCAAAAATATGTTCCTTAACGTTCTTATTACAATCGATTTTTACTTTGAAAGTTGAAAAGTATTCCGATTCACCCCATTTTACGGTATATGTTTAGGCACAGGCCTAACATTTTGTAAAAGTAATCAAGTGAAGGAATTGTTAATAAACGTTGTTTGTTGTTACAGCAACGTGTTACAATTGCCTCCTTTCAAATATTAAGATAGATTAAAGAAAATCCATCACAGTAGCTGCATGGTAACGTGAGTGTGACCGTTGTCCATCGTGCATTGAAATATGCCGTATTCCACTATACCAAAATTCCTACTCCGAATTTTGCATTTTATCCACATTTATAAAGCAGCATATTGCATGGTTTTATATATAATACAGTGACACCTATTGATAAATTTTGGTACTTTTTTTTTGATCTGATGGCCTCAGAAGCGAAAGGGTCCAAGTGAATTTTTTTCAATGTTTGAGAAAATACAATCTACAATATTCTATAAAATTTGTATGGAAATTATTTGTTGTTCAAATACTAACATATGGAATGAAGATATCACTAATTTTCAAAGAATTAAATATAAATAAGAAGCTGTAAAGGGTATTTTCTCGAAAGTTAAGAAAAGTCACTGAGACTCCTTTGCTTTTCAGTCCCTCATTTAATAAATAAGAAGCACATCATTAGAATTATATGTAGTTCAAATTGTATCTTATTAGAACCAATAGAATGCATTCAAAGGGTGTTCTAAAGGGGTAGATTAATTAGTCATGTATAGGTATTTGTGGGCAACTTATTTATTGCTAACCCTATATGTATATCATTTCAAATTTCAACAGACAGATGACAATATTCATATACGAGAAAGAACGGTATGCATATATAGAGGGGTAAAAAACGGCACTACTTAGAGCCTACTTTGAAGATGATAGGGTAATTTCGAAATTTTTTTAAATTGCCTGGCCTCCTTATTCTTCGGACTTCAATACCTGTGACCTGATTTAAATCGAGAATAACACGTCATAAATAATAGGGATATTAGAGGTGTTGTATGTGTAATAAATATACCTGTGACCTGATTGAAATCGAGAATAACACGTCATAAATAATGGGAATACTGGAGGTTTTGTATGTGTAATGAATATACCTGTGACCTGATTAAAATCGAGAACAACACGTCATAAATAATGGGGATACTGGAGGTGTTGTATGTGTAATGAATATACATGTGACCTGATTAAAACCGAGAACAACACGTTGTAAATAATGGGGATACTAGAGGTGTTGTATGTGTAATGAATATTTTGAGTCGCCGACCTGTTACAACAACCATCCAATGGGATGCTTGGCAAAGAACTACATATTAATACAAGAAGTTTGACTGAGTTTTTATCGAGATAGTTGGACTAAGGACAAACCTATGACCTAAAATGTGTTGAATTATTTGCAACCAATTCTAATGCATAATTATGTGCGCTAAAAACACAAAATTGTTAATCAAATTTGCAGTTATTCTCATAAACTACCCATTGTATGATTTTAAATTTCTTGGTTACAATTTATCTCAGAATATCTATGAAGCAATGGAGAAGAAAAATTATGTTTGATTAAAGACCCTCGCTTTTTTTTTTTTTTTTTTTTTTTTGCTATATTATATTTGTTTTCATGGAGCGGTATAATAGATAGAATGACTTGTTTTACATCGTCAACTATTGAACGGAGGATTAAAACTTTTAATGGCCGAAGTTAGGTTTGCATATTGATTGTTTCGGTTCCCATCATAAATGCTTCATTACAAGCGTAGACTGGAAGAGTTATCTTGGGAGAAGTTCGTACTACGATTTTGAGGAGGGGGGAGGGGGGGGGGGAATTCCAGAAACAATCAAACACTAATATCAACATTTTGTTGGTGATTAGGAACCTAATCGAGTTTTCGAGAGTTCGCTTCATTAGAGAGGCACTCTGAGGCAGATTTTGCTCCAAGAACTGCATGCATAACTCCAACACCATAAGCATATACCAACAATACCGATTGTTACTATTTGGTGTCTTGGTGCAAAATCCAAATGGGAGTTGGTAAACAGACTCAGAATAATTGAACATAAATAAAAAACGTATCAAAGGAAAAAAATCTACTAAAGTACAATGAAAATGTAATTATTCAAAAGATAAAATATTATAACTCTTCATTTAAAATGTACATATTTGTTTATTTTTTCAGGAGTAGTATTCTTGAGAGCAGTCGGAAAAATCATGTGGAATGCACTCCACATCAGAATTTTTTTTTGCGACGACTTTGTATGCCATCAAATAGTGTTTTGGAGTCTAAAAAGCGTAACGTTATCATCCCCTTATTCTATTTTGTTTCATTTTGGACTTGAAATCTAAATATATTTTGTTTCTTATTCAATTTTTAATGGACATTCTCGAATACAAAAATTAAAAATAATAATAATAATATTCAAAATTAGCACCTTAAATCACCACCAGTAAAAAAGTTTTGCCGTAATTATTGGAAAGGTAGGAGGGGCTTGATAAAACTCTTTGAAAAATAAATTGTATTAACAGTAAAAATACGTTAGCTTATAAAAAATATTTAAACTAAGTTTAATATAATAATTTTAAAAGCATCTTTTAAGATTATTGATATTTTTTAAACTGAGAAACCCATTCAGATTTCAACTTTCTAATTAAGTTCAGAGACAACGCCAAAGCAGAGATAATGTAATACAAATAAAATCATTTACTCAATTTAGCACTTTTTTTTTTTACAAATTTCAATGGGGCTCCTATATTTAAAGCAGATAAAAAAAGGTCATCTGTCCCAACACGAAACACTTAAAAAAACACTGTTGTTTCTTAATAAGCGTTATAAAATCGTCTCTGTTCAAACTAGAATTGTTTAGGGCAAACCAAATTATTATTCAAGGCACGTTGTACCAAAGCCGAACTGGATTGTAACGAGCGCTAAGGCACTCTCCAGGCCGTGACAATTTTCAAAAGTCTATGGGTACGAAGGAAACAAGTTGTTAGTTCCATTTTCTCCCACAAAACAAGGGAGCGCTGCAATCCAACCAGATTTGAAACTGCAATATAGTGATATCAACACACTTGCCGTAAATCAATCGGGCTGAAATTTGGCAGATAGATTTGATGTCAATGACAATGCATTCTATCAAATTTTGGGTGCATTCTATCAAATTTCACTGTCACTAAAAGGTCGCTTTTACTTACGTTTGTATCTTCAGATACTAAAAAAAAAACATCTTGCCGTCATCCAATCACCCTGAAAATTAACAGGTAGATTCGTTGTCGTTAGAGTTACATTATATCATGTTTCGGGAGGTGTCACTGTCACTAAAAGTTCGCTTTTACACACGCTTCTATCTTCAGTATACTAAAAAACCAACTTGCAGTCATCCAATCGCGCTGAAATTTGACAGGCAGATTCGTTGTCGATAAGGCAGATTCGTTGTCGTAGATCCGGATCCAAGGGGAATTCGTGAAATTTAACATCGGCTCTCTTTCCAGAATATAAAATACAGTGTGGTACGCAACAATTCACCATGTTTGGTTTTAAATTATAGTGAAATTAATTAATAAATGTAAATCTATGAGGATGGCATCAATTCTATTTGCAAAAAATATTAGAAATTTAAAAAATTAAATCAAAAACTGCGATTAAATTTTTTTTGAATGCCAGCTAAAATAAAAATATCCATGGCTGCCAACTCTGAAATCACGAGAATTGCCAACTACGTCTTTTTAATTTAATTTTTATAATTTCTAATATTTTTTAAAAGTACGACATAGAATTCCAAACTCTGTTTCCATAAAGAGTAATGAAATTAAAATTCAAAAATAGGCCTTATTTTAAATAAACAACTTAATTCTAAAAATAGATATCAAAGTCTCATATTTGATGCGTAATAATCAATAAAAAGCAAATTTTTTTTAAATAAATGATAGTTTTTGCATGAACTATGAATAATAAATTGTCGCGAGTGAACTGTGTATAAATTTTTTTCATTCGTTAATATTATCGTTTGGCAATATTCGCCGTGTTCTTTTTGCATTTTAAAAATAAAGTAATTTTCTCCTCTTAGTAACGAATTGGTTTTCGTATTTGACCAAGCAAAGAAAACACATGCTACTGTTTTGGTTGGAATGCAGCGCCACTAGTCCACTGCGGCTGTTTCCACTCTTAACTATTAGTTGTCACAGCCTGGTTCAATCCAGTTCGGCCTTGGTTGTACCTACAAGACCAGTCAAAGCTTTTCCTGAGGAACCCGTCTCATATTGCATTAGAAGGCAATGCATGTTTGGTAGTATATCAAATGATAAAGAACAAAAATAAATAAGAAATTAGCATTAATAGTATTAATATGCAACAAAGAATTCTGTAAAATAACAATGATTATAATGCGAACTTCTTTACATGAACATGAAGTAGAGGTGCTAGTTTTATAAAAGACTAATGTGACAATCAAATGTATTTAATTAATTGGCATAGTATTTTAAAAATAAAAAGTAAAATTTTGCTTTGGCTTAAAGCGTATTTATACCTTTCCCAATTAAAAATTAATAGCAAAAACTACCACTAATTTTCAAAAAAAATAAATTAAATTACTTTTTATTACAAATTTACACTAGTTTTGCAAGTTTTCTTATCAAAAAAATAAAAAAAAAAATGTCTTAAAAAAACATCTAAATTACCTAAAGTCAAAGAGATGTCCTCTTGAGAAGTTCATAATTGAAGGAGTGGGCTTATCAAAATTCTCAAGAAAAGGATAATGCGAGTAAAACCATAGTATTTTCTCATATAGAATAAAACTAATCGAAAAAGTACCCTCAGGTTATGATGAATTACTGACATGTGGGTATAACTTATATTAACAAATATACGGTAGTTTAAATTTTCAAGCGGAGTTGGCAACGATCGTAATTTCAGGCAATTTAAACAGTTTTGTTTTTTTCTTTAATTACAAAAAAAGAAATAAAACAACTGCTAGAAAATTTCATATTGCAGTTGAGGTTAGAGCCAATGCCATCGACGAGAAAAATATAATACCAATTTACACCAACTTTGAAAAAAACAGGTAAAAATGTTACAATCTGCACCATCTTTGTACACCTCTTAGAACTAATATTGATATATGATCCAGAAAAACAAATATCAATTAAAATCACTCTTCGCAAAAGTCAATTTAATGATTTTGCCTCAATTTTTACAAATATTTCTAGCACTTTTTGCTGATAAGTATAATTTGCACACACAAAAAAAAAAGAAGAAAAGTGGACGCTATATATATATATATATAAATATTTTTTTTCTATGTAAGGCAAAAATAGAATAACGTTTTAATTCGTGAAATGTTCTTGATAATTGTATGTAGTTTTTTTTTTTAAACGAATTATGCATAAAATAAAACTTAAACAAATAAAGCTTAATAGATGTCACTATTTGTATTTCGAAATATTGTTGAAAAATTCATATACCATTAAACTTTTTTTTTAAATTAATTAAAAATCTTGGTAAATTTTTATCAATTCATCCATTATCAAACATTAAGTAAATAAAAACCATTATCAAACATTAAGTAAATAAAAACCATTATCAAACATTAAGTAAATAAAAACCATTATCAAACATTAAGTAAATAAAAACCATTATCAAACATTAAGTAAATAAAAACCATATTAAAAATATGTTTAGTAAATAACTATATATAATCATTATAAACAAAACAAATTTAAAGGAAGAAAAGTTAAGTTGTATATAATGGAAAACACAGCTTTTAACCAAATAAACACTTAGTGATAATATTCATTGAAAATCAACTCTCCAGTTAAGTTCACTCAAAATATCTGAAAATATTTTAGCAATTTAAATGCTATTTTTGTCCCCCCAAAATCACTCACCAGAAACATAATTTTCTTTTCTTTTAAATAATTACATTTTACTAAATGGAACGAAATCGAATTTTGTGACGCTCTTAAACTCTTCCTTAAGATCGTTAATTACAAAAGCGATTCCAGTGAAGGTATAAAACTGGAGAAGCATTACTGCCCCCACCCCGCTCCTTCTTGTTGTTTGGAAATTAAAAATATCGTGGAAGAAAGTATTAAAATTCATAGTAAAAAGAAAAGTAAAATAGGCCTTTTTAAAATTATCCATTTGATGAGATGCTTATTATATAACTGTTAGTATCTAATGGTAAATTCCAAATACCAAAATTAAAAGTTCAAGTTTGACGTATGAAACTTTAGTACATTTCACCGTACGCTACTTGCACCAATCTGCAAATAATCCTGTTACAGCTCATGACTCATAGTAAGATTTTATAACACAACCCTAGAACTGAATGAAGAATAGCCCTATTCTAACATATCTTGAAATCCCATGTCCTAAATAAGGAAAGTACAATTGCTCAGAAAAGATCTTGAAGAAGTATTACTTTCCTCTTGAACAGTTTCACGACAAATTGCAAGAATGTAGGTCGGCTGTTAGAGCAGATGATTGGGGATCGAGTCAAACCACAAAAGAGCTTTATTACTGATAGTTATTACAAAAGAAAAGACTGAATGCTATTGTTCCCTACAAACGGTCAGACAACTATTGAACGATCATGATATTCTTAATGGGTCATTTTGAAGACTTGGCTTTCGAAAAAAGTTGTGAGAAGGAGAAATTCATTCTGTTTTATATCTTAAACAAAACAAAAATTCAACTCAATGATTTTGAGACAGATAAAATGATTCAGATCAAATGATAGACAAATTTTTTAGGAATATATTACTTCTCATTTAGTCGTGTAAAATATGAAAATGAAAACTACTTATTATTTCTATTTAAACTATTTAGTACTATTTTCAAAGAAAACCAGAAGTGCTTCACTAGGCCAATCTAAAAAGCTTTGTAGCCATCATCCGAAATAATTTGTTTAAGACTTTTTTTATTTGTTTAATTTGTTAAGTTGTAGCTTACAAATAATGAAATATGGGTAATATTTTTTGATTACTTGAAAATTATTGGCTTGGCAAAAAAGTTGAAATACATATGCTTTTTTTTTTTTTTTTTTTTTTTTTTTTTTAATCATAATATTTTGTTTATTTAGGCTAGCAATTCTTATGATGCTTCTAATAAGTACTTATTTTCCTACTAGTTGCATAAATAACTATTACCTGTTTTCTAATTACCCATATGTGAACACAGGGTAATGAAAGTACTGTTTTCGTAAAAAAAAAAAAAAAAAAAAAGTAAATACATACCCCCACCTTTTGGAAAATGTAACTGTGAAAAGGCCGGAAAAGTTCCCGCCAAAGAGCCATTCTTTTTAATCGATCAACTTGCCGGAAAATGAGTATAGGAAATGTTGATGTAGTAGAAACACAAAGGATAGAAGAAAAAAAAAAATTAAAAACGGAGAAGCGGAATCTCAAGAAGCGGAAATCAAAAGAATTGTCTGTGTCTGTAGCTTGTGAAAAAAAAGGCACGGATATTAAAAAGGATGAATCTCAAGCTTCTTCGGCAAAAATATGTGATACATTAGGATTGGTACCACCATTCACTTCCTCAAATGCAAGAAACAGAATCCAACTACCTACATTAGTAGGTATGTGTGACAAACATCATCTATCTGATAGATCAGCTGCATCAGTGGTTTGGTTGTTTTCAGATTATCTGGCGCCGTCAGCCATAGAGCAAAGAATAGGAGCAGAGGCGGCGTTTCCCATTGACCTTCATTGAGAAAAACATTACATGTTTTGAGGCATCATGGGTAACATAATTCCAAAAGAAACAGCAAACGCCTTGCGTACTGTGTAAAATTTCGCATTTTAAAAATAGCGTTTTATCCACTAATATATGAATAAATCTTATGAAAAAATTCACATATTTTCCTTAGAATGTATACATTATGCTGCATTAAGAAGAAAAGAAGAAAGTTTCGGATAATTTTATTAAATTTGACTTCAAGAAGTTCACCTATTTTTGTCCGTCGACGGTAAAGTGTGGGGGTCATTCCAACACATTCTTCCCGCATCCGTGACGGATCGTGGCCGCATCATTCGCCATACAATTACCGGTGAAATTATAAATTTGAATAAAGGAAAAAGTTTCGGCTCAACAGGTTTATTTCTAACTATTCATTAAAATAACAAAGAATAGTAATTTTATGTTTTTGAATAATATTTAAGAAATTCAAAAAGTAATAGCATTACAAAATATTCTTTATTAAAATTCTTTAAAACACAACAACAATGGCAACAAAACACATAAAATATCATCTCGATCTGTCTTCATGATGCAAACAAACGTATCATATTTTTATTTGTTTTTTAGATATTTTAAAAGGTATTTAGTTTAGTTATGAAAGAACAAATAACCCATTAGCATGAATGTACACTTTTATTAAAAAGAACTTTTAACATCTTTAAAATGTTATTTTACAGGCGAACATATTCTTCATAAGTTCACCTTTCAATAATTACAAATAAAAAAACTATTACTAGATAACGAAAAATGGAAAAATATTTAATAATGAAAATCTCATTATTTAAGTATCATAATGCTTATTCAAATAATTGGTTTAACATTTTTTTTAAATACTGATTTAACATTTTTTTTTTTTAAATCTTCCTTCCAAGATCAAGTTTTTGTGTTGAAGCTTAAACACAGTAGAATATCATGGCTTTGAAAAAGTGTAAAGAAAAATGTCATCTCTTATTTTGCATACGACTAAAATTAATGATAATTGATAAAAATTGATAATAGCAATTTCATAAAACGGAAATCCCATTTTACAATTAACAAATGTTCAAGAAATTAAATTTTTTCATTATCTTTCCAAAAATTTAACATATTTTGTTAATGCATAATATTTAGCACATAATTTTAATGTATGTTATAATAACTATATATTGTAGGAATTGGACAGATGTATAACATAATTACACATTCACAATTACATAGCTGAAAAATTTTGTATTGTTAGGTAAACATGTAAATATAACTTTCGGTTTCACTTTTTCATCTTATGGGAAACTAATTCTTTTACACAACAAGTTCTTTATGAACTGTGATTTTTATTTATTGAATGCACTGCATCATATCATTGACTGGTTTCTTAACATTGAAACCAAAGTAGAGAATCAACAATGTTTTTCCATTTCCGGAGAGAAGAGCACACGTGCTTTCATTCAAAACTTGATCACCTAACGTGACTCATCCTTCCTCTCCAGAAAATACTGACTTCACGAAAACAATTCTTAAAAATTCAGATACCTCAATTGCCTCTTCTAAAGTGGTAGTTATTAATTAATTATTAAATGGAAGTCTGTAGGCTAATTGAAATTTAATCGAAAATTCCGCGATACACACAATAATGAAGGAAAACGAAACGAGTACCCACACGAACTTTCATTTTGTAGTCATTCAAACACAAATAAATAGTTTTAGAAACTAAAATCAATGCAAACTATAATTAGACAATGTTAGAAAAGAACTTACCTGTAAAATGATATATTTGTAGCTGTACATACTATTTTTGACGGGTGATTTGTGCATCTAAATGCGAAGCAAGCAGCCATTGTCTATACAAAATGCGTTTATGTTTTGGAGATCTGTGCCCCACAATTCCTCGCGCGTCTCGGTCAAGGATTTGGAGGTTTACGATCAGTCTGCTTTATCTTTGGTCTATGCCGTCAGCAACACGAGGGCTATAATCAACACACTGACTGCGTGGCGTCACATAGAGTAGTCAATCGTCCTTCGCATTGGTAGCATAGGATTTGTCTTTTTCTTAGTTTTGCTAGTTAATTTGAATAGGAGAGCATTTAGAAGACATTTCTTTGTTATTGGAAGATATAATTTAATATCTTTTTTTAATATATTTGTTCAACTATTATTTTGAATTTTATTCCAAATTAAAACCCCAAATCTAAATAAACTATTTTTATTTCATTCACAAATCATAGTTATTATCAATAAATAAAACATTTTAAAGCAAAATAGTTTAGTGTTGCTGTTTACTAACTTCAAAATTACTTTAATATTTGAAGTTTTCTTTTTTATTTTCAACATTCTTTTGCTTCAACAATTTTTTTTTTCTTGTAACAGGTTGTCATTTTGTTGCCTACAATAATTACTTCGATATGTGTTTGCAGCATCCCTTAGAATATATCTACAATAAATTTAATATTATGTTCTTTACATTCATGCGGAATGTTATATATTTCTTTACCATTAATAATATCTAAAGTTAAACTTGTTGAAAGTAATCTCTGACATTCAAAAATTCTAAAATAACTTATCATATATTACAGAAATGAACTTTTGAATTACATCATATAAATACAAAATAACATTCAAAACCTCAAGTTTTGGATAGCATAAATCATCTTTATCCAGATTCAAAATATAACTATTCTTATCATTGTAAAGAAAATCAAAAGCGTTATCGATGTTTTCAAGTGTCAAAATATTTTTAGAGCTAGAACATTTTCTAAATTTCACAATGGAATGGTCAGAATAACCGGCACTGTAATTAGTAATGGCAATAAAATCTTCTTCGGAAAGTGTAATTTCTTTAAAATAAGATATATCGACATTTTTAAATTGACCACATTTTTTTAAATTAGTGAATGGCACATTTCAATCCCTTAGAGTCCGTTGGATAGCTTTGCTGATATTTTGTTCATTCGCTATTACCATCTTTTCGGCAGGACTTGGGTCTTGATACTGTTGCTTTAGACATGTAGCTAGGATAGCTTTCAAAAATAGAAGGAACCACTTCATCTTTCAGCTTTGGTAAGGAAAGGGGTACCGTCTTCATAACAGCAGATGAAGAATCAATCACCTTATCTCTTTGATGATTACATCCTTAGAAAAATGACGATCACAAACCACAAACCTAGTATGAGAAATACAAAGAAATTTTAGTACAAAATAATAATAAATACAACAGTTTTTTAGTGTAACACAGTATTTTTATGTTCAAAATAAAAGTGCAGAAAATTTAATTGAAAAAACTTAAATTTACGTATTCAAATTAAATAAAGTTTCATTCAAGTCATAGTATTTTTTTAAAAATTAAGTTACTTTGCTTTTATTTTCATAGTTCCAAAAAATTTAAACAAAAAAGATTCACAAATAGAAATCAATGAGTTAAAATCATGTCACTATGGCTCCTATAACGAAAATAAATTAATTTAAATTCTTTTAAAGTTGTTGAGTGAGAAAACAATAATTTGAAATAGCTATTGCATTGATTTAATTAGAAATAATAAAAGGTAATTACCCTTGAACTAGAAGTAACTACAAAAACTTTTCTCAAAACAGCAGTTATCCATCTTCTTTTAAGTTAATTATCTGTGGGAAATATAAATACCGGAACTCTTGGTCCATTTTTAAAATTTCCTTTGCAGTTTACCACAGAGCATTGAAATGGCATTTAATATAATTTATAGCACTCTTAATGCAGTAGTCTTTACGTTTTTGGAACAGAAAATACAGCAAACTATACGTGTTTGAAACAGAAAATGCAGCAGACTTAAAGTATTCAGTAAAAAAAATGGCGATGTTGATTTTTGCTATCGTGCGTCGTAAGCCAGAGTTATGCGCCAAAATAGATCTTGGCGAATCACAAGCACGCAAGACGTTGCCAAGCCATATCTTCACGAATCACAAGCACGTAAAAAGTCGCCAAACCATTTATCGCCAAATCGAAAAGATATCTTCTTTTAAATGGCACCCCGTGTGGAAGAAGTTAGTAGTTTTCAAGTTTGACTATTTTAATGACGTCATATTTAAAAGTGGTAACCCGTGCAGAGGCTTTCTTATATAGGAGGTGTTGCTATAATGCTTCGAAACATTCGTCATTTTGCAAGCCAACATGCATTTACAAACACCCATGCCTTACACGGGACTCCAACCAGCGCTGCAGCAGTGGCATTTGCTGTTTTGCAAGATATTGGTATTACCACTAAAACTTTCAAATCTTTTGTCGTTGATAAAAATTAAATTCGTAGAGCTCGCCAACATAATCGCAAAGCATTTTGCAAAAATTGTGAAGCTCAAAAACATGTTGTAACCGGACTCTACTTCGACGGAAGGCGGGATAAGACTATCTATCAAGAGAAACTTGGTAACAAATATCAGAGAAGAAGCAAAAACGAAGAACATTATGTTTTATTAGCTCAACTAGATTCCGTATATATAGGTCATACCATACCAATTTTTGGCTCAGGTAAGAATATAGTATTATCTATAACTGAACTATTGTTAACAAGCAACATAAATATTGATAATTTGAAAGCTGTGGGCTGTGATGGTACTAATATCAATATCACTTCGACATTTATTCCGACACTTGGATAGAGCTACGCTTGGACCACGAGAGTTCAGTGGGCCTATTGGAAAACAACTAGAGCATTGCGAACATAAACCTTTGATAATTTTTGTCCCTACAACTTGTGTTCTACCTAAAGTTGATATTCAAAATAAAAGTACGCCGACCAAGCGGTATAGTGGTTAGCGTGCTAGCTTCTGGACCGCGAGGTTGCGGGTTCGAGTCCCTTGTTAGGCATGGGTGTTTGTAAATGTATGTTGGCTTGTCTAATTGTCTAATGACGAATGTTTCGGCGCATTATAGCCCTCGTGTTGCTGACGGCGCCAGATAATCTGAATACAACCCAACCCAAAATAAAAGTACAGATCAAAAATACCTGTATGAAATTTGTCAGGCAATATCTTCTGTCCTATGCGATGACAGTTTAGCCAATAAACATCCTGGAAATGTATCTCATTCAAGGTGTCTCACAACAGCAAGTTCATTATTAAGACTGTATATTTCAAGTGTTAAAGTATCAGATGAACTAAAGATTTTAGTGGAATTTATTCTAAGAGTTTTTGCGCCCCTTTGGTTTAGTATTAAACTAAATTCATCTTGTATATATGGAGCATCTCATGTCTACAGATTAGTTAAATAAACAAGGTACCTTAGTTGTAATCACAAAGCAATTATCTATCCAGTCATACAAAGAAATGCTTTTTTCTGTCAACCTGAAAATCTGTTTATAGTTATGATAAGTGATGAGATGATAAGTGACGAGAGCCATAATATCAGAGAGTTAGGACCGAGACATATTTTAAAAGTCAGGAATAATCTAGTCAGAAAAGGAATTGAAGTAAGAGTTTTTCAAATTTCAAAAATAAACTTTCAAGCTGAAGACTACACTGATTTAATAGGTGTGACGTCATTTCTCCACCAATCCTGAAAAATATTTCAAATAATGAACTAAAGGATTTCATGAAGATGAAAGAAACTAAAGACTTTCCTTTGTATCCCTGCCATACTCAAGCTGTAGAACGTTATATTAAGCTAATGACTGAAGCTCCAGTTTCTGTTGTTGGACATGAAAATCATGATGGATTTGTCAGAGCAACTATGAAGTCACGAGAAACTCTACAAAAATTTAACAGCAAAAATAATTTCAATGTTGCATAATTTTCATTCATTTTTTAATTATTTTGTCATTGTAACTTTTTTAACAGTGCAAAATTTTAGTTTCTTTTAATTATTTTATCGTTGTGGCTATAAACTTTTATTTACTTTATTAAAATAAAACTCAGAAAAACTTAATTGAAAATACTCGATTTCTCCATCTTAATCCCTATATTCAATGTCTGGTAGAGCCCTCAAAATTTATTTTATTTATAAAGAGTTATTCATTATTTTACTTATGTTTTGGAGGAGTTGTGTTTTATCATTGTAACAACGTATTTTTCTTTACTTTATTAAAATAGAATTCAGCAAAACACCATTGAAAACATTCAATTTTGCCATCTTAATCTCCATTTTCAGTGGCTGGTAGAGACCTCAAGATTTATCTCAATTGTAACAAGTTATTTATCACTTTATTTGTGAGACAGAGAGGCAACTTTTGAGTGCTATTCTGTTTCTTGAAAATTAAATTTTTGTTTTAACATACAATGACGGCCCACCCTAGTATACGGGGTGATTAAATTCTTCGAACGGTACTTAGGGGCTCGTAGTTCTAGTTCTAAAGAATGGATCTGCATGAAACTTGAAATATATGTTATGCCAAGGCCACACTAGATAATAATGACCTCTAAGGCACTATCAAGGCCGAAACAATTTTCAAAAGTCTACGGGTGTGGAAAAAACATGACAATATTAGTGCGAATTTCTTCCACGAAACAACGGTGGCGCTTAAATCAGGCCAAATGTAAGACCGCGATTTAGTATCGTTCATTTGGATATTTCGAAACTTTTTTTGCGAGTGTGTTATCCGCAAGTATGTACATTTTTATTGGACGAAATTTCGGTTTTCTAGTTTTAACGTTTGGAGTAAAGTCTGAGTATTTTTGTTACAACATAAACGTCGCAATCCAATGCAAGTTTGTAATCTCTAAAAGCCTGGAAATCAAAATGTTACGGATGTCAGTCTTTCTCAGAAAGGATAACATCCATAACATGTTATCGGATTTAAACTTAAGTTAGAACTTTTTTTTAATAAAATAAAGTAAATTTTTAATGCTTTGGGTGCTTTTTAGAATTATATTGACTTTAATACTATATTGAACCACACGGAAAGCTATGAAACAAGTATGATTTTGTAAAATAAATGGCATATACTACAGTGCAATTTAAAATTCGCCTAGGCCGTGGAATTAGTTTTATTTGTCCTCTCAGGCACAAACACATAAAACATAGGCAAACAAATTCATCGAGATTAACTTGAAATAAAATAGTTGTGTCTGGTAAAACTTAGTTGATACTGGTTTCATCTAGAGTAAAAATAGCTTTACTTTCAACACATATATTTATATATAAAGGGATGTTTTTATATATAAAAACTAGGCAAACGGCACCATTCCATCATATTGTTGCACAAATTGTCTGTATATATTGTAAATAGTGACGTATTATTTCAAAATTCTATTGTAATTTATTTTTATCTTATTTTATTTATTAATTAGTAGCGATTATACAAGTTAGAAAAAGGTGGCAACACCTAAAGCATTCGAGAAGTTTCGAGATATTTCGTTTCCGATGAATTGGCTGGAAATTTCGAGAATGTCTCACGCGCTTGTGTATAAAGGACTGGAGAACGGGAAAGTTTTCATATGTACTTCGGATTTCGTTGAAAGCTGATCGCGATCGCTTTGTTGACCTATTGGAGTGAGCTTGTATAATCGCTATATTCGAAGCTGTTCTTGTTGAAGCTTGTATTGAAGATTAATAGTGATTGCACTGTTATCTGTGAATAAATTTTGTGAGTTTTCTGAAGAGAATAAATACTAGTTTTTATCTGAAAAACTGTGCCGTCATTGCCTCAGCGGAAAAATTCATAACAGTGGTGTCAGAAGTGGGATCTCGTAATTTTGAATGCCGACAACTAGAGGAATGATGGAAGACCAAATGAAGCAGTTGATGGAAATGATTGCTGGAATAAAAGCCGGACAAGAATCCACGGCCGCTGAAATGAAAGGCGAAATAAAAGCCGGACAAGAATCAACCGCCGCTACAATCGCCGAAATAAAAGCCGGACAAGAATCAACCGCCGCTACAATCGCCGCTGGTCAAGCCCGTCAAGAAACGACAAATGCCGAACTCGCCGCTACAATCGCCGCTGGTCAAGCTCGTCAAGAAACGACAAATGCCGAACTCGCCGCTACAATCGCCGCTGGTCAAACCCGCCAAGAAACGACTAACGCTGAACTCGCCGCCGCAATCACCGCCAGCCAAGAAGCGACATCATCGGATATTAAAGCTTTAGCATCCAAGCAAGAATCATCTTCTGCGTCCGTTGATAGATTTATGGAGCGCACAGAGAGTGTTCTTCAATCAATGAAGGCGGATATTTTGGATGTCAGAGGAGATCTTAAGACAGTGAGAAATGAAGTTGAAGAAAAAGTTTCCACCGTGCAAGAAAAAGTTTCCACCGTGCAAGAAAAAGTTTCCACCATGCAAGAAAAAGTTTCCACCTTAAAGGAAGAGCAAGACAAATTCATTGACGTTGTAGAAGAAAGGCTGCGAAAAATGGAAACGCGTGAAGCTCTGGCCATAGCGTCACCTAATTGGGATAACGCTTCCATCCCCTTTATGGCGCCGCGCTCTAACATCAAAGTGGCCCCTTTTGATGGGAAGTCGTCTTGGCGCGTTTATCGAACGCAATTTGAAATGATTGCTTCTGCGAATGGTTGGGACGATACTTCGAAGGCATTCCATCTCGCAGCATCTCTTCGAGGTGAAGCTGCTGACATTTTACAGACACTACCTGAAGAGAAGCGGGGAGAATTCGTGGCGCTGGCAAGTGCGTTGGAGTTAAGGTTTGGGGAGCAGCATCTAAAGGATTACAACATACTGCAATTGAAAGTGAGACAACAGAAGGCCAATGAAACTCTTCAAGAACTGGCATCGGATATAGAAAGACTGTCGCTCCTCGCTTTCCCTGACTGTCCCCCGGATGTACGAGACGATCTTTCTCTGCAGTATTTCATCGACGCTATTCAAGACCCCGATGTGCAGCAGGCGGTAAGGTTATCCCAAAACAAAAACCTGAAGTCGGCCCTCGTGTACGCCATGAGAGTAGAAGCCGCGCAGCTAGCTTCTGGAAAAGACCGACGATATGTGCGTGGTGCATTAGCCGAGGATTCTTCTGACTTTGTCACCAGTAAGCTTCGAGAACTGGAGAGCAAAATTGATAAAATGATGAGAAGCTATCCTGGAGCCAGGGATCGAAGGATCAGAGTCGTTTGCTGGCACTGCAAACGGGAAGGGCATCTACGACGAAACTGCCTTGATTTGAAAAAGAGAAGGGATAACACTACCACGGATTCTCCACAACTGAATCTAAGTAGATGTCATCTCTATTCGTGAAGGGGGAGATCAACGGAACTCCATGTCGTCTAATCGTCGATTCGGGAGCGAACGTAACGATCGTAAGGACGGACGTGGCTCGTCGCCTGAACAGCCGACTCCTCTACACAGCGCCCTCTGTTTCTCTACAAACTGTGTCTGGTGGTAATATCTCTGTTCATGGGAAATTGCAAGTGGACATTGCCCTTGGATTTAACACCTACAAGCACACCGTTTATGTTGCAGAAATTGTAGATCCGTGCATTCTCGGACTAGACTTTTTGAAGAAAAATGGAATTACGCTGAATTTTGAGAAAAGCCAGCTGCAAACATGGAGAGGCGAAGTTCCTTTGCACGATCTATACATGAAAGAGCTGTGCGTATATCGGATTGTAGCTCATGAAGACAATGTCATAGAGAAGGCTGAAGAGTTCACATCTATGGAAAGTACCTCTCCAGCCTCGGAGAGAGAACCGAAGAAAGCGACGTTGATGAAACCCTCCCAGGAAGTGGTTCATGTGAAAATGGACAAAGTTAGTGACGAGGGAATCGACATCCGTACTCCTGTTACAAACATCGAACGGAGGTCCCGGGATCTATCAGCTGCACCCGCGGATGATTTGGACGCAATCTCAAAATCATATAATCAGCAAGATGGGGATCAGAAACTTTCACCGCTTCTGTTGGCATACGGGAGTGCAACTCACGAGACCACCGGATTTTCTCCATCTCTAACGATGTGTGGAAGAGACCTTAGGCTCCCCAGCAACCTCCTCTTTGGACAACCACAGGACACTCCTTCCTCGCCTGTCCAGTATCTAGATGATCTGCAGGCACGTTTGGAAGCCGTACATCGGTTCGCCAGAGAGAGAAACAACATCATGACGGAGCGCGTGAAGATCCGGTACTATGCCAAGGCCATGGACCGTTCATTCCAGGAAGGTGACAAACGTCGGAAAGGACTCTCCCCTAAGCTCCAGACAAACTGGGAAGGGCCGTATGGGATCCTTAAGAAGATCAACGACGTCGTGGTGAGAATTCAACGGACACCTTCCTGTAAACCTAGAGTTGTACACTACAATAGGCTAGCCCCATATTATGGTAGAAGTCATTGAATGGTTAAGGACTTCACTGCCCGGGACGTGCAGTCTTTAAGAAGGGGGAAATGTTGCACAAATTGTCTGTATATATTGTAAATAGTGACGTATTATTTCAAAATTCTATTGTAATTTATTTTTATCTTATTTTATTTATTAATTAATAGCGATTATACAAGTTAGAAAAAGGTGGCAACACCTAAAGCATTCGAGAAGTTTCGAGATATTTCGTTTCCGATGAATTGGCTGGAAATTTCGAGAATGTCTCACGCGCTTGTATATAAAAAGACTGGAGAACGGGAAAGTTTTCAGATGTACTTCGGATTTCGTGGAAAGCTGATCGCGATCGCTTTGTTGACCTATTGGAGTGAGCTTGTATAATCGCTATATTCGAAGCTGTTCTTGTTGAAGCTTGTATTGAAGATTAATAGTGATTGCACTGTTATCTGTGAATAAATTTTTTGAGTTTTCTGAAGAGAATAAATACTAGTTTTTATCTGAAAAACTGTGCCGTCATTGCCTCAGCGGAAAAATTCATAACAATATTATACTACATTTGAATTTAGATTTAGTAGTAAAACATAGATCAACTTAGAATTATAGGGAGTTAACGCTTGGTTAGTCTGTTCAATAACTTTTTACTTTAGTCTGTTCAATAATATTGCCCGTTTAATTAAAATACCCAATTACTTGATATTTGGAGCCGAATTTAATGGTTTACACCAAAATTTGAATTTTCGAAACATTTGTCCTCGCACGCGATTAACATCGGGACAAAAAGTCGAGGACCTAACCAAGGGTTAAGGAAAAGGACCTAACCAAGGGTTAAGGGTTATAATAAATTGTCAATGTATTGAGTTATGAATAGTTTGAGTCACGTAACTGTTACCACAATCAGCCGATAGGATGCTTGGCAAAGGAATATAAATTGCTAAGGACGTTTAACTCCTTATTTTTTCTATATAGTTGAGCCTAGCTGTGAGATGATTACGACCTTAAAACTGATAGATTATTTTTAACCTATTCTTATGTAGTTTGGTACGTTGAAAACACAAAGTTGTCCGTCTAATTTGCAGTTTTTCTCATAAACTACATTTTTTTTAAATTTAATATTGCTACCTACATTTAACTTCAGAATTTTTAATGAAGAAGATACATAATTGAAAAGAGCGCCTCTTTATTTTTTTTATTAACCTATGTTTGTTTTTATGGAAATATATCATGGATTGAAATATAGCTTATTTTTGGGGTTCATTTATTGTGCAATGATTAAAAAAATTATTGCAAAAATTTAGTTTTTATAATGATGCTATTTGTATTTTTGCCTATCATAAATGATACATGAGGAACTTGGACTAGAAACCTTATCTTAGGAGCTGCACTACATTTTTGTTAGTGTAAGTAATATCAGTATCAAACAAACCCTAATTTTATCACTTTGTTGATGAATAAGAATAGAAATGAGATTTCGAGAGTCCCTTGAAGAAATGCTTCAAATGTGGAATCTACAAAAAGAGTTTTTGAATAAATCCAGGGCCAAGTTACGCAACCATAAGCAAAAACATATTTCCAAATACACAATATCAACTATTACTATTTGTTTTCTTTATGCAGAATCTGAATGGAAAAGGGAGATCGGGGCTTACGGAAGAAATTTGTACTTGACAAAGACATGACACCAATCAAAGAAAGTCGATTTTTTGTGCTTGCATAACGCGTCTGTTTCTTGTGATACAATTACCGTTCCAAAGTCTTTATGGTTTTGACCTGCACTGAGCATCTTGCGCAAGGTAACGATTTTTTTTTAAAAAAGGTAAAAAAAGCGATTTCGAGATTCTGTACTTATAACCGTAACCGTGAGTGCCATTTTGTTGCGTTCACAGAATCTCGAGTTCATACCACTTAATAACTATACCTGGAATCTCATCTCGATCTGTTAAACGGAACGGCCGCTAAGGTCCATGTATAGGCTCAGTTTCTTTATGACCAACCTGTATTTTTTTCATACAAAAATTTAAAAGGAAAAAAATTATCTCCATTTTAATACATTACTTTTGCACCACTAAAATTTTTGTTTTTATATTATAAGATTTTTAAATCCGATCTTTGTAGTGTAAATCATAATAAAACTTTTAAATAAAAATTAAAATACCAGGATGGTCACTTTTTCAAATTTTATAATAATAGAAAGTTAAGAATACGTAGATAGATTTAAGTCAAAACAAATTGCTGTAAAAGGCCTTCTAATTTTACTGATGATGAATTTTAATCTAAGAACACAATTTAAATTTTAACTTTTTAATTGAGATCGAAGATGACTACTACGGTAATTACGTAAAATAATAAAATCATTTACTCTGTCTTATACGTTTTTGTTAACTTTAACACGTTTTCATTTTGTTAAATGTTCTGTTCAAAGTATATAAATTTTTTTTTTCATTATAAAGTGTTATTAGTCCTAGTTCAAAATAGTTCAGAAGACACTGTTGATTTTTAACATATTTTATATGCTTCCCTCGGCTCAAACGAGCAATATATTAGGCAATACAACTTATAGTAATGGCTTTGCAATGAGGAATACTAACAAAGGCTGAATCAGGGCAGTGTTTGAATTTTCTTGTGTAGAACAAAAAGTAAACAAGAAAGTTTTATTGATGATCTAATTAAACCAGGAATAACCTTGAAAAACTGCAGTAGAATTATAGAATCGTGTTTAAATGAACATTAAGTAATAATTATTCGGTTTTAAAATATCAAATGTGACAATCAAATTTACATTATTTAAAGGCATGGTATTTTAAAAGTAAAGTTTATTTTATTGCTTTAAAGCATATATATTAAGTGAATTAATATAATATCAGAAAACCAAAAAAATTGTAAGGAAAAAAATCGATACAATAAAAAACACTCAAGAATACATTTTCCAAATTCATTATAGCCCCTTTTTCAAGTCGCGAATAGTGTGTTGTTTCAATTACAAATATATTAGTAAATTATACATAAACGTTTTCCTTTGCTCTTACGATGAATTTGGACTTTTCGGCTATTCTCCTTTAATTGTTGGGTTATTTTTTAACTTCTTTATATCTCTGTGAGGAGAGATGCAAGCTGTTTGAAAAACATTAGCATGGTCGCTATTCTACAGATATAAGTTATTTTCCTGGTTATTCGAGGCAATGTTTCAAATCAAGGGTTTAAAAGGATTGGATACTATCTCCGGAGTGCTATTTCTTTCACGTTCAGAGAAATGCGATATGTTCAGGCAGTTCATCTAAACAGGAAATACTATAGAGAATTGATACTTAGGACACAAAACGTTTTTATTATATAATTAAATGTTTACTTAAATTAAACTGGTGGTTTTCTAAATATTTTTTTTAAAGAGTTTATCAGGTTTTTGCTAAAATTTTGAAAACTAAATGTCAAAATATAAGAGGAACAAATCAGGTGCATTTTCTATGAAAAAAACTCTTTACAACTATTAGAATCCCTCTCTATTCTTTTGAACATTGCAATATCTCCGAAATGATAAATTAAAGACCAATAAAAGAATCGTTTAATTTGGAAAACTGTTTTCTCCAACCTCATAAGTTATGACATGTGTTCTTGTCTTGTGGATTAGGGTGAAGTAGTAAATTATTCTTATTATTGCTTGTCAATTTCTTTCCTTACATGCTACTTCTAAATGTTCCCAGTAAAAATAAAGATCCATAAAACTTCACTGCTTAATTACTTGATATAATCTCTAGTCAAACAATCCCGATACTTCTCTGTCAAAGTGATGTTGGACTGAAAGAGTTCAATCCAAGGACAATAAGTCAATTAATATCCCCTTTGTGTACAAAAAAAAAGGTTTTGCTCGTAACAAACCACATATATTGTTTACATGTTCGAACTGTTCTGGTGGCGGACAATTGATGCTATGACTTAGTCCACTTTTTCTTTCATCCTCTTAGCCCTTCTAGATTATAAATTTCGGGACTAAAGTCAGAATTGTTGAACATGTGATTTACACCACTTTAACATTGGGTTTCTAAATTGTTAGTTCAGTTACTTCTTATTTTACTTGTGCCATACATTGAGCTTGAGATATCTATCATTAGAAGGAGATCTGAAGTTCGTATTAAATTCAATCCCGGCACCGGCAGAATTAATGAAGAGCACTTGTAAATGGTGCACAGTATTGTATGCAATTAGCTAAGTAATCTGACTACGTAATTACTTCTATAATATTACAGGAATAATATTCAAGAACTTCCATTTAATTTCTGGAATCAATCGCTGGAGTATTAGGTTACCTGCAGCATGTTGGGAACTCCTTACAGTTTTCTATTGTATTCTATACATGAAATTTGCAGATGGGTATGAGTTATTAATAATCCTGGAATTTAAAATTCCTAACATGATACTTATTATTTCCTGCACACTTTTTTTTTAACATATGGAAAAGATAGTTGCCCTAAACCAGATTTCGATTCTGGTGGTACTTATAATCCACACTTTTAAAAGAAAATTGGTGTATTTTTTTTATTTATAATCAAAGAAGGTATGCCTTAAAAGATTTATATATATTATCAATATACTGGTTTGATATATCATCAATGATTTATTACAATTGATGTTATATCAAACCAACCACGTTCCGTCAACCATTCCTGAAAAAGAAATTTATGAAACTCTGTTGGATGCTCCATATGTCACTTCATTCGCTCAAAACACACAATGATTATTTTGAGTATTTTATCACTTTAATAGTAGGAAACATGCAGTGGCGGCTAATGGTGAGTTTATACAAAGTGGGACAGTTACTTAACCATAATCCCTTCCAAGGAAGATCATGAGGGAAGACTTTCCTTTAAATTTTTATTGTACTGGGTGCCAGTCCTAGGACACTATAACCATACAAATTATTGAGTTGTATTTAGAATTCGTTATCTTCTAATTGGGCACAAAAATAGAATAAAAAAATACTAAAAACAATACAAAATGTGTAAAAAATAACAGGAAATAGAGTTCAATGGTCGAGTAGAAGTGCTTAATGAGGATTTAAATTAAATTAGGAGATCGATGAGAGATGTTGGATGTTGGAGGGAGCGGAATTACTGGTGACCCAGTAACTGGGAATGGATGGCTTGCACACCTCTGATATTTGAAATTGAAAATTAATTGGAGAAAAGTCGTAAAATTCACCTGTAAAAAAATAGAAAAAAAAAAGTATATTATAACTTTGAAATTGTTCAATTCAATATTAAATTAATGCCAAACTCTAAATTAATAAGTTAGTAAAAAATCCAATTATCACTTTGGAAAAATCATGGTTTTACCAAAAACGTTACCTACCTTGAATCCCCTGTAAGCCATCTGGAATCCCTATATTAAAATAATCTTCCCTTACATCCCTACTATTTTATAAACCTTTGATGTTTTTGACGGTCGACAATTTGCAGTCCCTTCCCCCACACTTTTGGCCCTTTTATTAACCAAGAACCTTCATTGAATAGTTCTATTAATTTAGAAGAACCAAAACTTTAACCTCCCCCCCCCCCCACGAAAAAAAAAATCTTAAATAGTTTTTTAGCAGCTGTTAAAATGACAGAAAAAAAAAAAAAAAAAAACAAAAAAAAAAAAAAAAAAAAAACGATATCTAAATTGAAATAATCGTTATTCCGAACCGAAATACAAAATAATTTAAATAATTTTTATGCAAAATATTCTAGATAGGGTAAAAAAGAAAGAGTATTTTTTTAACTTATCAGTTAAATATTCTTAAAAAATCAAGTGTCAACAAATTACATTAAGTTTTGGAATACGCTGATATATATGCATTGAAAAACTACCCTTCAGTTTAATATTTCTCAGCAATTTCAAACAATGTCAACTTAAATGCTTGCTTCAATAAATTATGCAAAACTGTCTTCTTTCAGCTATCAGTAACTTTAAAAACAAAAAAGTGAAGTATAGAGACGGATTCTTCGAAGTTTATTTTGCGTGAAAATGTTTCCGCGAGTGTGTTTGGATGAAGGAACTTCCCTAAAGAATAGAAAAATACTGAGGTATAGACTGTCATGTCATTCCAGATTTGTCAATATTTTTCAGAAACGGTGAGAAATATTGTAAATAATGTATATATCTCGTTAGGTATTTCTGAAGAATTGTGTAAGTTGCTTGTATAATTTAGTTTGTTCTCAAGTGAATTCAAAACCAAAAAAAAGTAACATATTTTTTCTCTCTCTCTCTGCATATATATATATATATATATATATCATGTTAGCAAGTATTGTTTGTGTATCTACATAGAAGTTTATCTATGACGAACTAAATAACATTACTTTGCGTCACTACTATCAACTGCGTTTTATGTTTGAGTTGGTTGTCTTTCTAGAGCGTTCTATTTAGTTTGTGTTACGTGAATGCCGTTTTTTTTTTTTTTCAGGTTTTCTGATGTGTGTTCCCATTTAATAGAGATGTTAAATGCTTATGAGAAAACAGTTCACTTCATAATGTAAGAAAATACCATAATAAATATCGTAACATTAAAATAACTTCAAAAAGAGAATGCGTATTAAATTTTTCGAAAAATGTTTTTTTTAAAAAAATCCCCTGAGGAAATCTGTTTGATACTTCATTATGAAAATGAATATCAGAACTTTCAAATCGTAATTGAAAAATTGTATCTGTAGCTGAAAGAGCTTGTTTTTTACGAATCAAAGAACATTTCATAAAATGGTAATTGGAAATGTTGATGTAAAAACAAGCAAAAGGATTGAAAAGAGATTAAAACGGGAAAAAAAGCAGCAGAACTAAGTAAATATGCTCAAATGCAAGATATTGTGGAAAATAGAGGTAATAAACTTTCTAGCTCTGATACGAGACAGATTTTGGAATCTTCAAATGAAAATGAAGAATTTAAAACCGAAGCAACTTGAAATGAAAAAGACAATTATAAGTGACGATTCCCCTTCAACTTCGCAAATAGGAACTAAACTTCCAAATGTAACACAGACTTGTGACAGAAGTGGTGTGTCCGATTGATCAGCGTCAATTCTTATAAATACTGCTTTAAACGATATAGGAATAATTACCAAAGAAGATTCTTCTACAGTAGTAGATCGTAGCAAAACCATATAGGAAAGAATAAAAAACCGCATTGACATTGGGGATGGGGAGAGAAAAAATATCCTTCATTGGAATTTGCGATACACTTTGACAGTCGAAAATACAAGACTTTGATTCAAATTAAGGAAGGAAAAGGACATCTAGAAAGATAACAGAAGAGCATGTTGTTTTACTTTCAGAACATGGATCAAAATATGTTGAAAGTGCTTCTCTTCCCCTCCCCCCCCCCCCCCCCAGTCAAGTTCTCTATTCTTTGCTTTCTGGTTTTGCTACGATCGATTACTTTAGAAGAATCTCCTTTGGTAAATATTCTTCTATTGTTTAAAGCAGCATTTATAAGAACTGAAGCTGATATATCAGACACATTAGTTTTGTCACAAGCCTGTGCTACATTTGGAAGCGTAGTTCTCATTCGGGAAGTTAAAAAGGAGAATCTTGACTTATAATTGTCTTTTTCATTTCGAGTTGTTTATATTCAAAGACAGTATTTTCATTCTCATTTGAAGATATCGAAATCTGTCTCATATCAGAACTAGACATTTTATACCTGTATTTTCCACAATACCTCTTTTATACCATTTTTACTTAGTTCTGCTTCTTTTTTCCCCGTTTCAATCTCTTTTCAATCATTTTGCTTGTTTTTATATCAACATTTCCAATTACCATTCTAAGAAATGTTCTTTGGTTAGCGTGCTAGCTTCTAGACCACGAGGTTGCGGGTTCGAGTCCCGTGTTAGGCATGGGTGTTTGTAAATATATGTTGGCTTGTCTAATGACGAATGTTTCGGTGCATTATAGCCCTCGTGTTGCTGACGGCCCCAGATAATCTGAAAACAACCAACCAACGAAATGTTCTTTGATCCGTAAAAAACCTCTTTCAGTTACAAATAATTTAATTTTTTAATTACAGATTAGAAAGTCTCATTTACATAATGAGTCATTTACATAATGAAGTATCAAACATATTTTCCTCAGTTGATTTTTTTTTAAAGACACAAATTTTTCGAAATTTTTTAATACACCTTATCTTTTCTTACCTCCTCTTTTCACCTTTTAAACACCTTCTATTTTCTTATGTTATGTTCTATGTATTGATCCGATACAATAGGAAGTGAACTCTTCCCAAATAAGCATCTTTATTAAATAGGAACACACATCAGCAAACATGAAAAAAAATATGGCATTCACATAACACAAACTAAATAGAACGCTCTAGAAAGACAACCAACTCGAACAAAGAACGCAGTTGATAGTAGTGACTTATAGAAACCATTAACCAGAATCAGAAGAGCATGTGCTTTAGCATTGCACATATGAAGGCCATCTGCGATTTCCACGGTCATTCAAATATTAATTGATTATTTATTTCTTCTAAAGTTTAATTTCAACTATTCGTAGTTTCAAATGAGAGATAATATGTAATTTTTCATTCCGTTTAGGCCAGTTTGGTGAGAAATTGGGCTAAAAACTTAAAATTCAAAGTTATTTGGGCAGCCAAATATATTATTTGATTTAGCTGCAATTTTGTATGATAAATAGACTTTGTAAGAGACAACTTTTCCACGTATATGCGTTGTATATTTCTTACTTTTCATTATATTCACTCAACCCTAATGTACAGGGTGGTTATAATTAAAGTTACCCTGTTTAGAGCCACGTAGACTCCGTTCTAATGAGCAGATTTTGACAAAACTGAATGTTGTGCATTAACAGTCTCTGCATCCTGATTACATTACTGTATGGTGTGGTTTTACGGCCGAATTTAGTCTTGGTCCCTTTTTCTTTGAGGGGAGCACGCTTCGTAGCCCTCGAAGGTGTTCGATTACGGGGATCCGCTACTGCGAGCTTCTTCGGCAGCAAGTCCTTCCTGACCTACAAAAAGGATAATGTTTAGAGACTACTGTCTTTATGCAAGATTGTGCACCACCTCACATTGCACGACCACTGCGTGCTCACTTTGGAGATGATCGTGTAATTTCGATAAGTTTTTTGACTGTCTGGCCTTCTCGTTCTCCGGACTTAAATCCCTATGATTTCTGGTTGTCGGGATTTCTGAAAGATCGTGTGTATGGAGGGAGCATACGGACTCTGCCTGAATTGAAAACAAGCATAATACGTCATGTTGCTGCAATTTATCGAGAAACCCTTCGCGCTACTGTTGAACATGCTATAACACGCTTCGAGCATGTGGTTGACGTAAATGGAATGCACATTGAACATATGCTGTAATTAAATAAAAATGTGTGTTTTTAATTTATGTTTTTGGTTCTTTATGCGCCACTTTTTCACCTGGTGGTAAAAATTTGAACTACAATTTTATATTGCAGATTACTTTTCCCCATGGTCCATATAGTGTAAATACCAAGTATCATCAAAATCTGCTCATTAGAACGGACTCTACGTGGCTCTAAACAGGGTAACTTTAATTATAACCCCCCTGTATATCTCACAGTTGGAAAAATAGAAAATATTCTAGGGGATTGAGAAATTTCCAGAAAGATGCAGCATAGAGCGTTTTATATTAGAAAATGTAGCTCAGAAAACGTCGTCGACAAAATCCAAAAGTCGTGCACGGTGACTCATAACAAAACAATTCCGTTCAAAGCTGAAGAAAATCAATCAAAGCCGCTCTGCATATGTTGAGAAAAATAAACACCAAGACTATTTTGGAAATTATTTATGACTTTAATAAGTTTGCAATTCAGCGGTGCAGTAGAAAAAATACGAATTTATAGTATCAAAATTACAATTGAAATTAACCAATGGATCGCTGTGAACTGATATTGATGTGGTTATCAGTACTGTTTATCAGTACTACGTATTTTCTCTCTCTACTTACTATCTATTATGACATTTAAGAATTAAATTCCCTAAAATTATTAGAAAAAACCCCCACTTAAATTGTTTTATAAATTCTTTTAAATAAACTAAAAGGTTGTCCACTCATGATATTAAATTTGCTTAAAATTAAATCATAAGTTATAAGGACGTAACTTGCGTATATTTGAAAATGTTATAAAGCACTTATGACCCTAGGTTACTAAGCATGCTAACCAAATTATCTGAATACATTGTGTACTTTTAAGTTGACAACTATTGCCATTTGTTGATCAAAATCTGAACTAAATGTTCAATTATTTTTAATTAATTTAGTGTACTAGTTAAATAGGAAAAAAACAAACATCGGAAGACAAGTACATTTTACACGCGGAAATCACTGGCCACGTCTCCAGAAAATTCCTCATGCACGGCACGCGTTGGGTCTTTCCCTGATAGACCTGACTCGCCCATTACAGGATTAAGAGGGATCGTCAGCATGTCCTTGTCGCAGAGACTTAATGCTTGACATTTTAGGACTTAATATCTTCCGAAGTATTACTTTAAAAAGCATATGATATATTGTACCAAGTATGACTAATAAAAGCTCATTAACACAATTTGAAGGATTTTCTAGAAATAATTAGTTAAATTATCTTCTAAAAAACTAATTAAAAATAATATAACTCACAAAACAAAGTTTTTTATATAAATCCTTTATATGCATTGACAATTTTTATATTTGTTAACATACCGCCGTTTCTGTTGTCAGCGTGTGCTTGGTGCTTACAATATATATATATATATATATATATATATATATATATATATATATATATATATATATATATATATATATATATATATATATATATATATACATATATATATATATATATTGTTACGAATTTTTGTATATTTGTAAATATTTCGTAGTGCTAATTTTGTAAATAGATACATTTCTGTACATTTCGCATAAGGCAATGCAATGGTTTGTTTCCCAGCAATGAATCTCTCAATGCTTGATAACGAGTTTTACAGAGGTAACTCTGGGAAGCGAGTTTCAAGGGGCAGGGCATTTAACATTATGGTAATGGGAATCTCACCAAATTGGCGAGATAGAGCCAAGTTGGCGATGGTTTTGGCGACTAATTTTTGTCGCCAAATTTGGCGAGAAATTGCCAAATGTCGCCAAACTTGGCGACCATTTGGCGAAATTTTCGGTACATGTATCCCATGTATGTACATGTATAGGATTTTTCGACTACTGTCTGGAAAGTTCTCCAAATGTTCATCTCTGGAAGGTTCAAGTATGTTCGCAGCCACTCCTATATAAGCGCTACCTGAGTTGGTTAGTAGTTAGTTGTCTCTCAACGTTCATTGTGAGATTGTATTCCTGATTGGAGATACTGAGCGAACTGTATTGCATTGTCTTTTGAGGCGATTTAGCAGTTGTTTGTCAAGTTTTTAACTGCTGTTTTGTGCACTATTGTTGTGAAAAGAGCTGTATTGTGTCTACTAGAACGAGAAGTTCTGGAGCTGTAAGAGAACTGTGAAGAGTTATTTTGGAATAGATTTCTGCAAGTTTTGATCTGCTTTGGCGTCAAATCTTTCGAACCCGTACAACGCAACAACTGGTGTCAGAAGTGGGATTTGATGCCGATTAATAGAGCAATGGCGGAACAAGAGGACACATTTCAACAGCTTTTTGCTCTCATGCAAGAAATGAAGAAAGGCTAAGACGAAATGAAGAAAGAGATGTTCTCTGGCAAAGAAGAGATGAAGAAGGAAATATCCGAAGGGCGAGACGAAATGAAAGCGAGTCAAGAAGAAATGAAAGCGGCCCAAGAGGAAATGCAAAAGAATATTTCTGCGATCTCTGCCGGACAGGAGGAATTAAAGGGTCATCTTTTAGCAACTATGGAAGGAAATGTGAAACAAATAGAAGACAAATTTGAAGAGAAATTCGAGAATGTCGAAAAGAGGTGCAATAGTTTAGAAGGGAAATTCGAATTCAAGTTTAATGATTTGGAGAAGAAGATAGAGATTCTGGAAAAGAATAATTTAGAAGAAAATTTGGGTGAAATAGAAGAAAAGATAGACCAAATGTTAGAGAAGATACTGGTGAGCAGAACTATTTCTAAAGATTTGAAATGTGTACCAATTACCACCAGACCTTCAATGAAGCTTTCGACTTACGATGGAAAATCTTTCTGGCAAGTGTATAAAACTCAATTCACAATTGTCGCCAACGGATGGGACTCCGTGACAAAAGCCTGCCAGTTAGCAGCATCTCTGCGAGCTGAAGCTGCAGATATACTACAAACGCTTTCGGAAGAGCAACGCTTGGATTTCAACGCACTCTCAAGTGCATTAGAACTGCGGTTTGGCGAAAAATGTGTGAAAGACTACAGCAGGCTGCAGTTGAAATCTCGCCAACAGAAGCCTACCGAAACACTCCAGGAGCTCGCCACGGATGTTAAAAGGCTCTCCCACCTCGCCTTTTCAGACTGCAAGGCTGAAACGAGAGAAATCCTGTCTCTACAGTACTTCGTTGATGGTATCAGGGACGTAGAGATACAGAAGGCCCTACGATTGGCAGATGTCAAGGATTTAAAAAGTGATTTAGTATGCCATGAAGTACGAGGCAGCCCAGCAAGCAACTCGTAGAGAACGCCATCCTATCAGGACTGCTACTATACAGGAGCCAGAACAAATTACTGCTCGTCTGGATGAATTGCAAAGACAAGTCAGTGACAGAGAACATATCTTTCTTCATTTTGTCTTGGCCTTTCTTCATTTCTTGCATGAGAGCAAAAAGCTGTTGAAATTTGTCCTCTTGTTCCGCCATTGCTCTGGTAATCGGCATCAAATCCCACTTCTGACACCAGTTGTTGCGTTGTACGGGTTCGAAAGATTTGACACCAAAGCAGATAAAAACTTGCAGATATTTATTCCAAAATAACTCTTCACAGTTCTCTTACAGCTCCAGAACTTCTCGTTCTAATAGACACAATACAGCTCTTTTTCACCTCAATAGAGCACAAAACTGCAGTTAAAAACTTGACAAACAACTGATAAATCGCCGCAAAAGACAATGCAATACAGTTCGCTCAGTATCTCCAGTCAGGAATACAGCTCTCACAATGAACGTTGAGAGACAACTAACTACTAACCAACTCAGGTCGCGCTTATATAGGAGTGGCTGCGAACATACTTGAACCTTCCAGAGATGGACATTTGGAGAACTTTCCAGACAGTAGTCGAAAAATCCTATACATGTACATACATGGGATACATGTACCGAAAATGTCGCCAAATGGTCGACAAGTTTGGCGACATTTGGCGATTTCTCGCCAATTTGGTGAGATTCCCATTACCATAATGTTAAATGCCCTGCCCCTTGAAACTCGCTTCCCAGAGTTACCTCTGTAAAACTCGTTATCAAGCATTGAGAGATTCATTGCTGGGAAACAAACCATTGCATTGCCTTATGCGAAATGTACAGAAATTTATCTATTTACAAAATTAGCACTACGAAATATTTACAAATATACAAAATTCGTAACAATATATATATATATATATATATATATATATATATATATATATATATATATATATATATATATATATATATATATATATATATATATATATATATATATATATATATATATATATATATATAAATTTTCTATTCATGAATAACTTAAAACCTCTTTTACATGGCTCCTAAACAATTTTCTTTCACAGAATGTAGCGAAAAGCAGTAGTTTTTCACCACATTTAGGCAAATTTAAAAAGCCAGGCGGGGGCAAGCTTCTTCCTGACTGCACACATGATTAGTCGCTAGAAGACTCTCTCTCTTTCTCTGTCTCTATGACTAGACATGACTAGAACGATATTTACAAATAAATACTTTTTAAAGGGCAATGAAATGCAACGGCACCTACGAGATAAATTAAGTAATGAGAATGATTTTCTAGTGTTGGATCTGGCAACACTGGGTAGGTTGAATACGCTAGAGTTGTTGCTTTGTCCTTAGTGAATTTTTTTGTGAGAAAGTTTTTCGGAGTACGTTCTAAAAATGAGTGATATCAATTTCGAACAACGTTCTACTATCAGGTTCTCCTTCAGACTTGTATACAGTGAAGCGGAAACATTTGAAAAACTGCGTCCGGCCTATAAAACCAGTGTTTTGACGAGAGACCTGGTTTGTAGGTGGTTTAAAGGCATTTTCAGAAGGTAGAGAATCAATTGAAGACAAGCTTCACAGCGGAAGACCTATAAAACCAGTGTTTTGTCGAGATACCTGGTTTGTAGGTGGTTTAAAGGCATTTTCAGAAGGAAGATAATCAATTGAAGACGAGCTTCACAACGGAAGGTCTTCATCTTTGCTTTCTCGTGCTTCATCTCGTGCTTTCAGATCACCGTTGGACAGTCTAAACGACCGATGAAAAGTTGAATTTTACTCACTCAACCGTTCATCAAATTTTTACCAATGAATTGTGGATGAAAAAAAATCTGTGCAAAAATGGATCCGAAAAATCTTTCACAAGAACAAAACGACATCAGAAAGGAAAGGCGCCTTGACTTTTTGGGAGCAATTGGAAACGATCCCCATTTTCTGGAACGTGTTATTACAGATGACGAGTCTTGGGTGTTTGAGTATGTCTCGGAAAATAAGCGCCAGAGCATGGAGTGACGCACTTCAACCTCTCCAAGGGGAAAAAAGGAAGAATGAGTGGCTCAAAAATCAAATCCATGCTTATTTGCTTTTTTGACAGCCAAAGAATCATTCACAAAAGGTTTGTGTCTCAAGGTCAAATAGTAAATCAACATTTTTACCGACAAGTGCTCTAGATTCCGAAAAAGGGTCATACGTATGAGACCAACCATCAAAAACTTTAGGGTGTTGCATCACGACAATGCTCCTTGTCACACTGTGATTTCTATCAATGAGTTTTTGGCAAGTAAAAAAAATTCCTGTGGCTCCTCAGCGTTCTTTCTTACCCGACTTAAGTGCATTTGACTTTTTTCTGTCCCCAAGATTGAAAAATCACCTCAATGAACTTCATTTTAGGACATCGGAGAGTATTCAAACAGTCGTAACTGACCAACTGATGGCTATTCCAGTATCCAAGTTCCAACACTGCTTTGAGGAATCTAAGAATTGTCTCCAGCGCTGTGTAGCTTCCCAAGGTTGTTTTGGTGAAAGTTTCGAAGGTTTTCCCTTTGAAGAAAACAATGTGAATTTGTAATTTTATTTCAATAAAACATTAGAAAGGATCAGTCTTATTACTTAATTTACACACCTCGTATTTTAAAATTATAAATAATTTAGAAAACTGCTCGTTATAACTTTGCAGCCTGTTTAGTGAACTTACCATTTATTCTGTTCTTCTAAAATGCACTTTTAAAGTGACACATGATTTTAAAGTTTGGGTAAATTTTTCCAAAACCAACCTGCTTAAGAATAAGATGATCATTTCGAAACAGTATATCTAGCAATCTTAAAGTAAACTAAGTAAAGAAAAAAAAAGTTGTGTTTTAGTATTGGAGATTTTTATATAAAAGGTCAGCTTCACATTAAAATTTAATCGAACTTCAAAAAGTTCTTACTTAAACTTTAATTTGATTTCAGAATCTAAAAGAAATGTTGGAAATATACACTTATATTAAATAAAGTAGCTATTGATTTGTAAATGATAAAACCAATAATTTGCTAATTTTAAAACATCATACATAGTCAAAAAGTCATACATGTAAATCATTTTTGATTGAATAATATTAACAGACCTGCTCACAAACTTGTCAGAGTATATAGAAATTAGGAAATTTATTACAAGATAGAAAAATTAGGAAGTGCTTGTTTTTGTCATCTTTTTAAAATGACGGGGTATTTAATCTCCTAATCCTTTGAAATATACGTGTTTTTTACGTGTTTAGTGTTTCTAGTTCATAATTAAATTTTTCAAAACAAAATTGCACGAAGTGCTTTCATGTTTTAAATGCAAGGAATCACTGAATCTTAACTTTTTTTTTATACAAGATTAAATTGTAATATATATATTCCACAACTTCAGAATCAATTTTATTTATAAGTATTTATTAAGTAATAGTGCCACATGGAGTACTTAAAAAAAAAATTGACTTTTTGAAAATTTCCAATTACAGTTTTTATTTTTAGGAACTTTATTTAAAAATTCACTCGAATTACAGTAAAAATGTGATGGTATGTATTGGTTAGTTGCATTATATACCAGAGCTATATGGCGCAGGTAAACTGTTAGATCAAGTTCTGGTTATCTAAAAAATGTCTATGTTGTTTTATGTTTGTATTTTAATTCATGTGAATGATAAAAACGTAATCGCAGTTTAAAAACCATAAAGTAGCTTGTAATTTTCTGCAAATAGGATAATCAGCAAAAGTGGTCCAAATTCTTTAATAATAATACAAATCTCCATGAGAAAATAACAACGAAACTTTCAAACAGTCAGTAGATAAATGAATATTTTCAATAGTGTTTTATAGTTGAACATGTTCTCTTGTGCATTTCAAATATCAAAACTGCTTCAGTTTTATAACAAAGTATACGTTCACGTATATTGTCTTACTGATGGCTTAATTCAATTAAATATTATCTTCAACAGTTGAAACTTTATAGCAATCTCATCGTTTATGTCAGTCTGTTTCAATCTTAACGGTTTACATTTCGTAAACATTGAATCATTTGAAAAATGAAATGCTAATCAACAGTTAAGTTAGAAACAAATTCACTCTTATTAACGAAGGTGTGTTTAGATAGACGTTATTACATAGTTTCAAAAAATTAATACTTTGCATGACGAATTAATGTATTGTCTAGAGTCAAAGCACACATAGTTCAATAAACACATGATTTTAATCCACTTTTTTATTTCATGTCATATTCTGGAAAAAGAATGTTCGAAATCCTAAAGACCGCATGCCTTCATGATATTCCAAACACCACAAAAATTTCTCTTTATAAACAATTGCTTTAGATATCTCCCAACAATGATCTTTCAACATTCAAAGTAAACCATGATGTCAAAAACTCCACCGAAATTCTGCAGTTATATTTTGTGAAACTTCTTCAACACTCACAAGGGGCCAACAATAAATATTTTCCACCGAAAAAAAAAAACTTAAATAATTTCCTAAAGCCAACAATGACTTCACAAATACTTCAACGTCTTCAACAGCCATCTCTTAAATATGTTAGTGGTCATTATGTGCAGTGTTTTCGCCAAAAACGCCATCATAAATATTTCAACGTTTAATTCCTTCCACCTTCGCTAACTATAGTAATAGTTATTATGCGCATTCACAGGTGCTCTTGGGAAGCTACAGTCATCCTCCTCAATGGGCAAGGCCTTCTTGAACGAAGACCTTGGCGTGAACATGACCACCTCGACGCCTGCAAGGGGGTCTTCAAAGGGATCTGGAGTTCCAAAAGGACTTATGCCCCCCTCGCCATCTGGTGGTGGTAAGGAAGACTTCTGTTTCTGTAATTCAGCTTCAACTGCTTCTCGAAGTCTTCTGGACCGACGCAGATAGAACTTGGTGGCCAGAACGGCGAGAGCGGCGATCACAGCTATGCTAAGGATGAGCGTCAGATACAACATGAATTTCTCTTTGTGATCTGAAAAAGAAGAACTTATGTTATTGACATTTTTGAAAGTGAAGGAAACTGTCAAATGTACTGTGCTAATCACTGATAAACACAAACACGTTAACTACCAACTACGAGATAACTCGTGATTGATAGTATGTTATTATATAAGGCACCGCTCAATTACCATGGCCAGTAAAACTATATACTCGCAACTTTTGGTCTTTGTTATAACAACTTTTTCTGACTGATTATTTTACTTGGCGGGCTTTTTTTACAACGTTTAGTTGTTTTTCGGGAGATATCAATTGTTTTTGTCGCGTTTGTTATTTTCTAAATGAGTAATATATGGCCAATGAATATTTCAGCGTAACTAATCAGATCGTTGCTTTAAAAAAAAAAAAAAAAAAAAAAAAAAAATGGCATAGGTGACAACACCATTCGATTAACATGCTTCTCTTTGTATTGAGAGTGACATTAAATATCATGATTAAATATTGTAGAGAAATTTAGGTTTGCAAGTCAAAATCCTTTTCGTTTCTTTTAAGAAGAAATCTTACCACACCAAGACAACATTTTCATAATAAAAATATGTATCTATTATAACTTGAGTATAAAAACATGCAATTACATACTGAAAATAAGTAATTATACAAAGTAAGTAAAACATACAAACAAAATACAAGTTTTTTTTTATGCGAAATTGAGGATTACCAGCTTTTACATAAGAATAAATATCTATATAGAAAAAAATGCATCGTGAACAATTTCCGCTTTAAGTTAGAAATATAAGAACTGTTATTATTTAAAGAGGCCTTCAGCAAGCTTTAGTGGTGGAGTCGTTAAGATATCAGGCAAGTGATCAGAAGGTGAAAAGCCTCAAATCCAACCAGACACCCAGAAAATTTTATTTTGAACTGAAAGTGGTTTTGTAAGTAAAAAATTGAAACGTGTTTTCAGAGCTTTGATAAGCATGCAATATAACTGAAAAATAAGCAATTTTTATTTTTTTCTAATTACACCGTTTTAATAGTTCAACTTAAAGAATCAAACTCACTTCTTGAAAGTGAGCGAAAGGTAAATATCCGAAATTCCTTGACCCGTTTTAATCAGTCATTACTCGGGCTAAATTTAACAACTTCCAGGATCATTTTTGAGGGGTATAGACCCTCGTACTCACTAGTTTATTCAAAAGGCACTTCTTCTAATCAAGATGAGAGGAATAAAAAAAAAGAATGGTACGAATATCTTACAGCGTTAAAGTTCGGGACCTGGCTATAATTCATAAGTGTCAGGATCATTTCCGGGGGGGGGGGGGAGTATAGACCCTCCTATACATAAAATCATACAAATGGTACTTCCTCTAATCAAGCTGAGAAGAATAAAAAAAGAATGGTGTAAAATCATCAAATAGTTTTGGCTGTAGCCCTGGCTAAAGTTTTGGTCAGAACCAGAAGAATCAGAAGAAGAACACAATTCTGATGACTTCGGCGATATTCAAAGGATTTTTTAATTATTTTTACCATCTTCCCTTGTTCAATAATAACAATTATGTTATTTTTCGTCTACTAACCCGGAGGCATTTAGGCATTCCTCACTTGGATTCAAACCACAGAGGGGAATGAGAGTGCGCCATTGGTCAATCTTCCTGTCAGTCTGGGAAGAAGTTAACGCCCACACAAAATGGCGGCTGCATGCAGAATGGAAAGTTGATAGTTCTAACAGAGAATTCGTATTTTCTTCGTTTGTTTTTGAAAATATGATTAGAAAAAAAAGGAAGACATTGTTTTCATTACAAGCAACGTCAAATCATTGTATGAAAAAAAATCCTGAGTGGACTATTTTTACAGTATTACGAAGTACTGAATTCGACGAAGCAATATTCTTATTAAATGGGAAAGGTTATGTTTGCTGGTATTTCTTATTGACGTATCTTTTTTAATGAAGTTTGATGATTTTATAGTCGCACTAAGTTAGTTTGTGACTTCAAAACTGTAATATACTTATAAATAATCGTAAAACTGATCTTTAATAATAATTAATTGAAAATTTGAATGGTGGTGCCATCTATATCAAAATTTAGCAAATCCCAATTTAGCTTTAAGGAAATATTTTTACCATCTAAGAGTCGTGATAATTAATATTCAGTAAAGACGTTTTATGTTAAAAAATATTAGTATAATTAATATAGTCGAACTAATTTATATTTATATTTTATTTTTTACTTATAGTTTAATTATAGAATAGACATGTTTATAATTTCTATAACTTCATCTATCATAAAAGAGATAAATATAAATTAATTGTCATAACTTATGTTCACAGTAAAATATTTCTTATTAAATACAAGACAATATTAAAAAAGCTCAATATTTATTCACATTTATTATTATTATAAAAGTCGAACAGATGTAGTACATAGGAGATTGGACGATATTTTTTATTTGGTAATAGCAAAAAGGGTAAAAATCAAAATACAAATAATAATGGAATAAGGTTAAAATAATAATTAAATTAAAATACTAATAGTAATAAGGTTAAAATATTATTAATAATTAAATTAAAATACTAATAGTAATAAAATTAAAATAACACTAAAATTAAGTTAAAATGTAAATATAAAGTATCAATTTTTAAAATAAAACTTAAATCTGTTTCTAGAAACCGCATTTATCGGGGAAAAAAAAAAAAAAAAAAAACTATATAAAATCATGTCGAAGAAATGTCATATTCTGCATCTGTGCCATAAAAATTATTATAACAAAAAGCCTCTAAAAAATTTAAGCGTCGCATTGATGCTGTCATTTATTCAGAAATATTTTAGTTTCTTCCTTATAATGTCACCAAACAAATGACTATTAATAAAATAATAAGGATTGATAATTTCAAAAGTAGCATTCGAGTTTCTGAGTCACCCGAATTTTTCTTTTACGTCTAAATGTTTACAAAAAAAAAAAAAAAAACTTAGTTTCAAAAATATATTCCACCTGCATAAATGCAACCCGGAGCAACATGATGGGGAGAGGGGGGGGGGGAATAAGGATTCTAGCTATAATATAATCTGACCTGTGTGGGATCAAACGTGGGCCTAAACTCTGTTAACATAATATATATACACTTGCATGTCTGCCGCTTTGACATCAGACTTGGCGGCGGAACACTGCCGCGTTCCTAGATCAGTTAAAATGATCCAAGTTAAGTAATATTGTACTCATAAATATTAAATGCTTCAACTTCACAAATGCTGCTAAAATTCTCAACTGTTTAAGAAGAATAAAGTTTGTAGCAAACTCCTGAGGCTTGCATTAGATAAGATGTATTTTAAATGAAAATTGTTGAAATAGAATAAATTTCAATGATACCGCGACATGCAGTTATCTGACCACATTTTCCTAATTACAAACTATCCTTTGAAATTTCGGTATCAAGTTTTGAACATAAATGTTAATGTTTCATTATACTGAATTTCTCGCGTGGTTTAAAATTGTGTCAAAACTTAACAAGTCTCAGAGACCGAAATAATTGAAATGAGTTTGTGAATTCAACACACACGAATCTTTGGCTTTACGCGTATCTACTTTGCAGTTAATTCCGTAACTCTGAAATGATTCAATATTTGGACAAATCTAAGGAAGGAAATTGAATGCCAGCCTCTGCATTATTATCGAATTCCGGTGTTGAGATGAAGTGGTATAAATGGATTTCATTATGGTCTACCATATGAATGTTTTCGCTTTTCTAAAATGTTTATTAATTAGTGTTTCCAAACAATTTCCTATCTGATTATTATTTTTTTTTAAATTAAGATGCGAGTTCATATAATAATGTACTATTATTACAACAAGTATATTTTAAATTAAACTATGCGCTCATATGAATAAATCCTCATGAACATCAACATATTTATTAGTGCTACAGACAACTCACCATAACTCGATGTCTCATAAGTCGAATATTCGTTTATCTCGAAGTTTTCATTAGGTTCCAAGACAATTTAAAGTTTTTCAACACTTAGTTTTCGCCATATCTCGAAGTGTACATTTTTTAGGTTGACGTTTTTGTGGAAATTTTATTATCATAACATACAAAAAAAACCTCACTACATACCAATAAAAGAAAAAAAAAAAAAAAAAAAACGATTTTTATTTTTTCTACTTTACATCTTGTTTTATAATTTAACTTGTTACCGGGAAAAAACCCTTTTGCATTGACGTCTACATAAAGTAAACGGGCTTTTGCCTTTACATTCCATTCCGTATTTAAAGTGTGAGTCAATGGTGTTGGTTTACGTTGGTTTTGAATAATGTTAAAACGTTAGTTGAATACGCTTAGTCTAACTTAAAAAGTTAAATTGATCAATTAAACTGAAAAAATGCTGCGATATAAGAAGAAAGAAGTTGTTCTAAAGCTCAAAATTCCACCAATTACTCTTTCAACCATTTTGAAAAACAAAGACGATTTTGAGGAGACATGCATCGAAATTTGATCCATCGTGTAAATGAATGAAGATGTGTGCCTTTCTTGGTGTCTAAGTTGCTCTGGTTTGAGACATATTGAAACCATAATTCCAAAATCCTTCTTAGTGGGATGATGTCAAAAGAAAAGGCGAAGGACTTTACTCGTTTACTAAAGGTTGAAGGATTTATAGCAAATGCAGGATGGCCAGAAAAGTTCAAAGCGATACACAATATTGTCTATATGGACAAACAAAAAATATTTGATGAAATATGCCTTGAAGAGAAAATAAATTCCGAGTGCCTTCCGATAGCTCGAAGAATTTGTCCTATCCCTTGAACTTCGAGTTATCGCGAGTTGACTGCTTATTAATATTAGTAGTAGTATTGAATTATTATTATTATTATTGATATCATTTCTATAGTTATTGATTTCGATATTATCAATTTTTGTAATAGTTATTGATGTCATCCTAGTTATTGATATTAATATGATCAATATTAATTATAATAATATCAATATTATTATTGCTGTTGTTAGTGGAGGTGGTATTGGTGTTGTTATTATTATTGCTAAAATATTTTACTTTCGTGGTTGAAAGAATTGAAAATACTTCAAGGAATAAAAATGTCTAGAGCACAATCGCCCGAAATCGCAATTTTTATTTCTTTAATTTTTTTTTTTTTTTAATTTGCTTTTCCTGCCATTGTGAAAGAGACAAATAAATAATAATAACTACGCAGTCTGAACTGCGGCAAATATCCTGTCGGACTCGAGATGAGGCTGGCTATTGCATTTCCACACGCGTCTTTTAAAAGTAGCTCAGTAGCTGGCATGTTTGCATATCCCATCATTGCTCCAAAGAAAACCATTGTAAACGAAAGACTTCCATTGGAACGCATCTGTGTCCTCTCGAAAGCCAAACACAGGCACAACGCTTCCTCAAGTGATAACAAGCAATCATTGACGTCACAAATTCAATTTCGTCAGTCGATTTCTTGGGATTAAGCTGCTGAGGATTCAGTTCTGGTTTTTCGAAAGTCAGAAAACTTGTATGGTCTATTTTATAGAATCTAAACAGCATCTACAAACAAATCTCAAGAAACTAAAGCTGGATTACGAGCTTGTTAGCGATTTGCTGCTGTTATTTTAAGAAAATGTGGACTTCTTGAAAAAGAATAAAATGTAGTTCTATATCTTGTGATATCATTTCCAATAGAAGAAAATTCGTAACAATATGCAGGTTAAGTGATGTATTTTTGCTATATATATATATATATTCTGAAATAGGGCAATTCTAATATACATAGGATGGGAATAAAGTCTTTCCGTTATTTGGAGAAAAAAATATTGCGAGCATTTTGTAAGAGTTGCATAAACATACTTGATATATTTGGAACGGGACTTCAAATAAGGTACTTGTTGTGAGACTATGATATAATACATGATTTATTTTATACAATTGTAGAATTTGTTTTATAAATTTGCTAAGAGGTGTAGAGAAGAGTTCAAATAGAGCTGTAAGTTGATCAAGCTGAATGAAGGAATACACTCTCACAACTCATGCATTTTAGAATAGTGAAAGCCATTACTAGTTCCACTTCATGTCTTAAAAATGCTATTACTCGGAAGAAACATAATACCGATAATTCATGAGAACAGTTAATGGATTGATTTTATAAAACATGTTATTCACCAAGTATAGTTTATTTAAAAGTAGGTTTTATACACAGGGTTTCATTAAATTATGCCTGGAAGCAAAATATGTTTAAGGCGTTTATAAATTGTCATGTGTGTTTTCATAAAATTTCGCATATTAGCTTTTAAGACCAAATAAAAAAACTTATAAAGAAATATTAGATCACATTTTTGGCAGCGGATGAAAATGTACGCTTCAATAACTACAATTGTGCGCTTCAATTAAAATGTACGCTTCAGTTACTACAATAACTATGACATATAAATTTTTTGAAGATAGTCGATTCAATTTTTTGATACACCATTTCCCGATGTTCTTAATATTATTATCAAGTGTTATGAAAACTGATATTTCAATGGGATACAGAATGCTTTAAAAATATATTATTTAATTATAATCTAATTTTTAAGAATAGTTTGTAAATGGTAATGTATGTCTTCTGCTAATTTAAAATGTTTGTGTAAATAACATAACTGAAATGTTAGAATCGAATTTTTAATAATGTATCTACGTTGCAGTTTAATTGAGGATATCTACTTTTGGAAAAGAGAATGTGCTAAACCCCCTTTTCTTTAATAACCAGTACCGCAGCAGTTCACATCTCAAAACAAAATGTTGAACGGTTTAGTCTGATATATTTTCTTTTTGCTACACTTACACAGATAATCGTTTTTAATAATGCTAATTAATGTCGGCAGAATGCTGAGGCATTACAGAACAGTGGGACTTTTCCTTAATATTTCACAAACGAATTTTTTATAATAAATTGACTTGAAACTACCTTTGATGGCGTGGATAATTTCCACGAAGAATCCGATTGCATTTCCGCGTGAATTCTCATCACTCTCCATTTTCGTCTTTTCGGTCGTCGCAAACCCTTTCCATACTCCCTCCCCTGAAATACACGCAGCATTTGAGTGTACAATTAATACATCAAGGTTAGCCCTATACAGCCCCATCAAGCCCTATACAGTTCAGTCATACACGAAACCTCCTTTGAGCGCAATTCTTGAAAGTACTTTGGATATTTAATATCTATATAACTCTTCATTAACTTTATCAATTCACATTTAAATCTTTACCAATTCAACCCATTGCACTGCTGACCTAAAGACCATGGATTGTAAATCTACATAGTTACTAATGACACACGTTTTAACTATTTACATGCAAGCCATATTCCTCATATAAATAGAGTGAGTACATAATTTAAGATTACCTTCATGAACTCAGGTGAATTTTTTTGTATATTGACACAAAAAATTTAAAATTTTACAATCAAAAGCTATGTATGAACATGTAATTGATACTAATCATATCTTGAGACTTATCTCAGTTTTCTATCTTTTTGGGCATCATATTAGACAAATATTGATATAACTGTATAAAATTGAGGGGGTTAAAGTTAGTGGTCTGTCCCATTTCGATAACACGGATTTAAAAACAGAAATACTATCCTAAACTGTTGAAAGAGAAGTTGACTAAAATACAACTACAATAATGCACCATCAAGCTACTGTGAAGTGCAAACAACCTATTACAAAACAGATGGTTAGCTAACAGTAAAACCATATAAATTTGAAACTGAAAATAAATCGTCACTGATCATTTTGATTTTAATATTCTCAACTGTATATTTCTGGATTGAATCTGACTACGATGCAATATTAGACCTAGTTTGTTGGGATAAAGTATTTAACACCATACAATTCTTTTTCTTATCATCCTTCCCACTTCTACTACTACATTATACTGTCTTGTAAGCAACAAGGTAGTACTTCAATTTTCGTTATTTTCACATTACCTTTTCCTATGTGCTCCCTATATCGTGAGCTTCCGTACTAACAAATTCATTAAATCGTACCTGCATTTAAAAAAAAAAAGTTTCCAATTTCTATTTCCAAAACTATTGTTATTCCATGTTGAAAACTTATTAATAAAAAAAAGTACGTTATTTAAAATCAATATTGATTTGTAACTTTTTTTTAATTTTGATTGCAGTGTCGGAAGAATTATGGATAGTAATACAGGAATGTTAACACTATAGCATCTCGTCATTTACGCTAGAGCTGTATCAATTCCTTCCGCAACATTCATCAATATCTCTCTATACTAAACTTCAACTTAACTTGACATCACAAGACAGGTAGATCGTCATGTGCTCATAGGCAATTTATCCATTTTGGCGGCGTGAAAGTATAATGCTCGCCAAACCACAACCCGGTAGAGAACAAAAGGCTATAAGGTTTGGCGAGAATTATGTCCTCACTCCGCTAAAATGGATTAATTGCCCATGAGCACGGTGAAGATCTATCGTCTAATGTTGTCAAGTTAAGTTGGAGTTTAGTATAGTTTATGGAATTTCTATATTACCGTATGAGGGCCTTAATGTCGGCGTTGTCTTCAAAGGTGGTTTAGTCGATTCTAAAGATGAGTCGAGAGTGATAGGTGGAGCGTAACGTGGTTCTTCGATGAATCCCGTGTAGTCACCATTTTCGGAATCTTTTGTTTCCTCACTCACACCTAGGTCTTGGTCTTTCAGAATCTCTTTGGGAACTGCAGAAAACCGGGAAATAGAAATATTATTTAAAAATATGCATACAAGTTTTTTCAGATATGATCGCTTGATTTTAAATATTTACAAATGAGATAGTAAAGGAATATATAGGTACAAGATATGAATAGCGGTACTTGTGTATTAAAAGCCATGCTTCAGAGAATTCCACTTAGTTCTGGAACACGATAAAAGACAAGAATATTATGATCGTAAACGCAACCAACACGAGAAAGGGAGCGCTGAATGTCGTAAAGGAGAGTAGTCAGAGTGAAGGGACATTTCGTGTCATTGGTCTGCATGGTCGATTGCGTAAACAATTGCGTACAACAAAGAAATGCAACTTTTAAAGTTCCATTAGAAACTTCATTTGTAACGGGGAAAAAAAATCTATTTTTATTTTGATAGATATGTGGTCAAATTAGAGGTCGGTAATAAATATCGATCAAAATAAATGTCGGAAATATCGATCAAAATAAATGTCGATACTATATCGTTGCATAGAAAAAAATATCGATAAAATTTCGATACATGCTTTTTTTTTTAATTTGATTTTCAATTTTACCATAAAGAAAGTTTTTCGGGGCAAATTTCTACTTTTCATGATTGCTTTTTGGTAAGGTGACTACTTTTTCAACTGAAATGGATCTATTACAAAAAATATATATATATATATATATATATATATATATATATATATATTCGCTTAATTAGTGCAGTGATTTTAAGAAAAATTTATATAATTTTCAATAGCTTTTAAGTGTGTGGAAAATATTGAATATTGGTGCCATTTTAACTGTCTCTTAGCCAAATTCAAACTTTAGTTTTGAAGTTTTTGAAAAGGGAATAAATAAAATCGAAAAAACACATGGAACTACAAAACGATCATCAAAAAACTAAAAATGTTTGAAAATATCGATATATCGGTGACTTTTATCAATATTTTTAATATCGATATTTTTTTTAGAAATATCGATATATCGCCGACCTCTAGGGAAAATGTAGCATGAAGTTCTGCACTCTTACAAACCACCAAACGGAAGACAAGTATTGTTGCATCTACCCAAGTTGTTGCAAATGATGCATAAATTCGTACATGACAAGAAATAACATATCGATAAGAATTAGAATTATGTCATACGTGTGGTTGAACTTAGAAATATTAGTAATATTGCAACAATAACATTTTCCTTTTAGCATTTTACCCATGCATTATTTCTATTATGCTGTCAATTTTTGAAAATACTTTTAATACAATTATTCTTGATCAATAGACTTGTAAGAAATGTCCAAATCACATCTCATATAAAATTTCAACTTGAGTGGATTGTTTTGTGGGAATTAATTCTTTAATACAATTTTAATTTATTTTACCATATTTTGCCCTTATATCAAGGATTAACCTAAAGTTAACTTCTTAAAAAACATTTTATTCATATTTTTTAAATTGGGATTTGCAGGTATTTTTCATTTCAGTTATTTATTTAAACCAGGTCAACATACTGTCCTAACATTAATCTCAGAATGCTAAGGATGTAATTAAACAAAATTCAGCTAGAAGGGTGCTTCTATTGTCACATATTGTATCCAAAGAGATATAAACAAAGAAACAAACAAACAAACAAAAAAAACATTAGGTTAATAAAAATAATTTCCCCGCAGAGTTATAGCAATATCAGAATATATATAGCCCCAGAAATATATAGCATTATCAGAAACATATAAATCCAAATTGCATCTATCTCATATTCAAAACTTTTACAATTTGCTTCCTAAATTTTTTATTTACTGTTTAACAATTTGAAACGGAACACAGAATATCTATAATCTTCGTAAATTTTTGGGTTCTATCTTCAATACAAGAAACGAATTGGCCGCTTTTCTTGGACATTTGTCACTGACACAGCAGCCCTAAGGTCATGTCAACGGAGATGGTCATTGTCTGATGCACTGCAGGGAATTGAGTCTTCAACATTTTGTTTTTTTCTAAATTGATAGATACACAGTTATTTAATTTAGAAAATTTATATCTTTATCAAAATGTCAAAACTACGAATGATAACACTTTGATTTAAACATAGCAACTAAAATAACCTATCCCAAAAAGATTTATGAATCAAAATGACATATTGTTGATGTAACTACGTTAGGGAAGGGTAGAAAATGAACTTTTATGACGCACCCTAAAATAAATAATACAAGTTAAAATTGGATTTTGGGTATCTAGTAGAGTTTTGCCATTATCCTTTTCTGATTTCAATATTTTTGAATGCTTACAACTTGGAAAGATTTTTTTTTTTTAAAATCCTAGTGGGTTTATTTTTGTTTATATTTCAATTATTTTTGGGGGAGATTTCTTATCTGTGATACATTTCAAATCTAAAATAAAACACGGATAATTTCTAACTTTTTTTTAGTATTCGGAAAAGATTGAAAAGCCTTTTCATGAAGAATTGAGATCGAGTTACTACATTATTTTAACTACTTCACAAAATGGCATTATGCATTTTCTGGAAAGGGAAAGAGGCATTCAAGATTACTTTTTGTAAACTTTTTATTTGAAAATCATTTTAAAGCACATTTCAAAGACTCGTAGAAGCAAAGAATATGATAAAATGAACCATTTCTTAAGAATCACTCATTTTTTGGCAAGTCTCTTCAGTTATGAGAAAATTCAATCCCTAAATGTTTTGAGTTCTCATTTGAGTTTTGTTCTGAACAACCATAAAATCCATTGACATGCTATATTTTATGAACATACTCGTATATTTCAGCAGCATCGCATTGACAGGATATGGACATTTTATCGAGGTCTTTAATTCAAGGGATGAAACTAGTGCCTTATAGCAAATGAGTAAAGAGGTTTATACCAAGTAATAGCAAAACGCATTGAATAAACGCCACTTACCACAAGTGTGTACCACTTTGAGGAACAACCTTGTTGTAGGTGGACATCCCATTTTTCCGAATGTGCTGACATCAGCACCTAATGAGCACTGCTTCTTGCCATGGCAGCTACCCATCACAGCCTCAGTGGCATGGAGCACCTGACAATCTACAATACAAACAGGATAGCGTATCAAACGGTATGATATTACAACCACGTGATAAGCAGTACCACGTGACCCATAAATTAATAATGCAGACCAGTATATAAGAACAGGAATAACTTTTATTTCACTAATATCAGTATTCTGTGCAATCAATTGGCTGCAGTACCATAATCCTAGTTATTACGTGACATTCTATAGCAGCGCCATCTATCGTTGAAATGTTCCCGTGTCCTGCTACTTCTGATACGCCTTGAATTGAAGCGTAATAATACATGATACAACGTGTTTATTGTGGTAATGATAAGAATAAAATATTTAAAACCGTTCTATTATTTATTAAGCCAGTTGGAGTGGTAGACGTTTAAGAAGAAACTCCAGCCTGTATCTGGCCCACATACGAAATGTTTTATATTCTTCAGGTCGGCCATTCAGTATAGTGGTTAACGCATCAGACTACCACGCTGGTGGGTTTCGATTCGAATCCGGGGTAAGATTTGGATGGCCTAAGTTAGGGGTAACGGTGAACCTCCTACTAGTCCCCTCTTCACAAGTGGCCATCGCTACCAACCTTGTAGAATCAAATGACCGAGTACTTGGGCCCACCATTAGAAAAAAAAAATTATTCAGCCATAATTGCTGCCTGAGTTTTGCTTAGAAGAATTCGATTTTTTTTTAACAGACATAATACCACCAGTAATAGAAGTTCCTCAAAAAGTATAAAACCAAATAACTTGTGTTCAATTACAATTGCCTCATACAAGCCACAGTTTATAAAAAGGGTTCAAACTTAGAACTCAATGGATTGTTTATGTTACTCTCCTTCCCTCTATTTTGTTAAACACATGAACAACAAAGAAATTTTTTAAGAAGTATAAAAAAAAAAGTATCAGATTACGGTTTATTAGAATGCACAATAACTTAAATTTGAATAGTAAATTTGAGGAAACTCAAAATTGTAAAAACAGCATTAGCTTTGAAACGCAATACGAATTTGAAAATACTGTGTTAAAAGGATATCGAAATTTCTAAAACCCCAGATTTTAACTCACTTTTTAATTTTATTTTTCTTTAATTACAATTTTTTAATCTTTCATTAAAACATATTAATTAAACTTATTATATGCCTTTCTATAGTTAATGGTTTAGGCTCTGTTCCCACATATAACTATTTTTATTGGTAAAAGCGCCATTTTTATGCCTAATTTTGAAGTAAGCTAAAATATCGACCGGAAGTGAAATCTGGGACACATCCCACTTTAAAATGACATGAACGTACAAATTACACAAGTGATTGAAATGACCCACGAAATACAATTTTTTTTTAATGCGATTATATATGAATTACGCGCCTTTAACCCTTAAATGCATGAAATTTTATTTTCAATAAATAAAATTTGAAATCAACTAAGAAATGGGTGTAGCTAAACAGAAAAATAATAATAAAAAAAAACATAAGGATTTTGCATATTGATGTAGTTTTACATCACAAAAAAAGATGCATTTTCCTCGCATAAATTTACTAGTATATGCAAAAATATAAATATAATTCGTTACTCTACCTTGTTTTTACCAGAAAACAATTTTTCCTGTGTGTTTTTATTACTTTTTATATAAATTATCGTAATTCGTAACACCCGCCGAAATGAAATTGTACTCAGACAACAGCGCCCCCAACAATAAAAATTTTCACAGATAAAGAAATAAACTGTCAAAGATTATAGTTGCGTTCGAAAACGATAAAATAGTTTCGGTAAAATTAAAATAAAAACACTATGCAAAGGGTACTACATAAAGAGATCTACATTCTACGCATTTAAGGAATGTATCGAAAAGGCAACAATATGCATTTAAGGGTTAATGCCTTCTCAATGAAAAAATCCGTTTATAACTTATTCAAAAGAATATCAAAAAATTATTGGTAGATTTTTGAAGTATTTAATTAAAATCAGACTATTTTTTAAATATCACGTGCCAGAAGTTGAGGAAATTTTAGAAAATAGCAGTTCTTAAATCTCAAATACTCGGCACCTAGTGGTTATAGAAAAAATAACCATTGTTATTTTTCTCATGAAGGATTACCAATTGGAAATAAAAAAAAAAAACTTCTATAATTCTGAGTTTCTTAAAAAAAAAAAAAGTTCGTTAAGTTTGGCGACAATTTCTGCAAGAAAACCTGTCACAGAAATTCTTATTAAATGTTTCTAATTTGAGAAAATAGGTGAACTTCCCATGTAATTACTCAGGGAGTACAATTCCATCTAAACATTTGAAATTTTAGTAATTTCGTATCTCATCCTTAGCATCGTTAAAGGCAGCAGTGGTATTTGGTAATGTAAACAAAATTAATTTAATCACCTTTGAATATCAAATAGCACTACGGAACAACGCGCACATTTTAATTACATAGTATAACACAGCTCACAGCATTTAAATTTCACAGTATTGGTGCAATTTGCCGTTTTCACATTTTTCATTAATTTAAAATGAAATTGCATTTTGGCGATAATTATTACAATGGCTAAGAAATATTTTTAGAATCGCCAAATCGGCAATATTTGAGGCGACAATTATTTCTTTCAGATAAGTGAAACGGATGATGGACTTGGACAGTCCTCCCATAATCCCTATGTTAAAGATGTTCGTTTTCCAACTTTGTAAGCGAATTTAAAATTTTTACGGAAATTTCGGCGGTGCTGATACTTAGAACACTTTAAAAGGCATTATCACAGGGAATTCTGATCCAAATCGTTGGAGCCGTTTTTTTTTTTTTTTTTTAAATCAGAAAAATGTTTTTACAGAAAAATTTTACCGTCTTAAAAATGATCCTTAATTGTTGGTTGGAAACAGTTTTAAAGAGCGGTTTAGAAAATTTTGCCTTGATGGCTTATTTGATTGTAAAATTGTAAAGGTGTTTAATTGTCCCTGGATTGCCAGCATCACTGTTAGTTAAAATTTTTATTAATTACAACGTATAAGTAAGGTAACAATAATTAAAATTTGAATTAAAGGAATCACTTTGGTGTTATTTATTCGAAATGAGTCTATACGAGACAATATTCATCAATGTAGTATGATACGAATCTATATAAATTTGAATGCGAATGAATCTATTGCATCCTACAAATTAATATAAAAAACAAGATCATAAGCCAATAGTCCGAGAGGCAACTGCAATTTTTGGACCCCATCGAACATCATTCTGAATTTTTTTTTATAGAATTTGGAGAAAAGTGAGTAGATTACGAATCCACTGGTCTGGCGAAGCAGAAATGGCCGAAACTTATCAATAATCGACTTGGAATGAGTTGAACTAAAATCCGATTGCCAAATATGTGTTAAAACCTTTTAACAAATAAATGCTACGTAAGGTTTTGAAGATATATTTTATTGCCTGTTTCTTACGCACTTACTTCAGCTCTGCATACTTCACTCAAAACTGTTTTGTTCTATCAATATCTTACACTATTTTAACATGAGCCCGTGCATCTAATTATATGTGATGCCAACATTACAAAATCCCGTGCATCTAATTATAAGTGATGCCAACATTCTACCATCCTGGCATACAATCGTCCTCGATTTAGAGGTATAACTAATACTAATAATGTAATATACAACTGAAAACTTAAAGTTTGAAAGCTAGCCTAAATACATAAATACTGAATAATAACAATCATAAACTTAGAGTTTAAAGTTCTTGGGGTTTTAAGTCTCTCAATTTTAGTTCGGATATCGAGCAGGAATTCTTCGGGTGCGTGTAGGATTCTTCCTGGGTGGAGATTCTATGTCCTGGTCATCCGCATCCTCGTCTTCCTCGCTCTCACATCGCCACGCCTTCAATTGACTAACATGAGCGGTGGTGGAATAGAAACGTCCCTGCTCTTTAGGTTCGAGCTGGGAAATTCTGTAAGTGTCGCTTGGGAGTACTTCCGTCACTACTAATGGACCACGATATTTTAGTTGAGTTTTAGTTGGTTCTCCCGTTGGTCTCGGTGATCTTCTGACCACGACTATTTCAACCTATTGCCAACATTACAAAATCCCGTGCATCTAATTATAAGTGATGCCAACGTATGTCATAACTTGCCAAAAAGAGAACAAACTTATTCGTCTGGCAACCCACTTCATTTTGATTTTCAATGAGAAAAAGCGCAAACGATTTCTGATCTTTGGCTCGGAAAACTTGTATCTTTTAAAAGTAAGCCAAATTGGCGACATCAGTTACGTCATAAGTGACGTAATATTTTTTGCCAACTTGGCTCCCTTTTAATAGATGCAAGTAGACTATCGCCAGATATCTGAATCGTCTGCAACCTTCTTAATTGAAAATTAAAGAGTGAAGGTTACCAAATAAAAAAAAAAAAAAATGCTCATTATTTGACAAGTTATGGCGCATTTGGCAATTGGATTTAGTTCAACTTATTAAAATTAAATTTTTGTCCAGTTTCGGCCATTTTTGCTATGGCAGACCAGTGGATTCGTAATCTACTAACTTTTCTCCAATTTCTAAACAAAATTCAAAATGATGTTCGATGGGGTCCAAAAATTGCAGTCGCCTCTAAGTCTATAAGCATAGATTTGATGCCGGTGATTTTACGAGACAATTTGTTCACTACTTCAATGATAAGAATAGGAAATTCTAAAGCAAGTGACTTTATTTGTGTAAATACCGAGTGGTAGATAAACATATAAGTTATTTAAACAGGAACATTGCTTGGTACAATTTTATATTAAAAGCATAATCATGAATTATACATAAGTTTGATGACAGGGATTACATGATGCAGTGTTTAAAATTTCAATGATATGCGTAGGGCATTTAAAACTAGTAGGTAATTCATGCAGAGGTTTAATAGTGGCTGGCAACCATGAATTGTTTATTTACAATCCATTTCACGACTTTTTCCGTGGTGGTAAAACATTAAGGTATCTTACTTCGTTCGGAGCAATTTTTATGAAAAAAATTATTAATGAAACTTTTTATTGTATTAAAATGTTCCTATTATGATAAAAACATGAAATTGACAAAAGCTTTTTGGTCGAAATTTACCCATATTTTGTCGAAACAATTAATGCTGTAAAAAAAAATTAAAAAAAATAAAATAAAAAATAATCTAATATATTTTGTTTTACTTTTTACTAGATGATTCTATGATATTCAATAGTATAATGACTTAAAATTTAAGTTATATTTTCAAAAATAAAAAAATATATAGGCTATTGTGTAAGATTACACATATATTTTAATATTTTCGCGACATATTAATATGTATATATAGCAATAACTTTTCGAAAAAAATAGGTACAATCGAATTGGTAGGTAATAACCCTCAACATAGTATAACGAAAAACTGTACAAAAAATTATAACTCTATCATAAATACATTTTGAGATAGAACAAAAGCCGTATTGCAGTATTAGCGAAAAATCTATTCTGTAGAAAACACGATTTTGGAATATCTCTGCATGGATTTTCGTATTAACAACTGTTTTTGAACGGCTGTGACTAATCTTCTATTTAAAGTACAAGAAAAACACAAAATGATTTGAAAAGACAAATTTTCAGTTCATATGAAACGAAATAAAAAGAAAATTTGAAATTTCCATTGATTTTGCCATTTTAAACATAGTCGGTCACCTTAAACACTGTTCATTTTTAATATAAAACCAGAATCAATAAAATTATGAAATATTTAATTAGTGCATCATTTCAACAATGTAAAAAAGACAGCCCCATTCAATGTATTCCTTCATTAATCAAAAGAATACAAACAACCATTTGTCAAACCATCGTATTATCGTTATCGTCATTTCATAATCTTTTTTTTTTTTTTCTTTTTTTTTTTTCTTGCGTTCATTTGTAGTACCCTCAAATTCGAGTCATAAACAAGAATTTGAAAAGAACTTTCGATAAAAAAAAGATAACAAAAAATCAAACATTAAATTTCCTGTTGGAAGAAGCTGATATTCTCCCTATTATCCCCTAACACCATCCCATGAATATAAATGAATCATCTAGATTCTCATCTTTCGTCGCGTTTATCCTTTGTCATTCTGCTGAAATTGCTGCAGGACAGAAGCTGTCGTAGCCATCTTGTCAATGGGCCTGTTTTATGTTATTATGCGCGGATTTATATAGAACTAGATGACAAAAAGAAAAGTTGGAGGATGATTAATAACTATGAAAAATTTCAAGAGTTCTTCAATGTGATAATCAGTAAATTTTTTAATATTTTTGTTTGATTAAAAAAAAATTGGTATGTTTTATTTATTGTATTATTCTCATTTGGTTATTTAGTGCACATTTAGTATCAACGATAACAAATTAGCACTATATAGAGATTTTGAATTTTTTCTTTTAAAAATCCCTATATTGTGCTCTCTTTTAGCCATTGAAAATGGAATACTAGTACCCATTGAAATGCTTTCATAAATATTATATGTTTGTCGAATACTAACAAACTTCTGAGTGATTTTTTTTTTCTCTTCTTGAGCATGAAGTACCTGATATTTAGAAGTGATTATAGTCAGGAGTGTAGAGGGGGTGCTCGCCAATATGACGCACCGGGACTTTTTTGATAATGGTACTGCTTTTTTGGCACGGCTTACTTTTTGGACTTTTATACTTTTTTAGACCTTTTTCGGAGGTATGTTTGAGATTTATTAATAGTTATTTTATTTATTTTATAAATAAACTTCTATAAAAAAATCAACTTCTGTTGTATTCTTCTGCGGTTCATACAGACATATGTTATGTCTATTTTAAACTGCGATTATCAGACGTCAATTTTATAGCATTGTCCTGGAAAATTGAAAATGGGGAAGGTTAGAACTCCTAAAATTACCGTTTTATCAAGAGGAAGCAACGGAATCGAGAACAACAAAGAAGTGCCGACGTCTCAATGAAATCCCTCTTTGAAATTATTTAAAAATTTGTTTCGAAATAGCTTTAAAGGAATGACGTTGTGATCTCCTCTAGAAACCAGGAAGGTTGTTGTGCTTGTATTGGTTACGTATTCGTTTGTTAGTCTTAAAAAAATATTTGTTTTTGTATTTTTGTATTGTATTTTTTTAATTGCAAATTTGTAAAAATTCATTCATAATTGATATTTTTTCAATTACATAAACCAATATTTTTCTGATCCACTTCATTTATATTGTTATTTTTTTTTTTTTTTTAATTGTTTCATTCCAGTAACTTTAATTCGTATTTTACTATGGTTTCGTGCAGTAGGTAACTTTACAACAGTTACTTACTGCACAATATGTTGTTGATCACCCGTTTTGCTTCAAAACCATCGCCATACAACATTTAAAATCAAGATTTCCAATAACTTAAAATTGCAGAAGTTGCAAAGTTAACTTTGAATCAACCAAGAAAATTGGTTCTTTAAAAAAAAATAATTAAAAAATATTTGTTAAATAAAAACTGATCGGATTATTTTAATAAATAATTAAAAAGCATATATTAAAAAAAAAAAAAAAAATGAATGGGACAACACGATAATTTTGGTTTTAAATGGATGGAGTTGATTTTGAAGCTATACCAAGTATGGTCGCCCCCAGGAGGGTGCAAGGAGGTGCACTTGCACCCCACTAGCTCATGAAAATTAAAAATATATATATGAGAGAAAAGGTGTAAATTCCTAGATAAAAAGAAAAGCACATATGCAGTTTCGGTTTTTATGTATTTCGTTTTTCTATTATTTTAGTCTTTTGTTTCTTTCCTACGTCGTTTTCCCGTTAGCTACTGGCGCCTATTGTCTATGATTATTGGAGGCTGAGTAGAAGTATTTATTTCTTTTATTGTATAATCATTTCCTGTGTAGTTCTCAAATTTTTAGGAAAAATATTTTGCTTTTTAAGTCAACAGATATACTATCTTAAAGCTTGGTGTCCACTATCGCTAAGCAGAGCAGATCAGAGCGGAGTGGATTAGAGCCAATTACAAGGCTTTCAACGTCCATTCTAGCTCGAGGCTCGTGCTATAGTAGACATTGGCAGCCTTGTAATTGGCTCTAATCTACTCCGCTCTGAGCTGCTCTGCTCTGCTTAGCGATAGTGGACGCCAAGCTTAAGAATTCAATTTAGCATACCCAATGCTGCCTTTGTATTTCATTTTGAATTTTTTTCTTTGTTTAATTATCTCCAAAACTTGGAAGAAATATTTTTTGTATTTTTGCATCTTCGTGTTCCTCTGTTCTAAACACTTTCTCATGAATGCTGTGAGATCTAGTTGGATGATAAAAAATCTTTAAAAATATATATTTTTTAAAAATATTTTTACTGTTTCTTTCTTTTTAACAGGGTTGCACTTTTAAAAATATATACCATGAATTTTTTTTAAAACTATTCTCAAAGAGTACAATTTAAAATGCATAACTATTAATAAAATTTTTTTAAAAATTAATGATTTTGATAAAAATCTAGTCTTGCACCCCTTTGCTAATATTTCTGCGGGCGCCCATGATACCAAGTGATGAAGTCCTTGCAGAAGGGGAAAAAAAATAGCTGATAATTACTTACCATCTATTATTCCTTCCCCTTCGGGTTGCGGACACTCGGGCACGCCTTGCCGAGTGGCACCGAATGATGCCGAAAAGATAACGATGCGCGAATCGCTGCTTTCGCACTTCAGTCGGAGACGCTCGCCTTCGCATACCACCTTGTTGGAGAAGACGGCTGTAAACAATACAGAGAACATATAGAACAATGTTTTTAAACAGACTTTTAGCATCAAATTTCTGAAAAGTGTATCTCCATCAATATTTCTACAATGGGTAATTTACACTTATTAAGAACATTATATAACGTATTCGAATCGATATGTATCCATAAAATTGCACATATATTCTAAGGGGTGAAGGAAAAAAAAAACATTAGTTCGAAAGTGTGCCGTTAAATGGAAAAATGCGCTTAAGCATCAAGTGACAGATTATCTAAACTAGTAAAAAAAAGTTGTTAAAGGTATACATATACATTTGAGATAATTTTCTTTAATTTTTAAGTAATAATTTCAGACTTTTTGGTAGTATATCAGAATTAAAAATGATACATTTATATTTATAAACTTTTTTTCCTTCAATTTTTTAATCAGCTAATTGCAATTAAAGTGACTAATTAGGACATTATTAGAACATACATAAATACATTTGTAATTAACGTGGAGGTATGATTTTTATTGCAAATAAAATATATTATATTGACGCATGTTCCTATGGAGAATTTTGAATTTGGCTGCAATATTTATTTAATTATAAATTTAAAAAAAAAAAGTTTTAAAAAATACATAGTTTTTAACAAAAAATTAAGATTAAAATATTCATAAAAAATGTACTTATAACAATATATGTTAGATTCTCCATATGATACACATTCACAACTTGTGTCTTTAGAATAAAATTAGAATTTTGTAAATCGGACAATTTATTATGAAGTTATGACCGTTGGCGTAAAGTCATATAACACCAAAATGTCATTCTTCGGAAAACGCTTTTAAAGTTTACTACACTAATGAACGTGATACAAAACAGGTTCACTAAAACCACTGTAATTTAAAAAGTAAAGTGAGCCTCTGAAAGAAAGAAGTATCATTTTAATGGAAATGAATTCGGAAATATTTAAAAAAAAAAAAAAAAAAAAACGCAGACTCGAGTCAAATTTTGCTATTCCTAATGTATATGTATACCTTAAATGAATAATAAAACTCTTAAAGATTTCAAATTTTTTTTAGTGCATTACCAAAATTGTTTTAACAGTATATTTATATAATTTTAGAAAAAAAAAATAATAATAATAGAAAAAAAAATAATAATAAAAAAAAAAAAATAATCATCCTTAAAATTATAGTTTTCAAACAACCTCATACATTAAAATTCAAATTCAAAACACATATCTAAAACATTCGTTGCTTTATATGTTTTATTGTATTCTTTAAAATTTGTATTATTATTCCATTGCATTATTAATCAATTGAAAGAATGAAATACTTCTCTAAATCAAATACTCATTTTATTTAGAACACAAATCTCTTAATTAGTTTACTGTATAATTTAATACAACTCTGAATTTACAAAATTTATAAATATGATTCTATTGATGAAGTGAATAATAAGTTGATACGTTGTTATTATTGTTGCGTGTGTCAAGTTGAGATCTGTTAATGATAAAAATTGAGATGATATTACAACTTTTTTACCAACATGTGTAAAAATCAGATAAAAAATTTGCTTACATCTTGTTAGTCACAACAATTACAATATTTTTTGTTTTAAAAATTATATAAGAAATGTGCTATTCTTTTTAAATTTTAAATAAATGTTTTAGATTCCATTTAAATTTTTTTCCTCATTGAGGAAACTGTAAAATAAACGGAAAAGTTATATGTATTTTATTGAGTTATACATAACTTTACTGGTGTTTGTGATCGTGAAGAGAATGAATTTGTTTGATAAAAATGTGGTGCTCATAGTATTTGGGCCATGAAAAAATTACTTTTAAAAATTTAATAATAGTAATAATGACAACAACAACAATAACTACGGGAATGGAACATCGCACAATTTTCGATTACACTATATTACTGATTTTGATTTGTGTCATTTACCGTTTATATATTTCCAACATTTGTTTAGAGAAAATGGCCAGTTTGGCGATATTTTTTGCAATAATTGTAATATGGGTCTTTAAAAAAAGAAAAAAAAATGCGATATACTTTTCGATAATTCTTATATTATTATTTCTTATAAGTGAGACTTAGAAGGGGAGAAAAAACGATGAGCTATGTTCAAGCTAAGAGAACTCTGTGTTGAAGGCATTCGTTTTTCAACTTTTTACTTCATTAAAGCATTTTTGGGTAAAATTTCGCAGGTGGGGATGTTTAGAACACCTTAAGAGGCATTACCACAGCGATTTAGAACAAATTCGCTAGAGTCGTTTTTTAGCAATCATTGAAAAACATAATTTTTTCACAATGGCAGCTTCCTTATGTGCAGTCGAAACGAAAACCTATAATGGTAGGTCCTTGAGCCACAACCAATCAGCATTCCAAATTTGAACATCGTAGGTCAATTTATTCAGGAGTTATGCTGACCACACACACATTTTTTCTAGATCACTTTTTTGAAATCAGGATGATCCAAAACGTGAGAAATTTTTTAAAAAATCGATTCTTTTTTTTACCGAATGCTATACTTTCATTACCCTATGTATAAATATAGGTAATTGAAAGTACTCATAAAACAATAGTATTACTAATGGCAATGTTAAAAATAATAATAACAACAAAAGTAACACTAGAAATAGTAATAACAAAAAAAAATTGCAAATTGTTATTAACACTAACAACAATACTTATAATACAACACTAATAATATTTGTTTGGGGAATAACTGTTAAACCAAAAAGATAACAATCCCAATGACGTTTTCGGTAGCTATTAAAATATAAATATTCTTGAAGTGTCATTATTTAAAACAAATATGTATTGTTTGTAAAAAAATATATCCTTTGTATCTTTTTTGTGTTTAATATTTTCAATATCATTTAATTTATCTATCTCATTTTCTCCTGGTAGCTTGCTGTTATGAATTTTTCCACTGAGGCAATGATGGCACAGTTTATACTGTATAAAAATATTTATTCTCTCTTCAAGAGCTCACACAAATTATTCGAAGAACAGTCACTATCAAGCTTCCATACAAACTTCAATAAAAAAAAAAAAAAAAAAAACTTCGAATACTGCGATTATACAAGCTCACTTTAATAGGTAAACAAAGCGATCAGCTTTCATCGAAGTCCGAAGTCAATCTGAAAACTTTCCCGTTCTCCAGTCTTATTTATACAGGCGCGTGAGCAAATTCCCGAAATTTCCAGCCAATTCGTCGAAAAAGAAACATCTCGAAATTTCTCGATTGCTTTAGGTGTTGCCACCTTTTTCTAACCTGTATAATAGCTGTTAATAAATAAAATATGATAAAATAAATTACAATAGAATTTTAAAATAATACGTCACTATTTACACTATATACAGACAATTTGTGCAACAATATCCTTTGTATCTTTTTTGTGTTTAATATTTTCAATATTATTTCATTTTTCTATCTAATTTTCTCCATTGTTTCAGTAAAGCGTGGTGTGCAAAATTCTAAAAAGATCCATTGATTTCTACAAGTCCCAGTCTGCACGAAATAGCATCACTTTCTTTATGACAACCCTGTTTAATTTGGTAAGATGAAAAATACAGCTAGAGAAAAATAGCGAATTCCTACCTATACTTATTATATTTCCATTTAGTACTTTGCTCGTTTTAACAGAAAAAGACTCACGTTTCCTTTTTAACCTGCCCATGTATCTCAACAAAGATAAGGTCAAAGAACGAAGAAAAGTAGAGAAAGGATATGAATAAAAAACGGCGTGTGGTGTTATCTTAGCAAGAAAAAAGAGGAAACTTTTCCAGAAACATTTCGTGGACACAGAAATAAAGAAATTGCCACGTATAAAAATCCTAAGATTTAGTCGACGTTTATTTGCTGTTCTTCTTGAAACTCTTTTCGTGAAGAGTTGTGCTGTATATCTCCTTCTTGGAACTTTTTGTTAAAAGGAGAGAGTTTCTGCTTAAGGATTCTAAAGAAACTAAATTTCTTGCGAACAATCTTTCTATTTTACTTGGAAAGTATTCAAAAACAATTATTTGGAATGTTATTTTTGGGATTGCAATGTTGATTCAATTGTTCGAAAAATGATCTTTTAGGAAAAAAAAAATATTTAGTTTCATTTATGTTGCTATTACTGAACATAGATTTGTTGACGAACAAAATCTGTAACACGGAATTAAAACACGAAACAAATACTTTAAAAGTTGCGTTTTTATTAATACTTTATTTTCTTAAATTTTTATTATTATTGATATTTAGAAACATTAAATTTTTTTGAAGTCAAATCTTTTGAAGATTGTATTTTGGCAAATTTTTTTTTTCAAAAAGAGATATAGTTAATGCTTGAAATAGTTAATGATAATGTTTTTTTTTTTTTTTTTTTTTTTTTTTAAAGTTTTTTTTTATTAAAATCTTTATTTAATTGAATTTTTGTACCTAATTAGATGTTAATGAATCCTAAATGTAACTCAATCGAAAAGTGTGGGTTCAGTGTCCAGTACAATAAATATTAAAGATAAAAAAGGTGTTTAATCTCAATCAAGACATCACTGTGGAAAAAAAACAAAAACGCAAAGTTTTTCATTGCTATAACCGTAAAAAACGTACGGAGATTTAAAGTATAACCAAGTTTAACGTTATTGTAAATTACTGGCATTGAATCAACTATGAGGAAAATTCAATTTTTTACGAGATGTCATTGTCTAATTCATTAGTTATCGAAATTGTTAGATGGGAAGCCATAATTTGATGAAGGCCTAAAAAAATAGAATGTAAGTAATGAATGTGTCAAAATAAATTTAAAACTGAATTACGTAACTGGCAGACCTTTTCTGAATACCGGTTAAAAGAAGAATCAATTACTCAAAAAGGTCTCCACCGAAAAGCAAGAATTATACCAAACTCAAGAAACAACTATGCACAAACACGTAAGAAGAACCCCAAAAAAGATTCGATTATTTCCAACGTCCGCTCTCGACCATCGATACTGGTTAGACGCATCAATGAAACAAAGCGGGAAACTAAGTTACACAAAGGAACAGAAAAAGGCGGGAAACAAGACCGCCATTTTGAGACAAAGAGACAGAATGTTCTTTTTCCCCGACAGCTAAACTTAATCAGCGGCAAACGAGGACACAAAATAACAATCAAAATTCCTCAAGGAGGGAATGCTATTTATCAAGTTGCTCTTTTGTTCTGGGCTGATGTTATATTATGGCTCAGGGCCATCGGGCACTCAGAAGTGCATTTTAACTAGGAAATTAGTCGCAGATTACTTTATTATTGTGATCTAATTTTTGAGAGCTGATTTATTTTATGTAAGTAGGACAGGAGAGTGCTTACTCATTTTGTCTAATTTTGATATTATTATGATTGATTAAAATGAAGGAAAAAAATATATTTTTCTTCTTTGGAATGTAAACAAATTAAAAATATATTTGTCCGAATCCCAATTTCCATACAGGAGGCTAAACATGCCCATGTTCATTTTATTAGGGACCCGTTGGAGTTATATTGACCTTCTGCTGAGGTCAAGCGATTTTGTTAACGAGTCCTTATTCAAAAAACACAATAAAAACATAATCAAGTTGATTTATACAATTGTCAAATAATGTACATCATTATAATGAATGCCAAAAGAGCAAATAATTCAACAAAAAGTTTTGGTAGAAAAAGCATGTTTGACAAACAAATAATCGGCAGGTTAAGGTGAAAAAATTATGAAGGGTTTGACATATATTCCTCAATGTTTAATTCATTTACTCAGTCTTAATGCTTTTTTCTCGAAAATTTAGGAAACTATGCAATTAAATTTTCAATAAAGATAGTTATTTACTAAGTTTTATAACGATTGTTAACGTTTGGTATGCGTAAATTTTGTAAGCTTTGAAGTAGATAAATAAAATGTGTCTTTAAAATAAAGTGCATTTTTCTTAAAGGAAGTGAGGAGTTATTTTGGGATTGAAGTTTAGAAGGTGGCATCTAAGAATTTCTTTACTCGAATAATTAGAATGTGTTTAATTAACTAACCATGTTTTAACGAACTTATGGAGTAAAAATAATTGATACACTATAGATTGTTGATTGAATTGGGGCAGTGTTTCTCAGAAATAACTCCCAGGAGGAGTACAAGCACTCGCACTAGTACCACTTCGACGTAAAGCCGCTCTTTCGTACTTTTTCGAAAAGATATCCATAACAAACTATAGCTAATTTAATAGTGCTTATTACTTATCTTAGTCTTATTGTATTTACCATTAAAAAACGCAAATAACAGTTAAAGAAATTAAATATATACATATTTTACGTGATAACTCTTCTACAACAACAATCCCTGTACCGTCATGGAGTATCACCACAATTTGGCTCAAAACAAATAGACAAAGTAAGAAACTACTAAGAAATGTAGTGAATACTCACTTGGTCTGCACTTGTAAGCGACTTCGGCGTATTTTCTCACTCCCGGACACGGGTCATTACCAAAGGTCTGAGGGGAAGTCTTAATCTTGCAGATTCTCTGCTCGCGACAAGACTCCTCCATAGTCTGAAACAGAGAAATTTAACAAGGTTAAAAAATATAAAATTATTATTACCATGTACTATTTAGAACCAAGTATAATTTCTTCTTTCCGGCTAACTTGTCAAAACCATTTATACCAGAACGGACTAAGTGTCGATTATTTAATGGTCAGCAATCGGTTATTGGATAAAATACATTTGGCATGAATGGCTTTAATAAAAGGGGTTGAATGCTGAAGTATTTTAATATTTTATTGAATGGAGGTGTCGACTTTTCGGTATTTTACTTAGACATATGATTTGTTACAATATTGATTGATTGGGGCATATCGTATTGGGCCGTAACCTCCGATATTATAGAAGGCCATCCAACTATTATTATGACATTACAGGTCATGGATACAATTCGATGATTTTATTTCTTTGACAATGTAAAAAATAAGATTATCCCTACATCTTAAAACACTAATTTTGTATTTATCTTGAGGATCTAAACTTTATTCATTTCCTTATAAGTACGATCAAGTATAATTTCTGTTCATTTATATGATTTTTTTTTTTTTTTTTCAAAAGTAATTTCAAAATATTCATAATGGTTTAAAATGTGAAAGGAAACAAGATAAGAATTCAAGGTTCATATTTTCAGAGAAAACCTACATTTGGTGGAAATATATATAATATTTACTTTTTTTTTACAATTGACAATGATTGCCAGGACAAGCATGTACTGTCACCGTAGAAAAACTAATCTTATCCATTCTTCTTATCAAGTGCTTCTTTTTAATATATAAAATCATTTGGATGAAAAGATAGCTCGCATAAAACATAAAATTTTATAAACATCTCTATCTAATTTGTAACAAAACAATACATTGAAATAAGAAAAAGTTTTCACGTTTAATTTTTATTTTATGTTGGTTATTTTGAAAGGCTAGTAGAGATTGGGTAAAACTTCAAAGTACGGTACGGATTATGCGCCAAGAACTGTTTACATAAAACCGCTTCAAATTTTGCCAAACATAGGTAGTTCACTTTTTTATTAAAAAAAATGGTTATGGCGAAAATCACCTTGGCGCAGAATTCTTACCTTACTTAGAATTTTTATCAAAGACTGTTTTCTAAACTTTCATTTGAAAAATAATAATAACAAAAAAGTTGAAGCCGAAGAAAAGTTATCACTATCGTAAATAGTTAGCATTTCTTTTCAGCACTTAAATAACTTCTCAAAAAATTATACACTTATATTTAAAAAAATATTAAATATTTTATTAAAAAGTTACACTCGCCTTGTTGTATTTTGCAAGGACAAAATTGTTTTGATGTATCGCACAACACCATTTTTTTTCTAGCACTGTCCTCGGAAGGGAATTTGAACACTTAAACCTTAGGACCAGTTCTGGAGTTCCCGTTGCACTTTAGAACGGAACAATAACTCGGCATTTTAATTCGTCCATAATAACCATCGAACGACTAGTAAAAGTAGAATTTGAAGATCAGTGTATCCACTTTCATACATTGTTTACCTCGCGATCCCATTATTTGTATCCACCACTGATGACGTAGAAGGTAAAACATGGTGGAGTTGGATGGCCTTGAGCAATATCGATGGTCACGATTGGCCATAGGATAGAACAGTAAATAAACATACACAACGGATTAAACAATGTTACATAAGAGCAGATTATTAGGCTATCGTGGAATTAGTCTTGAAGCAAGTGGTTTCAATGCTTACAAATAGAAGCCAATTTAAATATTTCAAATATTTTATTATATATAAGAAATACTGGTGACTAATACTCATACGACATCATTTATATAGATATGTCGATCACTTAAAAACTATGGGTTTCCAGACTTTACTATGCACCCCATACAGTGCATTAAGTACGAACACGTAGATAATAAATTGAAAATATAAATTGTGATGCAACGTTGAATAAGCGCATGTTTGAATTCTTTACTTTTGTTTCGTATTCTTTATGTTTACTGTTACGTTATTGTTTTCTGAATCAATTCTAATTTATTTTCCGTAAGCCAGTGTTTTAGTTTAAGAAATATGCTTTTATCTAAAAGAAACATTGATGTCATCCGACGTTACAAAAGAAGTCCAAAAGCATTTCTCAGATAATATATTACAATAAAAAAATATACTACTCCACCTTCATCTTTGAAAGTTTGAAGAACGAAAAGTAATGTATCGTGTTGAAATGTTTTTTTCCAGGAACTATCTTCTGAGCAATCATTTCCAACGCTTGTTTAACAACCCATGAAGCAGGGATGTAAATATTCATAAATAATGGTAAAGATGTCGACAGTTATTTAAAGAGAATTCCTAGTTTGTATTGTTGAAGGAACATCACGTTGCAAGTTCAAATATTTTTTAAATAACGTTTCGGGATGCATTGAAGCTTTTATATTTATTATATATCTGGCACAATTTGGATACTCTTACAGAAAAAGTGGATTTGTATTTCTTTGTTTTATTAATTCTGAATCTTTAATCTAATTAATTCTTTAATTTATTCTGAATTTTTTATTGATAAATACATCAAACGCATGTACAGTTTCAAATGATCAATATTTTAAAATATTTAAAATATAATGAACATTTTTACAGAAAAGTAATTGAACTCTAGAACACTTTACTATGTATAGGTTTCAGTTGATCAGCCAATTTTCTCTTCATTGCTTGTGTCAATTTTTTAAAACTAGAAATGATTTCTATGTCATATTTTCTTTTTCAGTATTACTAAAAAAATGGCGAGAGATAAAACTATATATATTTATTTTTGCTGTTAAAATAATTGCCATGTCATAAATACTTTAATAATACAACACACACATATAATTGTGCTTTGTGTAAACCAAATTGATAATACTGTTATCACTAGTTCAGCAATTTTTAAAAGCTAGTAAAATGAAACTATATGAACATCAGTCAAAAGAATATTGGCGAATGTTCTGATCACAAATTAAGTCTATCTGCTTCATACAAAGCAGTTACTATCGAAAAAATTTCTATTTTTTATTTTCAAAAATGTTAATAAATATCCCTTAGTGACACATAGCAGATTCAATTTTAAATAATATATTTCATTTCTTTTAATCTTTTAAAATTAGAAACAATTTAAAAACTGCTAAGATATTTGAAGAACTTTTGAGTAATTTAGATATAAATGCTTACCTTCTAAAGTGCAATTTAAACACGGTTATTGTAGAGGTCTATTAGTAAGGTTTAATTTAAAAAAAAAAAAAAAGTGGTGTAGGTTAAAAAAATGGGTCAAGGTTGATTAACTTTCGAAAAAGTTGGGTTCCAATTTTTGCGAGATCAGGAACCTTAAATCAATCACGTAATATAATGACATAATGATCGAGTTCTAAGAATGAATTGTATTCAAGTTAATCATACATCCCAACTTTAAAGTAGTTAATTTTAAATGACTAATATTTACTTTTTAAAATACAGTGTTTTTGGTACGACAAGACAGTTGACCGAGATCTCTTTAATAGATCATAAATGGAATCTATTAAATGCCATGTTGTATTTAAATAAAGTGAAATTTGTTAACAAAGAAACGGTTTTATACAGAGTTTATAAAAAAGTAAATCAATAATTTATCATTACTTTTGTATATCTTGCAACAGGCATATTAATGTTCGACAAAGTTTTAAAACCTATTGTGTTGAATTTTTCTGAGGTTTCAGCTAAAGAGATTTTTCAAATGTATTTTCCTCAATTTTAGTTATTCTGAAAGACATATAACCCAAGTTTAACCCATTATCGACGGTTCGTAAGAAAATTTGAAAATCGACATTTTAGTTTTTTTCTTTGCTAATAAATCGCGATTGTGATTCCACTTAGTGTTTTTTAAAAATAATAAAAGCAATATTTTAAAAAAATCTGAAAAATTCAAAATATACTTTAAATGAAAATAAACAAGATAAAAGTTAAAAACAATGATTTTTTTCCACTTCAAAGTCGTATTTCATGGGTTGATATGAAACAAACCACGTATTTTATTCAACGAGTTAATTTTATACTGATACAATGGTTAAAAATCGGTATTAATATATTGTTACGAATTTCTGTATATTTGTATATATTTCGCAATATTAATTATGTAAAAAGAAAAAAGTAAGTACATTTCGTATAAGCCAGTGCAAGAGTTTGTTTTTACTTCGCTCTCTTGCAATGCATCTCTTAATGCTCGAAAACGTGTATTACAGGGAGAAGGACATTTAACATTATGGTTAATGGCAATCTCGCCAAGTTGGCGAGATAGAGCCAAGTTGTCGAATGTTTTGGCTACTAATTTTGGTCTCCAAACTTGGCGATCATTTGGCCAAACTTTCAGTCCCCATGTACCTGTATTGGGCTTTTCGACTGCGGCCTGGAAAATTCTCCAAATTTCTATCTCTAGAAGATTCGTGAAGGATTAGCTCTCCTATATATAGCCAATAGAGTTGAGTTGAGTTAGTTGTCTCACAACGAGCAATCAGAGTAGTTTCGAAAGTGAACTGTATTGCATTGTCTTTGGCTTCGAGTTTTAGCAGTTGCGTACCTAGTTTCTAACTGCTGTTTTTGCTCCATTGTTGTGTAAAGAGCTGTATTGAATCTATTGGAACGGAAAAGTTCTGGAGTTGTAAAAGAATCTGCGAAAAGTTATATCGGAATAAATTTTTTCAAGCTTTAATCTGATTTGGCTTCAAGTCTTTCGAGCCCATCCACGCAACAATATAATCAATATTTCATAGAACATGATTAAACCTATATATGTCACAGGGAGATGATAAAAACGGAGATGCGATCAAATCCCTAAGGTAAATGATCAATTCGCGGAATATGTTAAAATTACAACTCTGTGGGGAACTTAACGACAGCTCTTATGTGCATTGGATGGTGTCACAGTTGGTCCCAAAGCATTTCCTGGACCAATTGGCAAAGCATTAAGCCACTGGAACGTATATATACGTCATTTGATCCTCAGTATTTCCAGCAATACACTACATTTTTAAATTTATAAATAAAATTTAAAATAAAATATTTTTTTAAATTTTTTAATTAGGATGATAGTTTATAACCTATCTACTAAAACACATAAATAAAAAATACTTTAAAAAAATTATATATTTGAATTAGAAATATAACTTAAAAATTATTGCTGCGAAAACAACTGTAGAATTTCGCCTATTCCCTTAACCGTCGGTGGGTTTTAAAACCTGCGAGAATCTTACTATAAAGAAATTTGTCTCAATAACGATTGAGAATATGCCGAATATAGATAGTTTGATTCTCAGTAATGGCCAGAAATATTGATATGATATTTGTCTTGCTGTATCACTTGGTTCATGTTCTTCCGATCTATCATTGAAAATACCAGGTCCTGTGGCACCCTCAAGATGGCTAACAACTGAAAACCATATTTTGAAATTGTATTTAGGTATAGAAAATCCATCCGAAAGTTTGATATCGCTTACCACGTATATTATGAAAGTATATGCACCTTTATGGTTTCGTATAAAAAGAAATAGCTCTCTTACAGAAAGAGAACGTCATATATGGAGACTTATATCATTTTCTGGATTTATGGCAGCGGATATCCGAGCTATAGTTGGTGATATAATTCAACGAAACAGATTTTTAATATCTAATTGCTAGAAATCAAAAGAAAGAAACCGTAAACATTAGAAGTGTCAAAATTTAACTTCAAATCAGAGAATTATACTGAACTTCTTCCTGAAGGTAATGAGTAATGTCTCAAGAGATAAAATTGAGAGTGCAATGAAAAGCGGGAAAGCAGTGGAGCGGACGATATATCCTTGTCACACTCAAGCAGTTGAGCGTGGATTTCGTCTTGTCTCGGAGGCATCAGAAAGTGTATGAGGAGAAATTAAGCGACGTGGTTTCATATTAAATAGACTAAAATTAAGATTCTTAACAAAAAGTTTCAACGCTAAGTCAGAATATAAGATTTCAAATTAACTTTAATTTCAATTAACAAGTAGTGAATATTTCATTAATGATGATGGTAACAAGCTAAAAGCGAATTCATGTAAATGCTTAATTACCTTTTAAAGATTTTGGAAGTGTGAATATTTTTCACAGATAGGATATTATAATAATATCTAGTAAGTTTACTTTTATATAATCTTTGATTTCAATAATATATTCTTCGAAATTGGAAATACATTTTTTTTTAATTGATTTTTGTATCTATTTCAGAAGGCTTGGGGCACCGCAAAATATGAAGCGAATTTAAAATACTTTTTTCTATATTTAAGTTCGTTCATCTAAATTATATTATTAATTTATCCTGCCGATACTGTAAATTTTTTTGTACGAAATGTTTCTCTTAGGATACTTTTTGCTAAAAAATCACTTTTCAGCAAATTTTCAGGGGGCTCGGGGCACCGGAAGATATAAACGGTTTTTGATAAAACTTTTACAATAATATAATTAACCCAAAATACAACTTTTGCACCCCCTGCTGATTGGAATTAAAAAAAAAAAAAAAAATTTTTTTCGTCCGCCGTATTGCCCAATTGTCTCGAGATATTATCTAATATTTTGAAAAGACCAATATTGAAGTTGTACGTTCAATAACCGATTTGAAAAAAAAAAGTACAACTCTACCACATTAACTGCCCTGAGTTAGTTACACTAGAATATTAAATTCTTATTTGATATAATTGGGATTCCTAAGAACGAATCACCAACTATTTTAAACGAAGAACACGTAATATAACAAATTAGAACGAAAAACATTATATTTATTTATTTGTTTTAATTAAAAAAAAGTGGTGCTATTAAAAAATAAATTACAAATTAATAAATTTAATTAGGAATTATTGTTTTGATTTCAGTTAATCACGTTCGCTCTCTGTTACATATTTTGATATATCTCTATCTACTTTAATAGTTATGTGTTTAACATATGTGTTTTTGCGTCTTCTAAAATGCCCATATATTTTTCGGAGACTCGTCAGAATAAACTTTTTGTACTCACTTTGTGCACTTTGATAGTTTTAAGTACTATTGGTTACATAATTATTATTTTTTGTTCAATGCACAAAAATATTTAAATGAAAGAGTCCCAATTTCGTAATTCCTAAAATAGTATAGTAGTCCCTATTTAAAGGGAGAATGTTTTTTTTAATGGGAATGTCTTTCCAAATCAAGAAATAAATGGGAGAATTATCAAAAATTGAAAACTCCTAATTACAACACACCCTGTTGTTTCTGCAGGGTGGTCATAAAGCAACTTTGCTGATAAATGGACCTCTAGCTTTCTTTCCAAGTCTCAAAAACTGAGAGCTCCTAATTACAACACACCCGGTTGTTTCTACAGGGTAAAAGCTTTGCTGATATATGGACCTCTAGCTTCCGTTCCAACAGATAAAGATGAGATTTCAGCTATAGTTATCCAGAGGTATGAGGCCGATCAAACGGTATTGTGGTTAGCGTGCTAGCTTCTAGACCGCGAGGTTGCGGGTTCGAGTCCCGTGTTAGGCATGGGTGTTTGTAAATGTATGTTGGCTTGTTTAATGACGAATGTTTCGGCGCATTATAGCCCTCGTGTTGCTGACGGCGTCAGATAATCTGAATACAATCAACCAGAGGTATGAGCTCGAGATTCTGTGAAAGGCTACAAAATATCATTCACGGTTACGGTTATAGTTACAGAAACTCGAAATTTTTAAATGGTAACAAGTACTTTTTCCAAATCGTAAAATGCTCAGTTCATGCGAAAACCCTAAAGAGCTTTGGAATGGTTACGTATATCAGAAAAAACTGAGGCGTTGTGCACGCACAAAATAAAAGCTCTGTGAACGGCCAACAGAAACACAATAGGGGTATATGGAGCCAGCTCACCAGATATTCAGGATAGAAACCCGATAAAATTGCCTGTGATGGCACCCATGTGTACTCTGACCTCTGTCATATGCTAATTTCCAACTTGCGCCCCGATTATGTTTTTGTTGGCCGTTCGTAAAGCTGTTATTTCGTGCGTGCACAACGCGTCCGTATTTTTGTGATACACATACCGTTCCAACGCTCTTTAGGGTTTGCGCATGCGCTAAGCATTTTGCGACAAGAAAAAGTAGGTGCTGCCATTCGTAAATGTAGAGTTTCTGTGACTGTAACCGTAACCGGGAGCGCCATTTTGTTGCCATTCACAGAATCTCGAGCTCATACCTTTGAATAACTATACCTGAAATCTCATATTGATCTGCTGAACGGAAAGGAAGCTAGAGGTCCATATATCGGCAAAGTTTTTTTTTATGATCACCCTATACTTATTTTGTAAAGCAGAATTTGACAATATTTGACGCTAGGAATTAAATCAGTGTCTTCTCAAATGATAGACGCCTGTGTTGCCTCTGATCCAGGATTTTGCCTCGATTACTGGATAGAAATCTTAAAGAACCGAATTTGATGCACACCAAATCTCCCAGGCTGCACAATTTAGATACAAGTATAATCCTTAGAATAGTAATTCGAAAGTGTTTATTTCTTAAAGAAAACTTGAATCACGATCATTTGATTGAAAAACAACAATAAATAACTTTTACCCTAAGTGCATGCGTAGCAATGCAATCCGTTGTGTCGTTGAGCATGTCCAGGCTACCTTCCGTAACGCTCTCTGGCGGACACAGTTGATGTGATGGCACCTGTCTCCCGTACTGTGCCAAGTAAATACTGACCACTGTGTTGGGCCAACACTCAATTTGAAGCTCGTTGCCGTCACAAGCGTGCACCTGGAAGGTACGCAGGGTTCCAGACAGGAGAGCTGCAAACATAAGAAAAATGCAGAGTTAAACCAGAGCTAAATAGACAAGAACGTTCAATTTCTCTGGAGCTATAAGATAAATAACATGATAAAATACTACTTTTTTCTTCTTTTTTTTTTTTTTTTTTTTTTTTTTTGGCGCAATAACATAACAATAATCAACCGTTATTACCAAGGCCTTACAATATTGTTTGATTAACGCTAGAGGTATTTAAAAAGACTTTCACTCTTTCAAAACCATATGTGAAGAATACTTTTTGGATGAAAACCAATGCTACAACTTTGCTGAAACCATAGCCGAGGAGGTTTAAATGATTTGTGAGTGATAGAAAAAAATTAAAACTTTAAAACCACATTGATGATGTGAAAAACTGTTTTGCTCTTTAATTAGCTCTGAAAATCCACATTCTTCACGTTTGATGACCAATTAACTTTTTTAATAACGCTAGTGTGCCAGCAACACTAGCTAGTCTTTTTTTTTTTTTTTTTTTGACAAATTGACTTAAGGGCTTATCAGATGGATACAAGAAATATCCCCAGCCCAACCTTAGGTCCAACGCTTGACCCAACTTTTGAAACGGTGTCGCGACAAAATCTAACAGTGACATTTGCCAACCGTGACAAAAGTCAAAGTTTTCACTGTCAAGGGAAATCGGTCACCTTACTTTTAGGGACCATCCACACATTTGTTTACCAACCTTATTGAATTAAGCCGCTATGTTTTGTTGGAAAGCGGTGATATTAAGTACTAACAGCTATTTCGGTCATAAATTCAGAAAAGGTTTCAAATTAAATGCAGTTATCATTCTTTTGGTTTTATTTTATTAAAATATTTGTGATATTTTTGGCTCTTCCAATGCCTACGCAAATGTTGCAATTTGTCATGACTAAGATCATCGAAAATATATGGCTTTCAAGTTCTTAAAATAAAAGCAAAAAACAGTGTTTGAATAGCTTAGAGTGTATGCTTTTTTTAATGGCTCGTAATTTAGTGTAAGTGTGAAAGACGAGTATTTATCAGTATTATTTATAATTTTTTCATATCTTAGAAATAAGTCAAAATAATACTTTTTTTAAGTTAGTTAATGTAAATATCTGTTTGACTGTTCGTCAGTCAAATAAAAATAATGGGACGACATTTCAATAGGGCTTAAATTGCATCAGACATAATTAGTGAAATACATTAATTTTCCTAACACAGTGTTTGAATAGCTTAGAGTGTTTGCTTTTTTTAATGGCTCGTAATTTAGTATAAGTGTGGAAAACGAGTATTTATCAGTATTATTTATCATTTTTTCATATCTTAAAAATAAGTCAAAATAATACTTTTTTTTATGTTAGTTAATTTAAATATCTGTTTGACTGTTCGTCAGCCAAATAAAAATAATGGGGCGAAATTTTATTAGGGCTTCATTTGTATCAGACATAAATAGTGAAATTCATTAATTTTCCTGACTGGAACTCCAATAAGAAATTATTTTTAATAAGCTGTGTTCAATCATGTAAAGCCATTTCCATACAACTCTTGCCTTACTAAGTCAAGCTAAAAACATAGAATTTAAAATACACAGATATTTGGTATCCTTGAACCCATGGTACTTACCCGAGCATGGACCAAAACCAAAACTAAATTTCCTTTGCAAAATTATTATTATTATTATTTTTCAAACTTACAATGGTTCTTTGCATTAATATAGATTATCGCATAATAATTAATTATGCAACTAGTTTCGTAAGTAATACTTTTTCAAATGTTTCAAAATGCTTCGTTGCCGAGTGCGTGTAATGAGTCAAATAATTTACGGAGTTAATTTACCGAAATTTTACATAATAAAAAGCACAACGTTTTTCTGATCAAATGGTTTCAGGTTATGAGTTGTTTCTCATAAGAAGTCAAAAGTAAATTGTATGCAACAAATGCAACAGTAGTATAATTAGGGATGTAGTATGTTCTCATACCTGAGGAGGGGACGAAAAACCTTCAAATCGTGAAATTAATATAACAAAAGGGTAACATACTTTTTTAAAGTAGAAGTATAGTACTCTCCTAAGCCTAACAAAGCCATATTATATTTTGAAACCGTAGAAAATCCCTTATATAATAGAACTTTTCTCAAAGATGGGAGTCCTCTGACTAGTACTTTAGATTTTCTCAAGAAAAATTACATTTACTAAAATGCTCATAGCTTAAATTCAGTTTTTTTAGGTACCTCTTTTAGATCTAGCATGGCATTGGTTGTTTTCAGATTATCTGGCGCCATCAGCAACACGAGGGCTTTAACGCGCCGAAACATTTGACAGGCCAACATACATTAAAAAAACACATGCCTTGCAAGGGACTCGAACCCGCAACCTCGCGGTCTAGAAGCTAGAACGCTAACCACTATACCGTTTGGTCGGATACCTAGGATGGCAATATGGATGTATTTTGTATATATATATATATAACAGAATGCCACGTTACGTAACTAAGTGGTTGTTTTTATACATCAATGCTCACAGTTATGACAAATAATTTTAGAATATTAAAGTACAGCTATTAAAAGTACGATAAAATATATTTAGTCCGTTAATATTACTTTATATAAAATGGCGATTATACATTTATTTTAATATATCAAATAATTGCTTATATAAATTAATATCAACGTTACAAATTAAAGCAAACGGTTAGAAATTCCATCCGTTAGACCACTTCCCGCAAATGGGTATCGCTCAACTGGGACGACATCAAACCATAGTAAAACTCGCAAGCGTATAGCTTTGAATAAATTGTAGGAGAACTAAAAACTGGAAGATGGCGCTAATGATTGCATATTGAAGAGCGTTTTCTTGCGCATGTGCAGTGCAATCGGCACCTTTCTGAAGTAAGTGGTTCTAGTGGAAAGGCTCATTAAAACTTAGCTCTTAAATTCCTGTTGTCGAAGTGAAAATGGAGCAAGGAATTAACATTAAATTTTGCTTCAAATTGGGCAAGACAGCTGCGGTTGTTACGAAATGTTAAAACAAGTTTACGGCGAGGAAGCATTATCCCGCTCAAGAACTTTTGAATGGTTTAAACGCTTTCGGGATGGGCACGAAAGAGTCGAAGATGATCCACACACAGGTCGGCCGCAGTCCGTACGCACGCCGGAAGCAATTGAAAAAGTTCGCGATATGGTGAAATGTGATCGTCGATTGACTATTCGAGTACTAGCCAATGAATTGAACATGGACAAAGAGACGGTTCGGAGAATTTTGACGCAAAATCTAGGCAAACAGAAGATTTGTTCCAGATTCGTTCCTCACCATTTAAGGGACGAACAAAAGCAATTGAGACTGGACGCATGTGGCGAACTTATTGACAACGCTGATACTGACCCTACGTTCCTGGATAGGATAGTCACGGGAGACGAGTCTTGGTGTTATCAATATGACCCTGAAACCAAGCGTAAAAGCTCCGAATGGTGGTCTCCAGGTTCACCAAGGCAGACAAAATGTCGATTTGAAAAGTCCAAAATCAAGGTCATGTTAATCGCTTTCTTCGATTGCGATGGACTCATTCATCATGAATTTCTTCCTCCTAACATGACTATCAATGGACAGTTCTACACAGAAGTTCTTGACCGACTTCGAAAACGAATTCGTAGAGTGAGGCCTGATTTTCAACAAAATGGGAGTTAGCTGCTGCTACATGACGATGCCCGCCCAAACATTGCTTTGCCTGTGAGGCGATTCTTTGCCCAGCATGGTGTCGTTGAGATGCAGCATCCACCATACTCTCCAGACCTAGCACCCGTAGACTTTTTCCAGGTTTTCTATGCTGAAAAATTCGCTGAAGGGGAAAAGATTTAAGGATGTCGAAGCCATCAAGAAAACTGTAAAGTCACTATTAAAGAGCATTCCAAAAGAGGACTTTAAAACTTCTTTCCGAAATTTGTACAGCCGAGCACAGACGTGTATTACGGCTGATGGGGATTACTTCGAATCATACTAAATGGATATGTGTTTAACTTTTTTTTCTTCTGAGTTATTCCATGAGTCCTGGAAATTAATAGCCGGACTATGCTCCCCTGTATATTGCCCCGAGCATTTCTCAGCCCCTAAAATCCATCTATTAGCTCATCAACGTGACATTCAAGACTTAAAGGAGCGGCCATAATTGGTCACTAATGATTTCGATCGAACACAGTATTCGGAAAATAGGAAGTGGTTCAGTATTTCAACCTATCCCTCTCCCTCCAAGATGTCGTAAATTTTAAAAAGTGTTGGCTAATGTCACGATTTTCGGTTTTGGGTTTTTGTCACTGGTTGGTTTTTGTCGCACAACCTTTTGAAACACATTTCCTGGGGCAAAAGATGTTCTTGCAGTATCAATAATCGCTTCGTCCCAAACTCAGCAGTTGGACCAAGTTGTAGATAATTTATTGCAACACAGTCGGGGACTGTTAGGAAACGCGCGGAGGTTTTAAAGTAAATTCTAAACACTTACGAATTTGTGCGGTTTTCCGATTATATCTCACGATAAATTTTTACCGGTGTCTTTCCGAAGTTTTTACCACTTATCTATAAATCGGATAAGATCACTTCACTTCACTCACTTTTGTAAGATTGTGACTTGATTTAAAGTTGTTCCGAGTTGTTGGTGTGCATATTTTTACTATAACAATAAAATTATAATTCTTGAAAGGGTTCAGACTAAATTTATGCGTTATCTTTATTATAAGGGTAACCATTATAATTCTCATGATATCTCCTCTTCTTTCCTCCTCAATTTCTTCAGCATCCCCAGTTTAAAATCTAGACGTGAGCTTTCTTGTGTTTCTTTCTTTTACAAAGTCCTTAATAATTTTATTGATTGCATTGAGATCCATAATTCCATTAAATTTGCTGTACCGACCAATACTAGTAGCCAAAATTTATTTATTACTGTTTTTACCAAATATAACTACATTGACAACTTTTGTTTGTATAAATTTTATAGAATTTTTAATTTGATTTCTGTTGATTTGGATATTTTTAATGTATCTTTTTCTATGTTCAAGGCTAAATGTCTGCTGGTTTTAAATGTGTAATCTTGTTTTGTTACTATTGTTTGCTTGTTTGTAATGTACTATTCCTTGTACACTTTAAATGGAATTTTTTTCTGTAGTGTGCTTTATAATAATAATAATAATAATAATAAAATAATAAATATTGAAACTGGTATGGTGGAGGTAATCTAATAATTGGTTATGCTAATTTTTGTTGACCGTTCATGTGACCATTTTCAAATATATATGCATACTGAATTTATTGAGCACTAATCCCTCATTGCCTGAAATTCGAGTTCACCACGAGTGGCCGTTCTTCAGTCATGCACTTAGTGACTGGGTTTTTTTTTTTTTTTTTTCGTGTGCGGGTAGCACAGTTGTGATAGGGTGCTTTTTTTTTTTTTCTTAATTTCGAGCTTTCATTTATGTGAATAAATTGGAATAATTTTTTGAAGTACCGTCTCCAAATCCTTTTCTTAAGAGTTGTTTCGCTGTGATGTTAACTACTTAAAGCTTTGATTAGGTGAGGACATTTAGGCCCTCAACTAACCACACGAGGGATCAACCAGATGGCTGCTGTTCTCGAAAACTGATGTAAATTTTCCTCATCCAGCAAGCTCATGTGCTCATTTGATTCTATCATTTATATTGCGAAATTTACTTCAGAAAAAAGATTTTTATTATCAAAACTCTTGGACAAGAGAATTGGAATTTTATTTACATAATATTACAAAAAGAAGTGGTGGTAGCTTGAATTAGCTTTTTATTACTTTACCCAAGACAGTTACATATTTTCACTATCTTTGTTCCCATTCCGAAATACTTACTAGAAGACTGAGATTGCAGAGAGATTTAATGTAAAAAGTATTTTGTCATTATCGGTATAATACTGCAATAGAAATAGTTGAACTTTCAAGATATAGAACATTGGCCCTGGGGATGTTCTAGTAGCTAATTTTTTTAATAATATCGTAAAGAAAAATCACCAGTAGTATTGGGAAAGTAGGAGAGAGAGATGACACACTCGTCACGGAAATCAGTTTAAATTAGATTTTGTACCCGGCTGGCCGTATGAACTAGTTGCTCCATGCCTTTAACTGCATTTACGAACATAGGTCCTCTCCTTTCTCTTTTTCATTCGTAGATAACCACGACGTACTGCTTATAAGCATTACTCTCTTTCTGATAAAAGAGTTATGCAATTAATGCGCTTTCTTTCTTGCTCAGCGGCATGTTCAATGCAAACGAATTTCTTCGAACCATACATATAGTTTTTATAGCGAGATTATATGAATTTTTATGAGGGGATGACATGAAATACTCGTTTGCAAAAGTTTTACCAATACAGCGCCATCTATTAATGATAATTCAAATTATTTTTTATGATGGAAACCCCGACCACAAACTAATTTTTCTAAACTAATTTGAGACAAAATCTTTTCGAGGGATAATTTTTAAAACTACTGTTCCATGACATTTTATAGTTTATTTTACATGTATTACTTTATACAAAACCTAGTTATCACTTTAAACTATTGAATGTCCATATCGAGGTCTTACAAGCAAAACAAGCTGTCACTTTTTAAATTTCGAGGTTATTTCCTTAGCCAGACTCCCCTCAAAAGTTAGATATTCGCTGGAAAAATATATTTAATAAAGTTTAAGGTATTGATAAAAATTGTTTGCCAAACATAAGCTATTAATCAGATTTCACAAACCGAATTCTTTACTGTTAATTCGATAATATCTATTTAAATAAACTATTCTTTTTAAAGCAGTTTCGAAATACGACTTATGTTTAAAATGTCTGAGAAAGAATAATTTTAATGCATAATTTATTAGTTGATCCCATAAACTTGAAGTTATCATTGCAAAGGATAATAACTTAAGTATAAACTCTTCTCTTCCTTTTCTTTTGAAATAGATGACACATGTTCATTTTGGAAATATTTAAAAAAATGTAAGGAATAAAGATTTAATTTTTAATCTTTGTAGATCATTCAATTTATTGAGAATTAAATACAATTTACAGAGTCTTGAAAAACAATAAAAAATTCAATCGACATGTGTTTTTAATTAAACAGAATATAGAGATGATTAAATTTTGAATGCAATAAGAAAACTCCCTAAATCTTCCTAGAATTAATACGTTACATAGTGTTTGCGTTACGAAATGATATCAATTATTAATTTCTCTAGCGACTTTCATCACAGTAAAATAAAAATAAAATCGCATTACCTTATGAAGCTTATAATTTATTAAAATAATTGATTTAGATTGGTGTGTCTTATTAGTCGTGCATAATATCTTTTGTCATAATGCAATTAGAATTAAAGTAGAAAGAAAAACCCAATTAAAAAAATTCCTGGCAATAAAATTAGAAATAGAAACAAGTATTATTTTTTAATGCATGAAACATTATCTGATGTTAAATTCTTATTAACGTTAACGTATTTGCTAAACCAAATTAAATATAATCCACATTCCAGATTTACTTTTTCGCAAAAATATCGCCATCTGGGTAATGAAATAAATATAAAATGCTTTGGGTAACGAACAGAGTTCTTTTCAATCAATATTTACTGCTAAATCCTATGACAGATTTGAATAAATATTAATCGTTTGGACATTGGAATACTAATCATGTCTAATGATAATATTAAAAAACGTTGCATTCATTCAAAATGAATTCTAAAAAGAATATATTTGTAATGATCACTAATAGATGGCACTGTAATCTATTCAATTAAAATTAACTTATTATGAGAAAGAAATAAAGGTACCGATGTAAACTTACAAAATTAAAAAGTATTTTTATTCTCATTATTATAAAGCTAAATATATATTTTTTTACTTGGAATCATAAAAATTATTTGCACGTAAAAACTCTGCTTAGATAAACAAATTGCTGCATTTGGCACGAAATACTCTGGGAAAAGGGGGTGATAACCCTCGTGCTCCACCAACAGCGAGGGTAAAGGTATCATTTCGCCCCTCTCGAAAAAGCTGTAAAAATGTGTTTTTCAAATATAAAATATTCCGTAAAAATGAAATTTTGGAATGTTCTATAAAAAAAAAAAAATCCCATGACAATAGAAAGTAAACAAAATATTCATAAGCACACTGACGCTGTTATCCACAATTATTAAAATTTACTTTCTTCATTTTTGTCCCATGCCATAAAATCATATTTTTGTAAAATAATGTATGACATTGAAATAAATTATTTTATAATGATGACTTAACTGGTTAGTGGTCTAACTGTTTCAATATTTCTGAAATAATTTTATAGAAATGACTTTGCTACATAAATCAAACAGATTGAAAAAAAAAAAGAAATTGCGAGGTACGGAGGTAAGTTGAACTTAGTCATGAAAAAGTGGTATTCAAAAATATATTTGGCCATTACCCCCACCCATCGAGTTTATACACCGAGTCTCCACCTAGTGATAAAAGTTGGAAACCGCTTTTTTCCTTTGACTGTAATCCAATAGCGGTTGAAGCTCGTTCTTTATACAACATAAAACTCTGTGATAAGATCATTGTATTGTTGTCTGACAGGTCAATCATATCAACTTACGTTTCATCGTTGTCGAGCTTTTAAACCATACCCTGACACCTAAAATGTCTGGACAAATCATGCGAGCAGAGAAAATCAATATTCCGGGGTTATTGGAAAATCAAAGGAGAAGGAATCCTGACATGGAAGTAAGACAAGGTAACTAAGATAAAAGGAAGTTTGTCTCATAAATCCGCTTGCCCTAGTTAGGGATTGGGAACGGATTCTTAGTGCAATACATTCTCATTTATTTTTTGCAATACATTCTCATGGAAGTTTTGTCGTAATTAAAGATTTGTCGTAACAAAAAGACTCCTAGATTCTGTTATATTTTAGTTTCTGTAAGGAAAGAACGATGTTATGGGATCTATATGCAAATTGCTATAAAATTTGAAAATTATGACTATTTGTTTTATTTTCTAATACGTTTTAAATGGCACAAGTATAGTTTTTATCGTTTATCGTCGGTTTAGTGTGAAGCAGTTCTTGTTCCACCTTAAGTATTTTTTTTTCTCGTTTATCGTCGGCTTAGAGTGACACAGTTCTAGTTCCATTATAAGTCTTGTTTTTCTCGTTCATGGGTGAAGTTTTGGCTCTTCACTTGCAATCAGCAAATTTTATACAGAAACAAATTATTTTTTATTGGAGTACAATTCTTACTTCAGAAGTCAGGATATTAACTTATTATTTTAATTGGAAATGATACTGTTTATATAAGAATGAAAATGTGCCAAATCAAGCAAAATAGAAATTTAGGTTACATGATCTAACTTATTTGCCATGTATACAAGATAGAAATTCTTGTATGGATGTTCGGAAAATTGGGCCAAGTATGGGAATTTAATTCAAATGCATATTTTAGCTCTTTGAGGCACAGCGGGATTAAAAATATCCCACTTTTTAAAGCACAGTATTGCATTTTGAGGCTTTTTTAGAACTACGCCAAAACAGTGCAATAGCTACATACACAATAAAATGTCTGTGCAACATGGATCTATTTTATTTTTTAAAATCTTATATCCAAATGTTCGTGTTGCCCTTGCATCAAATAAATTTATATCCAATCAAAATATGCCCCTAAAGTGTTAAGAAGCACATGTTATCCTAGAAATTTCAATCCTTTCTTGGACGTTTTAATTTTTTTGAAAATATATATATATATATATATATATATTTTAAATATCAAGCTAACAAAGACTTTATTTTTAAATCACTATTTTACAAAATATTTGTGATACATTTTTCTATCATATTACATAAATAAAAACAATGTTGGTTGTCAAAACATTAAAATATATTATTGAATCATAAAATAGCAATTGATGAAATACTTAGTCAATTTGTTTTCCAATAATTTATTTTCAAGTATTGCATACAAAACAATATAATAGACCTTTAGACTAATGATCTTAAAGGACAGACACTAAATAAAAAGTTTTGTTAATATTGCACCTGCGAGATTTTTGTACTCACGAATTATTTTTCAGAACTTTTTGAGCAATGAGTATCCTCATGAATGACGAATGTCTTAGAAACCATTTATACTTCAACGTGTTCATTTTGATTTCATGCATTTAGATTCCAAATGTAAAATTTGTAAATTATTACATTACTATTAAAATTTGTTATAATTTTTTTTTAAATACAGAGATTTAATAAATTATTTTTTTAATGAAACATATTTAAAATGTCAATTTCATTGCAATATTAATTGATAAACAAATCCAAAGAATTAGTTTTACTTTAAAATTTAAATTGAATTTGAATAGCATAACACATAGAAATCTTATCATGGAGATAAATTTAAGTATGAAAATCTTTCCTTTACACTAATTAAATTATCTATACTAATTCATTAAAATTAGCTATGATAACTAGTACTGCACACTATAGACATTGTTTATGCTCAGTTATTACATCCTTATACTTTGTCAAGAAAATAATTTTTAGATCAGAGGAAAATATACTTTGTAGATCAGTTATTGAAGTAAGTTAAGAATACGACAAAGATTGCTATATTGTATGGTAATCAAATCCTAACCAAATTATTGCAGACATTCGATATCGATATTGCAATTTATTTTACAAAATATCTTAACACAATTTGTGTCAGAAGCAATATTCAGTTTCTATTTAAGCATATCATATAATTGGAATTACAGTTTCATTTTCAGTAGCTTATAAAATATACCATCATATAATATATTAAAAGATAAATTTATACTTCTACAATAACAAAAGCATGAATAATGCAGGTGTACTTACTGGTAAAATGGAACAATAGTACTTGCACTATAGTTTTAACACAAGCTTCGCTGGATACACTTCGAATCGCTCGAAATTGAAAGCAAAGTAAATAAACAAATGTTCAAATCCTTTCAATCGAAGTAAAAAACTCACCGACTAATTGAAAATTTCGCATTCTCATTTATATTAAAGCGCGAGACATTTCTCAAAAAATCCAGTTTGGTTTTAACGATCACTATACGAGAACACTCAAACCTCGGCATTACCGATTTAAATAAATGTAAACAAGCTGTTTCTAAACTGTATTTATCTCTGTTAATAAATGAAATAAGATAAAATAGAACTTTAAAATAAATACGTCACTATTTTGCAGAAAATACGCAGTGTATTTGTTTAGAATCAGCAAGCCACAAGTCATTTGAATAGGCGAATCTCAAATGTTTTGCCTTAAAAGTCTAGCACATGGCAAGGTCACGGTATTCATGAGCGGGCTCGCCGGAGCACTTGTAAAAGAAGCGATGGTCGTCACTCCAGTGTTTTCTTTAGCTCAGTGGTTTAAGTATTGTTTTTCTCGTTTATCGTCGATGTAGAGTGAAACAGTTCTAGTTCCAGTTTTGGCAGCAAAACAATTTTTGATATATATAGAAAAGAAAAAAAGACTAAAAATCCATCAACTGAATATTGAAATATAAATCAAGTAAATTATTGATTCGCCAAAAATATACAATTTCATTTAATTAATTATTTTAAAAGAATTTTTGTTCCTGAAAACAGATAGAGTTGGTATCTTTTAACTCTAAGACAATGATACATAAGACGTTATGTGCAAAATGAAATATATATATATATATATATATATATATATATATATATATATATATATATATATATATATATATATATATATATATATATATATATATACGAGGGCAATTCAGAAACTAACCTCCGGTTGATTGAAAAAAATACACCAAGTTAAGTAAAAATATTTTAATATATACATCTTACAACTACATCTTTGCACTATTTTTCGACATAGTCTCCATAACGATTGAGGCACTTATCGTATCTCTTCACAAGCTTTGAAATTCCTTCTGCATAAAAATCACCCGCTTGTGCCTTGAGCCAGCCTGTGACCGCATCTTTGAGCTCTTCGTCGTCATCAAACCGCTGGGACCCGAGCCATTTCTTCATATGCATGAAGAGGTGATAATCGCTTGGCGCCAGATCTGGGCTGTAAGGTGGATGGTTGAAAACGTCCCACTTGAAGGACTCAAGAAGGGCTGTTGTTCTGCGAGCAGAGTGAGGACGGGCGTTATCGTGCAAAAAAACGATACCGGAAGTCAGCATACCACGGCGTTTGTTCTGTATAGCCCGTCGTAATGTTTTTAGTGTTTCACAGTACACGTCTTGATTAATGGTCGTCCCACGTTCCATGAATTCAACCAACAACACCCCTTTGGCATCCCAAAACACCGTTGCCATCAGTTTTCTGGCAGAAAAATCTTGCCGGGCTTTTTTTGGTTTGGTAGGCGAATCTGAATGTGCCCACATCTTTGATTGTTCTTTTGTCTCAGGGTTCACGTACTTAATCCAGGTTTCGTCACCGGTCACGATTCTGTTTAACAATGGTTCTCCTTCGTCCTCATAACGTGACAGAAAGTCTAATGCAGAGGCCATTCTTTGAGTTTTGTGGTGGTCGGTAAGAATTTTGGGCACCCATCGTGCACAGAACTTACGGTAACCCAATCTTGCTGTCACTATCTCGTACAAAAGAGTCTTAGAAATCTGTGGAAAATCAGTAGACAACTCCGCCATTGTGAAACGTCGATTTTCACGAACTTTTGCATCAACTGTCTGAACGAGTTCGTCAGTCACCAAGGATGGTCTACCACTCCTCTCTTCATCATGAACGTTTTCTTGTCCACTTTTAAATAAACGTACCCATTCACGGACAACTCCTTCACTCATAACTTTTGGTCCGTACACGGCACAAAGCTCACGATGAATAGCTGCTGCAGAGTATCCTTTGGCTGTAAAAAACCTTATAACAGCACGCACTTCACATTTGGCGGGATTTTCTATTGCAGCACACATTTCAAACTGCCACAAAAACTAAACTAGCGCAGGTACGATGTTCACTCGACTACGGCTTGATGCCGACTGACCTGCTGAGCGTGTGAATGCACAGATGGCGCGCTACTCCCCCCACTACCCGCACTGTGACCAATCGGAGGTTAGTTTCTGAATTGCCCTCGTATATATATATATATATATATATATATATATATATATATATATATATATATATATATATATATATATATACATCACTTGTCTAGAATAGTTTTTACTCAAAGAAATAAATTGAGTAAATTTTAAACATTAGTTAATATTTAATTATGGTATCCTATGCATAACCATTGCATATTTAAAGAGTTAGACTTCCATCTAAACTTCTTGATCTATTAGATTAGAATCACCTTTATTACGTAATATAACGTAAAACGAGGTGTAATAGTTTTAGCTCGAAAAAAAGAGCTTATAATTAAGGAGGAAGATGAAAAGTATTAGGTGTTCGGTACTATTGAAAGTTGGCACTATAACAACAAGAGTCATAGCAAAAAACTTGTACTTCAGCAGCAGCAGTGTGACCTGTCTTTATGGTACGTCAATGTTTACATACGTATTACATATTATTGCTTCTGTTCTTACGTATGTCCATTATATCTACGTATTCTACAATTTGGAGAATTTATTTGCTTGTGTGTGTGTCGTGGAATTTTACAATACTTAACTGTTTTTTAATTAATTTTTTGGGCAGATTTTCCAATCACTACAAAAAGTTAATTTATTGAGGCTCATCTGTCCAGTGGAAGTGTAATTTTAAGTAATCATTCCCGTAGTCCCTAAAATTTTAAATTGAAAAAGATAACTTTTTAACAGATAAATTTAATCAGTGTGAATAATGTAGTATAACAGTAATGACTTATTTATATCCAAGTGTAAACATATCTTTCTTTCTAATTTAATTAATATATTTTATGTAAGCCTAAATTTATTAGTCTCAAAGTATGGGCAAGGCCCCGTTTCGTTTCATGATATTTCTGTTTCAGTTCCTCTCATCCTTACTATCCAATTCCTATATTCTTTGCATAAGCTACCTACACATTATTTAAAATCTTGATCTGGCATCAAGTAACATATCATATACCAAAAAATTAAATGGTGAATTTGATGCTTTTTTAAATCTTTTTCATTAACTTCGATTTTGTATGTGGCGGCCAAATCTGCGGAGAGCTAATTAACCCCCTAACTCATCATTCAATCAAGCTGAAAATTGGCAGTGAGATTCGTTGTCGGTGATGTGGTGACCTCAAATAACAGATAAAGCTTTTGTGCATTGGAGTACACTTTTCCACAGCGGTAAAGCAAATTGCCTCGAGATACAATGGTCTCGGATTGAGGCCCGTCGCCTGTAAAGAAAGCTGCATACGCTTTAATGATAACCCGGACTAAAACGAATCATGCTGCCATCTATCGGCGTTTCTGAAAGGAGACACTACATCGCAACAAGCAATCACATACGCAACTCGAGTGCAACACCGCAACAAGCGGACACAACGATGCAACTAGCATCCCAAACCTTCAACTCCCATCAGAGGTTGATCAGAACAACAGTATCGCTCCTTCGTCGCTGGGAGGAGGAGGCTGTGTGGCGACCCCAAATAACAGATAAAGCTTCTGTGCACTGGAGTACTCTTTTGCACAGAGGTAAAGCATCTGCCTCGTGATACAATGGTCTCGGATCGAGGCCCGTCGCCGGCAACGAAAACTGCATACGCATTAATGATATAGCCATCTATAAAATTTTGATACTGCCACTAAAAGGCAGCTTTTACAGACGTTTTTATTGCCTTACGTCAAACTTATCAGCTTTTACTCACCTTCTATAGTTCAGATACCAAAGCCGACCAAACGGTATTGTGGTTAGCGTGCTAGCTTCTAGAGCTCGAGGTTGCGGGTTCGAGTCCCGTGTAAGGCATGGATGTTTGTAAATGTATGTTGCTTATCAAATGATGAATGTTTCGGCGCATTAAATCCCTCGTGTTGCTGACGGAGCCAGATAATCTGAAAGCAACCAATCAGATAATAAGCTTAATTGAAGCATGTACAATTTGGTGACGTTTAATAGCTGAAACCTTCCCCTATTAAGGTGGCAATCCAAACACTTCGGATTGCTACTTAACCCACTTGTTATCAGATACTCGAGCTGAATCTTGGCAAATATACTCCTCGTAGAAGACAATGTAAATATTCAATTACGTTTTGGGGACAAAAAATGTTATTTAATAGTTTGGAATGGATGTTTTGTTCGTAGCAGTTAAACGTAGTGTGAAAATTCTATCGGAGCTCAATAATTTGCTATTGCACAAAAACATTCGAAGTGAATATTAATGATTTCTATTAAAAACTTTGTTTTTATATAGCATGACTCTCATAAATGATATTATTTGGAGTTGGTATATATTATCAATAAAAACATGAGACTAATCATAAAACACTAATAAATACAGTTTTTCAAAATCAATCAGAGAATCACACAGCCGTATTTCAGTTTCCCTCGTCAGATATTTAGAAGCACTGTGTTCTTTGAGAGCCCTTCATGTATATAGTCTATTGAAGAGGCCGTTTCATAACTAAAAATCAAGTACAACAATCAAGACAGGCGACTCTTCACCATACTCACCTTAGTAAAATGACTTAAGCGTGGGATTTCGACTTCATATATATTCAGCAGGCTGCCAAATTAATTATACGGGGTTTGAATAGGAGAAATATGCTTGTCGTATAATTACATCCATACATTACACTTTTACACAAGCCCTCCAATTGTTTAATATAGTATTATAAGATGTATCATACTAAGGAACTTCCTTCATATTTGTTCTGAGATTGACTGCTAAATAAAAATTAGACATTTATGTAATGTTTCAATTATAAATTCTATTAAATCACCAAAAGAAATAAACTTAAATAATTTTGCCCTGGTTTTTTGCCTATTGAAAAAAACACCAGTACAAATTTAAAAATAGTTTTTATAAAAAATAAAAGGGAAAAGAAAGGAAACATAAGCTATTTGTATGGCAATTGTTAAAATATAATTTAAACGCATCAAACAGATATTTAATTTTTAATTTTAAATTTTGGTAATTTATCTATAATTTTAATTGCAATGAGTTGCGACCCCGAAATCCTACTAGAATTTTGGTTTGAAAGTAATTAAAAATGTAAATTTTTTACAAAAATATCAAGATTCAATATTAATAGAGAAATTAATAAATGCTTGGATTTATTAGATTCTAGTAGGTTCCCCATCCCTGCATTATTCACTTTTAAGTACACCATTTTTTAAAAAATTGGTTGAATAAAACAAAAGTTATTTCTTGTGAAAAAAATTGCATAAAAAGTAGTTTCTCAACAAGTTCAGTTTAAAAGTTTATAGTATTGATTTTTTGACACTGTGTACCTATACAAATAAAAGGATGCAATTTCAATCGTATCTATTTGAAAACGACGATATTTGGGAATGTTTTAAAGTAAAAAAAAAAAATAAAATAAATAATGGTTATTTTTACAGAAATTTCCCGATTTCCAACCTGTACTGGTATCTTTAATTATTAGTAAGAATCGTTACTGTCTTTTTATTTTTAAATCTTGGAACAGCAAAAAGACAAACACTCAACCTTTTTTATTTTATTTTAATAAATAGCGAATCTAAATTTTTTTTAACCCGAAATTCTTCAACGTTCGTAGATTTTTTGCACTGCTAGTCATGTGGAATGGAATCCAAGCTCTTACAACCCATAGTACACTAGTTTTATCCTCTTGAAAAACAAGGACTCAAAAATACTCATAATGTAGGGTTATAGAATATATATGACTTTTTTTCGTTCATTTTCAAGTGGTATACAAAGTTTTTGAGCAGAATAACAAAGTTATTTCAAAAATACGAACAGAATACGCCAATTCTTAAAAGATTTAATGCTGAAAAAGAATCTGAAAAAAAAAAGAAAAGAAAAGAAGAAGAAAAACAAAAAGAAGAAAAAAAAATGAAGATGGAAAAATCCTGCTTTTATAAATGTAGTGTCCTTGAAAAAGAATCTTCAACCTGTTCCTGTCCTATTAAAAGACTTGTCTTAATGTTAAGGGGAGTTAGTGAATTTTTTAAATGATCGATTTTGAGTTTATTATTGTTTGCCAAAATTTAAATTCGCCCCTTTAAAAGGATACTTTATTTGTAATAATACCTCAACTAGAAGATTTTTAATCATTTTTTGAATACAAAATTGGTAACTATTAATGTAAGTAAAGTTTGATTTAAAATGCGTGTTTTTTTTTTTTTTTTTTTTTTTTAACTACATTTTTCAAATTTCATATACCTTTTTCTCAGAAACTGCGCAAACTATCATCCTGAATTTTTTACCACATATTTATTTTATGTATCTGTGTTTACTGAAATGATTTTTTGTTGTTATTTAAAAAAAAAAAAAAAAAAAAAAATGTTTTGCCTTTTTTCGACAAAAAGAACTTGTGATTTTTAACAAATTTGAGTGACTTTCACGAAAATTCATTTAAAAATAAAAAGTAAATGAATCAGTCAAAAGCTAACTTCAGTAGACTAACAAGTGCCTGCTAAATTCACTGAAAAAAATTCGGCTTCTACAGCGTGTCCCCGTATAGCCTGGCCGACCTTTATTTTCGACACCGTTGGTCCTCGATGCATAGTCCCAATTGAAGAAATGTTTTAAATCGTCAAAATATTTTAACTGAATAGTTTTTAAGTTAGCAAAGGGATTGGTATGAAAATCACGGATTGTAAATTTTTATACGGTCCCCATTTCTCCCAACTCATATTTAGAAAAATGTTGCCCACGAAAAAACATTTCAAATAAAAAAAAATTGAAATTTTTTCGACCAATAGCCACGGTTTTATTGGAGTTTAAAGTTTTAACACTTTTTGGGGGGCCCGTACATAAATTGAAATGAGAAAATATCGTCTTATCGGAATAAGAGCGAGCTTCTAGACTAGGTTTGATTAAGCAAACAAGTTGTTGTTCATCGCTTAAATGCTCAAAATGTTTTCCTTCGACTAAAATACCTAAGCGCACACGTGATTCAAATTCATCTTCAAAATTGTTCAGCATTACAGGCGTGGCAGCGGATAAAGTTCGATTCTGCAAATCTAATAGACTCGTAGATTTTTTTTTCATAGACCTTGCTTTTCAAAAATCCCCAAAGTAAGAAATCTAAAGGATTTAGATCTGAAGATCTAGGAGGCCATTCTACCGGACCTCCATAGCCTATTATGTTGTCTTGAAACATGTTGTGTTGTATTGTTCGGCATGTGGGGTGGTGCATCATCCTGTTGAAAACACATCTTTATAAGGTCTGCTAACAAAACATGGTCATCCATAAAGTCAGATAATGGTCCCAGTAACAGGTTCGCATACTTTTTACCTGTTAATGTATCAGCAAAAAAGAAATGTCCTACCAACGCTTCTTTCCATATGCACACCAAACATTAACGGATCATCGCAGTTGACGCTTGTTTGGACGGATTACATGGGGATTTTGCAGGGACCAAAAGTGTGTGTTTTGAATATTTACTACCACAGTTTTTAAAAACGTGCACTTATCAGGAACTAGAATGTTATTCACAAATAATGAATCCAGTTCTAGCTTGTTCATGAGGAAATTGCAGAAATCAAACCGTCTATTTTCATCCCCGGGCAAAAACTCTTGCACCAATCGAGGGCGATAAGGATGTGCACCGTGTCGATTTAAGACTCTCCACACATGGGTTTTTGAGCATCCACATGCTTCACTAATGTCCTTGACACTGAATAAGGAAAAGCAACAGCATAGCCCAAAATACCACTCTTGAATTTTCGGATCGAGGACGTCTTCTTATGCTACCCGTTTCTCGCAAACGCTTCACAACATTTAAAAATTTGAAATTTTTTAGAAATTTACCATTGGAAATTAAGCATTTGGAAATTTAATTGCATATTGTCTTGCAGCCTCTCGCCCATTTCGATTACATAGTAATATTAGAGTATAATTTTCTAAACGCAATTGCTCTTTCCCTGTATTTAATTTTGTGTACATGTCCTTAAAATATGTTAATGACCACGGGTGTAAAGTGGTATAAGTCACTAAATTCCATTTTTCGTATCTCCATAAACATTGGTCGTACACATTTCGATTCTTTTTTGTTTGAAATGTTTTTTCATGGGCAACATTTTTCTAAATATGAGTTGAGGGTACTGGGGACCATACAAAAATTTACAATCCATAATTTTTATACCAACCCCTTTCCGAACTTAAAAACTATTCAGTAAAAATATTTTAACGATTTAAAACATTTCTTCAATTGGAACTATGCACCTAGGACCATCGGTGTCGAAAATAAAGGTCGGCCAGGTTATACGGGGACACGCTGTATGTCAAATACTTTCTGAGAAAAAGGTACATGAAATATACCAAATTAACATTATCGGTATAGAAAGTACCAACCCCCCTTAAATATATAATTTACTTACCAGCAAGTATTAAAAGAGTAAAAAAATAAAATAAACAAATTAATTGAATTGGTGTTTTCTTGACTTTCTTTTTAATGTTTTTAAAAGCTAACTTATAGAAACACTTTACAGCATAACATAATCAATCTTGAAATTTTGTTGTCAATCTTTTATTACTGCTTTTAAAAGTTGTATGAAAATTCATAAGTTTTAAAGCGATACCTCGTCAGATATTGTGGACAATAAAATGAAGTATGAGGCCTATGGGATATGCTGCCAATCCTTCTTGACTACAATGATTTTTTAGTTCTTATCTTTGTTCCCTCCACCAAATTTAAACTAATATTTACAGCTGTATGCAAATTAAGAATTTACCCTTTTTTCAGTGAAAAGTTTCGAATCCATTGTAACCATGTTTTAACAAGTTGCGATGGTTATACGATATAAACCATTTCATCGTGGCACAAACATTTTCATCGTGGCATTATTCATCGATGGTTTTGGTATGTTGGCACTTCAAGGAGTGAAACGTTGCAGCGTTGCAAGATATTAATCCTTTGCACTCGAGGCCTTTTTCGAACAGAAGGACCAGCAACTCGAGACGTTTCCCGCCATTTTTGGTTCGGTTCGCGGTTATAGATCCGTTTCAAAGAAACTAAACAAAGTCATTTCCGCATCAAACCTAGTGGTCTTCTCGTGTTGAGGCATCCAATCATGTTGTGAGTGAGTGTCACCTCGTGCAACGGGTTAAAATCGAATAAAATGAGTAAATTATTGCATGCAACATAATCTCAAAAGACGTTTTTGAAACACAATGTTAACGATTATTAGAATGTACAGTTTTGACATATGTGTATAATGTTCCCATTTTGATTGTTTGGTATATACGCTCAAAGACCTATTGTTATGCACAATGCCGGCTAATCAGGCCGGGAAATACAGCTTAAAGTGGATTTTGAACCACAACGAACATCCATGCCTAATCCGGGATTCGAACCCGGCACCTTTGGTATGCGTAGCCAGAGCTCTAACCACACAGCAATCAGATCAGCCCATTTTAATTTTGTGTGTTTCTTTTATGATGTAAGTTAATCGGAGAATACAGTGATGTATAACACAGTAGGGTGGAGTGAAAAGATGAAAAGTAAGAAATATATAACGCCTATATGTGGAAAAGTTGTTTTTTACAAAGTCTATTTATCTACAAAATGTCAGCTAAATCAAATAATATCTTTGGCTGCCCAAATAACTTTGAATTTAAAGTTTTTAGCCCAATTTCTCACAAAACAGAATGATAAAATAAAATGCCTCTCATTTGAAACTACGAATGGTTGAAATTAAACTTTAGAAGAAATAAACAATCAATTAATATTTGAATGAACGTGGAAATCGCGGATGGCCTTCAAATGTGCAATGCTAACGCGCATGCTCTTCTAACTCTGGCTAATGGTTTCTCTACATCACTACCATCAACTGCGTTCTTTGTTCGAGTTGGTTGTCTTTCTAGAGCGTTCTATTTAGTGTGTGTTACTTGAATGTCATATATATATATATATATATATATATATATATATATATATATATATATATATATATATATATATATATATATATATATATATATATATATATATATATATATATATATATATATATATATATATATATATATATATATATATATATATATATATATATATATATTCATATTTGCTGATGAGTGTTCCCATTTAATAAAGATGTAAAATGCTTATGGGAAAAAGTTAACTTCCTATTGTATTGGATCAACAGATAAAACATAAGATAAGAAATGAGAGGGTGTATTAAAATTTTTCGAAAAATGTGTGTCTTTTAAAAAATTCGCTGATTAAAATCGGTTTGATACTTTATTATGTAAATGAAAGGATTTTCTAATCTGTAATTACAAAATTAAATTACCTATAACTGAAATTAGGCTAAAAACTTAAAATTCAAAATTATTTGGGCAGCCAAAGATATTATTTGATTTAGCTGAAATTTTGCATCATAAATAGGCTTTGTAAGAGACAACTTTTCCACATATAGGCGTTATATATTTATTACTTTTCCTTTTTTCACTCCACTCTAATACATAGTATTAAGTGAGTGGGTATTAAATATTGTTTTTAGACAAGATTACATAACTGTAGGGTACACATTATCAATAACTTTTAATAAATCTCAATGTTCAACTATTGGATTATATTTTAAAAACTAGTATAGTACTTTTTAGATTTCTTTTTGAAAAATCTAAATGTGTCAATTTTTTTATCTATTGAGCATGTTGGAATTTATATTCTGTCTTCTACTTTGACAATGACATTTTTAATGAAGACGTCACAAGAGGCAACATTTTCAAGATTTATATTGAAAAAAAAATCCCTTGCTGTAATTACTGAAGAAAAACCTTTGAAACAAAAACACACTTACAAAATATTTTAAGATTTCTCTTGCAATCTTAATGCAATCTTGCAATCAATGTTTAAAAACAAATTCCTTTCACTGAAGCCTTTCTTATTATTTAATTGAATTAATAAGCTAACAAAAAATTTCAACCTTAAAATAAACCGTTAAATCTTCTTGAGTAAAATATACATATATAAATATCAATGTATTTAACCAGTTATTCGGTTGTGCAACCATTAGAGTATGCAAAACACAGTTACCAATTAAATTGACACTTTTCTTATAATGTGTTTCTTGGGGATTTGAAAAGAAAACGTACTGAAAAACATTATGCGTATTTTATTTTGAAAATAATATTTAATAATGCATTTTTGGTAGTTGATAACAAATGACTCAGTTTTTGTGGAACATCATTATTTCGAGGAGAATGTTTATGGAAAAAGTCCTAATTATTTTCGAAAACTAATATTATATTCAACTCTTTCTAGAACATTTGAAATGCATTTTTTTTAAATGGTACTTTCATTTATAGTTCTATTAACTTTGTTAAGAAAATTTGAATCTTCCTCTAATGAAAGAGAAAATATAATTTTTGTGAAAAATATGTATTTCAACTTCTACTTGTTTTAAGACAAGTTTAAGATTAAATGAAAAATACATTTCTTGTTTAAATAAATAGATACCGCTACTTTTTTTTTTTTTTTTTTTTTTCCAAATAAAATATATTAAAATTGCCACTCGGAATAAGCATGAATGGTGAATCCTAACAGAAAAATTTACGTATATTAGGAAATATTTGTTCATACAGGGTAGTCATAAAGAAACTTTGCCGATATATGGACCTCTAGCGGCCGTTCCGTTCAACCGATCGAGATGAGATTTCAGGTATAGTTTTTCAAAGGTACGAGCTCGGGATTCTGTGAATGGTAACAAAATGGCTATCACAGTTACGATTATAGTTACAGAACATCGACTTTTTTGAATAGCAACACCTACTTTTTCCTTTTGCAAAATGCTTAGCGCTAATAGCGCCCTAAATAGCGTTGGAACATTACATGTATCACAAAAAAACCCAAAAAACATATGCGTTATGTATGCACAAAAAACAGCTCTGCGAAAGGTCAACAAAAACTCGATCAGGGCTCCCGGTGGAAATTTGCACATGACAGTGGCCAAAGTTCACATGGATGTCATTACAGACAATTTTATCGGTATTCTATGTGCAACTTTTCTCCGTGTGCCCCGATCGTGTTTCTGTTGACCGTTCGCAGAGCTATTTTTGGTACGTACATAACGCATCGGTTTTTTGTGATGCACTTACAGCTCTAACGCTCATTAGAGTTTTCGCATGAGCTGAGCATTTTGCCAACGGAAAAGTAGGTGTTGTCATTAGAAAATTTTGAGTATCTGTAACTATAATCGTGACCGTAAGCGTCATTTTGTTGCCATTCTCAGAATCTCGAGCTCATACCTCTGAATAACTATACCTGAAATCTCATATTTATATGTTGAAAGGAACGACCACTAGAGGTCCCCCCCGTGTAATATTTAAAAATGATATTACCATAACCACTTTTTTAGATCTTCAATTTCAAATTTACTGAATATTTAAAAAAAAATTCACAGAAAAAATGAGCGCATTGGTTATACCAAATTAAAACTACAATTTATTCTTCGTTTGAAGGTTCATAGAAGACATCCATAAACAACAGTGACCTCTATCGGGCTTTAATAAAATCTCAGATGCCCCAACTTTAGACACATGAATAATTCAGGTATCACGAAAGGAAAGAAAAGCGCTGTGATCCTTTCACACCAGCTCTCAAAATCCAACCTGCAACGATTTCAAGCAGTAGCGATTTTTATAGTCTCGCGTGCGAACGTTCTCGATACATCAGAGCAAACGATCAGAACATGTTGAAAATATCTCGTAATTTCTCGAATTATACGAATATTGCTTTTAGCCTGTATTATTATCGTTAACAGTTAACAAAATAAATTTTAAAAAGAAATATGTACACTATTTACAATTATATGCAAAGAAATTGCGTAACAATGTAAATAATTAAAACTTATGTATTTTGATTTATTTCAATGAATGTGTTATAACTTATGAATCAAAATCTGGTAAATTATTTTTCAAATGTATTTCAATCCAAACCTAATACTAAATTAAGATTTAGTACTTCTAAAAGCGGATTGAGTTAGCAACATATGTAGTAAGTGTTTTTGTGGAAAAATTCACTGAAATGCTGATTTAATAGCATAAAAGTTATACTTACCTAGGACTACATTTAATATGTTGCGATGTGTGAAAACAATGTTCATTATTGTCTTCCCAAATACTATTCGCTTAAGAGAAAACATAATTTTTTAATTGACACGTTATTCAACTATTGCAAATAAAATTATATATATTTGTCGATGTTTATTTCATGATTAACTTAGTTAACCCATTACGATACCAACGGAGTGCAACCCCTCAAATTGTGTTTTGCTTGGAAACATAGCAGTTTATATTTTAATCTGAGGAAACTGTGCTAACGTTGAGCCACATCATATTAGTTGATTCATATATTTATTTTCTTACATTATTCTAATCTAATCTAATTAAACAAGGAGTGTTCCTGCGTGTCAGTCTGTTCATTCATAGAAACTAGCTTCAATATTCAAACACCTCCGAAATCTTCAACCATAAGTAGTGTAGAATCTTTATTTGTGCACCTGAACACCATGTCTTGTCTTTGATGATGGTTTTAAGTGGCTACAGCCCGGAGGCACTTTACCACTGGTCATAATAGCGCCCGAAGGGCGATCGTCATAAAATATAAAAATCTAAATTGCATGAAAAGTTACAGTGAGGGACGGACGGGACAATACGAAATAATTAAGAAAAGAAAAGTTGGTTAAATAAGGTCTATATACAAAAGCTCTTGCTTTTATGAACAATATTGACTAGAAAAAATCCTGAGATTTTAACAACATATAAGGTAAATACAAGGGAATAATAATTTGGCTAAATAGGAGTTATTTACATGAAACCTGCGTTTCTATATACAAAAGTGTGACTGTAAGAGAATTTGTGTTTACAGTAAGTAAGATCAATAAATTACTTATTAAATCTTGTGGTCATTATAGCGTCAGATAGCACAAAAGCAGCGTATGGTCTGTTACGTGTGTCGTTCTGAGAAATTTCATAGTCCAGGCATTCATTGATTATAGAATTAGGTTTAGTCGCTTTTTTGTAAAAGGAGATATTTAACTCAGCTAGGTGTTGTTCGATGGTGTTGATTTTCATGTCCCTGTGAATAAGGTCATTCCTGACATATCTACTAGCGTCTACCATGTTTCGAAGAATCTTATTTTGGATAACCTGGAGTCTATGTATATCTCTGGCTGTGCAGGTGGCCCATGCAGGGGAAGCATAAGTGAATACTGGTCTTATTGCACTGAGATAGAGTCTCCTTTTGTGATTGAGGGGTAGTGTGGAGTTCCTACCAATAAGTGGGGCGAGTTTTCTGGCAACTCCAAATGTGTTTTTGGTCACTTTAGTTATGTGGTCTGACCATGTAAGTTTTGTATTTATGGTGACACCCAAATATTTGGCCTTTTTAACAATGGGGATTTTTTCATTAAAAAGTGTGATCTCATTGCCAATAATTTTGTTCTTTTTATTGTTTTTAGTAACTGTGCATAAAACTTGTGATTTGCCAGCATTAATACTAATCTTCCATTTGGAGCACCATGCTTCAATGGTGGGAATTTTGTTTTGCAGGTTTTTTAGTGCAGTTTGAGAGTTGAGTGATTTGGAGACAATGGCCGTGTCATCTGCGTAGAAAGCAGTTAAGCAATTGCGGTCGTCCTTAAAGGAAGGGAAGTCTGATGTATAGATGTTATATAAAGTGGGACCCAGGATACTCCCCTGGGGGACCCCGGCCTTAATTTGCCTGGAAGTTGAGATAGAGTTGCCCACTCTCACTCTGAAGGACCTTTTATCAAGGTAGCTCCAGATGAGGTGGACAATGTCATTTGAGATGTCAAGAGAGAGGAGTTTGAATATCAATCCGCAGTGAAAGACTCTGTCAAATGCCTTGGCAACGTCCAACATGAGGATGGCAGAGCTTTCACTGCGGTGTTTAGCAGCACCTACGTATTCTAAGATTCTGACCTGTTGTCTGGTGGTGCATCTGTCTTTCATGAAACCAAATTGCTCTTTCGGAATATGTGCAATGAGTGGAGAGAAGCGATTTGATATGACTCTTTCGTATACTTTGCCAATGCTGGGGAGTAAGCTTATGGGTCTATAGTTGGCTGGAATAGTGAGGTCTTTGCCAGACTTGTGAATTAGAATGACTAGGGCCTCTTTCCAAATGGAGGGGAAGTATGCTATGCTTAAGCATGCATTTAGAATGTCAGTAATGTGTTGGATTGTTTTAGTGGGAATGCTTTTGAGCATTTTGTTAGAAATTCGGTCATAGCCAGGGGATTTACGGTTTTTGAGTTTTTTGATGATGAGGGACACTTCATCAGTGGTGGTAGGAGTAATAGAGAATTGGATTTGAGAGTTTTTCCAGATTTCTACAGTATTGTTAATGTGTCTTTCATAACCCTCATCTCTGGGTGTGACGTTGTCCTGAAATTGAATGGCCAGAGAGTCAGCAAAAGCTTCACTCTTGTCATTCTCAGTATAGACTGGTCCATTATTACCTTCAAGGGGGGTTTGGTAGGACTTTTCTCTTTTTAGGGCTTTTACCATTTTCCAGATTGAGTTGTCAGAGAATTCCAGGGTGGTCAATTTTTCTTGCCACCTGGCGTTTCTATTCTCTCTTGTGGCCTCTTTTATGACCCTTTTCAGTGCGTTCAGTTCAGGTTTAAGGGAGGGGTCCATGGTTCTTTGATATTGCTTACGTAATCTATTTCTAAAGCGAATGATATCAAGGATGTCAGATAGGAGCCTCATGTAGTCATGGATAACTTTTTTGTGTTTGGAGACAGTGATGTGTGCAGAGGAAATATCCTCATTAAGTTTGTTAATAGCAATGTCGATGTCCCTTTCATATACCATGGGTGTATGCTGATCTTGGTTAGTTTGGAGGATATTGTGATATAGATTCCAGTCTGTTTTGAGAATGGACCCAGTGTCATTGTTAACCAGTTTGGCTACTTTTGCCAGAACAGGGAGATGGTCGGAGTCAAGATCATTTATTACTTCAATGTGAGCAATAAGTGAGGTGTTGGTAGCAATGATATCCAGAATGTCTGGTGGGTGTCCTTGCAGTGAATAGTAAGTGGGTTGCTGGGGTGCAATAATTTGGATGGTGTCGTTCTGAACACATTTTTGTAGGGTGAACCCATTTTTGTTGCTGGCTCTGCAGCCCCAAATTTTGTTCTTTGCATTAAAGTCACCACATGCAATGGTGGGGGAGTCTCTTGGTATAAGAAAGTCTATAAGTTCTTTAGTGAATTTATTCTGAGGAGGGTTATAAATTGCTGAGAAGTGGGTCAGCCTGCCCCTGACTTCAAGTAGGGTACATGGGAGGGTACATCAAGTAGAGTATAATACATGGGAACACCATGTATTATGAATCTTTCATTTATAGCCAGTTCCAAAAACTACAGCCAGATGGCAGCATGCAGCTTATGGTCATTTCAGAGTCAAATTTGCATCATTGAGCTAAACAGCCCCATATTTATTTCTCGGAGGAGGCGAGAGATGTATAAAAAGGGAACATTTTAATCTCTCAAGTGTGGATAGAGGAATATTAAAGAGGCGTAATGGTTTGTACGTTTTTGTTTTGCGAAGAAGGGAAGGTGTATTAACATGGATTGTTTTGAGGATTTCTCATGGGTGGGGCTATGTTAACGGAAAATTAGTTTTTGTTTCTCGAAAGAGAAGGAGGTATACTGACGGGAAAAAGTTTACAATTTCAACTATGAGTTTGCGTAGCATTGGCTTGTGCTTGTGTAAGCAATACATCTTTTAGTCGGAGAAGCAATCCTGCACTTGGATAGTTAAGAAATGTTTAACGAACGAAGGGAGCATAGATTTGCGTATCTTTTAGAGCGATGTAATATTTTAGGGAGCGATGCTATCCTGGTTTGCTAAGCGTCTAAATCTAGCATTTATTCACATTGATGGGTATCCGCAACCAGGGTTGTATAATTTATGCTATATAAGACTACATGTGAACTCTAGAGTTTCCTGGAGAAGCATATATCTTAAAATAAAATTCATTTTATGTTGTATGTATCAAGTAATCAAGTAATATGCTTAAGAATGTATTGATCTAAACAGTTATATTAAAAATATTCGAATTTGTGTTGCAACATTTCTGTTTTCAAAGCAAAATAATTAATAATTTAAAAATAAAATAAATATTATTTGGAGTACGCAAATTTTTTTATAGTAAATATAATTTTAAGGATAGGTAATAAAAGCAATTACTGAAAAAAAAAATTATTCATTTTTAAAAAGTAATGATATCATTAACTCTAAAGAAAAAGTGCCGAATTTAATGAAGCAAGCAACAAAGGTTCTTCAGTAGTGAATATCATAAAATACGAATTTTTAATAAAAGGTAATCACATTATGCTGGTTCTTTTACTCGAAAATTAAAATTAAATTGTTCACACGAAGGAAATTCATAACTTTCGCTTATATGGTGAAATTTCTAAGGAAAACTTTACTACAATAGTATAAAGCTTGTATCTTGTCAAAAAGCCACCCATCAGAGTTTCCTCAAATTTTTAACCATAAGTCATAGTTATTAGAGCAATATGCATGGTAGATTGAACAGCTCCAAGCAAATAGTAGATGAGCCTTATGCTTTTATTATGTAAATATTCAATCTGAATAAATCTGCATTTGCACAAAGAGGCTTGGGTAAAAATAGATAATTATTTATCCATTTGAGGAGTAAATATATAAATTTAGGCTGCATTCTACATTAAAAAAAATGTACTTGAACTAAACCTATCACGTGGAAAATTTCGGAATCAGATATTTAATACGAAAACTCGAATTAGGTTATAAAACTTCTTGTTGGAATATATATTTATTGATCAAATAGATATTTATTGTTTAATGGTCCAGCAAATATAAGAGGATTTTTTTCTTCTTTTTTTTTTCATTTTACTTTCAATAAAGGTTTGTATTGCCTTTGAGTATGCATCCATTTGAAATTGACCATCTTAAATTCTATATCAATAGTGCATAGTATATTCATAAATCAGAATAACATTTTTAAGTGAAACACATCGTTTGAAGGATTAAAATTTCAAATCAAGTTAATCCTTCATTTTTTTTTTTTTTTTTTTTTTTTTTTTTAATTTAACCTTTTACGCGTTATGACACCAAATGTTATGCAGTTCAAATAAATACCCCATTGCTATCACTTTTTTTAAAAATATTTATAAGATAACTTCAAAAATGTTCACCAATGATCTTCCTGTGATCAAAGTCTCTTGGGAAATGAATAATTTAAATCCTTTCGCTCACAGACACTATTTAACTTCTTTATTTACAAGATGAAGATTTTACTCACTTATCCATAATTTAATCATTTCTTCTTTATTCTATTTAATTTACAATAAAAGAGACATTTCGAATGAATTTTTTTTTTTTTAGTTTTACAACTTGCTAATCTTATAATCTTATCTAATCCTCAATGTATTGAACGCACGTGGCAGTTAAAGGTTAATTCTTTCTTCCTTAATTTTTTTTTTATCATTATTATTATTTCGTAGAAGAACAAGTGTGATCCTTTTTGATTAGAAAAAGAGAGTATTTAAAGTATTATTCTTGGCAATAATGACTTCGAGTTTTTAAAACTATAGTTTAAATTGTGTATTAGAAATGTTTATTTAGATGAAAGACTTAAGGAAATAATAATTATGTACTGTTTTGAAATGAATATTTATTTAAACAAATTTGTATTAGTGTTGATACTTAAATTATCTCGTATCAAATTCCCAGGGATACACACTGATGACATTTTCCAGTTTGTATTAGAATTTATGAATTTTTCTAAGCTGTTAATAAATTCTATTTTTGTAATATTTCTATTGCAATATGCTTTCTTAATTTCGCTTTAATAAAATTTTTAAATTCTACTCTAGTACACACACATTTTCTCTGAGCATTCATACAATAAAGAACTATAATTTTAGTACCACGAGATATGTGAAATTTCTTTTAAGTTCTAAATAGCCCTGATTTTAGAATCAAAATGAATTTAAATCGTAGGAACTAGCTACATAACTCTCTTTACGTTACTTCATTAAGAATACTTACTTTGGAATTATATATATATATATATATTTTTTTTCTTAGATGAACATTAACGCATTAGGATGACTGCCACTATTATGTTACAGAAAGGTGGGGGGGGGGGGAGAAACATATAATAGAGTTGAACTAAACAACACTATAGTAAACTCCACCTTAACTTAACATCACTTAGACGGTAGATCATCACCGTGCGCAAAGGCAATTCATCCATTTTGGCGGTGTAAAGGCATAATGCTCGCCAAACCTTATAGCCTTTTGTTCTCTACAGGGTTGCTGGATTGAGCATCCCAGAAAAATGGATGAATTGCCTTTGCGCACTGTGAAGATTTACTGTCTAAGTGATGTTAAGTTAAGGTGGAATTTAGTATAGCCAAAACTTTCTGATATTGATCAGTAACTTGCAAGAATTTTCTCTTTATAGCCTCCCCTTATACTTATCAAACGAGTATTCGTCTTGGTTATTCAAGTATTCACCAATCAATATATTCCTTTGTGAACTGATGCCAAACTTGGCTGAATCATAACACAATAATTCAGGTCCCTGACAACGCTAAAATGATTACATTATAAAAGACTTGAAGTGATTAATACTTTCCGAATAACTTTGGGCACCTGTTCGTTAAGGAAGGAATTTATTGCTCAGCATCAAATGGCTGAACTACGGCGTTTTAAATTCTTGTTGAAAAGTTTGAGAGTTTATATATATTGTTGTTTTATGAGAGTTTATATATATATATATAATATGAAATGTGCATAAAATATCCTAACTTCCAAAATAAAAGTATTGTTAAAAGCTAATTTTCAAGTCTAAATAAGTGTACTATTAACAACTTATTAAAATTTCATTATTAAAATGTTGACTCTATTTAAAGAGAAATTTACCTTACTTTGTAACATATTTTCCAAAGGAAGGTGCAGGATTCTTTAAACTGAACATAATAGCAGGGATAAATTGCTCAATTATATCACGTGACTTTACCGTCTATTTTCGCTGTCTATTTAAGCATAATCAGATATGAATGTTCAATTTGTTGAATCAAGTTTAAAATTAGAATTCATAGCTAGTTGCAATTTCTAAATTAATGCACTATGCCTCAGAAAATTGGACACTGTAGCATTCCTATAATGAATTCCCATAATGAGGCAATTTGTATATTGATACTGAGTTCATTTAAATTGTTAACAAGGCATGCATAATTTAGTAAAAGGCTATTTGTAATTTAGATATTGAGGGTTTCAAATCGATCCATTGAATTAGCTTACATCTTTCCATTCGTATCCTATCACAAGCACAATAATAATAATTTCTTCCGGGTCCTCCCCCAAAACACTTTTAGAATCACTTCATATGTCGGCACGTATGTCTGGAACAACAATTGTTCTTCAACTTTATCTTATTCTTCCGGTGATTAGAACGCCATAAAATTACTGTGATTTAAACATCACTAATGGGCGTAACACATTGAAGCGTCTGCTTAAAGTGCGTCTTTCGAGCACTAGTGTTTTTCACAGATGTTGCATATTCAAATCGATATATCTCCTGAACCATTAACAATTGGCTATTCAAATTTTTGGAGCATTTAATTTATATAGTTTTAAATATTTTGTCTTCACAGAATTTTATTTTTTTAATTCTGTTTTAAAATATAACATTTAGCGTAAAAGATAACAAAAAAAATCAAAAATTTCAATATTTTAACTTTGAGAATTTTTTTAATTTGTTTTAATTCACCTATCAAAATTCTGTGAAGACAAAAAAAAATTATATAATTATGTATTACAGAAATCTTTCACTTTGAAAAAAAAATTTATTTTTTCTTGACTTATATCAAAATACGCAAACTTCATTATTATGGATTTTTCTTGGTCTTTAAATTTTTTTTAAATAACTAAACACAATATTTAAAAAAACATTTTCTCAAAGATATATAAATAGTCTCTCATATATAAAATAAATTTTTGACATAAAAATGTACATAAAGTTTTTTTTTTCGGTACCGGACTCCCTTAATATAAATGTGTTATTATGTCTTGAAAACTTTTTAAGTGCAATTGCAACTTTTAAGCGAGTTTGAGTACAGATCGAGTTTTCATAGTGTTTGACTACTGTAAAGAAAACCATCGAATCGGCACCAAGCACAAACTCTTTCCTCCCAAAACTTGATAGTACACATTATCATTGGCAACGAGTCTACCTGCCAAGTTTCAATTCGATTGAATGACGGCAAGTGATTTAATTTTCAATCCGCTACGATTTTTCCGCTACACAAAATATCGAAGATAATACAAAATATAATAATAATTAAAATATAGTTTTAAATTTATTCATTTAAACAGAAAATTAAAATTGTACTATTAATTATTACTTCAGTAAGAAAACCAAATCTCACCCGCCTTTTACCCCTTGTATTAGATATACACCAGCCTGTTAATAATCCCATCTGTACATACAAACATTCAAACAATCGAAACAGATACAAAATAAAACTTTTCAAATCACAAGACAATCAAGCTTTAACATATTTTTTTTTAAAATCGCTTGTTTGGTGGCAAAGCTTCAAAACACAAGACTTTAAAAATAATTATTCTGGTTGAGAAATTTTAGAAATGAAACAGCTATTTGATGGACGATAGCGCCTCTTATACATAAACCTTAAAAGCATAAATAATAACACATAATTATACTTTTCTTATCAAAAGTAATTGCATTTATAATTTAAAAATTTAAAATTAATTTCTTTTTTTCCAAACAAAATATTTTTTTTTTTTTTTCAGCTGCTCAAGTTTTAAAATAAAAATAAGAAAACTATTAATATATTTCCAGAACAGTATTCTGATTTTAAATTGTATTTAATAAGGCTTGAGAAGCAAAAGGGTTTCAAGGGACTTTTCTTAACTATTGAGAACATACCCTTTACAGTTTCTTATTTATATTAAATTTGTATGAAAATTAATAGTTGCTCAAATACTGATCTCTGGAATGAAGATATCACTAGTTTTCATAGAATTTAATATAAATAAGAAACTTTAAAGGTATTATCTATAAAATTAGGAAAAGTCACTTAAGCCCATTTGCTTCTCAGGCTCTCCTTTTCCACATTCTAAAAAGTTCATGCAAACTTGTTTATATATACGAACTTATCGTTGATTAATACTGTTGCGTGGATGGGTTCGAAAGACTTGAAGCCAAAGCAGACTAAAACTTGAAGAAATTTATTCTGATATAACTCTTTGAAGATTCTTTTACAACTCCAGGACTTTTCGTTCTAATATACTCTATTCAGCTCTTTACACAACAATGGACCACAAACAGCAGTTTAAAACTAGATACACAACTGCTAAAATCGACGCAAAAGACAATGCAATACAGTTCATTTTCGAAGCTACTCTGAATGATCGATGAAAGACAACCAACTAAATAACTCGATCACCCGCTCTCTTGGCCTTATATAGGAAAGCTAATCCCTTCGCGAATCTTCTAGACATAGAAATTTGGAGAATTTTCCAGATAGCAATCGAAAAGCCCTATACAGGTATATGGGGACCAAAAGTATCTCCAAATTTGGCGACCAATTTTGTCGACCAATTTTGTCGCCAACTCTTGGCTCTATCTCGCCAAGGGATCGATATTGCCATTAACCATAATGTTAAATTGCCTTCTCCCTGTAAAACTCGTTTTCCAGCGTTATCCCTAAAAAACTCTTTTTCCAGCATTAAGAGACGCATTGCAGGAAAGCGAAGTAAAAACAAACTCTTGCATTGTCTTATAGGAAATGTACTTAAATTTGTCTTTTTACATAATTAATACTACGAAATATTTATAAATATACAGAAATTCGTAATAATACGTTTAGGTATTTGGTAACTTATTATAAATTCATTAATACATTTTTTAGTTATTAAAGTTTTGATTAATATATTTTAATAATTATACATTTTTTCCAAGCAGAATTTTTATTTGAAACGAGGGTTGAGAAAGTTGAAGACTTTAGCAATGTAGAAATTGCTTAATTTGAATAGTTCTGCAACCACCCAAAGTAATAAAGTTTATATATATTAAAAGTGTGTAAGTTAAAGGGGGCATGGACAGAAATAGTTTTTTTTTTTTTTTTTTTTTTTTTTGTAGATTACCTATTTTAAAGAAACACTCAAATTGTAAATCTGCAAATTGAACTGTATCGCTCCCTTTTTTGGACGCGAGGTAATCGGAAGCTAATGCTCTGGATAAAGGCACCTTCATCAATTGTCTATTCTTAAACAATACCCCCAATTGGATGATTTACTTCTTTCACTTATCTTTAAAACAATCGAAGCAGCCCTCTGCTGATAAGATGAAGGTTTTCGATCCCTGTCCATGTATGCCCTAAATATGGAAAGCTGCAACAGAGAGAGTCAGTTTTATCTCTTATGTATAAAATGTGATTCACATTCATGAAGGTAATTTCTTTGCAATAAAAAGTGGTGGTTATAAAAGTTATCTTTTTATTACCTTTATAGCAAACAATAAACATTTGCACAAGATTTAATCACGTTTATAATAATTTTTTTATACATTAAAATGTGTTTAAATGTAAATAGTGTGCATATTTATATTAGAGTTGTAATTCGTTAAATTTTTTAGCAACGGCATTAAAGAATCAAATATATTGGCAATGCCTAGGATTTAATTAATACATTTCAAGATCTCTCTGCAAGTGCTGATAGCTTGCAGATTTCTCTGTAGTTTTCGCGAAAGTTCGCACGCGAATATATATAAGAGGCTGAGAATTGACACTTAACTCAGTTAGATATTTAGAGGAGCTCAACATTTTTGTGGAATTTGAATAATCGCTGTTTATCGAAGCTTAGTATTGAGCTTGTTTTTGTACGAGAAGACTTTGAGAAGAATATTTAATCAGTTTTATGTTATAAAGCTGTAGTATTTACTCAGAAAAATTCATAACAATATGCAATAATGTTTTGTAGTAATAATGGTATCCTAAAAAAAAGTCTAGTATTTCACATTCGCGGGCAAATTAAATCTACATCCCATATATAACTTGTAGCAATTTCCGGCCTGTTAATTGGTGACTATTTTAATCAATTAAATACAAACAAAATTCCTCTTAGAAGATTGTAATGTGACAGTATTGTTTTTAAGGTATCAGACAACGTTGAAAAATCAATTTTCGAAAATTTAAAAAAATTATTTTTATTGCGTAATGTTATTGTGTACATTACCTCATTTCCAAAACAGTCTTTACTTTTAGAGTGGGTCAATTAGAACAAAAGTAATGGTAAATATTGTAAGGACAGATACATGTAAAATGACATTTTAAACTTAAAACGCTTTTTTCCGGTAGTTCAATGTTATGCAAAAATTCCTATATTTGAAAAATTATAGCTTAAAAGATTATCAATGAATTCTTCTGCTGTTTTTTCCGTATTTATTTTGTGAATTGTTATCTAGAGGTTATATTAAAAAAAATTTAATAAAATATTTGTTAACATATAATTACGAAGCATTATTTAAAAATTAACACGTTAAAAATGTAGAAAATGAAGAAGTCATGTTACGATAACAGTTGACAAATTTAGTTTTCTTTCTTTTATTAATATATGCTCTAGATATAAGTATGTAGTTTAATTTGGTAGTATTATTTTTTCGAAAAGTAAAATAATTTTTCATTGAGTATTTTAGAAAAATTTGTGAAATTTCTTCCAAATTTCATATAAAAACATATTTTTAAAAAGTACTCCGAACGTGTTCGGATACTTTAAACCAAAAATTGATGTACATATGGAATATAAAATTTAACTGAACATGGCTCTGTACTATATCTCATTTGGTTCACACCCATTTCAAATCTCTTCCTAAAAAGGTCACATAATAATAACAATTTCCTTGCAATATTGAGACATCTTTGTATACAGTGGAAGCAATTGGTAGTCTATAGAATAAAAAAAAAAATACTGGGTTTAATTTTGGGTGAAATTGGAAGAACACAAATTCTTAAATATTCTTAAATAGTATGATTTAAATCTTCTGAAATTCAATATTACGGTTTTATAAAGATTGCTGTTGTAAAAAACTAAGTTTTCCAAAAGGCTTCAACCTCTCTTTTAAAAATAGAGGGCAACCTCTATTTTATGATAGTACGTTTATTTTTACTTTCTAACAGTAAGCTAAAAATCGCATTTATTTAATTGTTATTTAAACTCGCTAATATTTTTAAAGTTATTAAAATTAAAGAATATTAATTTTATCGAAATTGTATTCGTTATTGAAATACTTCGTTACAGTAGTATATAAATGTTTGAATATTAAAAGTGCAAACAAAAAAATTCCAATCACCAGTTTGCTTAGTTTCTAAGCAAAGGTACATTTTGGTACTTTTAAGAACTTTGACCTGACTAATTATTGCAATGCATTATGTATGACACATTGTACGAAACATTGGCGATTTTAAAATTCTTTTTGAACTACAGAGAAGCGATGAAAAGTTTAAGCATCACCTTCAACTAAAAAACTAATTATTTTTCTGGATAGAATGTGTTTTGATAGAAAGCCATAAACTGTCTTGTAGGTACAACGTGTTCGGAATAATAATTTGGATCAAAGCTATTATGTTTCCTAGGAAAGTTTGTATAAGTTATCTTAGAAGAACAGCAGTTCTAAAAGTAACTAAAGCTTCAGTCACTGAGGATTCAATTTAAAAAACATCCCTAAAAATGTGTACAGTGGCTCCCAAAAGTCTTCGTACACTTACAAATTTAAATAAAATACTAAATTATCCATCTCAAATATTAATAATTTCAAAATTGGATTTGTTAATAATCTCTAATTTCATTTTAATAAAAATATATAAAATAGTTTTAATGCATAATAAAACTTTTTAAGAAAAATTATTAAGGTAAAAAAAAAGTAATACATAAAATATTTACCAAAAGTCTTCCTAACATTTTATTTTATTTTTTAGTATTTATTGTAATATTTTGATAAATTAGTAATTCGTATTATATCTTTTAGCATTCAGAACAACTTTTATGCGTCTGGGATAATTTTCAAAATTTTTTTTAGGGTTTTTAGATTTTGTGGGTAATTATCGAGGCAACATAGGTAATAATTGAATGCAGTGTGCTCGGATCATTATCTTGATAAAAAATGAAGTTATTTTAATAACAAAATTTTGGATTGATAAATTTAATTTGTAATTTAAAATATTCGATTGTAGTTCATGATTCATTATTCCCAAATTATTAAACAACAAAAAAGTGGGGGATGCCCAAAAGTTGCTAACAAGTGCAACCCCTCTCCCCATCTTCAATGATACATTTTATAATTTTATATAATAAATTATAATAAAAATATTAATTATTAAGGCGATATATCGATACGACGGTATTTGTATCGATATTTCTAAAAAAATATCGATATTAAAAATATCGATATAAGTCACCAATACATCGATATTTTCAAAAAAATTTAGTTTTTTGATGATCGTTTTGTAGTTCCATGTGTTTTTTTCGATTTTCTTTATTCCCTTTTCAAAAACTTCAAAAAAGTAAAGTTTGAACTTGGCTGAGAGACAATTAAAGGCACCAATATTCAACATTTTCCATACATTTAAAAGCTATTGAAAATTATCTAAATTTTTCTTAAAATCACTGCACTAATTAAACGAAAATATAACTTTTTTGTGTTGTAATAGATCTATTTTAGTTTGAAAAAGTAGTCACGTTACAAAAAAGCAATCATAGAAAGTAGAAATTGGCCCCGAAAAACTGTTTCTGGCAAAATTGAAAATCAAATAAAAAAAAAATCATGTATCGATATATTGATATTTTGTTCTATGTAACGATATAGTATCGATATTTATTTTGATAGATATTTCCGACCTCTAATAACGTGTCACCCCAGGTCTTCTCACACTTCTAGCACAGAATTTACCAAGTCTTTATGCTGACAAACACCCATACACAACAACACTTCCACCTTCATGCTTTACTGTTCCCACAAAGTTATTGGGACTAAGTTCATCATTTTTCTTCTCCACACAATAATGCGGCCATCGAAACCAAAAATATTAAATTTGTTTTTAAGACATAATTCCAATACGTTTACGGCTTATTTATCATTCATTACCTTTGTAAAGAAATGGCGAAACTTTCTATTTTTACCATTTAAGTAATTTTTTCTTCGGGACGAACCCTCATGTAGTATAGCTGATCTGACCACTTTTCAACCAGTTTTCAGTGATATTTAAGTCAAAATTTGTTCCTTTCATTCTGCAGAAACTTTTATAGTCCACAAACGTAGACTTTTCTCAAATTTTCTTACAATACAATCCCTTCTCACGATCAGATAACTGTGTTGGGCAATCTGTTATTGCCTAGTGTATAATTATATTATCTTATTTAAAACGTTTTATTATTTACTAAACAGTTAAATAGAATAAATTTAAAATATTAGCCATACATAGAATACATTTATTATAGTCCGAGAGGCGACTGCAATTTTTGGACCCCATCGAACATCATTCTGAATTTTCTATAGAAATTGGAGAAAAGTGAGTAGACTACGAATCCACTGGTCTGCCGTGGCAAAAATAGCCGAAACTGATCAAAAATCGACTTAGAATGAGTTGAACTAAAATCCGATTGAAAAATATTTCATAACTTGCATAAAAGAGAACAAACTTTTCCGCCTGACAGCCCACTGCATTTGTATTTTCAATGAGAAAAAGCGCAAACGAATTCTGATCTCTGGCTCGGAAAACTTGTATATTTTAAAAGTAAGCCAAATTGGCGACATCAGTTACATCATCAGCGACGTAATGTTTCTTGCCAATTTGGCTCATTTGTGAAAGATGCAAGTAAGCCATAGCCACACATCTGAATCTTCTGCAACCTTCTTAATTGAAAATTAAAGTGTGAGGGTTACCAAAAAAAAAAAAAAAAAAAAAAATCCCCATTATTTGGAAAGTTATGGCGCATTTGGCAATTGAATTTAGTTCAACTTAAAAGTCGATTTTTGACCAGTTTCGGCCATTTTTGCCACTGCAGACCAGTGGATTCGTAATCTACTCATTTTTCTCTAATTTCTATAAAAAATTCAGAATGATGTTCGATGGGGTCCAAAAATTGCAGTCGCCTCTCAGTCTAATGATGACATGATGACAGATTTTATTTGTCGACTCTTCCTCAATTGCCTCAATTGTCTTCACCATTCTGTAGAGAAATATAAGAAGCTGGTCAGTTTATTCTACTGAAGATGACTTTGATTATAATTTATTTGTAAAACTCCATTAGTAGTATTACAAAATATTGATAAATTCTGTAGGAGTCGATTAGATTCAAGGGATACTTGAATGTTGAAACAAGACCACATGTAAACAAACTCGAAATGAATTTTTCACAGGGTTGGAACGCTTTTTCTAAAGATTTTATTCCCAGAAACAAAAAGTTGTACTTAAAGGAAGTCCCACAAATGACAGACGATTTGAAAATTCAATTTAAATTATTTGCCATAGAAATACACGGTTTGCTGCATTATGCTGAAATTACCATGGAATTTATTCTCACCAATTTGCAAAATTAGTTACAACAGTTGCCAACAGATGGCGCTGATGACTAGAAAAACTACATAACAATGTTTTCAAAATAACCACCGTTTGCAGCAACTGATGTGCAGTCTGAGGACAGGTGAATGAACTCAAAAACAATAAAATACGCAATTTCGGTGAATAAACCATTTTCGAAGCATACGCTGGGATGTAGAAAAAATAAAATTCTGAAAGATAGGAATGCGTAGAGAATAGCAGCGTCATCTGTTGGCCACATTTGTAACTAATTTTGAAAATTGGTGAGAATAAATTCCCTGGTAATTTAAGCATAATGCACGAAACTGCATATTTCTATCGCCTTCCACTTTTTTTTTTTTTTTTTTTTTTAAGTGATTTTTCAAATCGTTGGTCATTTCTGGGACACCCTGTATTTACTTTTGTGTTTGTGTGTAGAGCAAATGAAAATTATTCTGAAGCTATTTTCATTGTTTTTCAAAACTTAATAAGTTGATTTTTAATACTTTAGCATTATGAAACGTATTCCTTTGAGTTATTAATTTCCATGATTATGGATTAATGAGGATTTACAGTTAGTCACTAATTAATATTCACCAATGAACTGAAAAATACAAATATTACTTAGAAGACACATTTTATAAACGCAGCACATATTTTCTTTTTGGCATTTCTTCTTTTTAAGTTTTGCTTTTTCTTTTATCAACTTCAAATTATGTTTGCCAAACTTGTTTCTATAGCTCATATGTCTTTCTTCGTGATACAAGTATGTTTTATTTTGTTCTAAGCACTCTCTTAACTGCGTTCATCCAGATATTACTTTACTATTTACTTTGGAAACTGATTTTTTGTGTACTCGAGAAATGCACTTTCTTCGCAGATGGCTGCTAATGCATGTTGGTGAAATAAACATTGAAGTGGGTGGAAAAACTTTAATGGATATATTTTATTGAGAGCTGTTTTTACTTCATCTGTCTCAGATATTTTTAATTTCTGTATTTTAATCAGTTGTAACTGAGAAATTGTGAAAAACAATAATAATATCAATAACATCATCAAATCATAATCAATAACAATATCAATAATAACATTAATAACAAAATCAATTCTAATATTAATTATAATAACAATATCAATACACATATTAATAAAAATATAATAATAAGCAATGACCACATCAATTGTAATATTAATAAAAATATCAATATCAATACTAATATTAATAAATATATAAATTGTAATATTACTAAGAATATCAATAACAATATCAATACTAATATTAATAAGAAAATCAATACAATAATCAATAATCAAAAGTTAATAATAATATCAATACAATATTAAATCATAATTAACAGCAATATTAGTAATATCAATAGCAATACCAAACGCCATACAAATATTAATAAGAAAATAATAATAATCAATAACTATACCAATTGTAATATTAATAAAAATATCAATAACTATATCAATACTAATATTACTAAAAATATCAATTGTAATATTACTAAGAATATCAATAGCAATATCAATACTAATATCAATAAGAATATGAATACAATATCAAATTATAATTAACAGCAGTATTAGTAATATCAATAACAATACCAAAAGTCATACAAATATATCAATAACAATATCAAGTATAGTATCAATATTAATAAGGCAATAAATATATTGATGTCGATTACAATGTCTATGCCACAGAGATCAATTAAGCAATAAAGATAACAATGCATTTAATTGGAATAAAACTAATTACTTTCCTAATGTATATCATTACTACAATAAAACAGTGCAACTTGTGTCTATGTAATTCTATAAAGAAATTACTCTTGACTACATTTGGTCCTATAGCTGCCGTATTGGCATCGTAATTGATTAATGTAATGTTTGTCTAAATATTAAATTTTTTTATGGTTGTTCTGATGCTTTTAATGTAAATATAAAGTGTTCATTATCTTCCCTTGTTCGAATGCATGTAAAGGTAGGAAATATGCTGTTAGGATAATTCGACGCTTCCCTTTCATAATTTACCATCTATATATAGTCCTTTTCAATAGAGTAACCCTTTAAATAAGATTTCGGTCTTGTAGAGTTCTAATAGAAAGAAAAATTGATTGGAATTCAAACAAACAATGCAAGTGAACTGTAAATGAACTATTCGTCAAAAGCAAAATTTGAAATTACCTTTAAATAAGTGTAATTTTTTTTTTTAAAAATGGAAGCAAAACTAACTTTAAGTAGGTTAAAAATAGAAAGTTTATTAAAAATCTTAATATAATCAATGATGCTTTGGAGGTGTATAATTTGGACCGCTTTATGTAAGTACAAAGGTTAGTGACAATCCTTTAAATTTTTGCAATATTCGTCGAAAGATGATTCTTAGTTATATATATTACTCATGAAATTATTCACTTCATGCAGCAACATTACTATCGATAGTTATCTATTTACAAGTTAAATAGAAAACGATACAAAAATCTTAAGTCAGAACATTTACTATTTAGCTGCCATGTTAAAAATTACATACGTATCATATAAGTAATCCAATTTTGTTATAATTATAAGTAAAATTCATAGAAAGTCATTCATAGGAAATGCATTCAGTTAATATTTGAATAAAATATTTCTTTGAATTTTATAAAACAATATTTGAATTTACTAAAACGATTTTATTTTTGTAAATTTCCTAAGCATTATACTGAATTACGAAGACACTTTCAATGCACAATATAAGTATAAAAGTATAATTCGTTTTTTTTTTTTTTTGTTTTTTTTTAGTTCATAAAACTAAGGAAAGCAAGCAAGGGAATTTTTCGCAAAGAAATCCTTTGTTTTTGTAAAGTTTAGCATATATATTACCTTCAAGCTTTGTATCTAACTTTTCGGTAGTAATTTATTGAAAGTATTCTCATGTGTCTGCAGTATAAAAAGCAAAAGTATAGCTTATTATATGTAAATGGATTTAGTTGGAAAGTACTAAGGCATTTATGCAAAAGTTCTCTAAGTATACGGTGTAATATATTATTTGAAAAATGCCCAAATGCTTGTTACGAGCACAACATAAATATTAATAAAGAATACTTAACTTAAATTGGAAAAGGCAGACTTTTAAATAAAAGGTGAAAAAATAAAACGTATAAAGTTATATTGTACGAGTAAGCAGTGCTATCAAAAATGTGTTTGGGTTTCATTTAAAATGAAGATGCTTGTTCTTGTATAATTTTATAATCAAGAATATACATGATTATAATATTTACGATTTTTATAATTAAAATGTATTTCTTTAATAAAAGAAATGCCAAATGGTAGTACTATATGTGGCATATGATAACAAGATTCTTTTTATATGTTTTCCTGAATTTGTAGAAACAGGATGCAGTAACGTATGTTTGTAATGTTGTAGGAATGGAGCTTCCGTTTTTACACCGTAATTTCCTAGGAATGATGCAAATCAGACGCTTCACTGCCATTTCTGTACTCAACGAGAATAATTTTGAGGCTACAGGTACCATGGGTGCCCCCAGGAATATTTGCAAGGTGGTGCAAAATTAGATTTTTATCGAAATCATTAATTTATTAGAAATGTTAAATAATAATTATGCATCATAAATTATACTCTCTGAGAATAGTTAAAATTCGTTGTATATATTTTTAACGATTTTTTTATCATCCAAATAGATCACACGACATTCAAGAGACAGTGTTTAGAATAGAGGAACTCGAAGAGGCAAAAATACAAAAGAGTAATATTTTTTTTATCTCTTCCAAGTTTCGTATATAATGAAAAAAAAAAAAAAAATTCAAAATGAAACACGAAGGCCGTATTGGAATATGTTCAATTGAATTCTAAAAATAGATTTCAAAATAGTATATCTTATGACATAAAAGCCGACCAAACGGTATAGTAGTTAGCGTGCTAGCTTCTAGACTGCGAGGTTGCGGATTCGAGTCCCGTATTAGGCATGGGTGTTTGTAAATGTATGTTGGCTTGTCTAGTGACGAATGTTTCGGCACATTATAGCCCTCGTGTTGCTGACGGAGTCAGATAATCTGAAAACAACCAACCAACTTATGACATAAAAAACAAAACATTTTCTTTGAATTTTGTGAACTGCGCAGGAAATGATTATACAATAAAAGGAATAAATAATTCTACTCATCAGCCTCTAATAATCATAGACAACAAGCGCCAGAAAATTGTCACGCAAATACAAAATATATACAAAATTTTTCTATACAAAACGACATAGGAAAGAAGCAAAGAACCAAATTAATAGAAAAAAATGCTCATTGTAACATAAAAGTATAAACGGCGTATGAGATTTTTTTTATCTTGGAATTTACATCTTTTCCCTCATTTTTTTTTTTTTTTTTTTTTTTTTTAAATTTTCAAGAGCCAGGGTGCGCAAGTGCATCATGGGGGCACCAACAATAGGTACTCTGCTAACAGAAATCAATACTTTTTACAAGCTTTATTACACTGACTAAATGTAATATTGCTACCTGAATTTTACGAAATTTATTCTATATTTCCTCCACAATTCGTTCTCCAGCGCTTTGTGACACTACCATTGCCGTCCGTTACCGAGCTCGTACGTCGGCCAAGATAGACCAGCAGAAATTTAGCACAATATATTTTAGTCATTAATTTTGTGTGATTATTATTTTCCGAATGAAAATTCATGGTACTCTATTAAGTGATTTATTAATTCATATGGTACTTTATATCTAGTGATAGCGTGAATTAATCATTGATAGAAGTGAGAGGGAAAAAGTGAGGGGGGGGGGGGATGCTCAAAAGTTGGTGACAAGTGCAAGCCCCAACGATAAATTTTATAATTTCCTGTCTTATACTAAAAATATTAACTAGGAAGGAAATAATTTATACTTTCTAACACTAATATTAAACAAGGGTTGAACATTTATTCTTATTTTAATGAATATTCTGCAACTTAGTTTTTTTTTACTAGAAAATAAGAAATAAAGTGAAATAATAACTCAAAATTACATAACTGTTTATTTAGATTTAAATAATGCTTATTAATGCGCATACTTTCATATTAAATTAATAGAGATCTTTAATTTTTTTTTTTTAATAGCTTTGCCTCTGTATGAAAGAGGAATAGAAATTTAACCTAAAGTTTCTCCAATTCTAAAAGTTGAAAAAGTGTAAAAATATTTGTTAATAAAAATACTTATATCTTTATACAAAAGTAGTATAATACATTTTTATAGTAGTATGATATGGTGTTGTGGCACGAGCCGACGTGTCATGAGCGCATCGTACCAAGAGCGCACAAACACCTGCAGTATTTAGGGGGGAAGAGAGTTGCCTCTCATTTATCAAGCGAATGGTACCATGAGCGCACAAACTGCTAGTTTATGTGCAGAGGGTAGGATCTCCATTCTTTAACCTTTAACTGCTGTAAGCGGTCTGACAGACCGCGAGTAATTTTTTGTTGAATGCTTCCACCCCCTAAAATATCGCATCTTTGACATTTATATTAATTTTTCTGGTTCTATGTTTCTTAAACTTTAAATTGATATCCACCAATTTGATTGGCGCAGTATGGACCATGTGTAGCCCTTGCGCCAAAAACCTCAAAACCACCCAATCACAGCAGTTAAAGGTTAATTTTTATGTTATAATTTCAAACTTCTTAACAGTAGGTCAAAATTATAAATGATGCATTTTTAAACGCAAACTTTATTCTTCCGTTAATTTTTTAATTAGCTAATTGCAATTAAAATGACTAATTAGGATGTTATTAGAACGGACATGCGGATGTGCGAGACATGAAGAATTGTGAATCTGGCTTCAATATTTATTTAATTATAAGTTTTTAAATAAAAAGTTTGAAAAAATACACAGTTTATAACAAATGTGCTTATAAGGTGTTTTATAATGTGTTGGTTATCTATAATAATAAAACAAGCTGTGTGTCTGTCTGTGGATCTATAGAAATCTACTTAAAATTGGAGTAGAGCTCTGAAATTTTCAACATAAGAAGTTTAGGCCTCCTAATTTTACTTATGTCAAACAGAATGTTAAAATTTTAATTAGCTCTTTTTGAATTAATTTTTTTAATTAATTAACAAATATTTTACAAAACGAATTCTACTTGGGCTACAACTCTGAAATTTTCAAAATAAGTAGTTTTGGTCTTCTAATTAGACTATCGAAAAACAGAATTTTAAATTTTATTTAGTTCTTTTTTAACTAATTTTTGTAATTAATTAATAAATATTTTACAAAACAATTTCTAATTGGGCTACAGCTCTGAAATTTTCAACATAAGTAATTTTGGCCGTCTAATTAGACTTTTGAAAAACAGAACTTTAAAATTTTATTTGTTTTTTAATTATTTTTTTTAACTTTAACATATATTTCACAAAACTATTTCGAAATGGGTTACAGCTCTGAAATTTTCAATACAAGTTGTTTTGGCCTTCTAATTGGACTTTTGAGAAAAAGAAGGTTAACATTTTAATTTGTTTTTTAATTAATATTTTCACAAAAAGCAACTTTTAATAGGCCTAAAGCTCTGAAAGTTTCTAAATAAGTACTTTTGGCCTTCCAATTTTGCTTTCCACAAACAAGTGTTAAAATAATCTTAAAGGAGTATTGTATTAACGGGGATTTTTTGTTTCTTTATTAAGGCTTTACGTAGCAATTACATTTTAATGAGTGAAGCGAGCTTCTGCTTAAGCAGCAATGTACCTCTAAGCGAGCGAAGCGAGCCTATGCTTGCATAGCAATGAACTTTTCAATTTGTGAAGTAAGCCTGTGCTTATGTGTTAATGAACTTTTCAGTGAACGAAGCGAGCTCGATTTTGTGCAACGATGAACCTTCTTCCTATGTGTTGCATTCAATATTTTTTATAATTACGGGCAAAAAATATTTTTAATATATATATTTATTAATGTTGCCAATTCGTGTCAAGGAATTTCTTCTGAAAATATGTCATTCCAATGGCAAGACTATATGTTATTTGCGCACGAGGCGTGCGAGAAATTTCATTTTTATACTAGTGCGAAAAAGTTACTTTCCCGCATTCCTCTCGAAAAAGTGATACTTTCGCCACTATTTTTAGTACAGGAGATATAGGTTTTTGGGTGGAACTAATTCCCACAGAAGCGGCGATTGAATTTTTTAGCTCGTGGAGGATATCTTTTTGACATACTAAAAGTCTAGAAAAATCTGAGCACGCAAAATGCGTTTTTTGGCCGCCATCTTGGATTTTTTTGAAAAAAATCATAAAAAGTCATGTGTGGTATCAAATTACAGAAAATTTTATGCTGAAAAAGTTTATTATTTTGGTTTTAAAATGTAAAAATAACTAGCAAAATAGTGACCAAAAAACTAAAAGCTTATGCAGTGTTAAAAATTATTTTTATTAATAAATAATACAATAGTTTCATAATATGAACGCTTCATGTATTTCATTTATATCTTTCATCTTACATAAGAGAAAAGCTATATCTATTAGTATTCTTCTGAAATACTTTCTTTCAGTGCACTATTTGTGCAATCTCTACCAGAACAGTTACAACCTATTTTCTTACATTCCACGCCATAACGTCGACGCATACACATACCACTACCACACGGCTCATTTGTATCCGTTTTCCATGTGCAACGGATCTTGTTCAACAATAACTCTGGTGCAGGGCTCATTTCACATGTGATGGACAGTAGTTGGTCTCTTACTTTTTTCCAACCCCTCTCTTGGCAATATTAGTGTTTATAGTTTTCCAACAAAAACATTATAAATGTACGCGGTGAAGATGATGAACAACCGCATCTTCTGTGGATGGCAATCTTGTAATATTAAATTCACATTTGGCAGTTGCGATTTTTTTCAAGTAGAGATTTTATCGTACTATGTTTAGATTCTCAGTCTTTGGATTTCCACCGTACAATGATGCCAATATCTGTGAGTTCTTTTCAGTTAGCATTTTCTGATCCAAACAGAGCAGCACAAATATTAAATTCCTTACATTTTCAAAAATATCTATATGCTGCTGATTTACTTTTACTAAATAAAGAGCTTGTGGTATCGTATCCGGTTAAAGCATGTGAAAAGAGAATAATTTTTCATCCCTTATCGCCAAGCACATGTTGCACCGATTTAATATTACGTTTTTTATCGCTGGAAGTAGAAGACAGCAAACAAGTATTTTGTGTATTATGATAAATCAAAAGTACAAAGATATCTGTGTCCTCAGCAACAACTTTTACATGTATTTTTTCTGCTAAGGTCATTGCTATTTTCACTATAACTGCGACAGTGTCGTCTCTAGCCTGAATCACAATGTGGCCATTCTCTTCCAAGTGTTTTCCAATTATGTTTATAAAGGACTATATATTTTTTTATTAGAAAGAAAGGGTCCCTTGCCAATAAGGAGTGGAGAGCTCTTAGTTAGTTTCACTGAAACATGGCCAAAAACTGGGAAATTTTCAGATGTATTATAACTATATAGCAGTCATATTACTATAAGCAATATCAAGTTGTGACAATAGTATCTAGTGGCTAAACCATCTCCATTAAAAAGGATGTAGAGCATCAGATATACACAAAGCAGTCATCAGTAACAGCGAAATTTACTGAGAGCTCTACACTTCTATTTGGCAAAGGACCCTTTTTTTTCTCTTTTTTCTAATAAAAAAAAAATAATCTTTTATAACAATGCTTGGAAAACACTTGGAAGAGAATGGCCACTCTGTGATTCATTCTACAGCTGATGCTGATACAGTTATAGTGAAAACAGCACTGACCTTAGCAGAAGAAATGCATGTAACAGTTGTTGCTGAGGACACCGATATCTTTGTACTCTTGATTTACCATAATACACAAAATATTTGTTTGCCTCCTACTTCCGGCGATAAAAAAGCGTAATATTAAAGGTGCAACATGTGCTTGGGGTAAGGGATGCAAAATTATTCTCTTTTCACATGCTTTAACAGGATGCGATACCACAAGCTCTTCATTTAGTAAAAGTAAATCAGCAGCACATAGACATTTTTAGAAATGTAAGGAATTTAACATTTGTACTACTCTGTTTGGATCAGAAAATGCTGACAGGAAAGAACTTACAGATATTGGTACCAAAGCATTGATATCATTGTACGGTGGAAAGTGCACCTGGAAAACGGATACAAATGAGTCGTGTGGTAAATGTACGTGTCAACATTGTGGCGTGGAATGTACCGAGATAGGTTGTAACTGTTCTGCTAGAGATTGCACAAATAGTGCACTGAAAGAAAGTACTATTTCAGAATAATACTAATATAGTTGTTCTCTTATGTAAGACGAAAGATATTGGCGAAATACATGATGCATTCGTATTATAAAACTATTTTATTATTTATTAATAAAAAGGATTTTTAATACTGCATAATCATTTAGTTTTTTTGGTCACTATTTTGCTAATTATTTTTACTTTTTAAAACCAAAATGATAATATTTTTCAGCATAAAATTTTCTGTAATTTGATACCACACATGACTTTTTATGATTTTTTTCAAAAAAAATTCAAGATGGCGGCCAGAAAACGCATTTTGCACACTCAGATTTTTCTAGACTTTTAGTATGTCAAAAAGATATCATCCACGAGCTAAAAAATTCAATCGCCGCTTCTGTGGGAATTAGTTCCACCTATAGCCTATTTTTTGCCTATATCTCCTGTACTATTTTAATTCCAAATGATTAAAAAGTTTAATTTTTTGCACGCTGTTACAAAAATTTATTTTCTTCATTTTAGCTGGCGGTGATGGACTTAAGTTGACTTCTTTTCAAAATTGCTGCCAAATAATAATAGCCTTTTTTGCGTGTCGCCATAATAGCAATTTGTATAATTATAGAAGAATCGCATTTTTTTTATTTTTTTTTCATTCAATAACTGAACCGCATCTCACCTTTTCTATCTGCTTGATTTTTTGTAAAACGGAATGCTTGGATGCCCATATGTGGATGAATTAATTAGACTTGTTTGAAACTTCTAAAATGACTGTACACGCGTTTAATTTTGTTTTATATCATTCTCAGTCGAAAAATTTATTATTTCCCCAACAGTTTTACATATGTGATAAAAAATTGCGTTGGATTTATCATTATTAGAACATTCTTTCAGACACAATTCAAAAAGGTCTCTGATTTTGAATCTACGCATACTTCCAAATAAGAAGCATTTTCGCTAGTATTCAAAGCTAAATTTATCCTCAAAATAAGCCAGAAAGAAGAAGGTTACAACAACTTAAAAACATTCACGCAAAAACTCGTTAAGGTATAACCAATGCTTTTTTTTTTTTTTTTTTAAAGTTACTATAAATATTTTCGAAACAAAATTTCATCCGTTGGATATTCTTATTTTTTCAATGTTTCCATCAAACTTATGATATGCCTTTAATATAAATGGATATGTCCATACACCATCTTACATATCCGTTTTGTATAATGTGGATATGTTCCATTTGATATAAAATAGATATGTGAGGTGGTGAACTTAAAATTAAAAACAATGGGGATGGTAAGTATAAAAATTTCGCATTCTGATTGTATTAAAAGATGAGCATTCATGTAAAACTGAAAACGTGCAGGCCATTTTATTGGCAAATGTAAAATTTACAACAATGCAGAACACAGTGGAAATGAGGAACTCTAAATAAAGCAATCAAACTAAACATATGAAAACCAAAAACTTATCAAAATTTAAAATAAGCCACAAAAGTGCAACGGAATGAAACTTCTAATTTAAACAGAACGTTTTCATCATAAGAAATATGAATTGGCTCTCCAATTTAAAAAACCTAGTATGTGACAAAAACATAAAAATACGTATTTTGGCATTGTAAGTTCTATTAATATGTACTGCATACACTCAGTAACAAATTTAGCCCTAAAAAAAATACAGTTTTGGAGATTTGTCTCTTTAAAATAAAGAAAACCTATCGTTTACTTAGTTAAATAAAACTGTTTTTGTTCGCTCCTGTAAAATGAAGAAGTGAGCCCCTGGGAAACTAGAGTTTGTGCGCTTCTGGTACCATGTTACCTTGTAGCGGATTTCCTTCCCCTTATAAACAGGTGTTTGTGCGCTAGTGGTACCATTTTTCCCTGTTGGCTCGTGACACGTCGGCTAGTGCCACGTAACCTATGATATATACCATAAATAGATTTATTTTTACATTTGAAAACTTTAAATAACTTTTTCTGAACGTTTAGAGGTTAATGTTATTTTTCTTTAGTAGTTTTTAGACGGGTTGAGTAGTTTTATAAGTGGGTGGAGGGATTTCAGTGGTTTTAGAAGTGGGGGGACGCATGGGTATTTTTTTGAAAAGTGAGGGGTCGCGTCACCCCGCGTATACCCACAGTTCTAGCACTGGAATTAATTATTCTCATGGCAATTTATAGAGTGAGTTATTTATTCATTATAGTGTGATTTATTGATTCGCCTAGTACTTTACAAAGTCACTTATTGATTCACATGGTAATTTATAGATTGATTAACTGATTCCCAAGGTACTTAATTGATTTATGTATTGATTCACATGGTAATTTATAGATTGGTTAACTGATTCCCAAGGTACTTAATCGATTTACGTATTGATTCACATTGTATTTTATAATAGGACTGTTTTATTTCGCATCATAACCATGTTTCTACTTATTGATCCATAAAAAAAATAAAGTATATCTTAAAAGTTTCCCTTTTTGTATGAGGGTATAAGATACATAACAGTGTGATATTTTATTTGCTATCGTTACTAAGGCATTATCCTAATATCAAGTATGCATTTCTCTGTTCAGGTAATTATGACTAACATGGTACGAAAATTAATCTCCACGCGATAAAAAATAAAATATCTTCCCTTTTCTCATAAGCGAGAGTGATACAGAGAATATTGAGAACTAATGACTGTGATTAGAGAGTAGCGATGACATATCAGTTATTAATAAGCTATAGTAACGCGAGCCAATGATTACTTTCGAATGAGCGATTGGGAATTCTTTTACGGTTAATGTCCTAGGCGGAGCTGCAATTTAAGTCATACTTCGGTTGGTTATGGTCAAAAAATGGGTCTTATTAATTTTAATTATCTAACTTCTTTTTTTAACTTTGAAACGAATTTTTCAAAAATTAAATACTTCGTACATTTTGTGTTGTTTTTCTAAGCAGTAAAGTCGAAAACAGAACTACGAATCGTTTGTAAAACTGAAGATTACTTTATGTGGATAAAACTATAACTACTATATATCCTAGTTAGTATATATGCATTCATGAAATTTTTATAATACATATTTGTTTTGGCATTATTATAATGTTTATCTATATACATTTAAGGAAAAAAAATGTACCTAAGTTGTCCATTTTTATATTAAAGAATAATTTGTATCTTGCAATCGTTATTTAAAAATATGTAATCAATATTTAAATATTATCTTTTGGAGGAGAATGATTTTTTTTTTATCGTACATTAAACACTAAATGAAATATTTTGATTTTCTGACTTTTGCTCTCGGAACATCAAAATACGGCATATCACCTGTGTTTACAGATGTATATTCAAAAATTTTATGTATATAGTCAAGCTCCGTTAACTTGAAATTGCTTAACATGAATTCCGGTATCATACGAAGTAAAAGCAGTTCTCCGTTCTTAAAACTTAAAAGTTAATTTATTCGTTCAACATAAACTTCGGCCTACGCGAATAATTTAACTCCACGTTTACGAGATTTGACTGCAAGTATTTAACAATTGAATGTTTAAACGCTTTATTTTATATATGACATTTTTTTTAATATCCAGTCACGAGTTTTGATATATATAAGTAAATAAAGTGAAATATATTGGTGGTATATTATTTTTTATTTAAATTAACAATTATAAGTTATATATGTTTATGAAAGTTGATTGTAAATACTTAAATCAATTAGGAACAAAATATTACTTATTTTGAGCTTGTGTTTATTAGAAATATGAATTCACATTAATGAAATCATTAGAAATATTTGATACCAATTATAAACCAATGAAAAGTTATGGAATTTAACTTGTCTATAATACTAAAATATTTTCATTGATATGTATCTTAGTGGAAAACAAAATTATTTGTATTATTACTCCTTGTCTATCTGAAACAAGAATTTATGATGTAAAAATACTTCCGGAATTTTGATCAAATCATTTTTTTCTTATAATCAAAATGTCAGTTACAAAGGGCAATTTTGAAAAAAACAAAAAACAATTCGGTTCTACTCTTCATTTTATAACAATTCTGTTAAGAATTTTTCGTTTAAACTTGTCACCACACAAACTTAACCTTATGAAATTTGAATAATATCTACTATCTGTAAAAATTACAAATAAACAAAAAATGTATCGTAACTTTCTCTTCAACACTAAATTTAAGAATAATCAATTAAAACATTTTACTCAATGACACTAGAATGTAAAATAGTCTTCCAACTCATATCCAATTAGGATAATCAATTACAATATTCAAAAATAATTTAAATTTTAAAGCATAAAGATTAAATTTTAGAAACCGAACAGCCATAATTGCACCCATTCTTCCAATATTATTATTCTAAGCTTTGAAGATAAGAACATCTTAAGAAATGTTTCAATTCAGTTAATTTTCTTTCTGTGAAATCATTTAGTAAATTTCTAGGATTTAAATGAATAATTAATTCCAAAATAGCTATTTTCTATCACGCTGTTTTAACAAAAACTTTAATCTCAGAGAATAAACATTAGCATGTGAAGCAGCTAACATGTTGTTTGCTTCAGATAACATCGTACATTTTCTAATAAAACTTAATGGAATTCCAATAAGAACTCCTCCGTCGTTTGCTAATCTGACACACAAACACGTTATCAGAGCAAAAAGTCCCATTGTTCAATACAAAGGGAATAAATTTAATAATTGTTTGATATTTTAATATGCATGAGTGGCAACAGGTGAAGGAAGGGTAATCAGCACTTTTCCCTGGGCAATCCTTAGTAGAAAACAATTTATGGGTCATTAATTTCTTCCTCAATACTAATTAGGAATCGGAAGGTACAGTAGATTATCGAGCGAGGGAATTCGCTGCATTGTATTTAATTTTTCAAGGTGTATATTAAATAAGTAAAAATATAAAATGTCTAGATTTAGGACTGACTTACATTTTGCAAGGCCTTTTTGAGTTTTGAAACTAAACAGAAAGCTATCAATAATCATGAACGTAAAAAATAGTGGTGCAATTATATAATTTAGAATCGTGCAAAATGAATTAACTGGAAAAGTTGAAATGAATAAAGAAATGAATGAGATATTAATGAAAAATTTCAATGAATTCAATCAAACTTAATCTATATTTATTGATCTGGACTAAGTATCAATAATAATGTTGAAAATTTCAATGGCTTTGTGTTATTTAGTGAATTCACGAACTAATTTGCAACCCCATGTTATATGAGGTATTAAAATAATTATTTGGGTTTACAGGTAAAAGATATATATATATATATATATATATATATATATATATATATATATATATATATATATATATATATTTTTTTTTTTTTTAATGCACTTTCGCTTACATACAAATTAAATTTTAACATTTTACATATTAATTTTTTTAAGTATAATACTTTTAATATACGGATAACATTATTACAGTTTTCCAATATGATAATTTGCTGGGAAAAATAATAATAAAGGTATTATACTATCATTATAATGCATACCGATAATGCACATTCATTTGAAACTGTTTAACATGGATATCCGAACTTGATAAAATGCTCACGATATATATATATTCTTTTTATCATACGCATTTATTTAAAATTACATCTATGGATTAAATTTTAAGCAGTAACGTATTAAATGCTAATGTGAAAAGTGATATATAAAATTGCATCATTATTAAGTATAAACAGTATAAGAATTAGTTTTCTGTATATGGCATTACTTTAATTGCTAGTTATTTGATGGATCATGGAACAATTAAATTTAATATCTTAGCATACATCATTAATAAATTTGAACAAGTAAAAAGGATTTGTAAATATTGATCTTTTAAGTTGTCTGAGTTTAAGTCTAGACAGTTTTTTAAGAAGTATTGATACCGCTTAATTTTTTTTTAAATTGCTGCTGTTTTTTAATTTTAATTAGTTTCCTAATGCAAATTCAGGATATTTCGTGTATAATAACCGCAATTACAAAGTTATGTTTTACGAAGGTAATTTACTTCTTAAAATGAATTAATACTTTTTTTGGCATTTCGTAACATGTTATTCGGAACAACACGTTTATTAGCAAGTTTGGAAAAAAAATCCATTAATGCATTTAGTTTTTCGCTCATATTTTTATTTGAAAATTTATAGTATTATATTTATTTTATTTCCTCAAAAAATGAAGTTTCAACTATTGATTTCAGTGACTGCGCTTTATGATAAGAATCCTTTTTTTTTTTTTTTTTCTTTCTTTTTTTTTTAACTAAGGGGATCCGCACCCTGCTCGCTAACGCTCGCCAACCCCCGAACGCTCTCGCTGCGCGATCTCCAAAAGGGGCTTCGTCCCCTTCTCGGTGTCCCCATACCTTGGCTGCGTATTGATAACACCAAAGAAATAGAATAGGTGGGGATTTTTAACGCAATTCCTGTGATTCACTCCTGAATTGGTGTCTTTAACCGTTACTCAATAACAGGACCCCCACATTGACGAGATCCCACAAGAACTACTCACTTTCACTGTTATAATACATGACTTGCAGTCGTTTTAGTAAATCATAACACATTATTGGTCAGCTGTATTACTTTAGTTTCGAATCTCTCTATATTAAAAAAAAAGTAAGGAACCAATGTGTTCTCACTTACGTATCTCTTTAACTGGTGCAATTAGAACTGTGAAATGTTTAACACAAGCAGATTTTCTCTCTAGATCGCCACGTATTATAGCCAAATGGTGAAATGTTAATTTTTTTTTTTTTTTTTTTTTTTTTTTTTTAAATAGTACACCTATCCACAAATAAATCAATGAACAACATTTGCCGATCAAAATTGAACGTGGATTGCTAACTAAATGCCTACAATAAACAAAAACCGTTAACAATAGAACCACAAAACAAAATCAAATGCTATACTAAACTTCAACTAGACGGTAGATCGTGACAGTGCTCATAGGTATTTAATCCATTTTGGCGGAGTGAAGTCATAATTCTCGCCAAACCTTATAGCCTTTTGTTCTCCACAGGGTTGTGGTATGGCGAACATTATGCTTTCACGCTGCCAAAATGGATTAAATACCTATGAGCACTGTTACGATCTACCGTCTAAGTGATGTCTAGTTAAGTTGAAGTTTAGTATAGAAAGTAACCACTCGCAAGTGTACGAGATATTTAGCTCCGAGTAAAGTGAAAAAGAAAAATCGACAAAAATTAAACATTTTAATGTGAATTTCAAAACTTTAACTTACAAAATCTAAACTAATAGACACCGTTAACAATACAATGATTCCAAGACAATCCCTCATCTGAAAATAAAACAATTGTTTAATTTAAAAAAAAAAATCCTAATGGATTTAGAAAACGTTAATTTATGACATAACAAAAATAAAAACAATTGTTGTTCAGCTGGTTTTAGATTTCCCACAAACGATAAACACTGAAATAAAGAAGAAAAAATAAGTCCCGCAGTTTGCCAAATTTGAAAAGTGGAACAAAAGCAGTATATGTCCCCATTGGCGATTTTTCACGGTTTGAACTGGTCGGATTGCAAACAATCGTCAACAATTGAGTGGCACTACGGAAGGCATTTGTAAATAAAAATTCTTCTTCAGCAAAATCAAAGAGGTGTATTTGAAGCAGCTGAAGTCACGGTGGTGGTTTGTGAAGTCGTGGTGGTGGTTTGTGAAACAAGCATTTTTTCATGAAAAAAAAAAAAGTGTTTTGATGTTGTAGCTTACCCATGTTGAAAGTATCAAAAAACCATTCATATGCCTTTAACAGTTAACAGATAATTTTGCATTATCCCCCCTCCCTCCGAAGGGCAATTTTGCACATTTAAACAATACAAAATGATTTTCACACTTGAATAAAAAGAAATCATAATTAACAATAGAATTTAAGCAAAAGAACGATGCATGTGAAAAGATTTTCGCTCTTGAATAATAATAAAAGTTCATAAATAACATTCACACAAATACCATTGTAATCTAAAAAAAAACAAATAAGGGACCCCATTTGCACTACCTAGATCAATTGAAGACGCTGTGTTTATCAAAAAATATTAATGATAAATTTGAAAACTATTTATATGTCTTCTTTAACTGTTAGCAGATAGTTTATCATTATCCCCCCCCCCCCAACACACACACACAGACCAATTTTTCACGTATAACAATTAAACAATAGAAACAGATTTTCACACTTGAATAAAAAGAAATCATAATTAACAATAGAATTTACACAAAAACCAAAGTCATAAAATTCATAATTAACATTCACACACAACTATTATTATCTAAAAAACCAAATAAGAGACCCCGTTGCACATACTCGATCAACTGAAGACGCTGTACTTATTGAAAAATATTAATGCCACTTTCGAATACCATTTATATGCCTTCAACAGATCATTTAACATTATCCCCCTCCCCCCCTTTCCACTTTCCCAGCGGCACATTTTGCACGTACAACAATTAGACAAGTGAAAAATATTTTCACTCTCGAATAATAAGAATTCATGACCAGGGTTGCCACAACATTGAGAATTCTAAAAAATTGATTGACACATTTTTTCTAATTTAAACAACTTTTCCTGCTGTGTAGACACCCCGATAAAATACAACCGTTGGGGGGCAACGCCTGAAAAATTGATAATAAGAAATAGAATTAACACAAAAACCAAAAAGAAATATTGGCCTTTAACCGCAACAGTTAATTAAAGCAAGAACAATTATTGTTCAAACAAAAACAAAAATCATAAAAGAAAATCCAGGGGAATATTGGTACACAAGCACAAAGAATATTGTGGGGGGGGGGGGGATGCAAACAAGCAAACCAAAGGCATAAATTCAATATTGTAAAATAAATATGGTTTCATGCTTTTGAAATAGATTATCATATTAAAGAACTGTGCTGAAACTGAAATTTTCTAATTACTCGTATTATACATGTTTAAAGTTTTTGTAATTCGTTCAGTTAAAATAAAAATAGTGTTTACATAATATTTCAATTTAGTAGCCAATTAACTATTTCCGTGTTCCTGTAAAAGTTTTTACAATCCTACTTCTAGTAAATGCAGTATTACTCAAAAATTTTCTCTTTGAATTGCATTGTAGTATATGCCAATGCATATGTAGTATTAAAAGTCAATATAATATTAAAAGGTAAGTATCGTATTAAAAAGGATATTTTGATTAAAAATAAATTCTAATTTAGGTTTAATATCCGCTAAAAATGTTAAGAATGTTAACGTGTTAACTTCTAAGAAAGACGAATTCTTAATTTCCAGAAAATCCTATTAGAGATTTCAAACTTGCTTTGGATTGCGACGTTTTTGATGTAGGGGAAAAAAAAAAAAAAAGACTTCAAATTTATGGCAGAAGTTTGAATTAAAAAAAAAAGACATTTCATCAAATAATAATATAACCCATAAAAACAAAAATTTTAATGTAAATCCCTTGCATTCACTGCAATTGCAACTTCTGGAGCTCAGATCGAGTTTCCATAGATTTCTGACAACTAAGAACAGAAGATATATTCCGAACTATTTACTAACTTCGTTTTGGTCCCTAAAACTTGATTGAATACATTGTTGCCCACAACGAATCGGTATATTCCTTGTTGACGTGAAAATATCGCCAAGCCAATTTGGCATCTTTTTGTAGACGGTAAAGATCCACATTTGGCAACCCTTTATTTTTTTACCCCGTACTCGCTACTGCGATTATATTGTAACCCTAATTAGAAGGCGTAGGACGAGACTTTTTTTTTTCGGTGGTCATTTTAAAATTTGCTTTCGGCTAACGGTGTACAGTCGCAACGTTTTGGCTTTATCGCCAACTGTTTGAAGTCGCACTAACCCATGCACGTAATTTAGGAATTTACCAACAACTCTAGTTGCTAAGATTCAGACTTCATTGGATGACGGAAAGTGGGATTATTCCTCCGACCTTAATAGGACAGATTTCAGTTAATAAACATTTAATGAAATATGTTTGAATTGAGCTTGGTATTTGGATAATGGAACATGAGTAAAAGCTGATAAGTCTGAAGTAAGGCAATAGAAACGTGTGTAAAAGGGGCCTATTAGTGAAAGGGACATCCCCCAAAACTTGATGCAATGCATCCTTATCAACAACGAATCTACCTGTTAAAAATTCAGCGGATTGGATATTGGAAAATAGAAGCGTGTGTAAAAGCGACCTTTTAGTGACAGTGACAACCCAAAAACTGTATGTAATGCAACCCGATCGAAAACTAATCTATCTGTGAAATTTCAGCCAGATTGCAAGACGGCAAGTGTTTTTTTTAGTATTCTGAAGATAGAAGCGTGCGTAAAAGCGACCTTTTAGTGACAGTAACACCTCCCCTCCCCCCAAAAAATAAAGCATGATATAATGCAACATTATCGACAACGAATCTGCCTGTTAAATTTCAGCGCGATTGGATGACTGCTAGTTGGGTTTTTAGTATACTTAAGATAGAAGCGTGTGTAAAAGCGATCTTATAGGGACAGTGATAACCCTAAAACTTGATAGAATGCAACCTATAGACATCGAATCTATTTGCCATATTTCAGCACGATTGGATGACTGCAAGTTGGTTATTTAGTATTCTGAAAATAGTAGCGTGTGTAAAAGTGACCTTTTAGTGACAGTGGCACCTTCCAAAACATGATATAATGCAACTTTATAGACAACGAATATACCTGTTACATTTCAGGTTGATTGGATGACGGCAAGTTGGCTTTTTTAGTATCTGAAGATACAAGCGTAAGTAAAAGCGACCGTTTAGTGACAGTGAAAATTGATAGAATGCTCCGAAAATTTGATAGAATGCATTGTCATCGACATCAAATCTATCTGCTAAATTTCAACTCGATTGATTTACGGCAAGTGTGTTAATTTCACTATATTGCAGTTCCAAATCTGGTTGGATTGCAGTGTCACCCTTGTTTAGTGGGAGAAAATGGAACTAACAACTTGTTTCCTTCGCACCTATAGACTTTTGAAAATTGTCATGGCCTGGTTCAATCCAGTCTGGCCTTGGAAAAGCCAAACATAAATAACATGCAACTTTTGTAGTAAACAGTTTTTTTTTTTTTTTAAATTTTTAAATAGAAACATGTATTTTTTATTTTTGCTCATTTTAGAATTATCATGGTCGAAAACACCTCCAGTTTTTTTTTTTTTTCATTGCATTTTGACTTATGGTTCTCAGAAATGTAAAAAGCTCATTTTTAAAGGACCGCGTAATAGATTACGTCTTAAAGCAAGCAAAACGTTCGATTCTTCAAAGCTATAAAGAAATTTACCCTCAATATCATCCAAAACATTTTCGCTTATAAGTGACTTGTTTCTCAACATTATGAACTGATATTTGGAATCTAGGGTAAATGAAGTATTCTAGATCGAATGAAAACATAAAAAATAGAGATTTGTATTAAACTTTTTTAAGATAGAGTTAAATTTATTTTGTATACAGCCCCGTAAGAAAAAAAATTCCACCAGACATATAGAAAATCGTAAACAAAACATTTTAGTGCACACCTCAAGATTTTACGATAATTAAAACCGAAGATATAGCCATTGTTCAGATTTTTTTTTTTTTTTTTTTTTTTTTTTTGTGTGTGTGTTCTGTTCAAGAGGATGCAAGGCGACTCAAGTTTTTGTTCCAACTTTGAATTTTCAAAATGGTAACTTAATTTCTTACTGAAATTTTAATTAATAGTTATGTAATGTATTAATTTTCAATTCAAATGAATAATTGTATACCCGAAATATTTTTTTTTTCTTGTAAAAATTAATTCCATCTTTTTTAAATTAGAAAAAAAAAATGGATGAAATTTATTTCACCAAATTAAAGAATTACCATGGACATTTACATAAAAAAGCAATCATAGTCGTGGGAAATTTTAGAACTGACAATTATATATTTTGGGAAATTAAATATTGCAAAATTGTCATTTCAACACGTTACCGTACTGAGCATAAAAGTCGTACCTGCAAATAAGCTTAAAATGAAAAATTACGGTTTTAAGTTTAACAACCTCAAGCAGTTAATGTTAGCTGTAATATTAACTTACTTTTTAATATTACAGAGAGAACAGTTAAAACCTAACAAATTATTAATAACCACTTAGTAACAATAACACAGTTTGACCAAAACATGCAGACACTACTTTTTTGCTTTGCAAGGTATTAGATTGTTCTTTTAGTGAAAATATCAACGCAGTGCATTTGATATAGCTTACGGTATTAATTACTGTTTGAATGTATAATTACATAAATAGAACTGGACCTACATTTACGTCTCTTCGAGTAATGTTTAAAAAATTGCTGCGGCTCTTTCCCAAAAATCTACCTAAACACTTTCATCGGCATGTAATTTACAGAAGATTTATCTGTTACTATTTTCGCTTATATTCAATGATTGGAATGATTTGCCGGCAAATGTTACAAATTCAGTGAGCTTAAAGAGTTTCTAAGAAACATTTAGATATGCACTGGAGGATCGTCATCGGCAATAATTGGATTACACTGGCTAGGTAAGTAACTTATATTGTGTGCTACAAAACTTTTTGCGTGTTTTAAATCTCATGGAATTTGTCTAGCTGTCGCTAGCCAGGAGGATTTGTAAAAAAAAAAACAAAAAAACAAAAAAAAAAAAAACTTAGTATATTGTATTGTATTATTATGTATAATCCTGTAACTATGGTAAACTGTATATGATCCTGTAACTATTGTATGCATGATCCTGTAACTATTGTATGTATGATCCTGTAACTATTGTGTATTGTATGTATGATCCTGTAACCATTGTATATTGTATGTATGATCCTGTAACTATTGTATGCAAACTTTATTTCTATATATCTATTCATGTATATATATATTTATTACTTGACCAACCCTGTTGGGCTTGAGCTTGTTGTTGGTCCTAGAACTTGTGTCTTTATATTTGTATTTATTTGTATATACTTCGATAGGTCATAAGATTTCAAGAAAAAAGACAAAAGTACATATTACCTAACATTATATTTCCTAACATGTAAATTATCTGTTATAAATTAGTACTGGTACTCAGGGGGTACTATTATATTTGGAGTTTTCTAAAGCTAAAGCTTTCCCAAAAAAGTTGGGGGAGGGGGGGGGGGGGGAATAACTTAAAAAAAAAGTTTCGAGTGTGTTTTACCTGATTATGAAACGTGTGCGTGACTGGGGGGAGGGGAAGAACTTCGATGGGAGGTCGTATGTTAGCGGCTGCAGTAACATTTTCGACCACGAGCCGCCTCTGGAATTTAAGTAAATTAGATGTATGACCCCTCCTATACCAGTAAATTAAGAATCTTTTTTTATAAGATTTTAAACTTAGCTATTAAAAATATTGATTCCCTTACGAAAAATTTCTCCGCACAGTACTGGTGATCTCTCTGTAACAGGTTTTCTAGCAGGGTTTGTCACTAATCTCGTCAACTTGGCGAAATTTTTCTTTTTGAGTTTTTGTTATTATAAGTCGTCCTTCATTAAAAATAATAGCAAATGTTACTCTCTCTATAACCATCAAGCACCTTATTCGTGTTTTGAAGAATAACATTTCCTGAAAAGTTTTCCGATGGAAAATAGTTTCACTTATATGATTGTAAAATTTTCCTAAAAAAATTATATCAACTAAAAACATCACCATTATAATTTGTAGAAATTATTATTTATATAAAACATCAGATGTAATTTAGTTCCTTAAATTTTTCAAATTACGAAACTAACTGTATGTTAATATTTTGACCCATGTGGGTCGCGCTAAGATAAGATAAAGGAATATCTATACTTAGCATTCAAGTTCGATTTCGGACATATATTACTCCACCAGTTCTGTGACGTCTGTCGGTGATCACGGGAGAGTGTACGTGATTGGTTGATGAGAGTCGCTAGTAATAAAAAAAAATAAAAAATCCCGATACGCAAGCTTTCCAGTCGTGGCCGTTTATATTATAATTATAAAATCTAAATTCCCAATACCTTAAGTAAGCTATGATATAAAAATTTAAAATCTCTTAATTTGCATAGTCATTTTGTCATTAATTTATAATACAATAGTAGACAATAGCGATTGCTTCTATTTCAGGTCTTGGTGCGGAAATTAATTAGAGACAGCTAAGATTGTTATTTAAGGTTAAAAAAAATGAAGCAAGCAATAAATAAGATTTAATGGACAATTCCGGCACTTTTTTTCTTTCTTTTTTTTTCCCCCCCCAAATTTAAATGTTTGGAAAAGGCTAAAAACACATAAATGTCTGCTCACTTCGCTTTTTTTTTTTTTTTTTTTAAATTTGCACCTATGTCCTAATAGAAGACAATGTTTGAACTTTCTAGAATGTAAAGAATGCCAGTAAACAAGAAAGTAGTAATAAAAATAATATTAAACCAAAAAGAACTTAACAAGACAACAATAGCTTGATGGCAAAATGCTTAAATGAATATTAAGTAACGCAATTTAAGAAGTGTTGTTAGCTATTTCTGTCAAATTATCATTAGGGTAATTAATTCTGTGGTAACTGGTCCTGATCATTTCAAAAATTAATTTTGAAATAATAAAAAAAAAATCCGGTGCCATCTCACAAAATATCAATGATATTTTGATATCTAAAAGTATTTTCTTTAAAAGTAACTTCTATACAGGGTGTTCGGAAACCACCGCACTTCCTTAGTACCAGCGTATTCTATAACAAAAATAAAACATATTTCTAATATATTGTCGGGGCCGCGAATGAAAATTTTTGGGTCTAAAAATTTTTTAAAGTTGGGACTCTTTTTAGTCAGCGCAAGGTTAAAAACCGAACTACCGACCCCAAACGTACCAATGGCAGTGAATAAAATACAAATTGCTGACGCCTTTATTATAAAAGGCCTTAAACCCCGCCCATATCAACATTGGCGATTGATTTGATGCCAAATGTAATTTTAATTAATTATTGTAGCCAAACCTATCACTGCATATTGCTATGTGATTCGAATCTCAAACTAATTGAGAGATTTTAATTTGAAAGAGAGTTTTTTAATTCGAATAATTTGAATATTAAATTCGATTATTATTTTTATTTTTTTTGTGACAGGCAAATTTACGGAGGCTAAAATCGAATCGATCACAAATTTGGGAGGTAGATAGTCGTTTTCAATGACAATGCATTCTATCCTTAGATTCTATCACGTATTGGCTGTCGTAAAAAGGTCGATTTTACCCACGTTTCTATTTCTATTTCGAAGGACTGACATACCACTTGACGTCCAATCGAGCTAAAACTTGACAGATAGACACGTCATCGATGACAAAATCTTCTATTAAATTTCTTTCTTTAGGTGGGGGGAGGGATATTAGTCAATGTCACACAAGCGATGGTTATGTTCGTAGTGCTCAAATACTATAGAAACTTTCTTGGGCTCAAAATCCCTTCGACAAGTTGCAATTGCACATAAAAGTTGCATACAAAGATTTATATAGAAAAACCATTTTTTATGGGTTACTTTTTTTTTTTTTAATCTTTTTATAAAAGGTATTAATATACCGTTCAATCCCATTATCTCTCTACCAAACGTTTCTAACGATTGTATAATACATTGCTAAAACCATGATAAGTTGGTTGGTTTTTACGTTCAACGACCTAATTTTTTACACTATAACACAGCTAATCAGGGCGGGACCTATAGCTAATCGTGGATTCCAAACCCCAACGAACATCGATGTTTAACCCAGGATTCGAACCCAGCACCTTTGACATGCGAGGCAGTGGCAACAGATTGTATTAGTATTTTATTAGATTTGATTCGACATTTTATGACTATAGATAAAGATTAAATTACGCCAGGATATAGTTTCAACAATATACAGACAAATGAACGTAGTCCAAGTGATAAGGAGGAAAAGCCTTCTGGGAGGTACTTCACAGGGATACTGTCTTTTACAATAACTAAGCTAATGAAGCGGGGACGCAGAGTTTAGAGTAGATTCCGAACCACGACGAACATCGATGCTTAACTCAGGATTCGAACCCAGCATCTTTGACATGCGAGGCCAGAGCGGCAACAGATTGTATTACATTTTTTATTAGATTTGATTCGATATTTTATGGCTATAGATAAAGATTAAATTACGCCCGGATATAGTTACAGCAAGATATAGACTAGAACTAAGCTAAGGAACGTAGTGCTAGTGATAAGGAGGAAAAGCCTTAAGCGAGATCTTTAAAGAGGAAACTAAAACGCATTTTGTCTAGTATGGAAGGAAATAATGAACACCCCCGTCAAAAAACACATGAACCAAAACAAGACCACTGAAATTCAAAAAGTCAAATAAAAAAAATATATATTTTTTAGTTTCCCTGTAAAAGACCTCACGGAAGGCAGTCTTCCTTACACATGGATGACCTAAAAATGAACTGCCAATATTTTACTATGTTTCCGTGCAGTATAGTCCTCTTGTTTTGTAGCTGTTGCTAAGACATAACATAAAACCAACTAATACTTTTCCATGGCGACCCCTAACAGTAGTAAATTTAACTTGTTGGTTTAATTGATTACCTGAATTTTATTACGATCGCGTTCGAACTTATGTGCAATTTAATGGGAGTTTTCCGTATTTCCTTCCATTCAAGAGAAAATGTGTTTCAGTTTCCGTTTGAAAGACCTCCAGGAAGGCGTTCCACCTTATAGTATGGATAATCCAATAATGATTTGCCTATGTTTGATCATTCAATACAGTATAGTCCTCTTGTATCTGTTGCTAAAAAAAAACATACAACGAATTCAGTTCAATACTTTAGCTAAGCGAATATAGCGCCCTCTAACTGTAACAAATTGAAGTTTGTAGTTTATTTTATTATCTGAATTTTGTTACGATTTCGTTCTGATTAATTTGAAGTGTGATGGAATTTTTCTATATTTATTCCCATTCAAGACGAAAATGAGTGCAACTTCTCCCTTGAAAGACCTCCTGGAAGGCATTTTCGTTAAATTTTGATATATCTGAGTTGTTCAATGTTACACTGTCTTAATGAAGTCTAGCCCTGTTGCTAAAAAAAATCAAATACAATTTATACAATTAAGTACTTTCATAAATGATTGCAGCGCCCCCTACCGGTATCTTCTTTCAGCATTGGTCATATATTTTAAGGCGTAATAGCTATATGGAGTCATACTGCACCGAAATGTCGTTAAATCGATACCTGTGTGATGGTGGTGCCTTCCGGGAGATCTTTCAATGGAAACTGTCCTAGTTTTTTCAGTCTGTAGAGTTAAAAAATTGAGATAACTCCCTAATATAGCTAAACAATTCACACAACACTATCTGTTACGCTCACTGTCGTGTATACTCATTTTAAAGAATGACTGAAAAGCGTCGGCAAGGTTCGATCGCGGGACCTTTTCTATGTTGCCCAAACATTCTGCCTTTTAACAACTTATTTAATTATAGTAAGATAAGTCTCTGCATGTATTTATGATATTTGTTTATTATTTTATAAAAAAATGTTTCTTATAGTACGAACGAAGATTATTAATTAAACAAGAACAATAAAATTCCAAATTATCTGCTATTTATTGCAACTAAATTTCCAAATATAAATTATTTCTTTTGAAAAGTTAGGGTTTCCAAATCATATGCTCACTTCAAATTCAAGCATTAAAAAATGTAAATATTTTCAAATCAACTGTTAGCCAAAAGGTGATAAAGAGAAAAAAAAAGTAAACTTAAAACTTTAATTTTTCTTGCGCTTTGGTCCACCACGCCCACTTAAATTTTTTTTTTCCAATCAGCAAACGATTAAAATTCTAGTAACCTCTAATGATAAACGGACGAATAAAATGAGTTTCAGAATTGGATTGAAAGGATTTAATTGGTTCGAATTGATAAAACTTTGATTGCGAATATCTCAATAAATATTGATTTGCGGACCCTAGTTCAAATTACAAATATTATTCATTTTTGCTCATAATTATGAAAATATATATGAAGTGCGGTGGTTTCCGAACACCCTGTATATGTCAATGATTCAGGAACAGTGTTTGCTTTCCTTGAAAAAGAAGATCGCAGTTGGATCTGCCATTTACAAACTTAGCTAAATCAACATTTGATAAAAAAAAATAATAATTTGCTAACTTTCAGAATGAGTAGCCAAAAATACAAATGAACCCTTTCAAGAAAAACTAACATTTTAAAGTGCAAACTGTAATTTGTCACTCTTTTTACGAAACGGCCAATATGTCCCCTCCACAATGTGGAAACTTAATTTCAAAAAATAAATTATACGTGAAATAGCTTTCAGACTTGTTGTCCTACTTTTCAATGCGATAGAGCAGAGATTCCCAACTAATAAAAATACTGGGAAAAAAGTTGAATTTTTCCTTCCCCCCTTTAACAGTTTTTTTTTTTTATTTTTTATTTTTTTATAAGAAGTTAATTTTTGTAATAAAACTGATTATTTGTTGTTTCACTAGCTTATTATACAGGGTGACTATAATTAAAGTTTCAAAACGCTGTAAAAAAAGAACCAGTGGTCAGAAAGACGTCAAATTTGAATTTAATATTATCGAAGAAGGAAAATGTATGGTAGAAAAAAAATAGTTCAAACATTTAGCAATAGATGACGCTGTAAGCATCATAATTTAAAAGGATTCGACTACAAATTAATCGTAAAACAACGTCTAATGTATAAGTTACACTTTAAACCAACTGTACTGTTTAGTGTGCATGACGCTTCAAGTGTGATAGTGTTAGTTACGTAAGCCCTTCTACCACGCCAAGGTCGTATCTCATGAAATGGAAAAAATTAGTTTTTAATTGTCCTGAGGCCAAATTGGTTTTGGCCTCAGGGCAATTAAAAACCGATTTTTCCCATCCCTGTGATACGACCTTGCCATGGTGGAAGGGCTTACGTAACTAACAGTATCACACTCGAAGCGTCATGCACACTAAACAGTACAGTTGGTTTAACGTGCAACTTACACCTTATGATTCATTTGTCATTAGTAGTCCAACCCTTTTAAGTTATGATGCTTACAGTGCCATCTATTCATACAATTTTGAACTATTTTTTTCCCGGCCATACGTTTCCCCCCTTCTTCGATAATGTTCGATTCAAATTTGGCTTTTTTTTACAGCTTTTTGAACCTTCAGTTGCAATCACCCTGTAAAATAGAGACTTAATAAAACATATGAAACTTAATATTCTTTAAATTTTTTAAACAAGAAATAAAAAGTGACCGAAAATGTCTCCTCCTCAACGGATCAGTTACCGAGGAATCGCCCTTTAAATAACACTTCTATTTCAGAACGTCGGTTATTAATCTAAATAAACCATTATAGATGGAAATTTGATATAACGGTTAAGGATCACCGTCAACAACATCTATGAGAAAAGTAGATATAAATAACAATACACAAAGTTTCAATTTAAAGAATTACATTTAGCTCTCTGCAAAAAAAAAAAAAAAAAAAAAAAAAAAAAAAAAAAAAAAAAAAAAAAACCTATTATATGTATCTAAAAATATTCCCTTGAGAATTTTGCCCTTCTGATGACTGTGGGGTTAGAGCTCTGGTCTCGCATTTCAAAGGTGCCGGGTTCGCATCCCGGGTTAGACATGGATGTTCGTTGTGGTTTGGAATCCTCGTTAAGCTGTAGGTCCCAGCCTGATTAGCCGTCATTGTACATAAAAATGGGTCGTTGAGCGTACAAACCAACCACTAAAATACCCTGGAGAATGTCATTGCAAATCGCGTTCTTAAGAGCTAATTTAATTATTCTGTCTAAATTTTTGAAATATCTGGTAATTATTGCTAATAGATAGTATTTGTACATAAGATAAAAAAAAAAGCAACTCCTAATGAAATGTATATTTTAATTGCCATTTATAGGAAAGAATGCAGCAACGTTTGAATTTTGAAAGGTTTATGGTAAAAGTATATAATTTATATGTAAGAAATCGAATGCATAATAAAACTAAAATATATTTAAAAAGTTTCAAATGCCGGACTATAATAGATTTCACAATTTGTGTTTAAAATAATCCATATCCTATTTTCAACACTTGGAAATTACTGAAATTTAGGGAAAAGGAAACAAAATATTTTTAATACAGAGTATCGGCAAAAATAAAGTAGCAAAAGGTATCATTAGAAATATTTTTAAGCAAACAAATCTAATGCATCGTTAGTAAAACAAATTTAAATAAGCAAACTTAAGGTGTTTTATAATTGAAAACACAACTATAGTGCAGAATATTGTTACGAATTTTTCCGCTGAGGCAATGATGGCACAGTTTTCACGGTATAAAAATATTTATTCTCTCTTCAGAAAACTCACAAAATTTATTCACAGGCAACAGTTTAATTACTCTCAAGCTTCAACAAAAAATAACTTCGAATTCAGCGATTATACAAGCTCACTCCAATAGGTAAACAAAGCGATCGGCTTTCAACGAACTCCGAAGTCAATCTGAAAACTTTCCCGTTCTCCAGTCTTTTATATACAAGCGCGTGAGACATTCTCGAAATTTCCAGCCAATTCATAGAAAAGAAATATCTCGAAACTTCTCGATGGCTTTAGGTGTTGCCACCTTTTTCTAACTTGTATAATCGCTATTAATTAATAAATAAAATAAGATAAAAATAAATTACAATAGAATTTTGAAATAATACGTCACTATTTACAATATATACAGACAATTTGTGCAACATTTCCCCCTTCTTAAAGACTGCACGTCCCGGGCAGTGAAGTCCTTAAGAGGAAAGGCAATTCAATCACTTCTACTATAATATGGGGCTAGTCTATTGTTATGTACAACTCTAGGTTTACAGGAGGGTGTCCGTTGAATCCTTACCACGATGTCGTTGATCTTCTTAAGGACCACATACGGCCCTTCCCAGTTCGTCTGGAGCTTAGGGGAGAGTCCTTTCCGACGTTTAGGATTCCATAACCACACCTTGTCACCTTCCTGGAATGAACATTCCGTGGTCTTGGCATCGTAGCGGACCTTCATGCGCTCTGTCATGATGTTGATTCTTTCTCTGGCGAACCGATGTACGGCTTCCAAACGTGCCTGGAGATCATCTAGATACTGGACAGGCGAGGAAGGGGTGTCCGGTGGTCCAAAGAGGGTCGTCCAAAGAGGAGGTCGCAGGGTAGTCTAAGGTCTCTTCCGAAAATCATTTGAGATGGTGTATATCCGGTGGTCTCGTGAGTAGCACTTCTGTAGGCCAAAAGGAACAATGGAAGTTTCTGATCCCAATCTTGCTGGTTCTTGGAAACAAACAAGGAGAGATGATTCAGAATCGTTCTATTAAATCGTTCAACCATTCCATCGGATTGTGGGTGCAGGGGAGTTGTACGAGTCTTTTCCATGTCGAGCAAGTCACACAGCCCAGTGAAGACGGCAGAGTTGAAGTTCGTCCCCTGATCGGAATGTATCAGCAGGGGTACGCCAAATCGGGAGATACAATTCCGTACGAGGACTTCTGCTACGGTTGTGGCTTCCTGATCCGGAATCGCGTAGGCTTCTGGCCACTTGCTAAAGTAGTCCATGACAACTAGGATGTATTTGTTGCCATTAGTTGTGTGAGGTAGGGGGCCTAAGACGTCTAAAGCAATTCTTTCGAATGGTGCTCCTACGTTGTAACGTTGCAACTTTCCACGAGTTCGGGTCTTCGGTCCATTTCGTGAATTGCATGCATCACAGGACTTGCACCACTTCTCAACGTCGGATTTTGCTTTGTCCCAGAAGAATCTCTCCCTGACTTTCTGAAGAGTTTTCGTGACACCAAAATGTCCTCCAGTAGAACTGCTGTGAAGTTCTTCTAGAACGTTCGTAACTCTAGAACTTGGAAGGATTAATTGCCACCGGAAGCTTTTGCCATCATCGGACTCCCATCGACGGTAGAGTATTCCATTCTTCAAGTGCAAAGAGTCCCACATAGCCCAATATCTCTTCATTGTTGGGCTATAGCATGCAATTTCCTGCCAACTGGGTTTTCCGGTAGCTGCTTCCATGAATTCAATTAGAGGTTTCAAGTCCTGATCTTCAACCTGACTTTTTCGAACATTCTGGTCACTCCAAGGGTCCAAGTCTGAAGTAGTTGAGTTGGTAGTTATTTTCCGAACGGCCGATGTGTTAACCCCGAACTTAGACTCGGCATTAGAACAAAATCGACAGTTCTCCGGACATGGTCTTCTAGAAAGAGCGTCTGCATTCCCATGGAACGTTCCTTTTCTGTGATGGATATCCATGTCGTATTCCTGCAGGCGCTGAATCCACCTTGCTATTTGTCCCTCTGTATTCTTGAAATTCAGCAACCAAGTCAGAGACGCATGATCAGTTCTTAAAAGGAATTTTCGGCCGTACAAGTAATGATGAAAGTGCTCAACGGCTTTTATTATTGCCAGTAACTCCTTTCTTGTGACGCAGTAGTTCCGCTTGGATCTTGACAGGCTCTTACTAAAATAAGCGATGACTTTCTCCTGTCCTTCAATTTCCTGGGAAAGAACGGCGCCCACTCCCTCATTGCTGGCATCTGTATCCAAAATAAAGTCCTTGTTATCATCGGGAAAAGCCAAAACAGGCGCGGATGTTAAAGCGTTTTTCAGTTGATTGAAGGAGTCGTCACAGTCGGCAGTCCATAGAAACTTCTGCTTGCTCTCTGTTAGTCGATGCAAGGGTCTGGCGATCTTGGAGAAACCTTTCACGAATTTACGGTAATACGTGCACAGGCCTAGGAAACTTCGCAATTGATGAACGTCTTGCGGTCGAGACCAAATTTGCACAGCATGGATCTTGGCTGGATCTGTGCTTACTCCATCGGATGAGATGATGTGTCCGAGATAACTGACTTTCCGCCTAAAGAGCTTACATTTTGATGGGCTAAGTTTCAAGTGGGCTTCCCTAAGCTTCAAGAACACGTTCTTCACATTTTGCAAGTGTTGATCAAAACTCCGCCCGGTGATAATGATATCGTCCAAATATACCAGACAGGTCTCGTAGGAAAGTCCTCTAAGCACAGTCTCCATTAGTCGCTCGAACGTAACCGGTGCATTACACAAGCCAAACGGCATAACTTGAAACTGCCATAATCCTTGACCGGTAGTGAAGGCAGTCTTCTCACGATCGTCGGGATGTATCTCCTCTTGCCAGTATCCACTCTTCAAATCCAAAGTCGAAAACCACTGGTTCCCCGATAGAGTGTCCAAAGTGTCATCGATTCTTGGCAGAGGGTAGCTGTCCTTTTTCGTAATTTCGTTCAGCTTCCGGTAATCCACACAAAACCTGGTGGAACCATCCTTCTTTCGAACGAGTACGATTGGAGAGGCCCATGGACTTGAGGAGGGTTCGATAACTCTATTATCTTCCATTTCATGTAACAATCTCCCGACCTCCTCTTGTTTTGCGAAAGGAAGTCTTCGAGGATGTTGTTTAATAGGTAAATGGGTCCCAGTATCGATTCGATGTTGAGTAAGCTCTGTTATTCCTACATCTTTCGATGACATGGAGAAAATGTCTTGAAATTCTTTTATAAGGTTTCCGACAATCTTCTCTTGCCTTCTTTCCAACCGAGAGTCTTCGAGAAGCTGGTCCACTAAATCCGCGGGTGGTGCGGTCGGAAGCTCCTTCGATCCTCGTTCGATGCTTGTAACATGTGTGCAAGTGGCAATTTCTTCTCCTTTCTTGATAACTCTCTTAGAATCACCGATGTTGGCCATTCTCACATGCACCACCTCTTGAGAGAGATCCACAAGCGTCGCTCCTACTACCACTCCTTTCGGGACGCTATTCGATGATTGGAAGTCCGTTACTCCAAATCGGAAAGCCTTCGGGAGCTCTGTTGAACCTTTTACAACCAAATCTGTCATGGAGGGGATGGTGATGTCTTCAAGAGCTACTATTCGATATGCACACGGCTCTTCCGAGTCCAAACCGAACAATGGAACTTCTTCTTTCCCCGTTTGAAGCTCGCCTTTCTCGAAATTCAAAGTAATTCCATTTCTCTTTAAAAAGTCCAATCCAAGAATACATGGGTCAATAATTTCAGCGACGTAAACGGTGTGAGTGTAGGTGTGAAATCCAAAAGAGATGTTGACATTTAATTTCCCATGCACAGAAATTTTGTCACCAGTCACAGTCTGTAGTGAAACTGAAGGCGCCGTGTAAAGAGGTTGGCTGTCCAGGCGCCGGGCTACATCCGTCAATAAGATGGTTACATTTGCCCCTGAGTCAACTATTAGACGACAGGGAGTTCCATTGATCTTGCCCTCCACGAATAAACCATGGTTTCCTCCTTGAAGGGATGAGATGTGATAGAGGCTGAGTGGGGCACCACCTGCTCTACACGGCGACCTCCACCTCGCGAGATAGCCGCTCTTTAGTTTAACTGCTGAGGCTCGGACGAGGGTCTGCCCCTCTTCTGTCCAATTCAGGGCAATCACGTCTGAAATGTCCTTCCCGGTTGCAGAGCCAACAAACCACTCTAGTTTTTCGATCCCTTGAGCCAGGAATATTTCTCATAATTCGCTCCATCTTGTTTTCCAGTTCTTGAAACTTCTTCGTGAAAAGTTCAGAGGAATCGTCTGCTAATGTTCCACGTACGAAACGCCGGTCTTTTCTAGAAGCTTGCTGTGCGGCTTCTACTCTCATGGCATAGACGAGGGTGGACTTCAGATCTTTGCTGTCTGACATCCTGGTAGTTTGCTGTGTGTCGGGATCTTTGATGGCATCCACGAAATACTGAAGAGACAGGTTATCTCGTACGTCCGAGGGACAGTCTGGGAAAGCGAGGAGCGACAGTCTTTCTATATCCGATGCCAATTCTTGAAGAGTTTCATTGGCCTTCTGCTGTCTCACTTTCAATTGCAGTCTGTTGTAATCCTTTAGATGCTGCTCCCCAAACCTTAACTCCAACGCACTTGCCAGCGCCTCGAATTCTCCCCGCTTCTCTTCAGGTAGTGTCTGTAAAATGTCAGCAGCTTCACCTCGAAGAGATGCTGCGAGATGGAATGCTTTCGAAGTATCATCCCAACCATTCGCAGAAGCAATCATTTCAAATTGCGTTTGATAAACGTGCCAAGACGACTTCCCATCAAAAGGGGCCACTTTTATGTTAGAGAGAGGCGCCATAAAGGGGATGGAAGAGTTATCCCAATTAGGTGACGCTATGGCCAGAGCTTCACGCGTTTCCATTTTTCGCAGCCTTTCTTCTACAACGTCAATGAATTTGTCTTGCTCTTCCTTTAAGGTGGAAACTTTTTCTTGCACGGTGGAAACTTTTTCTTCAACTTCATTTCTCACTGTCTTAAGATCTTCTCTGACATCCAGAATATCCGCCTTCATTGATTGAAGAACACTCTCTGTGCGCTCCATAAATCTATCAACGGACGCAGAAGATGATTCTTGCTTGGATGCTAAAGCTTTAATATCCGATGATGTCGCTTCTTGACTGGCGGCAATTGCAGCGGCGAGTTCGGCATTTGTCTTTTCTTGGCGGGCTTGACCGTCGGCTATTGTAGTCGCGGTTAATACTTGTCCAGCTTTTATTTCAGCAGCGGTTGATTCTTGTCCGGCTTTTATTTCAGCAGCGGTAGCTTGTTGACTGGCTTTCATTTCGGCGGCTGTGGTTTCCTGTTTTGACTTCATTCCAACAATCATTTCCATCAACTGCTTCATTTGGTCTTCCATCATTCCTCTAGTTGTCGGCATTCAAGATGACTAAATCCCACTTCTGACACCACTGTTACGAATTTTTCCGCTGAGGCAATGATGGCACAGTTTTCACGGTATAAAAATATTTATTCTCTCTTCAGAAAACTCACAAAATTTATTCACAGGCAACAGTTTAATTACTCTCAAGCTTCAACAAAAAAATAACTTCGAATTCAGCGATTATACAAGCTCACTTCAATAGGTAAACAAAGCGATCGGCTTTCAACGAACTCCGAAGTCAATTTGAAAACTTTCCCGTTCTCCAGTCTTTTATATACAAGCGCGTGAGACATTCTCGAAATTTCCAGCCAATTCATAGAAAAGAAATATCTCGAAACTTCTCGATGGCTTTAGGTGTTGCCACCTTTTTCTAACTTGTATAATCGCTATTAATTAATAAATAAAATAAGATAAAAATAAATTACAATAGAATTTTGAAATAATACGTCACTATTTACAATATATACAGACAATTTGTGCAACAATATGGAACCTACTGAACATTTATAATTTTTATTTAAAATCAGAAGTTCAATTGAGCTCACTTGTAAAGTATAGAACATCTTTGAATGTATTTGAACATCTAGAAATCAATTCACCCCCCCCCCCCTCTCCATTTTATACCCCGGAAAATCTTCTTGATGTTACTCATAACGAATGTAGCTTTAATTTATTTTATTATTATATTTAATACTACTGTTATGAGAACTAAATTTAGTGAAGTTCTTTGACTTTTCTTCACAATCATTCGTAAAAGGGACGACTTCAGTGTATACTTAAGGAATATACTTTGCCAATCCTTCAACTATACAACTATATAGTTTGATAGTCAAGAAAAAATTTGAAAGAATGTTAAAACTCACAGCAGAAAAAAAAAAAAAAAAAAAAAAAATGTTTTACATTATCCAATTCAAGAGGAAATTAATGTAAAGTCATTAATTAACATTTAAAAATGAAAACCTTATAAGTTTTTTAAATTTAATACAATACTTTTTCAGCCTCCTGTATGCGACCTACACCACCCTGACAATAATATCGTTCATGAAGTTGCTTTTTATACACTATCAAATTGAGTTTTATAAATAGCGTGTTTGAAACATATCTTGAAATATCTTATCGTAAATAAAGACGCACAATTGTTCCAAAGAAATATTGAAGAAATATTATTTTCCTCTTGAACAAATTCACGACAAATTACAAGAATGTAGGTAGTTTGTTAGATCAGGTGATTGGGGATCCAAAAAGCCCAAACATTACAAAGACTACCACTTACTCTACAAAGAGCCAAAAAGCTTTACTACAAATAGTTACTAGTATCATAGAAAAGAATGGTCCTTGCCAACTATACATTAACGACTAACTATACTAAACAGAACGACTATGACATTCGAATAAAGTCATTTTGGAGTTTTCATAAAAATTGTATAAAAGAGAAATTCACTCTTTTTTATATCATAAATAAATAGCTAAAGAAAGGAATTTAAGTAGGCTGTATTGATTCACATCGAGTGATAGAGATCTTTCTTAGAATTATATATTTTTTCCCATCTAGTCATATAAGGATAAATTTTTACACTGAATAAGAGTTCAGAACAGCACTAAAGCAATACCCCCTAGGGGGTGTTGGCTGAAGTCGAAACTATTCGAGTGAATAGCATAAGAGACAAATGCTCGGTATTTTTCTTCCAATATTACTAAATATTATTTCTAAAGTCTAGACATTCCTTAGTTTAAAAAAAAAATATCTTATAAAAGTATGAAAGGACTATAAAATTCAGTAGCAAATAAAATTGCGGAATGTCGGCTCTGGTGTATATTACATTAACTCTTCACTCCGATGTAATGTAAGAAGTCGATACGTATTTTAAGAATAAATACAAAATGAGAGAATTGTCAAATAAAGAGTGTCGATAGAAAACACGAATACTGGATAAATGAAAAGTCTTGCTCGGAAAAAAAAAAGTATTATAGGCAACTAACTGATATGTGTTTTTTTTCTAAATGATATAAGATGTTCTTAAATTTTCTAATCGCCGTCAATAATTTAAACCCACGCCCTCTTTGTAGATCGGAACTCTAATTATCAAACAGTGATTTTCAACACCAAATCTTAATCTAGCTTTTTAGTTCCATTATAAAGAACATAGTGTTTGGTCACACATAAACATGATATTGAAAGTTTGCAGACCAGTATAATGATATATCAGATGCTATAGAATAACAGTTCAAGAACACTAAATTACAACTAGATAACAGAAATTACATATTCCTGGCTAGAATGGGGTCGCAAAATAAATTTGAGAATAGTAATATATGTTACTAAAATAAAACTTGCATTCGTTACTACCATTTTAATAAAGATACAAAAACAAACGTAAATTAGTAAGATAGTTTTCACCCAAATATTGTACATGTATTTTTAGCGTCATGGTAATCATGTCTCTAGTATTTATGTATTATCCAATCAACCTTGAAATCCAGCCAAACTTGTGGTTTTCATTGATACCACCAAAAATCCTAAATATGTTGCAATACATACACAGTATTCATAAATTTGCAATGTCTCTAAACCCCACAGTTCCATTTGACGACAAATTTTCGATTGGCAAGATGGTTGACGAGAAAATCCTATATTACTATACGCAAAATAATCAAAATCTGGACGATGGCTAAATTTTGTATTCTAAATGGATGAAATAACAAAAGTCAAGTGCAGTTATAAATCATGAACGGTCTTTCTTTATTGTATATAATTTTTTTAATCATGAGGGGTCATCTACATATTAAAACTAAACCAAACTTTAAAAAGTGCAATTTCAACCTCATAATATTATACCACATTTAGATTTAGAATCCATAAACACTTCTAAATACCAAATTTCATAATTTTCCAATGAATGGTTAGTAATTTAAATGATGTACGAAAAAATGACAAATTAATGTTAAAAAGGAAATTTGTTTTCTTTCAGCCTTACATTCTTAAATAATTAAGATATTTTAGCAATTGTTTATTTAAAATGATAGTTTGTTAGAAGGAAAACATAAATAGCATGCAATTTTTGTACTAAACAGTTTTTTAATAATTAATCATTAATTAATAAAACAAGTTTTAAAACTTTTCAAATAGAAGAATTTTTTTTTCTGCTTCCAATTTAATTATCATGGTCGAAAATCCCTACAGAATATTTTTCATTCCATTTTGACTTTCGGCTCTCAATATTTTAGCAAATATGTAAAACACATCACTTTAAGGGAATGTGTAATATATTACGTCTTGAAGTAAGTAAAACGCTCGATTCGTTCCCGTTTTCAAAATATTTGCCCTCATGATCAACCCTTAAATGTTTGCTTATAAGTGACGCGTTTCTCAGCATAATGACCAGAAAGTTGGTATTTATGAATTAAAAACATAAAAAATAAGTGTTCATATTGAAATCTTAAAAAATAAAGTTCCCCCTAGTAATTTTTACTAGATGTATATACCGGGTGTCCCAAATATTACGGACGATTTGGAAAAAAAAAAAAAAAAAAAAAAAAAAAAAAACACGGAAGGTGGTATGAATGTACGGTTTGCTGCATTCTGCTTAAGTAACCAGGTAACTTTTTCTTACCAATTTTCAAAATTATTTAGGAAGTTCGTCAATAGATAGCGCTGATGACTACTAAAACAACAAAACAATGTTTTCAAAATAACCACCGTTTGCAACAACAACGTGACGCAGTCTGAGGACAAAATTCGCAGACGCCCGTGAGACAGTTGGAATGTTCTGACATTGATGTATAAGTTCCAGTTCATCCACAGTTTGTGGCTTATGACGATACACCTGATATTTCAAGTACTCCCAAAGAAAAAAAATTGCATGGCGTCAAATCTGGCGAATAGGGAGGCCAATCAAAGCCACTTTGTGCAAGCTTTTCGTAGTCAAGGGCAATGACACGACCATCGAAATGTTCGTTGAGAAAATCAAACTCTGCGGCTGTTCGATGTGGTCTGGTACCGTCTTGCATAAATAACGATACATTTCTATCGTCTTCCAAAGCATTTTGATTGGCCACAAATTCATGGATGATGTGCAGATAATATGCTGAAGTAATTGTTTGGTGTCCAAAAAAGGGCCCAATAAGTTCTCAGAAATGGCGGGCCAAACTAGGAGTTTTGGTTGGTGCAAAGATAAAGGTACAGCTGCATGCGGATTTTCCGTTCCTCAAATGGACCATATCTGCTTATTAACAAGCCCGTTAAGACAACAATACGCATCGTCGGAGATCCAACTGCCGGTACATTACGCAACAAAATTTGTGACCTTTTTAAGCCCCCACCCCGCCCCATCTCCAGCTTTTTCAAGCTCAGTCTGTTCATATTGCAGCAACTCAAAAGAGCTTTTTTAAAAATAATTTATATTTTTAATTCAGTTAATAAATAATAAAACAAGTAAAAAAAAGAGTTAAATTACTATAAAAGACCAAAAACACGCTTAATTAAAGAAAAAAGAAAAAAAAAAAAAAAACTCATTTTATTCGTATTAGAACTGTATAAAGAATTTGTGTTTCGTTCGCACTTAAAGATATTATCTACGATAGGTTCTGAGAAAAAAGTTTGTGAAATAGGTCAATTTAACACTAGCTACATTGGGACGTATATCTCTCCTTGATAAAAAAAATTAAACAACATTAAATAAAACATTAACTTTTTAACTGTACCTTTTTAGACACTTTATCTCCATAAGCGAAATTGGAAGCGTCAAACGGATACTTGAATTATGTGAGATAATTTAATATAGAGCAGCCTTTAGAATCTGAATTAGATGCATTTTTTGGACTACAACTTCAAAATCTGCAATCTAATTGAAAATTTGTTATAAAGGGTCTTTTGAATAGTTTTCTGTAAAACATAATGTTCAAGAGAAAGGAAAAAAAATACAAACTGAAAGTACAAAATATCTTCCGTATATTATTTGTTCAACGTTTTATCCTAAGACGAACCCCTTCTTTTATTATAGTTATTCATATCTAGCGAACAGCATGGGAGAAAGGAAACTAATTGTACAATTATTTTATTCGACGAAATTTTACAATTTAAGTCTTTCTTCGTAATTCTCATCCAATTTAATCTTTTCTCTTCACAGAAAGGATTCTTTTAAAACATCAACTTTTAAAATGAGATTAAATATAAACATATATTATTATTTTTCTTTTTTGTACTGGTGACCAAATTTATTCCTTATAAAATTTCAACAAGTTGAAGGGAATTGTTCTACATGTATCGTTAAAATTGTTTTTCAAAAAAGTGGAAATGTGTTCTATTTTTAAACAATTGAATTACATAATGTTCCAGAGAAAGTAAGAATACAAAATCCGATAATACAAATTCGTAGTTCATTAAATAAGTAAAATTTGGAAGGGTCAATTACTAAGATGAAATTTAATAAAAAATATCATTGCAGTAAATTTAAGTTGGTTGTTTTCAGATTATCTGGCGCCGTCAGCAACACGAGGGCTATAATGCGCCGAAACATTCGTCATTTGACAAGCCAACATACATTTACAAACACCCATGCCTGACACGGGACTCGAACCCGCAACCTCGCGTCTAGAAGCTAGCACGCTAACCACTATACCGTTTGGTCGGCCGCAGTAAGTTAAAGAGTTCGTTCAATAGGAATTCAAAGTAAAATAAACTCTATTTAAAAGTTTTTAAGTTTTCTTTACATCAGGGGATGTAATGGTTTTTGGAAAAACAATGTTTATCTGACAAACGAATTATAGTTCACCTTCCAAATATTAATACTGCTACACCTTATCTTCTAAAAGTTTGTAATTCAGTAAATATAACTTTTTCTCATAATTTGTCATCCTTGTCCATTCACAAATTGAAGAGAATTTTTTTTATTACAGCACAAAAAACAGTGTCACATTATTGTTGTTAAATTTCAATAAGACCACAACAACGTAAAATATCGTTTCCGGAAATAAAGAAATTTTTAAATGAATTATTATTGTTATTTTTTTTTTCGCCAAATGTTATTATCTTACTATAAACAAAACGTAAACATCTAATTAAAAATTAACCCTTAAAACAAGTTTTTTTTTTATAAATGCTTTATATGCATTGCTAGCTTTTATGCCCAATTGTAACTTATTTAGGTTATATTGAGCTTCGTTCGAGTATTCACAGAGTTTGTCCAGTATAAGAAATAATCGAATAGGGCCAGATAATGTTAAAACAACCAACCATCACTCTGGGCACAAATCTCTGGAATTGTACAGTTGGACGGTCACCCAGTTGTATATAGATAGATTGTGATCAGACACTAATTTTGGTGTAAAAGTTTTGAGAATGCTAAGTATGACCAAGGCCAGACTGGATTGAAACGAGCGCTAAGGCACTCTCCAGCCGTGACAACTAATAGTAAACAGTGGAAACAGCCGCATTGGAATAGTGGCTCTGCATTCCAACCAATAACATTTGATTTTTTGCTTGGTCAATTACGAAAACCATTACCTTACTAAGAGGACAACATTACTTTATTTTTAAAACTCAAAAAGAACACGACGAATATTTCCAAACGATAACATTAAGGAATGAAATCAATTTATACACAGTTCACGCGGGATTATTAATTATTCATATTTCATGCCAATATGATGTCAGATGTCACTCTTCCTGTCACCACACTATCATTTACTTTAAAATTCTTTGCTTTTTGTTGATTATTAGGCATCAAATATGTGACTTTGATATCTATTTTTAGAATTAAGTTGTTTATTTACAATAACAACTAATATATTAACTAACAAATAATAATATTAATTAAATTAAAAAGTCACCGTTAGCAATTCTAGCAGTTGGCAGCCCTGAATACTTTTATTTTAGCTAGCGTTCTAAACATTTTTCATCGCACTTTTTGATTTAATTTTTTTAAATTTCTAATGTTTTTTGAAAATAGGATAGATGTCATCCTTCATTAATTTATAAATAATCAGAAATTTTAAATTGCAATATAAATATGGTTTTATGCTTTTGAAATTAATTACCATATTAAAGAACTGTGCTAAAACTGAAATTTTCTAATTATAATACATGTTTAAAATTTTTGTAATTCATTCAATTAAAATTAAAATAGTGTTTACTTAATATTTCAATTTGGTAGCCATTTAACTATTTTCGTGTTCCTGTAATAGTTTTTACAATCCTACTTCTAGTAAATGCAGTATTACTCGAATATCATTTTCTCTTTGAATTGCATTGTAGTATATGCCAATGCATATGTAGTATTAAAAGTCAACATAATATTAAAAGATAAGTATAGTATTAAAAAGAATATTTTGTTTAAAAATAAATTCTAATTTAGGTTTACGTAATATCCGCTAAAAATGTTAAGAATGTTAACTTCTGAGAAAGACGAATTCTTGATTTCCAGAAAATCCTACTAAAGAAGGCAAACTTGCTTTGGATTGCGACGTTTTGTTAAAGAAAAAAAAAGACTCCAACTTTATGCCAGAAGTTGGAACTAGGAAAACGACATTTTATCAAATAATAATATAACCCATAAGAACAAAGTTTTGATGTTAATCTCTTACATGCATTGCAACTTTTATGCGTAATTGCAACTTCTTGAGCTCAGATCGAGTTTCCATAGTGTTTGACAACTATGAACGGAAGATCTATTCCAAACTATTTACTAATTTCGTTTTGGTCTCAAAAACTAGATTGAATACATTGTTGTCCACAACGAATCGATCTATTCCTAGTTGACATGAAAATATCGCCAAGCCAATTTGGGACCATCTTGTAGACGATAATGATCTCCATCTGGCAACCCATTTTTTTAACGCGAATGCGCAACTGCTATTTTATGGTAACCCTAATTGGAAGGCGTTGAAGGAGAGCATATTTTTTTTGGTGGTCATTTTGAAATTTGCTTTCAGCTTACGGTGTACCGTCGCAACGTTTTGGCCTTGTTGTCAACTTTTTAAAATCACACCAACCCATACACGTAAATTAGGAATTTACCAACACATCTAGTTGCTAAGATTCAGACTTCATTGGATGACGGAAAGTGGGTTTATTAGCTCTCCGAAGATTTTGACTCGTAATCCTAATAGGACAGATTTCAGTCAATAAATATCGCCAAATGAAATATGTTTGAATTGAGTTTGGTTTCTGGATAAGAGAACATGAGATAAAGCTGATAATTCTGAATTAAGGCAATACAAACGTGTGTAAAAAGGGCATATTAGTGAAAGTGGCATCCCCCAAAACTCTATGCAATGCAATCGTATCGACAATGAATCTACGAATTTCAATTCAATTTGATAAGGGATCCCAAGCTCCAATTGAAGCAAGAAAAAGCGACCTTTTAATGACCGCAACGAATCTACCCGTTAAATATTAGCGCGATTGGATGAAAACATGATATAATGCAACACTATCGACACTGAATCTGCCTGTTAAATTTCATCTTTATTCGATGACTGCAAGTTGGTTTTTTAGTATACTGAAGATAGAAGCATTTATAAAAGCGACCTTTTGCTGACAGTGACACCCCCACCCCCAAAACTTGGTAGAATGTAACCTTATCGACATCGAATCTATCTGCCATATTTCAGCCCGATTGGATGACTGCAAGTTGGTTTTTTAATATACTGAAGATAGAAGCGTATGTAAAAGCAACCTTTTAGTGACAGTGACAACCCCAAAACTGTACGTAATGCAACCCTAACGGCAACTAATCTATCTGTGAAATTTCAGGCAGATTGCATGACGGCAAGTTGTTTTTATAGTATTCTGAAGATAATAGCTTGCGTAAAAGCGAAATTTTAGTGACAGTGACAACTCTCCTCCCCCCCCCTCCCAACCCCCACTTAAAAAAAAAACAAAAAAAAAAACACATTATATAGTGCAACATTATCGACAAGGAATCTGCCTTTTAAATTTTATCGCGATTGGATGACTGCAAGTTGGTTTTTTAGTATACTGAAGATAGAAGAGTGTGTACAAGTGACCTTTTAGTGACAGTGATACTCCCAAACCTTGAAAGAATGCAACTTTATCGACTTCGAATCTATCTGCCATATTTCAGATCAATTGGATGATTGCAAGTTGGTTTTTTATTATACTGAAGATTGAAGCGTGTGTAAAAGCGATTTTTTAGTGACAGTGACACCTCCCAAAACATTATATAATGTAACTTTACCGACAACGAATCTACCTTTTAAATTTCAGGGCGATTGGATGACGGCAAGTTGATTTAGTATCTGAAGATACAAGCGTAAGTAAAAGCGACCTTTTAGTGACAGTGAAAATTGATAGAAGGCCCCCAAAATTTTATAGAATGCATTGCCAATGACATGAAATCTATCTGCACACTATTGCAGTTTCAAATCTGGTTGGATTGCAGCGCTACTCTTGTTTAATGGGAGAAAATGGAACTAACAACTTATTTCCTTCGCACCCATAGACTTTTGAAAATTGACACAGCCTGGTTCAATCCAGTCTGGCCTTGGTATGACCAAGCACTTTACTATTCTTATGCCATTGGGATTCCTGAGTCATTCATGACTTTTAGAAACCAATAAGTATCAACAATTTTTTTTTTATTGAAATCATTTTATGTTATGGTATATGTGTACAGTTCATGCTCCTCAAAAGTCAGCTTATGGAAAAGCAGTTCATTAGATGTATGTATTCAATGAGTTTTTGAGAATCAACTGTTGATAGTAGAAGTCTGAAATATCGATAAAAATAAATATCGATACTATACCGTTGAAAAAAAAATATCGATATATTGATACATGATTTTTTTTTAATTGAGTTTCAATTTTGCCCAAAAAGAAGTTTTACGCAAATTTTTACTTTTCGTGAATTCCAGCCAAAATTATTTTAATAAGTAAATTATAAAAATTGTATTAGTAGATAAATTATAAAAATTGTATTAGTAAATAAATTATAAAAATTGTTTTAGTAAATATATTATAAAAATTATTTTAATAAATAAATTATAAAAATTGTTATATTAAATAAATTATAAAAATTATCTTAATATATAAGGTATAAAAATTGTTTAATAAATAATTTTTTTTTTTTTTTTATTAAATAAATTATATTATAAAATCAGAATAAATAAAATACATTTGGATGTCAATGCATAAATTCAAATTTATTTTTAAAGAAGAAATTTTGAAAAGTAGTTTATCACATATTTCGCTGATAGAGATGTTTTGAATATTTAAAATTAGATGCAAATTCCAGGCACACGTTAATGACGAATCGGCGCTATGTTAATGACTACTAATAAATGATCTCATATTTCCATTACATTATGTTTTCTTTTGGGTTATTGTGCCATTTTAATTGTCTCTCAGCCAAGTCCAAACTTTAGTTTTGAAGTTTTTGAAAAGGGAATAAAGAAAATCGAAAAAACACTTGAAACTACAAAACGATCATCGAAAAATTAAAAATGTTTGAAAATATCGATACATCGGTTACTTGTATCGATAATTTTAGTATTGATATTTTTGTAAAAATATCGTCGTATTGCCGATCTCTAGCTGATAGCCTTGAATTATTATTATTATTATTTTTTTTTTTAAGTTAGACATTTTGTGTATTCCTTAGAAATTAATGAAAACGTTTCTTAACAATTGTGCAGTAGACGCTCAGTTATAAAAACAATTTAGTCTTGAGATCACAATTAAATTCCTCTAATTTAGGTTTTAATATTTAGTGACTTTGGCAGAAGTTTTTAATTTTTGTATAAGAATTGTGTGGGGGTTAATGCTTCCCAAGGTGTACTAACTTGTCAAACAGATCGATACAACTTACAAATAAACTGGATTTATTCTTGCATTAAGATCCTCTGGTCACAAAAGGCACCAACTGACGATTGGGCTTGGAAATTAATAGGTTTTATACAAAACAAAAATAGGGATATCATTTCCCTTCATTTCATCCTAGAAAATGTAAATGAGGTGCCAAACGGTGGACAGACAAAGTCAAGCGTCTGGTGCCGGCTCAGTCTTTGGTCGACTGTGAGAAGTTCTTGCACTTTGGGCTCCAACATTTGCACTTTGGGCTCCAACAAATTGATTCAGCTAACGCACTTTAGAAAGCATAAAAGATTAGTTGTCGAAAATCGATGTAGATCAAAACATTAAGGTCGTAACACAAAAGCACAGTTAAAAATACAAAAAGTAATATTAGGTGTGGGGGGAGACAACTGTACTCTTTGAATCTGTCAATCGCCATCTCTAAGGAAAGAAGGGTGTCAAACGATATTTGGTCTGTGTAAAAACTTTATCTTGAGCCACCCTTCCGAATATGCATTCATATTTTTGGCAGAACAACTTTTAATTCCTGCTCTTTTCTATGAACCAAAACTTAGAAAGTTCTCTGTAAGCTGAGTTTCAGAGAGATTGAAACACTTTTTTTATTTATTTGGTCAAAGGTTTATTCCGAAAAAAATGTCCTTTCTCTTAGAAGTTAGTTCTTCACTAAAAGTAGAATTGCCGAATGCAAAAAGAAATATGACGTTACATTGGAAGACACTCTACAATAAACTTACAATGACAATTTTAGAATTCAATTGACATAAACTCTTATAACTAAGGCCCCTACTTATAACTATAATATTATCTCAGAATTTTATTTTGTATCTCTTCTTCAACAAAGAAAAGATTTGAATGAAAAGGATTAAAATTTTTACCAATGTAGTTATAGTAAAATCGGAGATTTATATAAGTATAATTCTTTTATTTTTACTGGTAGTTTAATTTATCTGATATTTAGAATTATTAAATTTGTATTCCTTTGATACATATTTGCAATACTATCTTGAATGGAATGGATTACTTCTGAAAGTTTCGTTATAATTTAGATATTCAATTTACTAAAAATAGCGGAAATACTCTTTATTTTTATGTTACAGAGAATAAAGAATTTAACAGTAAAAAATTTTTCATTAAAAAAAGTAAATTTTAAAAGAACTAATTAGTTATATTTTAAAAAGTTTAATTAGAATATATAGAACTAATGCAATGAGGGATGAATTACAGTTATCTACCAAATACCAATACACTTTAACTTCTTCAGGTTAGTGAATCAGTGATGGGATTCCTTCCTTAAGATTTGTGTTATTCTTGTCCCTATAGAAATTGGAAACAAATTTATTACATCCCAAGCACTAATGTCAAGATGTAGTTAAAGTCTTTCCCCTGTATCACCTGTATATATACTCCTGGGTAAGCTATAACTTCTTTTCAGTCCTACAATATTTAATATTAATAAGTTAGAATACCTAAATTAAAACTGACTAAACAACAGAATATGTTGAATATAGTTAGAGTCATAATTATAAGGACAGTCGTATTTTCCTTGTATTAGTGACAAAAGAACTTCGAATGAGCAATATATAAACGATAAGATAACTTGTTGTTACTTCACACTTCCAGTATACTTTTCAGCAAAATCCATGAATATATTATTCTAATTTTATTAACAGTTGTACATTTTTTCAGAATTTTATTGGCTCAAATTATAAGGCCATCTGATATATTTTATCTCACATTTTTTAATTGCGAGTCTAATCTTGTTGTTATTTTTGTTTAATACTATTTTCGACCTGAAGTGACTTGGAATGCCTCGTGGAAAAGGGACTTGCTGAAATTGAAATTCGAAATGTGTGGGCCGACCAAACGGTATAGTGGTTAGCGTGCTAGCTTCTAGACCGCGAGGTTGCGGCTTCGAGTCCCATGTTAGGCATGGGTGTTTGTAAATGTATGTAGGCTTGTCTATTGACGAATGTTTCGGCTCATTATAGCCCTCTTGTTGCTGACGGTGTCAGATAATTTGAAAACAACCAACCAACGAAATGTGTGGAATTTGCGTGAAACTAGTAAGTGTATATATACGTAATATTACTAACGTTATTGAGAGATCAAAATAGGCTGTCGAAAAAGTTAGCAAAAGAGAAAAAATGGTGCAAGTATAGAAAAAAAAACATGCCTGCTTTCCGAATTGCGGATGCTTTGAGTAAAAAGGTTTCAAGGTCAACTGTTACTCGTGTTTTGAATAAATGCAGTACAGTTAAATAAAAAATAATGAACAAAACACCGTACTTGATGAGAAGACATCAACTCTTGAGAAGGGAAGCAATACTAAAATGGAAAAAGGATAATGTGAATTGGAAAAGTGTTATATTTTCTAATGAGAAACATTTCAATTTGTTTATTAAGGTAGGTCTTTGATGTTTTTGGGTGCTATTTCTTTTAGTCGAAAGACTGCATACGTACTTTTTCTCACAACTTTGAACACATAGATGTATCTTGAAATTCTATACCCACAGCTTTAGCATGTTATTCGTTTTTAGGTGGTGATGACTTCATATTTCAGCAAGATGGTGCCTCATACCATATTTCTAGTGCATAAATAATGGTTTGAAGAAAGAAATATCAAACTCTTAACATTGCTTGTGGATTATCCTGATTTAAACGTCCGACCAAACGGTATAGTGGTTAGCGTGCTGACTTCTAAACATCGATGTTGCGGGTTCGAGTCCCGTGTTAGGCATGGGTGTTTGTAAATGTATGTTGGCTTGTCTAATGACGAATGTTTCGGCGCATTAAAGCCCTCGTGATGCTGACGGTGCCAGATAATCTGAAAACAACCAACCAACCAACCTGATTTAAACGTTAAAGAAAACCTTTGAGGATATCTGGCAAGGAATGTTTATGCAAACAGAAAGCAATACGACGCATTGGCAGAACTTTAAAAGACAGTTTACAATATTTTGAGTGGAATTTATCTTAATTACTTGATTAAATTAGTCAACAGTATTCCAGAGAGAATTGCTAACTGTCTTGAAAGAAAAGGCCGATCACCTAAACATTAATTTCGTGAATAATTTCCCTTATTTGCAAAAAACTAAATGTTCTTAAATTTTAGCACACGCTAAAATTCTTGTTTGTTGAGTTATTTTAGTTTAAGATGATGTCCTTATAATTATGAGTCTCATTGTATTATGTGGGGACTTATTAAATTATTAAATCTTATGCAAAAAAAATTATTCAACACCAAGTAAGCTGAAAAAAAAAGAAGTTACTTTTGAGCAAAAGTGGTAGAAGATGAATTGCGTTGACCAGGCTGGGCCCTTTATGAATATAAAGATTAGATTTGTTTTTAGTATGAGATTTCAATTTCAATAAAATAAAACAATGTTTAGATAAATGTCAAGGAGTCATTAAATTTATGTAATTTCTGATTACCTATTTAATATTCTGAGATTATGAATGTAGCGTTATTCAAGATGACGAGTTTTCCCTCCTTTTTGCTTTACTTTACACCACTGCTGACTCATTCCGGAGTTCGTCTATTAGAGGACGGAAATATCGATCAAAATAAATATCAATACTATATCGTTGCATAGAATAAAATATCGATATATCGATACATGATTTTTTTTTTTTTTAATTTGATTTTCAATTTTGCTAGAAACAAAGTTTTTCGTTTCTACTATTCATGATTGCTTTTTTGTAAGGTGAGTACTTTTTCGACTGAAATGGATCTATCACATAAAAAAGTTATATTTTCGCTTAATTGGTGCAGTGATTTTAAGGAGAATTTATATTATTTTCAATAGTTTTTAAATGTAGGGCAAAATATTGAATATTGGTGACATTTTAATTGTCTCTCAGCCAAGTTCAAACTTTAGTTTTGAAGTTTTTGAAAAGGGAATAAAGAAAACCGAAAAAACGCATGGAACTACAAAACGATCATCAAAAAACTACAAATGTTTGAAAATATCGATATATCGGTGACTTTTATCGATATTTTTAATATCGATATTTTTTTTAGAAATATTGATACAAATATCGTTCCCCTTTCAATTCTGTTAGCGTTGCACTCTTGTCGCTAGTTTCTATTTCGTTTTGAAATGAATACATTTGGCTGAAATATATCTAACTGATAAATTATAATAGTTTATGTAGTCTATTGAAAAGGTTAAATTTTAAATCCCCAACAATACAATGCTTTTGTAAAATGCCCTAAACTTACTCTTATGAGTACGATAATAATTACAAGTATCGGTTTGTTTGATACTTTCAATTACCAAGATGTTAACATATAGTAGTGAAAGTAATGTTTTCGGTCATATTGTTTATTCGAATTTTCTGCATTTCTCCGCGTTTTGGATTGTTCTGATTTTAAAAAAAAAGTGGTATAGAAAAAATGTCTGTCTGTATTCATATGTATATACGAAGAAACGTGTTCCTCAGTGTTATAATACAGCTGTATTTGCAAAACAATATTAATTTAATTTTCGTTAAAATTTTAATATTTCTTCCAAAAAAGTGTCTAGGAAAGTTATGATATTTGAAAGCATGCTTCTCATTGGTCAACTTTACAAAAAAAAAAAAAAATATATATATATATATATATATATATATATATATATATATATATATATATATATATATATATATATATATATATATATATATATATATATATATATATATATATATATATATATATATATATATATATATATATATATATATGTTCATCAGGTATGGATATCAAGAGATTTTGCCAACTGCTGTTGGATTTGATGCATAAAAAAAAAAAAAAAAAAAAAAAAAAATAACGTTAGAAATATTGGGTATTCCTTAAAAATTCATGAAAATTGTTTTATAACCTTTTCGTTGTACTCGTCGAAGTATGAAAATAGTTGCACAATTAAGATCCCCAAATTTTGGTTTCACTGTTTAGTGCCTTTCACTGTAGCTTTAATTTTCTTAGCGGAATTGTTTTAGCGGAAACATAAAAAAAGTTCAAAAAGTAATTGCTGTAGAGATCATCCACACTCTACCTTATACTACCACTAGGAAGTGTTAAAATATTGTAGAGGAGTATTTTTTGTAAAATATGAGTTTACAAAGAGAATAAAAAACATAATTTGATAGTATAAAACGTTTTCAATACTTATTAGCTGAACGCTAAATATTAAAAATTATTTTCTATTCTCTAGGTATTTTTCGAATTATTTATTTCAAATAGCATGGCACTATTCAAAATTGCAATGCTAACTCCATTATATTCTACAAAATTTTCATTTTATGTTAATCTATTAACACGATATTGTTCATTGATGTCTATAAAATACTGAAATGCGTTAAGTTCCACATGTTTTATGAATTCCAAACTTACTATATATATAAACAACCTACATTGTTAAAAAAAAAAAAAAACTTTTAAATTAGTGCAATGTATGCAGACTAAATTTTTTAAATTATCGCTCATGAATATATAAATGAATATGAAGTTTACCGTAGGTGTGTCCAAATCATTTTATGAATTTGTAAATCTTGCTTTGTTGTACAATATATGCTTCATAAAAAATGCACACTTAAGTCAAAGCACACTCAAATAACTTTTGAAAATATGAAGCCAAGTTTTGAAAAAAATTGTAATTTTACTAAAAGGAAAAGCGCCATCACATTAGAGTAACTTCACCACTTTTAGTTAACACTCTGTATTTTAGATATTGTACACCAATACTTAACCCACAGGGTGTACGGAAATAACAAGTTTTGGAAATCAATAATTCACACACTTATAAGAGTAGGCATATGCGTATGGATACTTTCTAAATTGAAGTACTTTTAGACATGGGGAATTTTAGTACATGAGTTAAATATTCAATGAAGAAATTTGTACGATATCTTTATTTTTTTTCTATTGCAAGAGTCTAAATTTGCTGTAGAGTTTACTTCACCTTTGTTATTTAACGTTACTGAATTGTAGGTCTTTCATTTCGTTTCGGAGTATCTTATTCTATTGATATTCAAATTTGATGCACATGACAACTTGTAACTTATAATAGCAATTTTCTTGCGAAATCACAATTGCATTTGTTTTTCAAAGGCCTACCTGGTCCAAGATAAAATAATCGCTATCCTGATGTTTTTTTTTTTTTTTTTTTTTTTTTTTTTTTTTAAAAATTTTTTTTTTATTTATTTGACAAGTGAATTGCAGTACAATTCATCAGTCCGCAGAATATCGACAAGTAGAAAAAAATGTAATTGGTCTGCTTCGATTTTCATCAAAACATTATAAAAAAAAGGTTATCATAAAAATCGATCTTACTGCTAAATCCAATGCACACAAATTGAACTTAATAGTTTTGCACAATCAGGAGTAGTTATGGAAAGAAGATAGCATATTTAGCACGAAACATGAATAAATATTTGACCATGAATGCATATTTTGCTAGAGGCATTAACTAGCAGTAATTGACAAACTTTGATGTCAAAAAAACAAACAAACAAACATCAGCAGCATTATGATTTAGATGTGTTTTTGAGAATCAAATTTCGTTTTATGAACCATGTTTTAGGGTTACGATTTAAGCTAGTAACAAGCATTAAAAAAACTCCCAGATCTAATAATTAAAATAATTTTGTTATTTTTTTGAAAATTTTTATCATCTTTTAATGGCTAGCGATCCAACCGTGACTCGCGAACCATAGTCTGCTTATCACTGATTAGAACATTATGAATAAAACAATTTTGTATTTTGAAATTGTTATTATTTTAATATTGCTTTGCAATCGTTAGTAAATGTATTTTTTTTTTTTTTTTTTTTTTTAATTTAATATACCAACTTTATATTTAATGAAATCAATTAAAATTACAATGGTTACATCTGATACAGCATACAACCGCTGTATAATACACTTTATGACAACCACTAAAAAAATAAATAAACTACTAATAAATACATCTTTTGGCCTATAAGCTATTCTTTTGAAAAGCATTTTCGTACTAGCGTTCTTGTAATAAATATGACTACAAAACTGGCTCGAGTTAACTTGAACAACAGCAATAAATTATGTTCCAAGCGATGAAGGATCAGAAAATAAATGAAGTAGAAGATGTGAATAACTCCAACAAAAATCTGAGTTTTAATATTCAAGAGAGCTCCAATTTTCAGAAGACTTTTGAGATGATCAATCATTGTTGACGAAAGCTGACATTTATTGTTCTAGGATGTGAGAAATTTCCGCCTCTACGTCATACACGCATTGGGCTCGAGAGGCAATCTAAATATTCTTAACCAGGGTAGCTATGATAATAGAATAATTTATTTTGCCACGCTGCATTTAATATCTATGAAAGTTGCTATGTTATTTGGATATTTTCAATACAGCAATGAATTCTGGAAAATCTATATGTTTTTTCATCAAAGAGAACGTAGTACCAGTGGTAGAAGTGGGAAAAAAAAGGTGGGGGACGGCCAAAAGTTGGTGACAAGTGCACCCCCTCACCGATAAATTTTATAATTTCGTTTCTAATAACAATAAATTTATAACAATTAAATAAGTAACAATTAACTAGTAGAAAGGAAATAATTTTCAACACGAACAAGGGTCCAAAATTTATTGTTATTTTAATGAATGGACTTAGTTTTTTTACTAGGAAGTAAGAGATGAAGTGAAGTAATAATTCCACATTATATACATAACTGTTTATTTAGATTTAAATATTGCCTTTAAGTAAGCATACTTCCATAAAATTAAATTAATAAGGAATTCTATTTTTTTTTTGTTTTTAAATACTTTGTCTTTATATTTTTTTCTATACTAAATTTCAACTTAACTAGACATCACTTAGACGGTAGATCGTGACAGTGCTCATATGTATTTAATCCATTTTGGCGGCGTGAAAGCATAATGTTCGCCAAACCACAACCCTGTAGAGAACAAAAGACTATAAGGTTTGGCGAGAATTATGTCTTCACTCCGTCAAAATGGATTAAATACCTATGAGCACTGTCACGATCTACCGTCTAAGTGATGTCTAGTTAAGTTGAAGTTTAGTATAGTCCCTCCAAAGTTAAAATTTGACCAAGTGAAAATACCTATATCTTTATACAAAGTAGTATAATACATTTTTATAACACTATGACATAAATAGTTTTTTTTTTCACTGAATTAAAACTTTTTTTCAGTGTCATTACATTTCGCATTCCTCTACATGCTTGGTATATTTTTTAAGAAGAAAATCTATGCTTAATTAATTTTAGTACTATCTAATATCCCATGCCCAGTATTGCTTAATGTTCAAAGAAATTTATAAACAAAATTAGTGATAAAAACTGAAAAATATAGTTGGGAATAAATAAATAAAATTATACAATTTTGACTTACATGACTCGGAAGACAGTGATAAGATGAATTTGTTTCAACTATTTTGGCATTGATAGTAAATACAAGTATTGTATCGTGCATTCGAAAATTGAAAGTAAAAAAATTACAAAATGATATTTTACCTTCTTAAAGGAAATGTTTGCATTTTTCAGCTCTCTCGTTTGGCTTCAGGGATAATTTTTCCTACACATTTATGAGTTTTACTGGCTTTGTGTTTAAAAATCAGCTTTCTTAAGGATTCTCGTTAGTCAAATTCCTTGTCTCCATGTGGCAAAATGTTACACCCTACCCATTCGTTAGAAAGTTTCAAACCTTTTTTTTTCCTTTTTTTTTTTTTTTTTTCCGGTTCCAAGCTTTTTAGCAGCCTTTTGTATGTGTTGCATCCAAGTTTTTTTTCTTCACAAATAAGCCATGGATACTCGTTGTATTTCTGAAGGTGCGTATCATTTTGTGTCCAATACTTTGGATAATCATTGCTGCAGCGCGTTTTTGCTTACTGTTGCTGCCACGTGTTAGATTCTCTCTCCACGTGGTCTCTTCAACTTGATGCACTAGCACATTTTCCACTGCTCCTTCCTCAACGTTCTGTAGTGTATCGGAGTCATTTTTCTTACAGTTTTGAAGCCAAATATATCAATCTCATCTTGTTTTGTACTAGATAGATTACAAATACAAATGCCGTTTAGAATCAGAAGTAAGAGTTAATGGTTAAGTTGGAGGAATACACGGTTTTCTACTAATAATCAACAAAACGCAAAACATTTTAAAGTAAATGGTTGAGGACAAAACAGGAAATGATAGTGCAATAAATATGTCTTTTTCTATCCACTCCTTCAATAATCCCAGACAATGGGCGCCGAAACTCGCCGCGCATTTCCAAGAAAAATTGACTGAATCTGCTTTAAACAAAACAAAAATGAAAGTATAAAAAACAACAAACAGCCAGAAAAAGCAGAAGTAATGAAAATGGTTAGTTCTATTTTTTCCCCACTCCCCTTTTAGTTTTTAGACGGATTGAATGTTTTTTAAAATTGGGGGAATAGATTTCAGTGGTTTTAGAAGTGGGGGATGGATTTCAGTGTTTTTAGAAGTGGGGAGACGCATGGGTATTTTCTGGACAAGTGGGGGGACGCGTCATCCCGCGTCTACCCACACTTCTAGCACTGCTTAGTAAAAAAAGCTATGCATCCCAAAACAAATTAATAGGTAGAGTATATAAAAATATAGTTATAATTTGACGCATAGATGGCGCTGACAGTAGGTTCTGACACAGTATAAGGAATTGAGTGTGCATACCACAAAATTAAGTGCATCATTTACGCTGTTCGATTTAAAGAAATATTCCTGTTGGACACATTTCTTTCTAGAGAATTAGTACAAAATTTTTCAAACCAAATTATTCAAATTATTTTTTTTGCGAGATATAAAGGTATCAAAGGTTAATATTGAATGCTTTCGTACCTAAATTAATGGTAAAATTCTTAGCTAGGGCCAGTTTAATTCTAAAAGCATAACTTAAAAAAAAAAAAAAAAAAAAAAAAAAAAAAAAAATGGTGAGCAATTATATGTTTGATGCACGGAACATTTTGCGCTCTCTTTTGAACTCTTAAACAAATTAGAGTAACAAATTAATGATGAATTTAGTAGTTATGTTTTCTTTTTCTTTAGTTGTTCGCAAAGTTATGTGGAAAAATAATTGTTTTAACTAGGGCAAATATGCATTTATAGGCACTGACGCACGGGACACGGAGAGAAAAAAAAAGAAAATTACTTTCAAGACAAAACTTCAAATTTTTTCTGAATTTATAAGCAGTAAAATTATGAAATTCATCGGCACATTTGGGTAAACGTTAATTATAATATATCTATGAAATTTTTTGGAAAAAGATTAATTTTGTGGATTTAGTAAACAAAAACGTGAACTGACGCACGGGACATTCTGTAAGCGAGGCACGAGAGATACTATTTTTGCGAGTGAGAAACAGTGATATTTTTACAGCTACAAATTTTGTATATTTTGCTAGACAAATTATACATACTTTACACTACTTGTTACTCAAAGTGGACATAATTTTGAAACATTTAGCTAGATAGGTTTGTTATTAGGCGATTCTCAGACTGATACAAGGGACATTTTGCGTTCTTTTTTATACTCTTAAAAAAATTAAAGTGATAAATTATTATGAATATACTGTTTTAGTTTTCTATAATTTTAGTTGGTGGTAAAGTTGAATATAAAAATAATTGTTTTTATTTAGTAAAATATGCATTTATAAGCAATCGACGCAAGGGACACGGAGAATCAAAATAAAATTATACCCAAGACAAAAGTTTATTATTTACGCTGAATTTATAAGAACTAAAATTATAAAATGCATAGGCACCATTTGGGTAAATATTAATAACATTATATCCATTAAAATTTTTACAAAAAGATTATTTTTGTGGATTTAAACAACGAAAACGCAAATTGACGCAAGGGACATACTATTTTTGGAGTGGAAACAGGTGATATTTTTACAGTTACAATTATTGAATGTTTTTTTAGACAAATTATACATACTTTATACTACTTGTTACTCAAGGTGGACACAATTTTGGACTATTTTGTTAAATATATTTGCTATTTTCATTTCTGGTGCTTAGTAAATTATGCTTTAACAAAATGGAATTACTAATGAATTTTTTTTGGTACCGCAAATTTACCAAGACACTTTAAAATTATCGTATATATTAATTTTGTATCCCTTTAATGAATGGAGTGGTGCATATATTTTTTAAAACAATCTCATTTCTCGATACCGAAGAAATGCTTAAAATTTAAGAATTATTTTTATAATAATTATTTATTAGTTTATAAAAATCAGCTTGAAATGAAGAATATTTTAAAAATAATAATTTCAAATTAGAATGGGTATTGTACAACTTTAGGTGTTTAAACGCAAATACCTTTTCATAATATCAGCCACTTTTGCCCTTGTTTTGTTTCTACACTGATTAAGAGACAGCTGCAAAATGTTTGGAAAAGCGGGGGAGGGGGGGGGAACACCTGTGTCTTTAATAGATGCATTCGTCTTACTGTCAAGTTTTTTTTTTTTTTACTTTTTGCAAAGTTCAGCTAAAGAATGTCATACTCTTAAGTTACATAGCTACTCACCAATGCTATGATTTGTGATAAATTCTTTCTTGAACTAAACAGTTCGCTAATTATTAACCATTCAAAATATTTTTAGAATGAAACGTTTTGTCACAATAATATCAACTCACTTTGTTTTCAAGGGAAATGTTTTCATTGACGTAAATATCGAATTTTGCAATAATTGTTATCAAAATAATTATGTACCTAAAAATCTTACTTTTAAGCAATTGTTTAAAAACTGACTCACAGGAAATATGTGTTTTCTAAAATAACAGTTTAAATTATTTTTGTATTGTTTTAAAAAAATTCTCAGCACTTAGTGATTGAATTTTAAAAGAAAAAAATTAAGTTTTGTAAAAGTTGAAATTTAAAATGTTTTTATTAAAAAAAAATTCATGTTTTACACTGACTCACGGGACATGTGCAAAGACTTGAACTTTGCCCTTAGTTTCATAACTTTTTCCATCAAGAATGTCATATTATTGGACTTTTGTATTTTTACTAATCATAATGACTACATTAAGTAAAACTTTTATTGTTTTTGTTAAATTTGTTCCTTTAAAAGTCGCTAATTTGTTTTATCCTGTTTTACATAATTTACAGTAGCTGAAATGAGTGAAATTTCAATGTCAAACAGTTAAATTAAATTGTGTTAAAAAAAAAAAAATTATTACTCTTTTATGATACTTTGGACATTTAACTTCTTTAATAACAATTTTTTACTTTTACATTGCTTCAAGTGTTTTTTTGTTTTTTTTTATAGATGTAGTGGTTTCAGTTTTCAAATAATTGCCCTGGTAATGTTTACAGTATCTATATGTACAAATAAAAATACTTTTTTTTTTTAAATGCAATTATATAAAATGGCAATTATATTCTCCATTTACTCGGCGCTCAATCTCCAAAGCAGAACACGTGCCAAGAACATGATATGATCTAAATATTCTTATTTTTATGTTTACTTTAAATAAAAAGAAAAGATAATATTTTTGCTACTAAAATATACGTTTTTGCTTTGCACAAATGTTCGCAATTGCAAATTTCATTAAATACAAGTAAAAATTATTTATTCCTCCTAATTACAAGTTATAAAAATTCTTTGAATACATAATTTGTAATTAAGCTAGTGAAAGTTCATTCAAAATTTAAAAGCATGGAAAATAGCAATATGCTGTTTGTTAGTTCCCGCATACTGAGTAGCATCATAAAAAACTAAAACGTATTTCAAGTTGCATCTCTAATTGAAAATGTTCATACATTTTTCAATTAGTATTTTACATAATTTTTTATTTTCGCACCAAGTGAAGCATATGTTATTGACCAGGCCCAGTTTTCGGTGGCGTTTATTTTGTAGTTGTACGATGTTTTTTAGTAGAATAAGCACAAAATAGAGCACAAAAGATAACAAGGCAAATATGTTTACCTGAAAATAAACATAAAGCAAGATTTTTTTTTAATAAAAACTAAATATGATTAATAATTTTTGCATTAGTAACAACAATAAAATTTCGTTTTTCAAAGAATAAAAACTGTTATTTATAATAATTTAATATATGGAATATATTAAATTATTATAAATAACAGTTATATAATTTTATGTAATGGAAAATTTATATAATGGAAATTGTGATTTATTGTAAAGTATATTTCTTTCTATTTATATCATGCATTACTTATGGCAGAGTTTACCAATGTATTATGAGAAAACGTTACAAATTAAGTCAAATAATAAATTGTAATGCAGAATATGGTGATATAAGTTCTAAACTTACATTAAAGAAAACTATTAAAAATCATATTAATATTTGTGAGTATTAATTTAAAATTCGCACCTTTGTTTCAGTAGAAGAAAAAATTATTTGTGTGAATATTTAGTGGTATAGTAAATTGTTTAAAATGAATATAAATTACAGTAAAAAAATGGATTTTCTACCATTTGTTGGCAATTATCACCATCGGGCAGATTCCACATCAGATTTGGAAGTCAAGACTATCAAAAAGTTAAGCATTTACAATGCGCGTTTAATGAATATCAAATAAAATAAAAAAATATTTAAATTGGAAAGTTATATTATAAAGAGAGTTAAAATTACAATTGTTTCAAAGTGGACTGATGGTTTTCAAAAATAAATAAAAGAATACGGAGGGTGAAGGAATGTACTGCTTGCTGCATTCTATATATATATATTGTTACGAATTTTTGTATATTTGTAAATATTTCGTAGTGTTAATTTAGTAAATAGTAAAATTTATGTACATTTCGCATAAGGCAATGCAATAGTTTGTTTCCCTGCAATGAGTCTCTTGATGCTTGAAACGAGTTTTACAGAGGTAACGCTGGGAAGCGAGTTTTACAAGGAGCAGGGCATTTAACATTATGGTAATGGCAATCTCGCCAAATTGGCGAGATAGAGCCAAGTTGGCAACGATTTTGGCGACATTTGCGGTCCCCATGTACATGTATAGGACTTTTCGACTACGATTTGGAAAGTTCTCCAAATATCTACCTCTAGAAGATTCACGAAGATTCACCTGTCCTATATAAGGCTGACCAAGAGAGCGGGGAAGTTAGTTGTTAGCTGAGTCCATTAGTTGACTTGAATTACTGAGTCTCAGTGAACATTCCGAGTAGTTCTAAAGCGAACTGTATTGCATTGTCTTTTGCGGCAATTTAGCAGTTGTGTTGCCAAGTTTTTAACTGCTGTTTTGTGCTCTATTGTTGTGAAAAGAGCTGTATTGTGTCTACTAGAGCGAGAAGTTCTGGAGCTGTAAGAGAATATGTGGAGAATTATATTGGAATAAATTTCTGCAAGTTTTGATCTGCATTGGCTTCAAATCTTTCGAACCCGTCCACGCAACAATATATATATATACTTGGGAAATTACAGAACTTTTTCACCTAATTTTAAAAATAGTTCCAAATTCCACTAACATATAACGTTGTTTTATGAAAAATTAAAAAAAAAAAAAAAAAAAAAAAAAAGTCAGAATATGTTGCAAACAACACAAAAGGTTGCTACAATTGTGCTATGGTGCATCTGGAAATGGTGGTTGTTTTGAAAATATCGTTTAGTAGTTTGTGCAACACTTTCAGGCCGTTTATTTAGTCATATGTATTTTAATTAAAAGGGCCATCTCTAGTAGAATTTTCGTAACTATTTTTGAAAATTAATTGGATTAAATCTTGTCTAGAAACCAAGAAGAATGAGGAAAACATTGCATTTCTATCGTTTTCCACTTTTTTTTAAACGAGAACAACTTGTTTTTTAAAAAATTCGGAACACGCACTAATAACAAAATATGCAAGATATGATACTTTATCGTATTCCAAAGTTATGTTCTGTTCTTTTTTTGAATAAATTCAAAATCACTATTTCAAAAGCGTTCAAATCGAAAATTTCCAACCCTTCACGAAAACTATCTTGTTTCAAACCAAAACAGATTCCCCACTGACAAACGAAACAAAGCTATTTTCGCGAACATTGAATAAAAGATGTCTTCCAGGAAAACTTCAATACAAAATACATTTATATCTCTAAAGAACAAAATGCCATCTTACGCCAACTTAAATGGCTACTTTAATTACTGAATCAGCGAAGCATATCTGTCGCCAATTACGGGAATTATTAATTCCTGACGGATTGGGGGGGATGTTGAAAGCTCTTGGGGATTTAAATCTTGTCATCCAGGATTTAAAATAAATCCCCTTGATGACGTGGAAGTTTCGGGATAATTAATTATTACTTAATGTCTCCCTTAAAGCATTTCTAATCGTTTTGGTGAAGATACTCATCCGTAAACTAACATAACGTTTAGTATTAGAAACTGTATAAGGGATTCTGGTTTGTGTGAGGTATGTGGTATAATAAATTTTTATAATTTCTTTCCAAGTCAAATTAATTTTAACTAACATAACGTTTAGTATTAGAAACTGTATAAGGTATTCTGGTTTGTGTGAGGTATGTGGTATAATAAATTTTTATAATTTCTTTCCAAGTCAAATTAATTTTAACTAACATAACGTTTAGTATTAGAAACTGTATAAGGGATTCTGGTTTGTGTGAGGTATGTGGTATAATAAATTTTTATAATTTCTCTCCAAGTCAAATTAATTCTAGGAAAGCAGGGTAAGTTATTTTATTTTTAGCAAGTAAAACAATTATTTCATTTAACTTTTTCTGCTTAACAAGTGATATACATTTTTGGTTTAGATAGACATTCAACACATATTGGTAATTTCTTAAAACAGTATTAACATCGATTTAATTGTGGAACTAAATATGATGAATGGTTTGTAAGTAAGTTACTACGGTAGGGATAGAATTAAGATACTACCAATAAACATCGGAAATAACATAATTTGGTGAAAATATTCTCTTTTACTCAAAAATATTCACGAACTCGTGATCTTTAAAATATTATATTCAGAAGCAGTTTTTTTTTTTTTTTTTTTAAATATATATATATAAAAGGTCCGGCTATTAATTTCCAGGACTAACGTACTGTAGGAGAACGAAAAGCCGGAAGATGGCGCTAATGATTGCATATTGAAGAGCGTTTTCTTGCACATGTGCAGTGCAATCAGCGCCATTCTGAAGTAAGTGGTTCTCGTGGAAAGGCACATTAAAACATAGCTCTTAAATTCCTGTTGTCGAAGTGAAAATGGAGCAAAGAATTAACATTAAATTTTGCTTCAAATTGGTCAATAAATAAATTATAAAATTGTTTTAATAAATAAATTATAAAAATTGGTTTCATAAATTATAATAAATAAACTACATTTGAATGTCAATACATAAATTCACATTTACTTTTAAAGTAGAAATTTTGAAAAGTAATGTATGGCATATTTTGCTGATAGAGATGTTTTTAATATTCGAAATTAAATGCAAATTCCAGGCACACGTTGGCAACAGAAACGACGCTATGTTAATGACCACTAATAAATGATCCTATCTTTCTATTACATTATGTTTTCTTCTTGGTTAGGGTGCCATTTTAACTGTCTCTCAGCCAAGTCCAAACTTTAGTTTTGAAGTTTTTGAAAAGGGAATAAAGAAAATCGAAAAAAAAACAAAAAAAAAACGCATGGAACTACAAAACGATCATCAAAAGCTAAAAATGTTTGAAAATATCGATATATCGGTGACTTGTATCGATATTTTTACTATCGATATTTAAAATAAAAATATCGTCGTATCGATATATCGCCGACCTCTAGTAGATAGTTAGTTCCGATTTTCGAATGCAGATATTGGAGTCTTTATTTAGTATGAAGGGAGGAAATCTTCAGATAATATTTTACATCTGTTTCACTAGGTCGCAGTATTATAAAAATCTTACGTTGTTGCCGAGTTTTGTGACTGTAAGTGGATAAAAAAAAAAAAAAAAAAAAAAAAAAAATGAGAAGATGCCTCAAATAAGTCCTCAAAGGTTGCGCCAGGTGAGTTTTTTTTTTGTTGGTTAAGGGGGTGCACTATCAAAATTTCCTCAAATATCAAATTTTATTTATTTTTTGATTTAAAAAATTAGTTTATACATTTCTGAAGAGAATGGTGTTTTTATCTTATTCCTGCGGTAATTAGAACGCCACGAAATTACCTGTTTATTTAAATATCACCAATGGGTGCAATGCCTTCAAGCGTCTGCTTAAAGTGCGTTTTTCGACAACTGGTGTTTTTCACAGATGTTGGAAATTCAAATCGATATATCTCCAGAACCATTAAAAATCGGCGATTCAAAATTTTGGAGCTTTTAATTTATACAGTTTTAAAAATTTTGCCTTCAAATAATTTTATTTTTTAAATTCAGTTTTAAAATATAATGTTTAGAGTAACAGATAACATGAAAACATTCGAAAATTTCAATATTTTAAGTTTGAGAGTTTTTTTTTAATTGCTTCTATTTCATCCATCAAAATTCAGTGCCGACAAAATTTTATTTACGTAATTATGTATTACAGGAAGCTTTCAATTTGAAAAAAAAAAAATCTTGATTCCTATCAAAATTCGTAAACATCAATAACAATGGATTTTTCTTGGTTTTTAATATTTTTTAAGAATGAATAATCACAATATTTAAAAACAAACAAAACATTATCACAAAAACATATAAATAGTATGTAAAAAAATATTTATAAATAAAGTGTTTTTTATTTTTGGTATTGACCTTCTTAAATTACCGTAAAACCCGAATAGTTTTTTTTTTCTCATTTAGATAGTGAAGTACACGTTAACCTTAGCTATCTCTCGGATTCCATTCACCTAGGAATATCCATTTGGAAAAGTAAGTCCAGAGTCTTCCATTCGTCAATTATTATTATTATTGTAGTTGTTGTTATCCTTATTATTATTATCATTATTATTATTATTATTATCATTATTATTACTATCATTATTATTGTTATTCTACACTGCAGGAAAGAAGGGCAAGTTGGGATTTGATACAGTTGCTTAAATTTATTGCACATGGTGAAATTATGGGTTAAGAATTTGTTACTGACAATAGGACGTGAGGAAATGAATGCAAATTGTTCAAATCTCAATTTAATAGGGAATGGCGAAAACACTATTTTTACAATAGGATTATCAATGATTGGAATGTTTGCCAACAAATGTTGTAAATTCAGCGAGCGTAAAGAGTTTTAAGAAACAGATATGCACTGGTGGATCATCAGTGGGCAATAATTTGATTACTCTGTCTAGGTAAGTAACTTATATTTTGTACTTTGTATATATTTAATTTAAGTTATTTTGTTACTTATGTTTGCTTACTGTTGGTTTCTATAAAATTTATCAGCTTGCATTACGTATTGCATTTTTTCAGTAGGATTGTCAAACGCTGTGTCAAATGTGTCTATTGTATTATGTATATTGTATTGTATAATCCTGTAACTATGGTATATTGTGTATATAATCATGCAACTATATACACATTATTTTCTATTTCTATATACGTGCATATATATATTTACTAGACCAACCCTGTTGGGCCGTGAGGCTGCTGTTGGTCTTAAACTTTGTATTTGTATTATTATACTAAAACTATAGGAATAATAGTCCACTATTATTGCTATAGCTTTGTGGCTGTGTGTTATGCACTTGCAAATTTAGCAGTTTTACTCTGTTTCAAGTTGCTTCATACATTCATTTCTATTGATTATTCCTCATCAGACTTGTGGTTATCTCTATTTGTTTTTTTCTTTAAGAGTCAAAATCTTCCATAGTAATTAATACACTAATAAACTTTAAAAAGGTTTTTGAGGCCGCCGTTGATAGCTACCGTTAATATTGAGGTGTCTATGTCTGCCACTATTTGGAATATAAAATAAAAAAATCTAAATAAGAAAAGGTCTAGACAAAGCATTACACTTATTTAACAAACCGCAAAAGTTTTAGTATGGTTTTAGAAGATTGAGGTTCTTGAATTTCTTAAGAAAACTGAGATACAGAAAATAATATGCAACTAAACTAAGTGCGTTCCCATGTTTGTTATCTTAAATTGCTTTTCTTTTTGTACATGGTGGTTAAAATTAGTTTTCGATAACAATTGTTTTTTCATGTGATAAATAAAGTATCTCAAGTAATTTATAGAATTATTTATCCTTTTACGAAATTACTATATGTATTTTATTCCGAAGAAAAAAAAAAAAAAGAAAAAAAAAAAAATCTATTTATTTTAATTTCCTATTGTATTTTAACATTAAAAATATTAAAAAATTATCCGATTTTATACCAAACTCCAACTTAACTTGATATCACTGGACGATAGATCTTCACCGTGCTCATAGGCAGTTAATCCCTTTTAGCGGAGTGAAGACATAATTCTTGCTAAACCTTATAGCCTTTTGTTCTCTACAGGGTTGTGGTTTGGCGAACATTATGCTTTCACGCCGCCAAAATGGATTAAATGCCTATGAGCACTGTGACGATCTACCGTCTAGTGATGTCAAGTTAAGTTGAAATTCAGTATAGTTTCTGAAATAATTTCTAGTGTCATGGATTTTAATGTGTGTAAATATAGATCCATCTTTATCTTATAGTTAATCTTTATCGTATGCATGAAGTAATAATTAGGAGAATGATAATATTAAAGTATTTTAACGCTTAAAGTACACTGAGATGACTCTCTACTTTAAGCATTAAAATGTTTTATCAACACTCAGTAGCGTTAAAATGTTTCTCAGTTTTAATTAGAATCTATCCACTCCAAAAAATTCCTCATGGTTAAATGACAAGAACATCTTTGCCTCTCTAACGCTAGAAAATCAATATAATTAGACCTTTCAGTAGAGTCAATAAAGGAAACGGTATCTAGTCCAGCTCCATCAATTTGGATCTTAGCCAACAAAGTAACAAATATTGGAGACCAAGTCTGGAGTAATATGGTTAAGGAAGACATTAGAATTGGCAGTATCAGATTTAGTAATCATTTATATCAGCTTTATATAGGTTCAATATGTCTTAATTATATATATTTTGCTGCAATTGAAGAATACTTAGCATTCACTTATACTGGCGCACTTTTCTTGAAACCTTACAACGAAAGTTGAATTAGGTACAGTAGATATAAACTACTTTGTTAGATTTGTAATGTTTAAATATTTCTACATCTTTTTCGATATTGTCTGTTTAAAATGTACAATTTTCTTTTTTATTTTTAGTTGTGATTCTAAGTTGAGGGGGTTCGCTCACGCTTTTCGACCAAATTTGACATTTTTCACTTTTTATTTGGAATAACAATTGAATTTTTCGAGCACGAAATGGTATACAATTTATTATTCTGCGCTTTCTAGAAGAATATTTAAAATAATTCTTTAAATAAATTCAGTTGCTGTTAAAAACGAAAAATGCCCACTTTGAATAAAAAATTTCTCAAAACTATGTTTTTACTGCGTATGGAACTGCTTTTAAAAACTCATTTACCCAATCATTTTCAAAATTTCTTACATTTTAAATATAGTCTCTAGTCCTATGTACTTCTACTAGTTTTGGAATCTGATGGGCTCCCAACGCTCCAAAGGGGTGTTCAATGCCCGGAAGACGACAAATAATGCATCGCTTGCCGTGAACTGCCATGTATTAGAATTACATCAAATGCAACGGGAGAGAGACGTGCAAAAATAGTGAGTACGAACTGAAACTGAGTACAAAACCAAGCGAATATTGCATGAGTGTGGTGCTGAAAGTATGAACCAATAGGAGAAGTGGGCTAAATAGTCTTAGCAAATGGTAAGCAAGAGCAGGTCGGACTACTAAACGGAGGAGATCTTAGCAAAATGTAAATAAACACCAGATCATTCCGAGTTAATGGATAACCTGACAAAGACTGGCTTTAGTTTACAAAGTTGGGTAGATAACACTTCTATTGACCTTAGTAAGAAGTTTAATTATTTCCTTATTAAACAAGTTGTCATATTACAGGGAATCAGTACTTGTAGTTTTCCTAGTCATTAGCGCTACCTGTTGACGAACTTTTAAACTAATTTTGAAAATAGGTAAGAATAAATTCCCTCGTTACTTAAGCAGAATGTAGCAAACCATACATTTATATCACCTTCCGTGTTTTTTTTTTTTTTTTTTTTTTTTTTTTATAAATTGATTTTTGAAATCGTCCGTCATATTTGGGTGCGATAGTATGTCTTGTAAGTGAAACTTTTTCAGCTAGCATTATTTCCAGCTTCATTTCATTTACGAATCAAGTTGCTTCATTGAATTACATCTAGTTTAGACTTGTATTACAAACATAATGTACTAAATCATCCATTTTAGTTTACTTAATAATAAACTGGTTGCATCATCTGTAAATATCATTTGTCATTAATACCAGAAGTAGAATTTAAGTTTTTATAATTTTTAATATTTAATACAAAGACTCGATTATTTTGGTTAGAATAATTATTTATTTATAATGGTACACTATTAAGCGATTACTAGATAAATGGTACAATAAGTAATTTAATTTTAAAAATCACATTTTGGCACGTGATCAAGTTGTAAAATTTTCCCTATTTTAATTGCATTAACATATTATTTGCGTTTTTTTAATTTTTTTTTTTTTTTTTTTTTTTTTTTAAATATTGACCACGTAATATACCAGTTTGATACTTTAACACACATACACTACAGTCATTCTGGTTTAACTTTGATCCACATTTTCTCTATTTTCTCTTGCCTCAATTATGTTTGAATAGTATTTTCAGACCTAATAATATAAAACAGAAGAATTAATTCGAAATTATAGCTAAATTTACACAAATTATAATTGCTGATGATGACGAATAATGTGTAAATAGCACGGTACAAAATTATTTTGTCATTCAGGATAACTTTTAACCACTATATGAAATTACATATAAAATATCTTGTTTTATTCAATCTAGGAGTTAGGGCATTTTTGAACTAGTAAAATTAGGTTTCTTAATATTTGAAACATCATCTGCAGTTTTCATCATCATAAAGATTGAATATTTTAAATTACACCAAAATGAGTTTATTAGGCTGGAACAAAATAACATGAAAATATTGCAAAAAAAAAAGAAAAAAAAAAAATTGTTTAATATTCTGTTTAGACACACAGATATAGTGAAAAAACAATCTTCTGTTTATTTACTAAAAAAAAACTCATTTTATCAATTAAGAAGTGAAAAGATAAATAGAAAATAGTAAAATAGCTAGGCCGCCTTTGTGCTGTTAGTAAATGCATTGCGAGTCACAATGTAGCACACGAACAAATGTTCTATTATTAATGGTAGAAATAGTATGACAAAATAAAAACAGAGCTCAAACTCCTTAACATTTCATTTTGAAATTTTTTAACTTGATAGTTTTACACCAAACAAAGAATCATTGATTTGGAAAACTCCTCTTGACTTCTTCATGAACCACCAATATCATGTTTTTTAAGTCAATTTGGACTGGGTATATATCTCAATAGTATTGAATAATTACATGGTTGTAAACTTTTCATTTGTCAAAACACAAATTTACAACACTTGCATGCTTGTTAATTGCATGCTTGCTCCTGCCTCGTTGATGAGTTCAACAGCCACTATTTGAACAATCTCTGATTATCCAGTAACATTCTTCACATCAATTTCAAAAGTTTATATGACTTTGTAGTAGTAGATGACTATGTAGTAGTAGATGACTTTGGACCATCACCTTATGTCCTTGATTTACATATTCTTATACCATTTATTTTTGTGTGCCTCTAATACCGTTTTGTTTTCATAGAATTTCACTTGAACAAGTAAAACGCTTTTTGTAGCAATTACAGGTATATTTTTTCTTAACTCTGTGAACGTCTTTCTCTCGTTAACTCTGAGATAGATCGTTATTTCTAATATATGTAGGTACTTTTTGTATTTACTCCCAATGCAAGAGAAGATTCTGTAAATTAAATAGGATTTTTATGTATATAAATGTATTTAAAAGCAGCCAAAAATAAATTGGAATAAAATATGAATTATATGTGCAATGTATACATTACACGCTATCGTCCGCCTAACTTTGAACCGGCTCAAAGTTATACTGAATATGTGGTAAAATGATAGTGCCTTGGTTTTTTATTTTTTACCAAATGCTAGCAAATGAATAACCATTAGCCATTAACAATTTCACTATTTTCAGAAAATAATATATTTGATGGAGTGGTAAGTTGATACTAAAAAGAAATTAATTTGTATCAACTTCAAATAAATATTAAAATTGGAGCTTGCAAACAGTACTTCAGAAATATAACCGAATGACCAAATAAATTATGCGCTGTTTTGCCAATTAATTTCTTAACTACAGGGTAAAAAACCAGTTTCACAATCTTGCCAGAAGTGGACCACTAGCAAGCAGTTCTGTAAAATCAAGTATACTGAAAACTAGGGATGGAACGGATATCCGGCAAATATCCGATATCCGGCATATCCGGCTGATTTTTCAATATCCGAAAACCCGTCGGATATCCGATTTGAAATACCGGACATCCGATAATTTCATTCGGATATCCGGATATATATCCGGCCACCAGGTATCAACAAGAAATAATTTGTTTCAAAAAATAATGATCTTTTTCGGACAAAGGGTACACCGCATCCTACACTTTTTTTAAATTTTTTTTTTCTTGGATATAAATTGCTGTCAAGTTCGAAAACGAAAAAGTTCCTTCGTGAGAACTATGCTTTCGCATATCCCTAACTTCAGAGATGAGCTAGAAGATGCAGGTGCATTTAGTTTGAATTCGAAGAAAGAGGCACCGTATTATTGGCGCCGAGTTGATAAGCATAAACGATTCCTCCAATCTTTTTCCATACACATCCTTCATACGTGTTTTGCAATATGTTCTTTTCATTCCAAGTTTATGATCTGATTAATTCCAGATGTTATATTTGAATGCCTCTCCGTAAAACACGAACCGAAATACTAATAAATAGTACTTTTTTTCCATAACATAAGTCTTCCCACTTCCTCCTTTTTTTCTGACATTTGCTAGCGAGTAAAAAGCAATAAATAGCCAATGCGCACTCCCCAATGTTTTTTTTTTTGTTTTTTTTTTTTGTTCTATCGACGATAATACCCTACCCCTTTATGATGTGAATGGTATGGTCTAATTTCTGATTTTTCATTGGCAGAAGTTGAAAGCTGGTATATTTTTTCTGACGTAAAATGAAGTATTGTAATTTTTAGGTCTTTAACACAGCGCCACAATGTGGAATTATATTTAGCTCTCTAGAATGTCTTGAATCATAGTTTTCTCCAATTACAATCCAATTTATAATTTTTAATAACAGTTCATTTAAAGTCACCCATTTGGAAGTATTTTAAAATTAATGGAAATGACGAAAGCAAAGCCCTATGTGTTACTTGCTCCACAGAATCGTTTAAAAAATATATTGTGCGCGGCAAAAGCTCAAAATCCTTTTCCACAAAACCCTTTTATGGAACCATTTAATGAGTGTGCATAAGGAAATTCACCGAAGCTTAAAAGACTCACTAAATGCATCAAATAGTGATGAACAAGAAAAAACAATTCATCAAAACAAGAAATGCACGCAGACAACATTGGAATCGACAATATATGTACCAGAATTGTGGAGTTTAGATGATCCTAAAGCAAAAGCCTTAACCACAAAAATATGTAAGTTCTAATTTTGTTTGTTATCACCTTGCTGTGTGTTTTTCGGGTAAAAGCTATATAGGATATTTATGCAGACTTGAGGAAGATTATCTTATGTTTACATTACATGATACAAGGTAAGAAGAAGTTGAGTAACAATTTACAAACGTATTTCTGAAATATTTTCATCACATTGCAGAATGTTTGGTAAAATTTTAAGTAACACACAAACAAAATGGTGATGAAGTTTCAAAATTGTTCAGCAAGTGTAGGTATTGGCATCACTAAAACATCGTTTCATCAACTAAAGTTTAAATTAAAAAAATTAACTCAGTGGCGTGACAGCCCGTGTGGACCAAGGTCTGCTGGGCCCAGCTCAGCTTTCTTGACTGTGGCATTTGTGTGTCACATAGCAGATGTTCCGGTCAGATGGTCATTCTGACCCCGAACCCCAGTGTTTAGATCCCAAGCATGCATGGTCCTCCTCAGTTTATTTCTTTCAGGTATAAACAGCTAAGTCAACCTTTCCCAGTTCGCGAATCAAACCATGGACCTGTGGCATACAGTGATGTGCGCTAATCACTAATTATAATTTACTTGATACTTCATATCATGACCATTTTTTTCGTATAGCATATCGTATAAATATCGTTTTTAGTATATAGACCGAATATCCGGCCGGATATCCGGCGAAATCCGTTTCGGATATCCGTATCCGGTAGACATGGTACCCCGGATATCCGAAATCCGGTATCCGGCAAAACTCACATCCGTTCCATCCCTACTGAAAACTCAGAAGTGGTGCAAAGTTACACCTTATGGCTAAAAGTTACCCTGATTGACTGTAACACTAACATAACCTTTCAAACTAGCTCTTCCCAGCATTCTTTTCTTTCCCAGCATTGTCTTGTTTCTAGACAAAAGTTTCTGTTCTACTATTCTGATGTAATTTATTCCTAAGACCATTCCTTTGATACTTAGCAGCAGTCAAGCGTTAAATCAATACGGTACATACAAGTTAACTTCAAGAACAACATGACACAGGAATTGGAGTTACCTGCTTAGTAATCTTTGAAGAGGGTAAATTTTTACGTTTGGTGCCAAGAAAAAATGAATTCGGATCCCTTGACGACAGTATCCTGGTCTATGTTATTAATTTGTTTACATTGTAATTTATATAAAAATTTTGTTGCTAAGGGAAACTTTTAGTTAAATACAACCAGAAATGATAGTAGAACAAAAAAAGAGGGATTTTTTTTTTTTATTATATTGCCATACTTTATTATAGTAGAAACATCTTTAAAAAAAATTATATTAACTAATACAAAAAAAATTCAACAAAACACTATTTTAACTGACACTATTATATATATCAATAAAATCAGTTTTGAACACAAATGTTTTATTATCCAAAATGATTAATCGTGGTACAACTTTACCGCGAGGAAAGTTGGAGAATCAGGCCTATTTCGCTCGGTGCGAACGGGGCCTCAAACGTACGTCTTTTCACACGAGCCCACATCTGCGTACGTTTCGCCAGCATCCTTGAAGAGTTAAGTTTAATATTTCACCCGGTGAATGTAGTATCTGGATAAGTGTTGATTACAAATATTTAGTTATTTTTTAAGTTTTATTTTATAATATAAGTGTAAAATTTAAGTATGGATAAAGGAAGGTTACGGTTATTATATATCCTTTATTCTAGAAGGAAACGTAGAGATAGGCGTTTGTTGGATCATCTTATTAATCAGGGCTGACCTATGGTGTGTGCGATCGCACACATGTGATTTTGAGAGGGGTTGGTTGGAGTTTAACGGCGCAAGGGCAACGCATGAGCCATACTGCACCAAGATTTTGAGAGGAGAGCCGAAATGAGAAAACTATTTAAAAAAAAATAATGTGGTAAAAATGTAAACTAATAAAAACATTTTCCTCCAATAAATCTAGGAAGGTTCACTGCTAAGTGATGTAATACAAACTGTATTAATCAGTTTTCAGTAATATATATATATATATATATATATATATATATATATATATATATATATATATATTTTCATGAATATTAAATCAAAACTTTTGTTGTAATTAAAAAAATGTGTCTTATTTTCTGACAAAACTATAAACTGAATAAAAGAAATTAGGAGTTTGTTCTTTACAGAAGTGGTAGCACGCGATGCCTATTGAAGTTTGAAAAAGTCCGTTAAAACAATTAGTAATATAACAAACCATTTTAAAAAATAAAAACAATGAAGAGGTACTGAATACTTTACTATTTATTACTACTTATTATTTTTAATACCTTTAAAATGTCAAATTCAGGTAATAAGTTCCTGCAAATTTTAGTTATAGAGCACCCATACCATATTCGGAGGGTTTTTCTCTACCCATTTTCATTGTAAGAGGCGCCAAAACTCATTCTTGCACACACAGCATTTTACTCTTTGGCGGCATTGTAATTGAACCAACAGCTAAGATAATACCAGTATTGATTGGCAGTATTAACCCTTTGCACTCGAGGCCTTTTTCGAGCTGAGGTACCAGCAACTCGAGACGTTTCACGGGATTTATTGTTCAATCCGCGGTTATGGATTCGCTTCATAGAGACTAAACACAGTCATTGGCCTTGCATCGAATTTCCACATCAAACCTAGTGGTCTTCTCAAGATGCGGCATCCATTCATATGGTGCCCGAGAGGAGCCGCTTGAGCGGAAAGGGTCCTCTGATTACTTCAACTGATACTTTTTCTTTAAAATGTATGTTTACCAAACAAATTTGGTAGGATTTTTACTCAATTGCAATGAAAACGAAGTAAGATTACTTTTTGAATTTATATACTAGACACATTGCTTAAAAATATATTTTAATTTATAATTTATAAGTATATAAATCCCAATGTCTGCCTGTTATTGTAAATTTATAATTTAGTTCACATTTATATTCTACTAAAGATGAACGCATTTACTTTCTAGTAATGCAAGCAGACTGAGACGAGGAATATCTTTCTGCATGTCAGTCCTGGAAATGGCATCACTTTGTGATATAACACGGTAAGAAATATCTAAGATTACTTCCACCACACCGCGGTAATAACCTTCTTCCACAAAAACCTATCTTTGATCACAAACAATAATGCGAGACTTCATGCATATATAAACATAAATAAAACTTAACGATCTCCAGGAAAGATAAACCTTACATCTATGCATAAAATTCCAGCTGGAATTCTAATGGAAGAGGAATCATACATTCCCAATCCCTTTTAGTATTTCATATACGTCAGGTTCGGAGACAAGTCAGAGAAGATTATGGGAATGGAGGGGAAAGAGGATTGGTTTCACATTTGGTGTGCCTCGGATGAGTACTTGTGATCACCGTTCTCAGTTTCTTTTCTCTTTTATATTTTTTATTTTTACAGGGAGACTTAATCGGATGTTGGAGCTTGGGCGACAAGCGAAGTGGCACATTTTAGCATCTTCGATTTTCTATGTGTTTTTTTTCGTTTTCCGAGAACATTTATATATATGTATATATATATATATATATATATATATATATATATATATATATATATATATATATATATATATATATATATATATATATATATATATATATATATATATATATATATATATATATATATATATATATATATATATATATATATATATATATATATATATATATATATATATATATATATGTTTTATAATAATTTATTTTCAACTCAAAACTCTTCCTGGCTTCTGTTGGCAACAATATAATTATTAATATTAAACTATCTATAATAATAATAATAATAATAATAAAACAAGCTGTGTGTCTGTCTGTGGCCCTATGGATCTATAGAAACCTACTTAAAATTGGAGTAGAGCTCTGAAATTTTCAGCATAAGTAGTTTTGCCCCTCTAGTTGTATACATCACAACCATAATGTTAAAATTTTAATTAGTTCTTTTTTAATAATTTGTTTAAATAATTAATAAATATGTTACAAAACGGTGTCTAATAGGGCAACAATTCTGAAATGTTCAACATAAGTAGTTTTGGCCTTTTAATTGGACTTTTAAAAATCAGAATTTAAATTTTTTATTTTGTTCTTTTTTAATTAATTTTTTTAATTAATTAATAAACTTTTTATAAAATGATATCTAATAGGGCTACAGCTCTGAAATTTTCAACATAAGTAGTTTTGGCCTTCTAATTGTATACATCACAAACTTAATGTTAACATTTTATTTCGTTCTTTTTTAATTTATTTTTTTTATTAATTAATAAATATGTTACAAAACGACTACTAATAGGGCTACAGCTCTGAAATTTTCAACATAAGTAGTTTTGGCCTCCTAATTCGACTTTTTAAAAAACAGAATTTTAAATATTTACTTTGTTCTTTTTTGATTAATTTTCTTAATTAATTAATAAACATTTTACAAAACGACTACTAATAGGGCTACAGCTTTGAAATTTTCAATATAAGTAGTTTTGGCCTTCTAATTGTACACAACACAAACAGAATATTATAATTTTAATTAGTTATTATTATTTTTTTTTTAATTATTTTTTTATTTTTTATTAATTAATAAATCTGTTACAAAACGATATCTAAAAGGGCTACAGCTCTGAAATTTTCAACATATGTAGTTTTGGCCTTCTAATTGGACCTAAGAGAAACAGAATTTTAAATTTTTTCTTAGTTTGTTATTAATTTTTTTTTTAATTAATTAATATAATATTACAAAACGATTTCAAATAGGGCTACAGCTTTGAAATTTTCAACAAAAATAGTTGTGGCATTCTAATTGGATTTTTGAAAAACAGAATTTATTTATTTATTATTATTATTATTATTATTATTATATTTAATTTGCAATTATTTTCCAAAACGATTTGTAATTGGGCTATATTTCTTAAATGTTCAACACAAGTAGTTTTGGCCTTCTAATTGGACTGACAAAAAGAATGTTAAAATTTTAATATGTTTTTTAAACTATTTTTTCACAAAAAGCGACTTTAAATAGGCCTTGATCTCTGCAAGTTTCAACATAAGTAGTTTTAGCCTCTAATTTTGCTTTCCACAAATACGTTTTAAAATAATCTTAAAGGTGTGCTGTATTGTTGTATTAACGGGGAATTTTTGTTTTCTTGACTTGGGAGAGGCTTCCAATAATAAGGCTTTAAGTAGCAATTATATTTTAGTGAGTGAAGCAAACTTATGCTTACTCAGCAATGAACCTTTCAGCGAGCAAAGCGAGCCTATGTTTGCATGGCAATAAACCTTTTAACGAGTGAAATAAGCCGGTGTTTATGTGACCATGAACTTTTCAGCGAACGAAGCGAGCTCGATTTTACGTAACGATGAACTTTCCTGCGAGCGAAGAGCCAAAAACTGTGTCGTTTTACACGAATGACAGATTTCCGCAACGCGAGGCCTCACAGCTAGCTAAAATATTGCACACTTTAAAATTTCACGGTTATTTAGCTAGTTTTAAATAAAGATGTTATTCTGAAGATTTTCTTTAATTTTGTTTCGTAAGTTTCAAATTTTTCTCTTGTTTTTCCCCTAAGTTTTTGGGGATGGGAAAGTCGAAAGACTGTCTCTGAAAAAGCTCTTGGTTTTTAACGGTTTTGGAAATTTGGGTTCCTGTTCTTGAAAATTCTGCTGTTTTCCGTTTCATTTTGTTGTCTTATTAGTATTATATGCAACTTTTTAACCTAGCAGCTTAAGCGGTGGTAATTTGTTGTATCTCTTTTATCTTCATGTTTCTGATTTTTCATTTGTAACTTCAATTTTTTTTATTTTGTATTTTGTTATTTATGTATTTATATTTTAATCTTCGTTTTTATACAGCTTCAGCGCTGATTACGATGATTGTTTTCTTATCTAATAAGTTTCTAAAAATAGCCTTCAACTATTTTTAACGTCACGCACTGTTTTATAATAATTTATTTTCAACTCAATATATATATATATATATATATATATATATATATATATATATATATATATATATATATATATATATATATATATATATATATATATATATATATATATATGAAAATGTAAAATTGCAAATATTTTCACTTATCGAACTGTGGCAATAGCAAGACGAAAAGTAATAAAAGGATTTAGGTAGACAATTATCTTCACCAGAATTTAGCAAAATTTTGCAAATATTAAACCAAAGTACGACAGCAAATATACATTCTTAGGTATATATTATTGTGTTATCATTGTGTTATCTCTACTAAGTATATAAGAGCCTAAGTATGAAGGGAAAATTATTATTTATAACTATTTTTTTAATATTTCTACTTCACACATGTACTTTTACAAACACCGTTTACAAAATTCACTAAGGGAACTTTTGAAAATCTTTCTGAAAGGAATTGCGTTACAATTTTATACTCTAATTAATTACAAAACAATACAAATTTACAGACTTTCAAAAAGTGTTTGCAATTTATTTCCTTACTTTTCTGTAAAATATCAGGTATTGAAATCAGGATAGAGTTAATTAATTCGAAGGTTATAATATTCGTATCATTCTCATAGAAATATAGAATATCTCCAATAATGCATATTGGCAATTACTTATTGATGTGCTGGACTGAAAGAACTCTTCATCTTCATCTGGATCAGAATCTATCTAGGAGTAAGTCGACGATCAACATCATTCGTCAACTGATGTGACATCAAAAGCACGAGATAAGCTGTATCACATGACCTTTAAATAATTTCAGACAAATGAGGTTACATATCACTTCCACTTTACTATAAACAATATTTGGTACTCTTCCGTTATCCGGGCGCAAATGTCGCCAACCAAACGCGAGGCGTCGCCAAACGAAGCGAATGACAAAGCAGTCAACAGAATAAAAGTCGAATTCAAAGAATAGAGCACCTGGACCCAAACGAACTTTCACTTTATGGTTGTAAGAAGAAATTTGGCGATATTCTACATTATTTTGCGATTTATCGCTTGCGCCGGAAAACGAAAGAGTACCCAATATTTTTGCAGGTTTAAATCGATTGGCGGCAACATCCTAACAAGTTATGTCAGCACCGCAAAGCGTTGAATTGGCTCGATTCATAATTTTTTCAGTGAAATAAATTATCCTCACTTACACATGACACAAAGAGGGAAATCTAAAATATTGTCGTTAATTTTATATTTATTCTATATTCCACTGTAAATATTCTACAGGATAAACAGATGCTGCTGGCTCTGGTGGTGATCAAAAACTCATGCTGAAAACAGTAATCTTAGTCTAGCGTGACTTTCAGCAATGATAATTAGGAAAATTACCGCTTAGAAGTTGGGAGTTTCTCAACTTATTTAAAAATTGCACATCTATTACACCGTATGTTTATCGAAAGTAATCCATGAGATCATCAAGGCAATCAAAGATTTCGAAAGTATAACCTATGTTACCATATACAGTAAATATCTACTGGTAATGTTGGCATCATGTAGTTCACTTTTCGATTTATTGAGAATTTTTGTACGGCTGGATAGTAAGGAATATGTATCATTCATAAAATACCAACTTTTGATAGAGGTACTCGCATACAAATGAACTTTAGTCTTTCGAAAAAAAAAAAAAAAAAAGTTTGCGCATTATCTACAACTAAAAATTTGGCGATTATGAATTGTTTGATGATCTCGGGTATGAATATGGTTCTCATATCTGGATCATTCATTATTACCATTTCGACAAAAATTTTGTGCTTTTATTTCTAGTGGAAAAATAACGGAAAGAAATAAAATTATAATTAAAAAATACCATCACGCAGTTGAAAGTTGGAAAATTTGGTGAAATTATTCCTTTTCATGATTTTATTCTAAAATAATCTTAAGCTTAGTAGCTTTAAAATGGTACTAAGATCTTTAGGATATTAAAAATGTTTTCTGAATTATGTGTACATTTTTATGAAGGTACACAGTGTTAAAAGATCCCTAATGAAAAATTGATATTCGATTTGAGCGCAACTAGTTTTGGCCAGTGTAAGATTTTTTTTTTCTCACCAGAGATAATTTCAGTTTGATCCAACCAATGAAAAAAATAATGTAATTTAATAGTTAAAGCTATGCAGGAAACCTACTAGAAACTAATGTATCCATACATTTTAAATAAATTTTGAACCGTGGTAATTTTAAATACATTAAAAAAAAATCAATCGAACAAAAAGCAATTTAAGTTATATTAAAAACACTATATTTATATTTGTAACACTAGTTATATTTAGTAACAGTTAATAACACTTAGTTATATTCGTAACACTTGTTATATTTAGTAATGCTTAGTTATATTTGCAACACTATTCTTACAATAGGATACTACACACTAGTAACAGTTAGTTATATTTGTAACACTATTTTTACAATAGGATAATCAATTATTGGAATGATTTGTCAGCAAGTGTTGTAAATTCCACGAACATAAAGAGTTTTAAGAAACAGATATTTTAAGTCATTTAGTTACTATATTTGGTTACTTATGTTTGCGTACTATTGGGTTCTATAAAATTTGTCAGCTTGCATTATTTATTGCATTTTTCCAGTATGAGTGTCAAACGCTCTGTCAACTTTGTATATTGTACTATATTATTATGTATGATCCTGTAACTATTGCATATTGTATGTATGATCTGTATGATCTTGTAACTATTGTATATTGTATGCATGATCGTGTAATTATTGTATATTGTATGCATGATCGTGTAATTATTGTATATAGTATGTATGATCGTGTAACTATTGTATGCAAATTATTTTTCTCTCTATATATATTTAACAAAAAGTGTCACAAAAGTCTCTTCAGAAACAACAATTATATCACAAATATTCAAACCCATTAGAAAGTTTTATTTTAAGAGTGAAATTTCATTTCAAATTTTACGATTAGAATTAACCGGTAAAGATAGCATTCTTGTGGGTCCCTGAAATGTAAGAGAAAATATGAACTACTATATGATAATATGAAATATACTGATATTTCTCATTTTTTTCCCCTTCATATAATATTTTTCTATTACCTAATAGCTGTATATTAAAAAAAAAATAATAATAATAACTACAGATTTGTTAACAATCATAGGTTCCATTCCCCTCTAAACAAGATAATTTTAATTAAAAACAACATGTACTTCATATTTTGAACTATACATTTAAAATTCTCGACATTTTCATAAAAACTATTCTATCATGAATATCATATTTGTATCACGATATGTAGATCACTATTTACTAAAAGTATATCTTGAAAGCTTATAGAATAAAAATAAAGTTTATTATACAAGTATATTTATATAATGTTCAATGAAGAATTCCAAATTATAAAGATGCAATACTTATTAAAGTAGCGTAACTGACCTTTAAGAAACCAGTGTTGAATATACATTATAATAGTTAAATTTTTCAAATGTGTCATCTTCAAAAAATCCCATCTATAATAGCTACACAGCTATTCCTACAGTCTTTGTGACCAAACGGTATAGTGGTTAGCGTACTAGCTTCTAGACCGCGAGGTTGCGGGTTCGAGTTCCGTGTAAGTCATGGATGTTTGTAAATGTATGTTGGATTGTCAAATGACGAATGTTTCGGCGCATTATAGACCTCGTGTTTCTGACGGTGCCATATAATCTGAAAGCAATCAACCAACCTACAGTCTTTGAAACAAATAGAAAACAACCAAAGGACGTGTTAACGACTGCCCAAACATGCATTAAAATTTACTATCCGTTTTAAACTTTACTAAGCAGGAAGGATTTTCTTAACAATAATACTTATCACTAATAAGTATAGTAATAGTTAAATAAGTATAAAGTAATAATTAATCACTCTGTATTTACTAACCTTTTATAATAAGTGGCTATAATGGATTAATATTTCGAATAAGTGGCAATCATATCGAGGTATGCTTCATAATTCCGCCACGTTCCGAAGTACCATTGATTAAGGTTTAACGATACTTAATCCATATAGAGTGGAGAGATTAAGTACTTCAAAGTAATCAGGCACGAAAAGGATCTTATATCTAGCAGGATATGTGATATAATTCCAATTACAGTTAATGTCACGACAGACAGCTTAATTTCGTAGGTCTGTGAAGTGATTAGAAGGTTTAGTCAAGTTAATGAGAATAATACCTTAAAATCATTTACAACGATAGTACCGTCAGTTGATAGCATAAGTGGGCAAATCAGACAAATCATAGACGTTATTGTTATTTTTGAAACATCACATAATGGAAATTGAAAATGTATGAGTACAGCATTACAAGAAAGCAGTTTAACACGCAGAAACAGGTAAGCAAGTACAATATATGGTTGGTTGTTTTCAGATTATCTGGCGCCGTCAGCAACACATGGGCTATAATGCGCCGAAACATTCCTCATTAGGCAAGCCAACATACATTTACAAACACCCATGCCTAACACGGGACTCGAACCCGCAACCTCGCGGTCTAGAAGCTAGTAAGCTAACCACCATACCGTTTGGTCGGCAAGTACAATATATGAAAGCAGGCAATACTTTAAAAAGAAGAAAAGTGAACAATGAAAACATTTTTGAAAGAAGCAGAAAAACATGCATTAAAAACAAAAAGTAAATTGCTTTACTTTATTTCGCAAATAGTTCATCATTTTAACATAATTTGGATTGATGTACACTGATTATCCTTTCTAAAGAAATTAACGGGTGATCTGAAAAGACAGAATATTTTGAAATACGGTAATCGCATACTGTTGACAATAAAATGATCCAGAAAAAACCGGTCAACAGAAAAGGAGAGTTCGCATTCAATGGATTCCGTCCCATGTTAAAATCTTCGGAAATGAGGTGTCGAACTTGTTTGCGGAAGAGGGAAGTGCTCTTCCTTCTTATGCCTCTCGTGAACTCTTTGTGTCCGAAATATTTTCTATCCATAAGGCTGGAGCAAATTCTTCTTGGGGAATCCCTCCCCCACATGATTGGTAGGCTGGTAACCATCCTGGTCTGTCTCTACATTCCTGAGGCACAAGATCTGCACAGACTGCATTGACCAGGCTGCTTAGTGGCCACATCAAAAGCTTGAAATTCGTCGACAGGGAGAAGACTTATTTTTCTTGCCATTGTTTCTGTCCTGCTTCTCCTGCTCATGTCATTGACCGTATTTACGGCTCTGAGAGGCTGCTGTGGAGAGGGGAGCGTAATTGACTTGTTGTACTGTTAGAACAGCATAGTCCTGGTCTAGGGTTCTTGGACCAGGGCGACATGAAACAACAACAAAATAAAATGATCCGCTTTCAAAAAAAAAACAAAAAAAAAAAAAAAAAACAATAATAGAGCTTTATTTATCAATAGACGGTTTCCTGAGTACATGTATTTGCGAATAAATATTTATTAATACATCTGTACATACACGTAAAGACTATCTAGCTTTGAAATGAAATAATTGCGATCCATTGAGATGCAGAAAGAGGATACCTGTGGTATGTTAGATAGGTATACGGTTTTAAGGGGTCCAGTACCGAAAATAAAAAAAACTTTATTTATGTACATTTTTATGTCAAAAAATTATTTTATGTATGAGATACTATTTATATATCTTTGAGAAAATGTTTTTTTAAATATTGTGTTTAGTTATTTAAAAAAAACTTAAAAACCAAGAAAAATCCATAATAATTGATGTTTGCGTATTTTGATATAAGTCAAGAAAAAATAATTTTTTTTCATAGTGAAAGTTTTCTGTAATACACAATTATATAAAGAAAATTTTGTCTTCACAGAATTTTGATAGGTGAATTAAAAAAAATTAAAAAAATTCTCAAAGTTAAAACATTGAAATTTTTGCTTTTTTTTTTATGTTATCTTTTACGCTAAATGTTATATTTTAAAACAGAATTAAAAAAATAAAATTCTGTGAAGACAAAATATTTAAAACTATATACATTAAATGCTCCAAAAATTTGAATAGCCAATTGTTAATGGTTCTGGAGATATATCGATTTGAATATGCAACATCTGTGAAAAACACTAGTGCTCGAAAAACGCACTTTAAGCAGACGCTTCAATGTGTTACGCCCCTTAGTGATGTTTAAATCACAGGTAATTTTGTGGCGTTTTAATCACCGGAGGAATAAGATAAAAACATCATTCTCTTCAGGAATGTATGAACTATTTTTTTAAGTCAGAAAAAAAATTTGGGATTTTTGAAGAAATTTCGGTACTGGACCCCCTTAAATATCCTGATTTGCGAAATCAATAACTATATTGATATATGACAACAAATTGTTATAAAATCTTAATTTAAATGCAGTGATTTTGCGAGTCACTAAGACGAGATTTCAGTAACTCACATTCACTCGTTTTGTTTATTGAAAAATCCTTCCAAATAAAAATGGACCTTATCAGTTAAACATATGCAGACGTAATTAAATTCACTCCCATTAATCAAGTTTTCAGACCTGTTTATTTAACCTTTAAATTAAAGAATTGTTATTTTAAATAAATACAATTTGAAATCAACCGGGAAGTGGATGTAGCTAATAAGAAAAATACAAAAATAAAATAAAATATTTGCATATTAATGTATTTTTACATCACTAAAAAAACCTAAATTTTTCTCGCTTAAATTTATCAGTATATGCAAAAAAATATAAATATTATTCGTTACTCCTACTTTGTTTCTATCCGCAAACAAATTTTTCCTGTGCGTTTTTATTTCTTTTTATAAAAAATTATTGTAATTCGTAACACAGGCCGAAATGAAATTGTACTCAGCCAACAAGCGCCTCCAACAATAAAAATTGTCACAGATAAAGAAATAAACTGTCACAGGATGTAGTTGTGTTCGGAAACGATTAAAAAAAAAAAAAAACTGCAAAGGTTGCTACATAAAGATATATTAGGTTTTAAGGAATGCAAACTATTGGTGACAATATGCATTTAAGGGTTAAGAATATGTACCTCTCTTCCCACTAAACTACTTGTCCCTTTTCACTGTCTCTCATTGTTTTGAAGGTAAGTCACTTCGAAGTTAAGGATTCTTTTCTGAAGGTTCCTGAATGCTTTCAATAGATTCGTGGCGTTTCAATAATAATTGCATCACCTTTTAGAAATTGATGACTATATTAAAAAAAATAGGATTTACTTTAATCCAAGTAACGTAGATGAATTACATTGATCAAATTTGCAATTCAATTCAGGTATAAAATCCGGCCTTGTACGTCAAATAGAGATTTGCCTAAATGATATTTTTGTAGCGATGCAAATATAAAAGTATCACTTTTGTGTTAGCTAAGAGCTGATGACAAATATTATAAACTCAGGTTAAAAGAAATAATAATGATTTCAGATAATTAAAAAAAAAAAAAAAAAAGGCTTGTAAAAATTTTTGAATTTTCTTTTCTCATACCGTTCTAGTTATTAAATTAAATTTATTAAAACGGATCGTGCTTATAAGTACGATAAAGCATAAATGTGAAAGAATATTAATAAAAGTATCCGTAAAGTGCATTTTCAATCGTGCTTATTAGTGCTTTTTTTTATATATATCTGAAATGGTTCAGTAACTTTAGTTAAACCTGCAGATTTGCACTAGTATGATACCATAAATTAATATAAGTTTTTGAAGTTCAAGTGATTTTCCGAGTCACCAGGTAAACGTAAAGTTTCAACACACACACACACATATAGTGAAGCTACTTCTGAAATTCAAATTTGCACGTAAGCTACAAAAATAGCCAAATATTCTTACTTTAAGAATATATTTTCTCCTTAACTTATATCACAATTCATGTATAAAGTTTTCCGAGTAATTATAAATTACTGGTATAAATAAGTGGCGGTAAGTCGAACTTGCTCTCAAAAAAGTACTGGTACGCAGTAACTGTCCCTCTACACATCTGGTAGGCTATGGTTTATAAGTGCCTATGGCAAAATTCTAAGATACTTGTTGAATAGCTTCAAGCAATATATTTACTTGAAATTAATCGAAAGTTTATGAGGCGTCAATTGTTTTTGTAATAGGGATATCACGCCATGCGTAAGCTCATTACATACCTCTCATCAAATGCAATGAATTTCACGGGCCAATAATATTTTTTTCGATAATGAACTTTTGTAGTACACGTAGCAAAGAGTTAACATCTAATAGGATTAGGATCAGAAATGGGATAAATAAAAAAATGGGAACAAAGCAAAATCTGATAGTCTTTAATAATAAAAAGTAACACTAATAAAAAAGTTAAAAACAAATGCATACTTTTTTAATTTATTCTAATAATAAAGGCCTTTATTGAGAAAAACATGGAAAAATCAAGAACATTGTTTAAGGCATAAGCGAATAATAAATAGCATTGTTTATACAAAATAGCATTGTTTTTACAAAGAGATAGAGACATTTATGCTCCCAACAAAATGTATAGTTTATTTGTATAACGTGTCAAAATTCTACACTTAAATAATTGGCTCAATTTGTACAATATATATATATATATTCTTATTATAAACTCCTTAAATATCACTAACAAAAAATATACTATAAAAACATTTTTATTACATTTGTTGGCCAATTATTCCTGAGAATTAACTTACTTTTGCAATGCGTTTCAACTGGTATAGTTTATTTTCAATAGATGGGATTTGGATAATTTATGATTTATTTCAAAATTGATAAAGTTCTTTGCAATACTAGGAGTTTGCTTGTTTATACATATATTTTTTATTTCGAGAAAAACAACAAAGGAAACATTTTGAGACGCGCACACATTTTTCCCAACGATTTATTTTGTCTACTGCGTGCACAATTCTTTGCCTCCTAAAAGTTCTTCCGTATCCGTTTTAGTTTTCATTATAACAGCTACTACTGAAAATATGTCAGCGAAGTATTCTTAATTTAAATTATTGTCTGTGCAGAATACAAATTGTATCGTTAAAAATACATGAAATAAGTTTTAAAATATAAATTATTGTTTGTTACACTTTTTGTCTTTAAAGAAATCTTTAAAGATGCAAATTAAAGAATAAATCGTATTTGGAAAAGCATTTTAACGATATAATTAGCGATGATCTATGTCGCCACAACCAGTTTATAACGCACAATGGAATTTGAATTACAATAAAAATCTTATTATGCAAATGCATCATTCTCTTTTGTCTCTTATTAAACCGAATAATTCATGGTTGTTTTTCGTTAAATACAGTTACAATTTAAATTGTCTTTAATGCGTACACAACTAAATGAAACGCACTTTACTTCCGTATTTAAATGAGCAACATTCCGGATGTAGTTTGGGAAATGAAGGTTATTGGGGTAAGTGGATTTTGAGAACAAGAGTTTATGCATATTAATATGTCATAGCTAATTTTAATATGAACATTAATTCATTAAAATTAGCATTTAATGTATTACCGAAATCGTTGTCAAAATTCTGGTCATTAAGTATGTAGATATATTCACAGAAAACTAATATTTAACGACAGTTATACTATTAAAACATTATTATTATGCTGCCAAAAACTTGCTTTTCCATTTTACTATAGAATATTACACAATTTACTCTAATATTTATCATTGCAAATCAGACGCTATATATTAAAATGACATGACTGAAAGTTATTGTCATCATAAAAATGCAACTTCTTGACCTCGTGCTTTTTCTGTACACTAAAACAGGTTCAAAAGTTATAGGGCTGAGTTTGGAAATGGACTGATTTTCAGAGATGGGCTAATTCAAAAGTGAGTCATTTTGGCATAGCTCACGATTAAAAAAAATTAATGAGAATAAGATTTATATTTTTTTTATTTATTATTATTATTATTAGTTTTAGAACTGTAAACAACATAAGTGTTATTTTTGTTTGAGATGTTCTGTTTAAACTATTCGCCATATTTTTGTTAGAAGCATCACTTTACAAATAATTAGTTTGTCATAAAATTATGTATAAATATAAAAAGTAAATTTATTAGGAGTGACAGTAGGTATATTGTTTCATTCTCTTTAATAAAAACATTAAAATGTTGACACTTCAATGGAAACAAATAAATATATCTAAGTTTTTAAACGTTTTGTTTTAAACTCGTATACGTTTTATACAAATCAAAAATACCATATTCTAAATCTCTACGATATTACTATGAAAACTAGGAACAAAGAAATGTTGTTCCTAAAATTGTGTACTACCTCACATACCAAAGTAAATTTATTACAGTTTCCTTTTGCTTTAATAACAGTATTTATACCGATTCATTCATTATAATAAAACATGATAAAAAAAAATCGACATTGCTCAAATCTCTTTGTCCTTCAACATTTGATTTGAAATTTGCAGACGTCAAATATAATATAAAAAACATAACTTTTTACTTTAAACACTAGGAAATTCTTGTCAAAACTTGAAACGAAAAGATAAACTCTTCCCAAGAAAAGATTAAACAATGTAATAAAATTTAAAACAAAAAAGTAAAATACAATATTTCCTCTTGTTCTTAAAAATGACCACCAGCACAGATGTTTTGCTTTCCACGTAAACCTAAATTTAAAAGAAAGAAAAAAAAGTCCAAAACCACACATAACCTTCGCGAAGAGTTTCGCCTTCTCGTAAAACCCATCTTAACTCTTTCCCGCTTATCTATTGTTCTTTCTCTAACGACTTTCTCTAATCGAAAAAGAAAACACTTTCCCCTGTTTTTGTTGTGTTTATAGTCGTTGAACTTTCGTGATGGTTTGAGGAATTGCTCTTTACATGTTTAAGAGGGAATTTTCGCCGCGAAAAGTATTGCTTTTCTGTTAGGGATGAAGGTTAAATGACATAGAAGTCGACATTGTTACGCGACCCACTTTACGGAAAGAACTAGACCGAGAATGAAAAAATATTTCATCGTTTAGTAAGGTATCTTTTTGTGCTCCGTAAATTTCTGAAAACTTTAATGTCAAGCAGTAAGTTAATTCAATTATTTGTATAATTATTGTGCAAAAATATAATTATATATATATTTTTTAAATATATTTGAGTGGTGACTTATTTAGAATTCCCATTTTTTTCTTAATTTTTCAGAGTAATTATTTGGGGATACATTTCTTTATCATCATGAGCAGCACTTTTTGACTTTGATATACGTTTTTTATGAGGTTTCGGTGTTCCCCGTTGGAGCTAGTGCCTCTTAATCTAAAATATGCCGCTGGACTTTGAATAAGATCAGGTCTCACATGGGGAAAAGCAATAAAAGAGTAGGGGGGGGGGGGGGTTCGATCAGAATTCTGACCGGTGTCTACCATATGTTCAAAATCTGCAGGGTTGGAATCAATCTAAAAGGGTATCAAGTAAGTTAAACAAAACAACTGATACTATCATACACTTTTCAGAAGGTTAATCTTTTTTAAATTTAAATCTTTATATTCACATGCTCTTATTTATATATAAATTTGTTACAAAAATACTGGTAGTCATTGAAAGTTATTTAGCAAGAATACTTTATACGGGTGTAATTTTTTAAACGGGCCAAACGCTGTCTCACACACTTAAACATATTAAAATCTTATTTTGGGAGTATATTTTTTCATAATCACATAAAAGATCATGTTCGCTTTTGTGGAGACAAAAGTTTTGGATTACGTTTGTTTAGGTTTTACCAATTGACCTTCGCCTTTCGTATTTGAAAGGATATAAATACAGTAACAATTTAGCATTAGTTTTATTAAATGTAAAGCATTTTCAAAGAAATTAAAAACTTTGTACGTTTTCCGACAAAAACCGAAGTCACTTTTTTTTTCATTAAAAATTTTGAAAACTGATAAAATATGAAACCCATATTTATGCATTTTTTTCATTGCATTCAAGTTTTATGTGCACCTTTTATTAGAATTTTAGAGATAAGGTCTAATTTTAAAAAAATTGTTACAATACATATTAATTTTAATTTTGTAATATCTAAATATGTCATTATAGTATAGAGTTGCCATTGATCTTTTTAGAGTTTGGTTTAGTTTTAATACTCAGTTAACCTCCTATATAAAAAAAAAAAAAAAACTTGTTTTATTCCATCAAGAGAACCTACATTTCTTTCACTCTAAAGTTCTTTCAAAAGTTCAATAAACTCGTAGTCCATTCATAAAAAATACCTTTTGCTTCAGGATACGAACTTTCTTAAATACAATTATAAAAATTCAAAGCATATACTCTAAGGTTTTTTTTAATTAACCCTTTCCAGGATAAAAAAAGTTTGTTACTTTTTTTCCGATTATTGCTAAGAGAAAAAAAAAGTGCTTTGAACAAATTTTAATGCGGATAATTTTCGTTTCGCTTTTTGTAAAAGAAACACTTTAAACGTTTTTAAACAATTATTAGCAATTATTTTTGTGACAGCCTTATATATTTTTGACCAGTAGATCATTATGTTTCATAAAATCAATAGTTTTTTTTTCTTGTAGCTTAGACTTGGCAAATAAAACTATTTTTAAATCCTTTGATTTTGTGTGTGTGTAGCTGTGTATATCGATGGCGGGAAAAACCGTGGAGGCCTTATTAAATCCCTTGCCGTCATCCAATCGAGCTGAAACTTGGCAGAGAGATCCGATGTCAATGACAATGCATTCTATCAAATTTTGGAGCTCTAATGTCCCTAAAAGTTCGCTTTTATTGAATACTAATAAACCAACTTGGCTCCCTAAAAATAGCATTTAACGGAATATTGAAAAAAGTCTTTTCTGTTGCCAATATTTTTCATAAATATCTAGTGAAATTGTTTTAGTCGAAATAAATAAATAAATATATTTGAAGTGCATAAATTCATGTTAATTTTTAATAAATACATTTTTAAACGTAGTTTGCAGCACATTTTGCTATAAAAGTGTTTTTGACATTTAAAATTAAATGCAAACATCAACCACACTTTGTTTACTGATTCGGTGCTGAGTTGGTGAATATAAAAATTGGCAATGCACATAAAGGATTATTATTACAAACTTTGTTTGTATGGATTACTAAGCATATTTTGATACCTTATCCCGTAGTCTAATATATTTAATAAATGTTCAGTGCAAAATACGGTATAAATGCCGAGTTTTTTTTTTTTTTTTTTTTTTTTTTAATGAAATTGCTTGTATCAGGTTTCGTTCAACATAATTAGGAACATGAGGTTTCCCCGAGGATTTTACAACGTTCAGTTATTTAAGAAGTATCACTAACATTGTTTTGTAATTCTTTCATCAATAACTATAGCAGTTTCCTTCTTTATGACCACCAATTAGGCGTTCTCCTGATAATAAAGATGCATCGCAAATTTAAAAAGTAAAGTATAAAGACTTCTTCCAGTTTTTAAATAACTTAAAATAGCCTTAACAATTAAAAATATTATTCAGATGACGATAAATATATCATTTAATAAATACCACTAAAATTACTTGTCCTCTTATTTTATTAATTTATTTTTTAAATTCCTTATGAAAAAAAAAAAATAGTAAAGTTCGAAAATGCATTTCAACAAACATCCTTAATTAAAAAGATCGTGAGCGTGAAAAAGAGAACGAATGTAAAAATGTTTTCCATTAAATGGTTTCAAGGTGCTGTCCAAAAAACATTGGGAGCTTAAACGGAATAATATTTCGGTAATTGGAGTTTTTTGCTCGTAAATTGGGCGTCAAATTCCTTAGGGTGCGAAGCAACTCGGGAAACGAATGCAGAAATATAACTTACATTACCGAGAGACATGTAAAAAAAAAAAAAAAAACACTTATTTGCTAAAATAATGGTTCGTTACTTTAATATAATAAAATTAGCTTGTGTATGTGTTGAGTATTTAGTTTGGAACCATAAATTAAGATATATCTAATACAAGTATTAAATTAAGGTATTCAATTAGTTGATAAATATTTGCTAATACTTTTAATTAGAAAGTGACAATTTTCTACGACTTTGTTAGCTAGAAATGTGCTACAAATTAATCATTCTTTTGTTTTGTCTGCACCTTGATGAATTATAACGCAATGCAACAACAATACTTTATATGGTGTGGAATATGTATCACTTAGTGAAATATACTCCATATATAATAAATATATATATACAAACATATAATAAAAAATCAAGCTGTATGTGGTTCTGTCTGTGTATCTGCCTGTATGAGGATCTGTAGAAAGCTACTTAAAATTGAATTAGAGCTCTGATATTTTCAACATAAGTAGTTTCGGCCTTCTAATTGTACCTATGACAAACAGAATGCTAAAATTTTAATTAGTTCATTTTTAATTAATTTTTTTTTGTTATTTTTTTTTTTTACAGAGTGACTTCAAATGGAGATACAGCTTTAAAAGTTTCAACACAAGTAGTTTTAGCCTTCTAATTGTACTTTTGCAAAATTGAATTTGAAATTTTTATTTTTTAATTAATTTTTTAATTAATTATTAAATATTTTAGAAAACAATTTCTAATAGAGCTACAGCTCTGAAATTTTTAACATAGGTAGTTTTGGCTTTATAATTTTGCTTTTGACAAAAAGAATGTTAATTTGTTTTTTAATTAATATTTTGATTAAATTTTTTGATTATATTTTCACAAAAAGTGACTTCTAATAGGCTTATAGCTCTGAAAGTTTCAATATAAGTAGTTTTGGCCTTCTAATTTTGCTTTTCACAAACATGTGTTAAAATATTCTTAAAGGGGTGTTGTATTATTGTATTAACAGGGTATTTTCTTTCTTTTCTTGGCAGGGAAAATGCTTCCAATATTAAGGGTTTACATCGCTATTAGATTTTAGTGAGTGAAGCGCTCTTATGATTACGCAGAAATGAATTTTTCAGCGAGTGAAGCAAGCTTGCTTTTGCGTAGAGATAAATCTTCCTGCGAGCGAAGCGCAAAAACTGAGACTTATACACCAATAACGGATCTTCGCAACGCGGGGCCTCACAGCTAGCTAAAATATTGCAAATGGTAAAATTTCGAAGCATGGATATTCAGCTAGTACCTTATATGTTGGGGAGTATGTATCACTTAGTGAAACATTTAAGATAAAACTGTATAGACAATGTATAAAACTAGATAGGAAAGATAAGAAGAACACAGGAATGTTGCCGCAATGAAATACTTTTTATGCATCCCTTATACTTCTTCAACTACTTAACGTTCATGCATGGACAAATTGATATTCATCAGAATTCTGAAAATTGTACCATAAATTCCCAACCTATTCAAAAAAAAAAAAAAAAATGAAAGGGTAACTGACGAAACGGAGGTCACTTAAAAACAATAATTCACAATAATTATTTAATGTATCCACATAATTTGGAAAAAAAAAGAAAATAATACTTTCTCTCATCGGCAAATTAGCTTTATTAATATGAATCACGTATCTGAAGCGAAGATAATACCTTCCTGATGTCACAAAATAAGGAGTAGTTTTTAAAAAAAAAAAGAAAAAAAAGCAGATGATTTATTTTCTACAAATTAAAATTTTCTCTTCCCTAAGTGAAGTCAAAATAGTTTTTACATGTATCATTTTTGTATTAGAAATAAGTTCGATGACTCAGAAAATAGATTGTTTATTATTCAAGAAACTTTTGAACAAAACTATTTCAAAACAATTCCGGTGTTGTAGCACTCAAACAAATATGAAATAAATAAACTATGAATTTGTAACTTAAACGTGTGTGGCCATAACAAGAATTGTTCCCGCCCGGTTGTCTAAAGTTGCCAGTTAGCCCCATTTTCTACTGGAAATTCCTAGAGACTGATATCTACGCCACTGAATTGTAACGTTTTTGGTCGTCAATTTTCTCCATTCATCAGCCCTATTTTAAATCGAACAGTCTTGTATCTAAAGCGATCAGCACCATCTAAAATGAACATTAAGTCTGCAAAATATTAATTTTCTACAAGTATGTCACAAAAGGCTCATAAATTTAATGGTACATCAATCGTGCTGCACTGTGTAAAAATATATAGCATTAAATACTATAAATTAGGTGGCAGAGGAAGCTACTACAGTTATTACGGAATATTTGGTGCATTGAGTGCAATTGCACTGACTATTTTCCTCCTAAATAAGCAACGTTAATTTTGAGCACTAACTACTTTTTGCTTATTTTAACATAGGAAAAGATTTGTTGATGAGTTGCTTATGCAAAAGGCTATCTAACACTGAAAATATAACTGTAAACATCGATTTATAGAAAAATAAAATTGGTTTAGGTGGGTATATTTGATGCGAAAATAGTAAAAATCTCAATCGAAAGTTTACAAATTTGTGGTACTACATGCTGAAGTTTCCTTAAAGATCAATTTAAATCTTAATCATGTCCACATTATTTTATGCCTTAATATATGGGTTGAAAACGTTCAGATATAAAACAATTTGAGAAAAAATTGGAATGGATGAACAAACTTTGATACACTACCATACTGCGAATACAGCACCAGCTGTCAGCAAGCTTCGTAACTAATTTCGAAACGCTGGTGATATGTTAATGGATTTGCATTGAACATAACACTTCATTATTCTTCGGAGTATTTTTTTTTCTCTTTCTTTTTTCGGTTTCTAAGTTATTTTATTTCAGAGTTACAGAGTCCTTTGTGAAATAACCTTTATTGACTTTATGCAAGACGTTATTCTAGGTAGAAATTGCTTTCAAAGGAAACTCTTGGAACATTTTTGTGACCAGTTACAATACTCATTTAAAAACAATTGAGAAATTCCACATTCCACTATCCAATCATGATGCCCATTTCATTTTTCTAAAAGAAAGCAGTTGACTGACTAAAACTATTATTACAGTGATCATGACGATCATTGCCAGCTGCATTTAAGTTAAATACATACTACAATTTCTATCAAATTGGAATAACCTTACAAGAATGAAAAACAAGCAATAAAAATTTGAAAAAAGAATATGAACACATGCCTTGTCATCTTAAAACTTTACCAAACATAAGTCTTTGTTTTAATGCTTGATGCAATTTTTTTTACATAGATTTTAAATATTAACTTTTTAATAGAGATTGCTTTAATCTCTGTACTATTTTATTTAGTAGATAAAACATGTACTTTAGTTTTAAATAAAGAGCCTTTGAAAGTTATATAAATGAATGAAGCTTTCGAATATGATTTTTAAATTGTTTAAAGAAACATAAATCCTCTAAGTTCCTCAGTCGAGCACACCGAAAAAGATTTAGTTCATTTCGTGATTATATTCTTAAGATATTTTGATTCCATCAACTTAAATAACGAGTTTGTGAGCTTTAAAGCTCAAACTTGTCCAATTTAGTAAAACTTATTTTAGAAAAGCATTCTATGAATATTTTATAATTAAGCTGATTACTTACCGACATTTTAATTTGCTTTTTTTTAAAAAGTATTTTGCTATTAAGAATCTGGATGATATAAAATAGAACTTCACTAAGAAAACTTTTCCAATTTAGAAAAGTATTTAAATATTTACTGTAACAAAGTTGTTTTCTGAAGGAGGCAATTTATTTATAGATCCAATAAATAAAATAATTTAAATTTATTAAAGAGTAATTTAATAATTTGTAAATATCTATCAATTTTCTTTACGTAATCAGTCGAATTGAATACTATTTTACTGTTAAATCTAACATTAATATATAAGTGACATAAATTCTTCGTAAATTATTCAACATTAAGCATTGATTAGTTTATTTAACATGCACTAAGTAATTTTTTTCGATATACTTTTCGGCTTAATAGTCTTAGGATAAAGATGCTTGAACCCATATACCTCTGAATATTTTCTTCATTTCTGTGTAAAAGCTATTTATTGTTTTGATCACATTTGTTTGCATAGAAAAGCTTCATATGCCCTAAATATATTTAAAAAAAAAAAAACGCATTTGGGTTTTCAATCAACATTGAGAAGTATAGTTTATTGGTAGATTCAAATTTCATGACAGAGTAATTAACTCGTAAACTAATTTCAAGTCTGGGGAACAAAGGTTATAATAGTTGGAGAAAAAGCTGCTGTATTTTTTTACAATCCTTTAGTGTGTAAGGAATTGTCTGTCTCGATAATTTTTGCAATTTCTGTAACAACAAGTAAAAATTGCCCATTTTAATTTCCATTCACAGTATAAGCGCAAATCACTCAATGTAAAACTTTATAAAGAGTTACAACTGCCGAAACATAGAAAGTATAAAAATAAATTAAGTAATTACATTCATAAATGTAACTTTCGTAATTACACTTTGCTAAACCTAAGTTGATAATTACTTGTTGAAAACAAAGCTGATGTTTGCAGATGTAATTATTTAAATTTCTACGAGCCTTATGTACAAAATAACACTCAACAGACCTATTTGCAAGCACGGTTTATCTAATTGCAATATGTTAATAAATCTCATTGCCTGCATTAATCTCATCCATTATACAATAACTGAAGAGACATAAATTTTCTCCTTGCAAATATGGTTATTACGTAAACAGAGATTATAAATGTCATTAACCATTTCTCTGTGTATATTCTCAATTCCCAAAAGGGAGTCGTCTATTGTATGAAGAGAGCTGTAAACCTTTCTTTTAAACTACAACAATTATTGTCACGACGAATTAAGATTGTACATCATTCGAATTAAACGAAAATGAGATTTAGTTCACTTGGACGATTTCCTGAATAAATCATACGGTAATGGATCGCTTCACAACATGCAGAGGAAAACCTTTGGAAATCCTAATATTGGTGATTTTCGGTAATTAATGCTTGGGATTGTGCTGAAGGGAAATGAAAAGTATCGCTATATTTTCGGAGATGCAAAGGAAACTGTTTAATATGTATATATTAAAAATTTTATGTAATTAGCATGAGTGAGCCAAGCGTGTTTTCTTCAACATGAGTTGAAGAAAATACACTTGGTTCCATGTAATTTGTAATATTCCTAACTGTTCTGTAGATGCATTTTAAACTTCGTTAGTTGAAGTAGCGCCAATAGGGACACGTGTCATTTTAAGTATCCACTTATGAAACCTTAATGGTTAATAGACTAATTGCAAATTAGATTTGCAGAAATAGTGCTAGATAGATAAACGTGCTACTACAGTGTCATTGCAAATTCTCTATTGCCATGGTGAGTTGTAACAGCGGAAGATTAAGGCGGTCTAGAGAGAAAAAAAAAAAGAAAGAAAAAAAAACGGTTTTTGTCTTTTTGAGGAATTTGTTTTGAGAGATTTTGTTTAAATGAAATCAAAAGTTTTTTGTTCGGAACTTAAATTTGTGTTTTTTCTTTCGATCATCTTTCATCATAAGTTTACTAATCTGGGAGTGTTGGCAGCACTGTTTCATACCTCAGACCCGACAATTACTATTATCATGAGTGGTGATAAAAGGTTGTAATTAATCACTCAAAATATTCGAAACATGAAGATGGTGCACATTATCCTTGTCAACAAGAGCCAGGATGAACATACATAGGTCTTACTTAAAACAAGTGATACTTTGTATCGATGAACTTGAGTTCAGTTGCTATTATTTTGAATATAAGAAGGGTTTTGTGTCTTTAGCGATAAAGTTGACAAACCTTACGATGCGTGTGGTTTAAATAATTATTTGTTCCCTGATTGCTTAGTAATAATTACAAAATACAAAACCTTATAGATAGGGTGCAATGTGCTTGGTAGGAACAAATTGAAAAACTACTTAATGAAATATGTTTATGCAAACTTCAAGTAATGGACATAAGTGTCAAAAGAAGAAAAATATTAAAGTTTCTGCAAAGAAAACAACATATTGTTACGAATTTTTGTATATTTGTAAATATTTTGTAGTATCAATTATGTAAAAAGGAAAATTTATGTACATTTCGCATAAAGCAGTGCAGTAGTTTGTCTTCGCTTTCCTGCAATGTGTCTATTAATGCTTGTAAACGAGTTTACAGAGATAATGCTGGTAAGCGAGTTTTACAAAGACAAGGCCATTTAACATTATGGTTAATGGCAATCTCGCCAAGTTGATGGGATAGAGCCAAGTTGGCGACGGTTTTGGTGACTAATTTTTGTCTCCAAATGTGGCGAGAAATTTCCAAATGTCGCCAAACTTGGCGATTATTTGGTGACATTTTCGGTCCCCATGTACATGTATAGGGCTTTTCGACTACGATCAGGAAAGTACTCCAAATTTCTATATCTGGAAGTTTCGCGAAGATTCGCCTTTCCTATATAAGACCGGCCAAGTGAGCGGTGGAGTTAGTTTGTTGACTGGAGTTACTGAGTTAACTGTCTCTCAGTGAGCATTCAGAGTAGTTCTAAAAGCGAACTGTATTGCATTGTCTTTTGCTGCGATTTGTAGCAGTTGTGTATCAAGTTTGTAACTGCTGTTTTGCGCTATATTGTTTTGTGAAGAGCTGTATTGAGTTTACTAGAACGAGAAGTTCTGGAGTTATATCGGAATAAATTTCTGCAAGTTTTGATCTGCTTTGGCTTCAAGTCTTTCAAACCCATCCACGCAACATTGTATTTGATATGCAACAAGTTTGAGGGATCATGCAACAAAATTATCGGGCTGTGATAGTAAGATGAAACGCGCTCTATGGAAGGTTTAACAGAATTTTTTTATTCAAATACCACCAATCATGGAACATTAGCTCATAAATGATTGTAAATTAATTAAAATAGCATTACATTTATGACGTCAATTTAATTTTGCTTCTACAAAAGCGTGTAGCAAAATTACATTATTTAGAAAAAAAAATACGTTTTGTCTACATGAACATATAACAATAGAGATCTACCGTATTTGTAGAGATAGCTGTGTTCGTATAAGTAAAAAAGTATTTCCATACAACAATATTCTTATTCATAACTTATGCATGCAATTTGATGTAAGCTTATGGGAAAAATACAATGCAGACATAAATTATTGTTTCGCATGAAAACAAATTCTTTAACGTTCAATATCTAGTAAAATAACATTTTAACTCATTGAAACAATCAAAATATTTTTGTGAGTTAGAAACAATTTCCTACATGCAATTTTTACTGCATAATAAGTCATTGCATACACAAAAAAGAGAATACAAATATTTGTATTACCCTAATTGGACATTAAATTTATTCTCTCGATTGAAAATCATGTAACCTATTTATGAAGCTTATGAAAGCTACCTTTTTATTTTCAAATGTGACTCATTTGTTTGGAAATAATTGAACAACATTTGGAAATAATTGAATAACATTTGGAAATAATTGAATTGAATAATGTGTTTTATTTCATATATATATATATATTTTTAAAAAGGTTTTTACTTCATATTAAGGATGCTCGTGCTTACTAAATATTGCAGTAATATTTAATTGAAATAAACTTAATAAGTGTATAAAGTTGTAACGTATTTTTCATTTCGACTGTAGTAGTTAGAACTTATCATATTGTTCTTACAATTAATAGGTCTGAATTTGTAATTTTTTTACCATGGTAGTGTATTGTTGAAGAAACCAAATGTTGTGTGGATGATCAAGGCATACACTATATTTAAAAGAATTATATTAAATATATATCTAAAAAATATTACTTACATATGACATTTCAAGACTATAAACGATAATACTTCCAAATATACGTGTTGGAAAATTACACCTTTCTTGCCTTTTATTTACGCCAGTAGAAAATTCAAATAAAATTCATATTAACCAATTAATTATTTATCAAAATACTGTTGCACAAATTGTCTGTATATATTGTAAATAGTGACGTATTATTTCAAAATTCTATTGTAATTTATTTTTATCCTATTTTATTTAGTAATTAATAGCGATTATACAAGTTAGAAAAAGGTGGCAACACCTAAAGTAATCGAGAATTTTCGAGATATTTCTTTTCCGATGAATTGGCTGGAAATTTCGAGAATGCCTCACGCGCTTGTATATAAAAGACTGGAGAACGGGAAAGTTTTCAGATTGACTTTGGACTTCGATGAAAGCTTATCGCTTTGTTTACCTATTGGAGTGAGCTTGAATAATCGCTGAATGCGAAGTTATTTTTGTTGAAGCTTGTGTTGAAGCTTGAGAGTAATTAAACTGTTGCCTGTGAATAAATTTTTGTGAGTTTTCTGAAGGGAGAATAAATACTTTTAAACCGTGAAAACTGTGCCATCATTGCCTCAGTGGAAAAATTCGTAACAGTGGTGTCAGAAGTGGGGTCTCGTAATTTGAATGCCGACAACTAGAGGAATGATGGAAGACCAAATGAAGCAGTTGCTGGAAATGATTGCTGGAATGAAGGCCCAACAAGAATCCACTGCCGCCGAAATAAAATCCGAAATGAAAGCCTGCCAAGAAACCGCCGCAGCCGAAATGAAAGCCTGCCAAGAAACCACCGCAGCAAAATTGAAAGCCGAACTTTTCGCTACGATTGCCGCCGGACAAGCCCGTCAAGAAACGACTAACGTCGAACTCGCCGCTACCATATCCGCCGGTCAAGCCCGCCAAGAAACGACTGACGTCGAACTCGCCGCCGCAATTGCCGCCAGTCAAGAAGCGATATCATTAGATATTAAAGCTTTGCAAAACGCAACGTCATCTGACATGAAAGCGTTGGCTGATAAGTGGGAGTCCACATCAGCAGCCGTAATCAAGATCAGAGAAGAGATGAAAACCGAGCTAGCCTCAATGGTAGAATCTACAATTATGGAGACAACATCATCGGTCCTGCATTCCGTGAAAGAAGACGTTCTCATTGCTGTAAGGGATGAAATGGAAGAAAAGGTATCTACCATAGAAAGAGAAATCACGACTGCTAGAAATGAAATGAAAGAAGAAGTTTCCACCCTGAAAAAAGAGCAGGGAAGGTTTATTGACGCTATGGAAGAGAAACTTCGAAAACTGGAAATTCGCGGTACTGTGGCAGCTGCATCACCGAACTGGGAGGAGGTTTCCACTGCAGTTTTAGCACCACGTTCCAGCATCAAAGTGGCCACTTTTGATGGGAGGTCGTCTTGGCGCGTTTATCAAACGCAGTTTGAAATGATTGCTTCTGCGAATGGTTGGGACGATACTTCGAAAGCATTCCATCTCGCGGCATCTCTTCGAGGTGAAGCTGCTGACATTTTACAAACACTACCTGAAGAGAAGCGGGGAGAATTCGTGGCGCTGGCAAGTGCGTTGGAATTAAGGTTTGGGGAGCAACATCTAAAGGATTATAAAAGACTGCAACTGAGAGTGAGACAGCAGAAGGCCAATGAAACTCTTCAAGAATTGGCATCGGATATAGAAAGACTGTCGCTCCTCGCTTTCCCTGACTGTCCCCCGGATGTACGAGACGATCTTTCTCTGCAGTATTTCATCGACACTATTCAAGATCTCGATGTGCAGCAGGCGGTAAGGTTATCCCAAAACAAAAACCTGAAGTCGGCCCTCGTGTACGCCATGAGAGTGGAAGCCGCGCAGCTAGCTTCTGGAAAAGACCGACGATATGTGCGTGGTGCATTAGCCGAGGATTCTTCTGACTTTGTCACCGGTAAACTTCGAGAACTGGAAAGCAAAATTGATAGATTGATGAGAAGCTATCCCGGAGCCAGGGATCGAAGGACCAGAGTCGTTTGCTGGCACTGCAAACGGGAAGGGCATCTACGACGAAACTGCCTTGATTTGAAAAAGAGAAGGGATAACACTACCACGGATTCTCCACAACTGAATCTAAGAAGATGTCATCTCGCAGGGAAGAAGCTGCAATGTAGAACATGTGAAGCCCCGACCAGTCGTTTCCACGTTTCATCCCGACAAGGAGGAAACCAGGGTTTATTCGTGAAGGGGGAGATCAACGGAACTCCATGTCGTCTAATCGTCGATTCGGGAGCGAACGTAACGATCGTAAGGACGGACGTGGCTCGTCGCCTGAACAGCCGACTCCTCTACACAGCGCCCTCTGTTTCTCTACGAACTGTGTCTGGTGGTAATATCACTGTTCATGGGAAATTGCAAGTGGACATTGCTTTGGATTTAACACCTACAAGCACACCGTTTATGTTGCCGAAATTGTAGATCCGTGCATTCTCGGACTAGACTTTTTGAAGAAAAATGGAATTACGCTGAATTTTGAGAAAAGCAAGCTGCAAACATGGAGAGGCGAAGTTCCTTTGCACGATCTAGACATGAAAGAGCTGTGCGTATATCGGATTGTAGCTCATGAAGACAATGTCATGGAGAATGCTGAAGAGTCCACATCTATGAAAAATACCTCTCCAGCCTCGGAAAGAGAACCGAAGAAAGCGACGTTGATGAAACCCTCCCAGGAAGTGGTTCATGTGGAAATGGACAAAGTTAGTGAAGAGGGAATCGACATCCATGCTCCTGTTATAAGCATCGAACGGAGGTCCCGGGATCTATCAGCTGCACCAGCGGATGATTCGGACGCAATCTCAAAATCATATAATCAGCAAGACGGGGATCAGAAACTTTCACCGCTTCTGTTGGCATACGGGAGTGCAACTCACGAGACCACCGGATTTTCTCCATCTCTAACGATGTTTGGAAGAGACCTTAGGATCCCCAGCAACCTCCTCTTTGGACAACCACCGGACACTCCTTCCTCGCCTGTCCAGTATCTAGATGATCTGCAGGCACGTTTGGAAGCCGTACATCGGTTCGCCAGAGAGAGAAACAACATCATGACGGAGCGCATGAATATCCGGTACTATGCCAATGCCATGGACCGTTCATTCCAGGAAGATGACAAGGTGTGGTTAGGGAACCCTAAACGTCGGAAAGGACTCTCCCCTAAGCTCCAGACGAACTGGGAAGGGCCGTATGGGGTCCTTAAGAAGATCAATCGACAGGGATCAATCGAAGGGAATCGACATCCATGCTCCTGTTATAAGCATCGAACGGAGGTCCCGGGATCTATCAGCTGCACCCGCGGATGATTCGGACGCAATCTCAAAATCATATAATCAGCAAGACGGGGATCAGAAACTTTCACCGCTTCTGTTGGCATACGGGAGTGCAACTCACGAGACCACCGGATTTTCTCCATCTCTAACGATGTTTGGAAGAGACCTTAGGATCCCCAGCAACCTCCTCTTTGGACAACCACCGGACACTCCTTCCTCGCCTGTCCAGTATCTAGATGATCTGCAGGCACGTTTGGAAGCCGTACATCGGTTCGCCAGAGAGAGAAACAACATCATGACGGAGCGCATGAATATCCGGTACTATGCCAATGCCATGGACCGTTCATTCCAGGAAGATGACAAGGTGTGGTTAGGGAACCCTAAACGTCGGAAAGGACTCTCCCCTAAGCTCCAGACGAACTGGGAAGGGCCGTATGGGGTCCTTAAGAAGATCAACGACGTCGCGGTGAGAATTCAACGGACACCTTCCTGTAAACCTAGAGTTGTACTCTACAATAGGCTAGCCCCATATTATGGTAGAAGTCATTGAATGGCTTAAGGACTTCACTGCCCGGAACGTGCAGTCTTTAAGAAGGGGGAAATGTTGCACAAATTGTCTGTATATATTGTAAATAGTGACGTATTATTTCAAAATTCTATTGTAATTTATTTTTATCCTATTTTATTTAGTAATTAATAGCGATTATACAAGTTAGAAGAAGGTGGCAACACCTAAAGTAATCGAGAAGTTTCGAGATATTTCTTTTCCGATGAATTGGCTGGAAATTTCGAGAATGCCTCACGCGCTTGTATATAAAAGACTGGAGAACGGGAAAGTTTTCAGATTGACTTTGGACTTCGATGAAAGCTTATCGCTTTGTTTACCTATTGGAGTGAGCTTGAATAATCGCTGAATGCGAAGTTATTTTTGTTGAAGCTTGTGTTGAAGCTTGAGAGTATTTAAACTGTTGCCTGTGAATAAATTTTTGTGAGTTTTCTGAAGGGAGAATAAATACTTTTAAACCGCGAAAACTGTGCCATCATTGCCTCAGTGGAAAAATTCGTAACAATACCATTCATCAATAGGGTGATGAATCACAATTCAATAAATAAATATAAATTTAATTCGTTTACAATTAATCAATATGTAAATTATAAACATACCATTAATCTGTATATAGTTGATCAATGAACTCGTTTTTGGTAAAATTAATCTATAAATCGTTAATCAAAACACTTAAATCGATATACTATTTATCAATAAACAACTATTCAATATATCATTATCAATTCTATTACCAAGGTTAGTCCAATCTGAAGATATCTGAGGATTTAAAAGTACAATATACTATTTATCGATAAACAACTATTCAACATATCATTATTAAATATAGCATTATCCATGCAATTTATTGTTGTACACGTTTTATTAGCTACAAGTTTAATCCAATCTGAAGATATCTGAGGATTTAAAAGTACAATATACTATTTATCGATAAACAACTATTCAACATATCATTATTCAATATATCATTATGCATACAATTTATTATTGTACACGTTTATTAGCTAAAAGGTTAGTCCAATCTGAAGATATCTGAGGATTTAAAAGTACACAGCATCCAAGAAAACTTGTGTTTAACTTGAAGCCACATTTCCATATATTACAAAAGCATGCTTAAAACAAACGCGAAAGCAACTGACTTCGGACATGCCATCAGACAATGCTTAATTAGTAGTTTCGGGAAAGATAACGATCTTAATGCACTCTAAGGGATAGATACTAACTCAATATCTTGAGACGATACAAAACTCATTTTATTTGTAAGTGGCTTCTTCGGAAAAGTTTAAGAATGAAGTAGGGTCGTTATCCAAACCTCTCTTGCGGCTGTGAAGACTACTTTTGTTTAACTTTTCTGGCTTACCGAATGAGTGGGATTCTGTACTAAGTGGGATGGAGGAATATATCAAATTTGGAGATGATGGCAGTGTATGGAAGTTATCTTAGGGAAATCATATATTTCTTTCAGGAAGATGCCATTAGGGACCGTTGAGATGTCTCGTAAAGTATGCTGATTTAGATGAAAAGTTTTATGATTGATGTAGGGATATAGTTTGGGATGCCTTGATAGGTTCGGCAATAATTTTGGCTGGACTACGAAAATTGGTCACGTTGCAGTAGAGTGAGGAAGTAAAATGTTGAAAAAAAGGTCCAATAAATTGAAAAAATTTACAAAGACACAATGAAATAAATTTCCGGAAATATGAAATGGGTTCTTCATATTTGGTATAAAATTGGCAGTGGGCTTTTCACATTTTGTGTAAAATTAGCAGTTTTTTAAGGAAAAGTGTTATGATGCTGTTTTTAGAAATGGAAGAATGTTTCACAATTTAGTAGTTAAGAAATTAATCCATCTGGACTTAGACGAACAGCTACTTGGTTTGGAATATTCTTTTTTATTGTAATTCAAAATTTTGGATCTAATCATGTAATTATTTAAAATTATGTTGTGCAACCTAGGACCTGCTTTACTTAAATGCAACAACACATTTCAATTTAAAATAAAACGATTTATAATTTAATTAAAATAAAATGCAAGCTTATTTTAAGAACAATTCTATAATCTAATAATCAAATGCTACTAGTATTAAATTACTAATGATAGTAAAAGGTAGAGATTATCAACTGCAATTTTTTTTGCCGGAAGGCTATTTTGCTTTTTTTTTTTTTTTTTTTTTAAATAAATAACACATTTTATTAACTATAGGGTATTGCATTGCATAGCAAGTCTAGACTTTGAAAATGCAGTGGTGGTATATATGAAACTGTTTTTGAAGGAATGTCTGGTTCTAATCTTTTTTTTTTTTTTTTTTTTCACTTTGAAACATAAAATAAAAACTTATAAAAGACAAACTACTGTACAGAATGTTATCAAATTGGGTAAAAGTGGACAGGAGGTCATGGGATTTTTTTTCTGTGAAAAGATATTAAAATAATAAAGTAAACAAATACAATCGTTCAAAAACACATAACTAATGAAAATAACATTGTCTTCAAAAATTTTAAACAAAATAGTACATGGATATATGGTCGTAAAAAGTTTTAAAACGATGTCTTCATGTCTAATTTAATTTAACTTAATTGCGTGCAGTGCCATTTCCCTTGGTGGTAGGGTTTTGAATTTGTTTGCGAAAAATAAAATCCTGTGATCTCTTATACACTTTTACTAAGTTTGATAACATCTTTCTAAAGTAAAACTTTTTTACAAATATTCTGTATTTAAATAAACATTTACGTTTAAAATTTTCTGATTTAAATATTCGATTTCAAAATACATATCAAAATAAATTTTAAAACAAATCGAATAATTATTTTTAAATAATAAGAAATTTGCAAATAAAAAAATTATCTAAAAAAAATATGATAGTATTGTAATATTCATGAGAATTATTAATATAATTGTAATAATAAACATTGAAATGTGACATTTACAATCAAAATACAAATTTCAACTAAAGAGTTAATCAAAAATTAGCAAAAGTATTTAAAGGGAATGTTTTAATTATAATTAATTAATAATAAATTAGCTATGAATGTATCGGAGCTTATTATTTGTATGATTGCTCAAAATCAATTTTTTAAACATCTCAGAGATTTACAAAATTCTGATTGATTTTGATGACTCAACATGACTTTAACCCATTTCTTGAATAAAACATATAAATTCAATCAACCCATCTAACTGGTTTTGATTGATAAGACATCAAGTTCACTTTATCATACGGCAAATAATACAATAGAATATACAAAGTTGACATAACGTTTGACAAAGAATCTTAGAATTCAAATGTATTGTAAAACAACTTGAATTACGTAATTTTTGCCAAATGTACATTTATTTGTGAAAACGTCCTCTTTACCTTAATTTCTAATTAATTTTGTTTTTGTTTTTTAAATCATCATATTCTACATTTTTCAATCCATGCGCTTATTTAATTTATAGCATGTTTTCAACATTTCTTCAGCTTCACCGTATCATACAAAAGGGCATATTACTTCTTTAGTCATGACCTACTTTTTGCCAAAAAATAGGTCCATTCATAGTGTTGACTACTCTACACCATTCGTTAAAAAAAATGCTTTTAGAGGCGAAAATACTCCCTTAAACTTGTAAAGAGCAATTCTTTAAACCATCTCTATAGTTCAGAAACCATAAAATCTAAAAACCGGGGATGGGGGGGGGGGGTTCTTTTTCAATTAAAGAAAGCATTTAGAGAAAGAACAATAGATAAGAAGAATGAGAAGGGAAGGGTTTTACGAGCAAACCGTTTTGCACTAAACTTCTTAGATATTATGTAATTCTTGAATTTTCTTTTGATTTTCCTTCTTAGTTTACATGTGAAGAAAAAAAAACACTTGTTGCACCTGTATCAAGACAAGATGTAAGATACGATTTTAATTTAGTATATGTTTATTTCTGATCAATTTTTAACCATTTTTAAAGTAAAGTTAAATGTTTTATACATAGCTTTTGAATGAAATCATTAAATCAAGCAAGTCACTGATTCCATTTTCGAATTAAACGTACCGAAATTAATGATGCAAGAAAACTATAGCAAGATGTTAATATCGATGCCACCAATCATGGGGTCAAAGAGAAATTTCAAAAATTAGCAGAGATAAAATGTCATTGAAAAAAAAAATGTTATTGGTTTTAAATTTGTCATCTTATAATAAAATTAATAAATAACAACTACCTAATATTTCAATAGGAGCTCCGAAATTTTTGAAGGGTTTCGGTAGGTTCTGTACTGCTAATGTCAAAAGGGAAATATTAAATGTACCTTTTCTAAGCAATTAAAGCACGAATAATTTTGAAACTTTGTATGGTTATTATTAAAACCTTTTTAATAATCTGTAATTAACATTTGGAAAGCATGTTGGCTTTATTTTTTTTTTATTTTTTTATTTTTTTTTATTTAAATCTCAAATGGTAAAATACTTATAAATATTTGAAAAACACATTTTTTTAAGACAAAATAATTTTTTCAACCTAATTAATCAAAATGTTGCTCGAATATTAATCTTTAATTAATATCTGATAGAAGACAAATGTATGGTACAAATTTCATAAAAGAGATAACAGCCGTTTTTTCAAAAAATCTCTCTCTCCAAATAATCCGCGTGAATGTGTAGGAACGATTCTAACGTAACTTTGTGATTTCTTCTTTTTCCCATCGTGTCATCTTTTCATGGAATGCAACCGCTCATTGTCTTTGAAGAGTTCTAATGAGTGGATTATATTCGGCATATACAGTTATTTGTTTGATTCATTTGTATTTTTATTAGTTCAATCTTGGCATTTCTCTATTGCTGGTACCTAAAATTGTTGGAATATATTGCCATCCTATTTGGCAATTGACGGAGTATAAATTAGCCCTCTGAAGATTTGGCTTCTTCAACTTTAGTGAAAGAAGGTTTCGGACATTAAATGTCTCTAAATACAACATGGTTAAATTAAGTGTGGGATACTCTTCCGTTATCCGGGTGCAAATGTCGCCAACCAAACGCGAAGCATCACCAAGCGAAGCAAATGGAAGGAAAAAGTGCTTTGTTTTGAAAATGAATTCAAAGAATAAAACACCTGGACCCAAACGAACTTTCCCCTTATGGTTGTAAGAAGAAATTTGACGAAATTCTACATTATTTGGCAATTTATCGCTTGCGCCTGGAAAACGGAAGAGTACCAAGTTTGGTATCTAGATAAAAGACACCAATATTACTTGAGTAAAAGTTGGTGAGCAAGGAAATAAAAATATGTGTAATAGCACCCCAACGTGATAGAGAATGTATTCTCATCGATAACTAATCTGTATGTCGAATTTTGGCTTATTATCCAATCGAATGGAAATTGAGGTCTTGATTTTTTGCGTGAAAATTGAGCTTGTGAAAAAGCTGTCTTTTAGTGACCACCACCAAAATTTGGCAAGTTGCATTATTCTCCACAAAGTGTAAACCTGTGAACTTAAAACTCAATTTGATGAATGAGGTTATCGTGAAGCTACCGCCGTAGATTTACCTGCCACGCACATAAACTAGAATAATGTATTTTTAGTGGAGCCAGCCCGAATGGCACTGTTCCACTTATCGAAAAGGGCCATAGAGGCAAAAAGTAGCACTGGTGTTGGATCTAGTTGGCACAGGAGTAAAAAAGCAAAAAGCCCAGCAACCGACTAAAAGAAGGAAGCTGGCTTCACTCAACTTCCAATGGGAAGTGAGGAAATGTCAGGTGGGAGGAGCTAAGCTAGTAAAGGAATTAGGTCGCAGGTGTGGAACATCGGAATGAGGATCGACTGGAACCAGGAGACTTTGCAGACTTCTTGCGTCTCTGATCATCAAAGTGGGCTCTGATGTCATGGGGATACTCGTTGAAATGCTTAAGGAGAGGCAACATAAACCTGTTGTCTGATCCAAACTGGTAAAAGGCATCAATGTGGTCAAAATGGCGAGCAACAGCAGCTGCGAGGTTGAGAATTGTCATCTTGGCAAGAGAGCTCTCTACCAAATCGCAGGACTTGGTATAGGTTTGAGAGCTGGCATCCAGGGATGGGGTGAGGATACTGGCATCAGGGTCAGTGGCATCAGTACAGGTCGCCTGGTTGACCTGCAATACTGGAGGCTGGGGCTGAAAAGTGGACTGGCATGCAACTTCTGCATACGTTGGCTTTTTGAGCTTCTCAAGTTGCAGTGGTCTGGGCAGGAAAAGTTGTTTCTTTAGCTTAGGAGAGGGGGAGTAGAAGGAATGGTCGCCCTCTTGACCAACGGTCCAACTACCCTCCTCCTCAAAAGCTTTCGGCGAGTTGGGCATGAAAGAGAGCTGCTGCAATGTTCCAGGTTACAATTGCAGCAGGTTTTGGGTCCATCCTTGGACTGGCAGTCGCTGCTACGGTGTGCTTTCGCACAGTGGCGACATCTGGTGGGCAAGGTGCATTAAGAGGCCAAGTGCGACCCCCAGCTCTGACAATTAAAGCATTGCCGGGATCCACTGTCTTGCTTCCCCTTCAGCGGCTCCATCTGGATTTGTACATAGAGAAGCATCTTCCAGGAAAGAATGCGTTCTCGGTCGAAGTGGGCAGGAAACTCGAGTATGAATAGAGGCATCTTGACGCCTCTCCTTCTCTTCATCTGCATGACTGAAATGGGCAGGTGGTCAGACATCTCAGACTTCATCCAGTCATGTAATTCATCAGGGGTGGTAGAAACCGCCAGTCCCCTAACTACCACTCTAAATGGAGTGGCTAGCTTCGGTTCATTCTGGGTAAAGGTTACACCAATTTCCTTGAGCCAGGTATAATAAAGTGCCTCCTCAACCTCCTGGCGAGGGGGGACACAATATACACCTCCTTTGACTCGAGCGTCCAGAGTACTATTGGGCTCAAGAATCCTCTTGTGTAGATCACTAATAGCTCTCTTTCCGAACGAGTCAGTCGCAAAATAGAAAGATGTGGGTACGTAAGGGGTGCTATCTATATTAGCAACATTCGCCTCATCATAATCCAACACCTCATCTGCCGGGGCTAGGATTTTGCAAGTCTCCACAACAGGTTGAGTACATTCAATTGAATCAATAGGGTTTGCATCCAAGGCAGGAATATCAACATCTTTGTCAGCAGTGGACACAACAACAGAGGCAGTGCCTTGTGTTGCGCCACGTTTAGCAGGCCTCTTACGAGGAGCCATATGAGAAAATCAGGAGCGATCAGATACAGGTCTGTCTAGCACGGAACTCTAAGTCCGAATGGCATGTACATCCGCCTCATACATACTATACTATAATATGGGATTTATTGTGGATCCAGCCCAGAGGGCACTGTTCCACATATCGAAAATGAGCCAGAGGCACTTCATCGCATTTGAACAGATCTAGTTTGCACAGTATTAAAAAGCAAATCACCCAGCGACCGACTGAAAGAAGGAAGCTGGCTTCGCTCAACTTCCAATGGGAAGTGAGGAAATGGCAGGTGGGAGGAGCTTAGCAGGAATAGTCGATATCGGCTTACCTCTGCCATGTAGGTAATGAGGAAACTTTTTACAGAGTTTGATGATGGGCTTCAAAAAAAGGAGCCGATCGAGCAAAAGTAGCAAAATGTTGTAAACTATCTAATTGATCAACAGCCAAGTCAAGGGTGGCGAAAAGGGCTTCAGCAGCACGAACTTCATCCTCTGTGGAGAGAGTATAATTGCTAGTCACGGTTCCAAATGAACGAGAAGAGACTTTTTCAACAGGTTTCTCCAAGGGGATGGTTTGGGAAGCAGCTTCTGCGTAGGTAGGCTTCTTTAGCTTAGCAAGTTGCAGGGGTCTAGGCAAAAACTGGGGTTTCTGCACCTGCTTGTGAGAGGAGGCAGAAGAAGGAATGGTCGCCTTCTTGACCAAAGGGCCTTCTCTACCTCTGGATATAATTTGTCTGCGAGCAGGGCAGGTGTGGGAGCTTCTGCAATGCGCCTGGTTGCAATTGCAGCAGCGTTTGGGACCAACTTTGGTCGGACAGTCACTGGAGCGGTGTTCAGCTGCACAGTGGCGACATCTAGTGGGAAGCGAACATGAAGAGGCCAAGTGCGAGCCCCAGCTTTGACAATTAAAGCATTGCCGGGGTCGGTGAGCTTGTTTCCCCTTCAGAGGTTCCATCAAAATCTGCAGGAAGAGCAGCATCTTCCAGGTTAGAATGCCCTCTTTGTTGTGGTGGCCGGGGAACTCCAGGATAAAGAGAGGCATCTTTATGCCTCGGCTTCTCCTCATCTGGGTGACTGATTTGGGTTGGAAGTCTGGCATCTCAGTGGCAAACCAGTCGTCTATCTCCACCGGAGACGTAGATCCAGGCAATCCCCTGACAACTACTTTACATGAAGTGAGTTTGCCAGGATCATTTTGCGTAAAATCAACTCCACGTTCCTTAAGCCAGGTGTAAATAAGCGCCTCTTCAATCTCTTGTTGAGGGGTGTCGCAAATCAGATCTTTAGAGACACGGGCGTTCAGAATACCATTTTGCTCAAGAAGCCTCTTGTGCAGGAAGCTTATGGCACTCTTCCCGTCCGCATCTGAAGCAAGGTAAAAGCAGGTAGGTACATAAGAGGGGCTAACAATGTTAGCGAGGTTTGCCTCTTCGTACTGTAAAACCTCTTCTGCCGGGGCCAGAATTTTACAACTCTCAACGTCAGGTTGAGTTAATTCCATAGAATTTTCAGGGGTTGTTAAATCTGGGACAGGGACATCAACAGGAACATCAACATCAGTGTTAGCCTCGTCAACAACATCCGGGGCAGAGCCCTTCGTTGCGATTTGCTTTACTAGTCTCTTCTTGCGAGGAGCCATACGAAAAAGTAGGAGAGCGATCAGAGCAGGTCTGTCTAGTTCGAAACTCTAAGTTCCATTGATTGATTCGATATTGCCTCATACATGTAATCGAAATCGGAATTTATATAAACAAATAAAAAAAAATAGTGGTGCGTAATGAAGTTTTAAAAGTGGATGTTCATCTTACATGGAAAACAGCCTTTCCCAGCCACCAAAAAAATAAATAAATAAATAAAACGTATTAATACTAGACTAAAAAAAAATCTGAAACAAATTACTTTGGTGTAAACCGCAATAATTTACTATTTTTAGAAAGTTACACTTATCCATAGTTTGGATTTTTTGCGTACTGTACATTAAAAATGACGAAAATTGTAAATAATGCCAAATAGTCTATGACATCAGTACTGGCTGTTGATTCTCGTTGTAAGTAATAGCACCACAATAATTAAATTATGGACTTTGGACTATTATTGTTGGTTGTATTCAGATTATCTGGCGCCGTCAGCAACGCGAGGTCTATAATGCGTCGAAACATTCGTCATTAGACAAGCCAACATACATTTACAAACACCCATGCTAAACACGGGACTCGAACCCGCAACCTCGATGTCTAGAAGCTAGCACGCTAACCACTATACCGTTTGGTCGGCGGACTATTATGGACTTTTGATTGTGAATCTTTTGAATGTGGGATAAAATTACATCAAATGACCTTACAACTGCAAGAATTTTATAAGTTAACTAACAATGTTGTAAACCTTATAAATGTGTTCTGAATTATTAATTAAGATATTTTCGATATTTTATTATATTATCATTAAAATCTGTATACATGTGTAGTGTTACTAACAAGATGTCAGGAATTGAACCGGAATCGTCTCACATGCTAGACGCGTTAGTTGCACATGCTAGAAGCGTAAGTTAGCTCGATTAATTCATAGAACTCATATAGGAGCGAATTTGATGCACAACTCCCAAAACTTCCTGGTTGTAAAATGCATAGTATGTTTTAATTCGTTTGAAACTGCCTGATTCTACTATTGAAAAATATAAAAAGTTTTATACCTATGTTTCCAACTATTTGATAAGATAAATTTAAGTAATTAAAACTTTTACTTTGAGCCATTTTTTTTACCACAATTAAACTTATATTTTAAATGTTATCTACAACGTCAAAATGGAAAGGAAAAAACAATGTGGGGAGTTTCGACCATGATAATTCTAATAAAGTTAATATATCTACGTAGGCTAAACAGAGTAACTTTAATATATATATATATATATGTATTTCTTTTGTTTACATGTTTTTTATTTTACATAAACGAGCATAATACATCATGCTGCTGTAATTTATCGAAAAAACACTTCGCGTTACAGTTGTACACGCTATAACATGCTTTGAATATGTACTTGATGCAAATGGAATACACATTGAACATAAAACGTGACTAAATACATACTTGTGTTTCCAATTTGTGGTTTTTGTTCCTTATGCGTCCCTTTTCACCTGGTGGTTGAAATTTGAACTATAACTTTTTACTGTAGATTTCTTTTCCAAGTAGTCAAATATAACTTATACACCAAGTTTCAGCAAAATCTGTTCATTAGAATAGACTCTATGTAGGTCTATAATTATTAAAAACCGTCCATAAATTACAAAGGCACATTTCTTTAAGATACCACATACTATCTTCATTCCTCTGAAAATACAACTTAAAGTAATTAAGGCATCTTCTTGTCTTATCAGAGCTAATCGATTCGTCTAGGAATTAAAAGGATTACCCTGTCCTAAAAGGATTTTACTGTTCTCCAAACTAAGATTTGTAATCTCCTTGTTTATCGGAATCTATTTTATTTCCTCTCTTAAAAGCCTCTTGCATGCAGTGGCTCCCCCACTCATTATCAGAAAAGAAAAAATGTTAATCTTTTGTATTCTTTTTGTTGCTCAAACCCGATTGTTTGCTCGTTGGAAAATTGTTTTGAAAAAACTTCAGAATTATTTTTGGGCCCAATTTGCTAATGATTTGTTATTGTAGAACTAAGTTTATTTATTGAATTTTTCTAATTACTTCATATAATAATAAATTATCAATCGGTAAGTCGTATAGATCGGTTGTTAAACGTCGGTATTCAATTGTATCTGAAGTATCTAAGAAGAGTTATAACAATTGTATAATTGGTTTTCAAATTGTAGGTACTTAATGACAATTCTTATAGAATAATGTACTTTACGAAAATGAATGAAAGGCTTATAATGAATACAAATTACTGAACTTGTACGAATAATGAATGGGTTCATTACAATCAAAAGTTTACATAACTAACTTAATGTCTTTTTTTTTTCTTCAGTACTTGTTAACAATCTTATTTTATTGCTGGTTTCAACAACTATCTAGAAAAACAAAAGTTATTTCTTAACTTATCTCCTATATCTTTAATTACTCTCTTAACAATTAAAATATTTCGATTCAAATGTTTCTTTAGCTTTGTATAGTTTGTTACGAAATTCTTCTTTACTAATATAATTATTGAATAAAAATTGTTAAAGTAAAAAAAAAAAAAAAAAATATTGGATATTTATTTATGAATAACAATTATAATAATCTTTAAAGTCTGCTAATTGTGTTATAATCTCATTCTACTCGTACAAGATTAACTACAAAACACAATGTATTCAAATTAAAAGTGTTGGTTTAAACACTTTATTGCGCTAGAACTACATTTGTATTCACTGTACCAAACTATAATGGAAATTGTAAATATAAGGGGTTTGGCATATAGGAGATATTTCGAACGGAACTGTTCCACACTTGCGTCTCAAATGGGAGGAAACCCGTGAAACTTCCACCAACCAGACAGCTCAAGAATCATCGAGTATCATGACTATTTTTCCCAATCACCGTCGCATCTAACTTTTCTTGAACATAAAGTTTTAGAGCAACGTTCTCAATCAAAATTGGATCCCTAAACCACACATACGCTAAGCTAATGTTCTTTACCCAAGAATATCAGTCTGTAAATTATGATACTTCTTAATTTTGTTGAATTTATAGAGATCATTTTATGTATTAATCATTGATGGTATTTTATGTGGCGATCCCTTTTTTTAATTTTACAACATCAAGATTGATAACAAAATTACCAATTTAAATGGTAAGACATTCGTTTTTGACGAAAAAGGCATTTGCATTCGCACACTGTGCTATTTGTTTGAAAACCGAAATTATTATTCTTGTTTTGATACTCTATGAACGTGGACACTATGTAGAATTGTAGAGGGTAATCTATGTAAGAGATGCATCAACTCATCCAGGCAAAAGTCCCACTTTCCTCACAGTAATTATAACTTCAATCACAGCTATAGTCGATCACGTTCTCACAAGTTCACTTTTATGGCTACCGCAATCATATATTTAAACACTTTCCGGATGGAATCGCCTGTGGAGTAGGCATTGCGCGCCGCGTAGCGGTATTAAAGTGCAAATTGTTTTTTTTTTTTTTTTTTTTTTTTTTTTTTTTTACATTTGCAAATCAAATGTTTATTTAAACAAATTAATGTGCCAATTTATTGATAATGGTTTATTGTTGGTTTATTTTTTAACTAAATAAATTTCTTTCAAATACTTAGCTTATATGTTTAATTTTTATTATTTATTATTGAGTAATTTCACGAATTTTTTTCTAAAAAGAAATCTTATGAGTCAGCAAACTTTAACCTAATTAAGCGTTGCATAATCATGAATTAAACCTAACGTTATCTTCTAAAGAAATAAATTAAAAAAAGTCTCAACATTTTCAATTCTAGAAAATCTATTTCATTCTTGAAACTACTAACATTATATTTTTTATACCGATCGGCCACTGTTTCAAAAAATGGAGTTGGCATTAGTAAAGTGAATTGTGCATTCAGCGCCACCTGCCGATTCCGGGTTTTTAAGCTATTGCAGCAGCTATACATATGAAGTTGTGAGAACGTGATCGAGTGTAGCACTTAGAGATCGGAAATATCGATCAAAATAAATATCGATACTATATCTATAATATATATATATATATATATATATATATATATATATATATATATATATATATATATATATATATATATATATATATATATATATATATATATATATATATATATATATATATATATATATATATATATATATATATATATATATATATATATATATATATATATATATATATATATATATATATATATATATATATATATATATATATTATAGATATAGTATCGATATATATATATATTTTTAAATTTAATTTTCAATTTTGCCAGAAACGAGGTTTTTCGGGGCAAATTTCTACTTTTATTGAATTCATGCCATTGTTTTAATACATAAATTAAAAAAATTGTTTTAAAAAATAAATTATATTAACAATCAGAATAAATAAAATACATTTGGATGTCAATGCATAAATTCACATTTATTTTTAAAGAAGACATTTTTAAAAGTTGTTTAATGCATATTTTTCGATAGAGATGTTTTTAATATTTAAAATTAGATGCAAATTCCAGGCACACGATGGCAAAAGAAACGGCGTGATGTGAAAGACTACTAATAAATGATCTTATCTTTCAATTACATTACGTTTTCTTTTTGGTTAGGGTGCCATTTTAACTGTCTCTCAGCCAAGTCCAAACTTTAGTTTTGAAGTTTTTGAAAAGGGAATAAAGCAAATCGAAAAAAACACATGGAACAACAAAACGATCATTAAAAAACTAAAAATGTTTGAAAATATCGATACATCGATGACTTGTATCGATAATTTTACTATCGAGATTTTTTAAAAAATATCGTCGTATCGATATATCGCCGACCTCTAGTAGCCCGTGCCTCAAAAAAACAAATATATTACTGTTTAAAGATGTAGTTCCACGCTATCAGCAATTCACTTTAATATTTGTGGATGAATATAACTCAAATATTTCAAAAGTATCATTGGATACTAGATGAAGGATGTAAGTAATCCGATTCATCACACGACTGACTAATGTACAATATCCGTGGCAAGCCGAGTTTTGCTTTCCAACTCAATTTTCATTGGATATCTCAACAACAGAATATACAATTTCTATCGCTGATGAATATCCATAAAAGTAATTCCTCAAACTAATCTTAAATGCGCATGTGTACAATATTTAATCTCAACTCAACATTCCCTTATGAAACAATGGACTGCATTAATGATTTTAAAAATTCATTGTATAAAAAAGAAAACATGCAATAATGAGTATAATTAATTCTTTTTTTAACCCCTGTAAGTCTTAAAGATGCTTCGAAATGTTCTACTAAAAACATTCTAGTAAGTATTTCCATTCTTCGAAATCCCCAATAACTAAACGAAAGAAACGCTTGATTAATGAAGGAAAATGCTTGAAGTTTTGATGTATTAATAAAGTTCGGACATTCTTTTAAGTACGTTAGCTGAATTTCTTGCAGGCTGCAAAACATGGGTTTAAAGCACTTCTCCATTTTCTTTGTTTCGTGAGTTGCAGTGTGCTTCATTTTATAATATTTTATCGTTTTCATTAGGTGCATTTCCTTTTATGTACGGCCAATATTTTCCACTGGCTTTTGTCCGAGAAACATCTCAATTTGGCCTGAGCCCAAGAAGCGAATGATCATGGCAGAATAATGCTCTTTTCAGACGATGTTGAGAAGGATGTGTTTCTGATGATGGGTGCTGATAAAGTAACATAAGATGGAAAAATAAAAGACGCCTTTTTTTATGTTTAAAAAAAAGTTTGGAAAAGTAATGTTAATACTTTGTATTTTAATGTATTTTTACAGTACGTAAATGTTTTGATGATAAGGACTATTTAAAATGAAAATTCAACATAAGGAATGGAGATTATTATTCAATATTACAGAAAAAAGTTAGTGTTTGTGTTACAATGCTACAGAACTCTTTCATTTTCAATTACCCATGTGTGATAATGATGTAAATATTAGTATAAAAACATTTTTTTTTTGCATTTTTCAGAAAATCTCTTCTTCAGTCTAGAAAAATGTGTGTGTGTTCAGCATAATTTCCGAAAGTATTGACTTGACATACAATGTTTAAGTTCAATGAATTTGCTTTTAAGGTTTACTTCAAATTGGGAATGCGATTAAGAAAACTGTGATTGAAAAATTTATGTTTTTTAGTCAGTTGGTCAATTTTCAAGATAGCTACAGCATGTTAGGTGTCTCACTATGCTATAGCCCAAGGGTATTGTTTTCAATTTGTCAAAAGATTTATTCTGTGTCCGTCCCCACGTAGTGTTTGGGCATGCGCAGGATAGGTATTGCGTGGGCATGCGCGTGCCTCGTCTGCTTGTATAAAAATAGATAGGGTATGATGATGTGGCTTAGTTGTATTGATGTATCGATGTTTTATAAAACTCAAAAAAAAAAAAGAAAAAAAATACAGTCTTGTAATGGGCTTGTATTTAAAGCCTAGGGTAAACTGTACATCAGCCCTAAGGCGATTAGAAATGTTTTTTTTTTTTTTTTTTTTTTTTTTAAATAACTTCTACTATTATTAATTTTTTAACTGAATTTTTCAAACTTCAATAGGTGAGCTGTATTATATTTGTGTAAAGAACAAACTCATAAATTCTTTACTCAGTTTATAGTTTGGTCAGTTAAAAAAATAACAGACACTCTTTTATTTGATTTATTATTCAAGAAAAAATATTACGAAAGCTTGATTACAATAATGTGTACTACACGCTTAGCAGTGGACCTTTCTAGCTTTGCAGCCGACTATGTTTTTATCAATGTATCATAATCTAATAACGATGAAACATCAATTTCAATGGACAAAATTGTATGGCTGTTGAGTCTTTCTTGCGAAAGAGCTGACCTTAGGTAGGTTATGTTAATCTGCAAGTTAAATTACATAACATTTTTTTAATTTTTACCACTTTATTTTTTAAATATTTTTTAATATTATGGCGGCCCTCTCGAGTCTCTTATTTGCTACCACAAACGTCACACACCCTTTAGTCCAGCCTCGAATAGATGGTTAGGTAGTATATCAGTTGTTTAGGGAACATATCAGTTTTAATCTATCTATATATATAGTTTTCTACTCTAATTCAATTTATAAAAATACTTTTTTCTGAATTCCTAATCAAATTGCATAGCAACATTGTTACTTCCTTTTAAAAAATACATTTTACATATGTAGCATTTAGATGGAATCATGTAGAAAAATTTACATTTTAATGTATATCTGGTATTGTATGCCTAAATAGTTAGTTTGCATAACTCGTATAAATATTATGTTCTAGTTTAGGAACTATAACAACACTTAACTCTTGATAACATTTATGTTTTTCAGTTTCAAATATCTTTTTGAAATTTCTCATTTTATGAATTATTCTTAAAATGTTGCATCGTGAATAACATTGGGTAAATTTGAAGTGAAAAGAAACCTCAAATACCGATGCACTTAACTAAACATTTTCTGTATGCTTATGTGAAGCTTACAAAAATTACCAAGCATGGTGACTTTTAAGATACCACATTTTTAGTATATTTAGTAAAATCTTCAATCTTAAGCATTTTTCAATGAGAACATTTCTATTTTAAAAGCCCATTGTCACCCTAAATGATTGGTTCAAGTAATTAAAGGGACAAGTGGATGAAGGAGGTATTGGACATGATTTTTTTTTTTGATATACTACCATAAAGCACTTTACTTTTGTTTTCTGATACATGTAACATGCCTTTTTTATTAGTCTGATATATGTATCATTGAAAACACACTCAGCCATTGCGAAAAGAGGTTTTAAGAAAATGTCACATCCATTTTAGAAATGCCATCCAATTAATACTTTAATTCATGTTTTACTTTCTTTTTTGGGGTACTTTAACTAGAGGTCACCGGTATATCGATATTTTCAAACATGTTTAGTTTTTTGATGATCGTTATGTAGTTCCATGTATTTTTTCGATTTTCTTTAATCCCTTTTAAAAACTTCGAAACTAAAGTTTGAACTCGACTGAGAGACATTTAAAATGTCATCAATATTCAATATTTTGCCCCACACTTAAAAGCTTTACCTAAATTTTCTAAATCACTGCACCAATTAAGCGAAAATATAACTTTTTTTTTATAATAGATCCATTTCAGTTGAAAAAGTAGTCACCGCACTAAAAAGCAATCATGAAAAGTAGAAATTAGCCCCGAAAAACTTTGTTTCTGGCAAAATTGAAAAAAAAAAAAAAAATATGAATGGAAGTATCGATATTTTATCGATATTTTTTTTCTATGCAACGATATAGTATCGATATTTAATTTGATAGATATTTCCGACCTCTAACTTTAACGCAACTAGTACCCAATGTCACATTTATATTTTAGCCTTCTAAATATTTTTTTTCCTAAAATTTCTAATTTTATTATTATTGTTATTTGTTTTCTTCAAAATCTCCAATTTTGAAAAACGTAAATATTTTTCTCATACTTTATATTTTGGAATCTTAGTTCAGTTCCAAATGTTAATTATTGAACATAGTACCGAAATGAATTTCGAAAAATAAAGTCTATTCGATTTTCCTATTGCACATTCCGCCTCTAAATGCGATCTCTCTCCCTCCCCCCAAGATAATCCTTCCTGAACATTTATTAGGAATATATCATGTTGAACTTCGGATAATATTTTTTTGTAATTGACACAAGAGGTATTTCTGAGTAGTAAAATTTGTAAGTCTCCTATGAATTTTCGCTTTCATACAAATTGTGTAATATTATTTCATACTGAAAAACAATTTTTTTTTTGTACTATTTTTTTCTGAGAATTAAAAAAAAAACATTGAAGCGTCGACTTTCTAATACGTTATTTTCCCATTGAAAAACTATATTTCCCATTATAAAATATTTGTCTTTTTATAGTTTTTTTTTTTTTTTTTTCAAATTCGTCACCACTTAAATTATTTTGAATTTTTATTTATTTTCTCCTACAATCCTAAATGTTATGTATTTCAAGAGTTAGAGATCATTCGTTTAACAACTATTGACGATGCTAACATGTCGATGGTAATAGAAAATGTGAGAAGTGGAACTTTCGCATCTTTCGGTGATGAAAATGATGAGCTACCAACTTGAGTAGCAGTATTTTGAAGTTTAAGATGTATAATCATGATCCTTTATTTGTATTGATTTCATGTATTTTTTTTTTCTTTTTCGAATCGTTTAAAGTATAAAAAGCTATACTTTGACAAACATTATATTTTAAATTATTCACCCGATGAAACAAATTTGTATATCTTTTATAAACATTTTTTTTTTTTTTTGCTCTAAATTTAATACGAATAACTTATTTTTATAAAGAATGAAAATATTCTTTTATGAATACTATATTTGAAAAATCATACAAGCAAATCTATTAGAATATTTAAATGCCAACTTTTACAAATGGTAAAACTAAAGGAGCTTACTTAGTATTCTTAATTGCAACAGATATTTCATCTCCTAATTTAATTTTAAGAAGTTATTTATTTAAACTTTCAATTATTGTGCGTAATTTTAATTAAAAAAAAATAGTTAAAGAATAAAAAGCTTGAGTTTAACACATATTCCGTTTTAAATTATTCACCCGATAAAATTATTTTGTCATTTTTTTTTTTTTTTTGCTGTAGAATAAATAGAAATAACTCCCCTCCCCCCCCTTCTCCCCCTTAAAAACGATACCACTATTTCTTGAATACTTATATTTAAAACTTCATAAGAATTTTTTTTTTTAGAACTGTAAATTCCAACTTTTACAAAACCAAAAAATTGGACTTCAGATGGACTTCACAAACATCGAATAATGAGTTATTTTAATTCTTTATTTTACTACTATTAAGTAGACAGAATATGCACAAACACACAGCTATTCTCATCCGGGTTTTTAAAGCATGCGAATCGCTTGAAGTTAAAAGGACACTACCGTCAAATTCAGATAGATGACAAGGAAATCTGTTTCCAAATGTCTTTGATGGTACTGACTTAGTATTTATTTAAAAAAAAAAAAAAAAAAAAAAAAAAAAAAAAAAAACGAATTTTAAGGGGACTGTACCCCTTTTTTAAAAATAATAATAATAATATAAATGTTCTATATTTTACATGTTTTTATCTCTGAAACCTTCTCCTTATTCTGGCAAGTTATTTAGCTGTTCTGACTGCAGAAAAACTATATTTTTATGGATAATTTAACATTGCTTCAACAGCTATTTTGATGTTTCGAACGCATTTTTCTCAGTTCAGGATTTTTTAAATTACCATTTTACTCAAAATGCTAAAACTTCATCAAATATGAATGAAATGACTTGACATTTTTATGTCATTCTTAATATCTATTTTTCAAAAATAGGCACCCGTTTTTTTACGCTTTTTTTTTTTTTACACATTGGTACAGTAATTGTCGTTTTTCTCGAAAACTATTTTACTTATTCTAAATCCTATGCCTAAAAAGTTTAGGCATAGGACATTTAAAAAAAAAAAAAAAAACTAGGAAGAAATATGAAAAAATGAAAAAGATAAAATTTGATTTTTTTTTTTTTTTTTTTTTAATTTAAATTTTTTAAATTTAGAGCACTATGTGGAATTTTCTGAAATAAAATTTAGTGTTTACTTAGTAATACTTAAAAATATGTAGAAAATAATGTAAATATATATATATATATATATATATACTAGGACTATTTTAGAAATATGGAAATTTGTTTCGTGGTTTACATAACCAAACAAATGCAAACTAAAAAAGTGATGGAAAATAGAGTAATGCATTACAAGGGACAAAATAATTCCAGCTAAAAACAGTTATATTATTGGTATTTACATTTCTTTAATATTCAGCAAATAGTATCTTTAAACTAATTGCTACACAATGCGCCCAATGCTATAACCTTTTCTGAAGATATTATTACAATATATATAATTTTTTTAAGGTATATACTCTATATGGCACTTTGTTGCTGTATGTTTTTGAAAAACAAACTAGAACACGGTCAAACATTCCGCCGCTAATGCTTTTCTGATTATATATTCTCGTGAATCGTTTGAAGTTAAAAGGAGACTGCACCCAGAAGCAAGACTTCACTGCAGAAAGAAATTATTTACAATCTTCTTCTAGAGTCAAATATTAAATGAACAAAAAATTAAGACGCAACAAATTAAATCAAGGGCAGATAATTATGCTTTCAAATTGCATTGATGGTTCTGCCTTAGTATTTATTCCCAAAAATGAAAACCAAAAGAATTTAACACAAAATGCTCTAGTTTCCATCAAGCATCAAGCAATTAATATGCAACCGAACTACATGACATTCCATACCAAAATAGGAGAGTTGGAAGTATTACACAAAAACAGATGATCCTCCTTTACGATATAATAAGACAAATCAATATATAGACATTTTTTTTCATTTAGCTATGGACGCTGGATATAGACTATGGGTTGATGATTTGCATAACAAAAGTGATAGATTTCAAAACTTACTTTTTGGAAAATAGAAACTAAAGAAAAATCCTCAATTGTGTTTCGAACTAAACTAACATCTTTAATATAATTAGTACCATAATTAAAATAATTATTTTCCCATTTGTTTATAAATATAAGCATTTAAATAATTTTATTTCATTCATATTTGCAAAATAAAGATAAATGACATGAATTATAAAATGTTCTACTTACGAAGGTTACTTCCAGCCTTCACAGAGTGGATAACAAATCCCAGGATCAAAATGAGCCCGTACATCCCAACATGATTTTTATCAGTTTAGAAATTGTAAGTCTTGTATAAAAAACGATAGGTAATGTTCAAAAACACTGAGAAGATCTTCAAAATGTATATCACATTCCACGCCATTATTTATTTATTTTGAAATTCTTGTTAGCATATATTCCGTTTTTTTTTCTTTACATAGTTACATTTAAAGTTAATGAACTTGAAAAAGGAAGATTTTACGCAGCCGTATTCAATTTAAATAGTATGTAAACATCATTTTTTAATATATATATACATATAGTTGTAAATTTACGTGATTAGATGTACCACTTTAAGTGTCTTTCATTTAGGTAATTGAAATATAATGTTAAGGTTAACGTTTTAAAATTATAATCATATATAGTGTGTTTAGATAACTTTAGTAAATAAAGTTATTTTTAAATTCATTTAATGGTATAGAAAAGTTCATCATATAATAAATTTTTAAATCTTAATTTAAAAGCCAAAATCTTATGAAACAAACATTATTTGTTGAAAATTTCATATTATAAAATGGTTTTTTGTGAAAGTAACAAAGTGATATAGGTTTAAAAAAATTCCAAATAACTCTTTAAATTTCTTTCCAAATGAACAAGAAATACCTCCATTCGTAAAACTAATATCCTCATTAAAGATTATTTTTGTACAAATCCATCTCAACTTTGTTGCTCTGTTCTCAGTATATATATTCAAAAGCACTGATGTTTAAATCACAATATTGTATTTATATCAATACATATAAGGTATTGATTTCCAAATCAACGAATAGTATTTCACTTAAATTGAAGTGAAGTAATCATGTATTCACGCATGGAAGTTCAAACAAACGATACTTTGAAAAACCGTCTCGTTTAGAAATTGTTCTATCCTTAGCGAATTCCATGGATCGACTGGCGGTTACGAAATGCAGACTATTTCCCATACCTCACCATGATCTAGGTGGCGCTGTTGAGATGGGGCGTAGGAGTAACGGATATATGTCACCTAACCAACAGGTGTAATGTTTTATCAATTGGTGAGTCTTTAACTACATATGATTTAACGTTTGAAAAGGTTTTTTGAATATTATTCGTTCTGGCTCCAAAGCGTAAAAGACATTGCATTTTCCACAAAGAAAACTAGTTTTGGTTTTATTTGTTAAAATAACTACTTACTCTATGAATTGTTACTTATAATATAGGAAGTTTACCTTTTCTATCAGTTACTACACATTGTGAAATAATTGAAATTTGTTTCAAACTTTAAAAGATAATTAATAATTGTAGTGAAAAATAATTTGATTAATGTTATTTACTTTTTTTAATTTAACACGTGTTGTTAAGTTAGTTTTTTATGTTAAGTTTTGTTCAATTGAGAACTATTAAAGTCACAAGGAGAAAAAGTAATCTAAAAATAAAGAGATTTTCACTGCTCATTAGTCAATATTATTTGCTGGGAGATGGGGATGGAAAGGAGCATAAAGGGGATGTAACAAGGCAAATGCTTTTGTTCAATTTCCCGTTGAAATTAATAAGGGAAAAACTCATAGTATATTTCTTTTCATTTAGTGAATTTAACTCTTTCCCATACTTAATTTTAAATTTTCAGAACCAGGATAGTGTATGTGTATCCCCAAATAACTTAATTTACACATAACCAGAATTAAAGAAGGCAGGATTTGTTGATCAGATCCAACTGTGAAGCTCCATACAGGAACTGCTAACAATTCTTTCATCCAAATCCATTTGCTACATTGGCGTAATATGGCCCATGTGTTGCCCTTGCGCTAGAAGTCGGCGATATATCGATACGACGATAATTTTATCGATATTTCTATAAAAATATCGATATTAAAAATATCGATAAAGGTCACCAATACATCGATATTTTCAAACATTTTTAGTGTTTAGGATAGTTTTATAGTTCCATGTGTTTTTTCGATTTTCTTTATTCCCTTTTCAAAAACTTCAAACTAAAGTTTGAACTTGGCTGAGAGACAGTTAAAATGGCACCAATATTCAGTATTTTTCCATACACTTAAATGCTATTGAAAATTAACGTGATTGTTCTTAAAATCATTGCACCAATTGAGCGAAAATATAATTTTTTTATTTGTAATATATCCATTTCAGTTGAAAAAGTAGTCACCTTACAAAAACGCAATCATGAAAAGTAGAAATTTACCCGAAAAACTTTGTTTCGGGCAAATTTAAAAATCAAATTAAAAAATAAATAAAATGTATCGATAGATCGATATGTTTTCTATGCAACGATATAGTATCGATATTTATTTCGATCGATATTTCCGACTTCTACCTTGCGCCGTTAAATTCCAACCAACCAACCAATCATTTGCTACAAAAAGTGGGCATATGTTCTTCCTATGTGAGGGAATGGGATATATTTTACACGCATAGTGTGGAATCAAGGATCATTTCTCTTTACTCGGGAGAGCCAGTGGCTCCGTAAACTAAAATACCAAACTCATGATCCTGGGATCAAGTAAATGCACTGTTATACCATTGACATGAACTATCACTAACCTTCTGCCCATTAAAACGTCAAGGATCCAATACCATCTCGTTAGTAGTTTGAAGGTCAGTGTTTGATCTGACCAAGTTCAAAATTGGAAGGCGAAAGGTAAGATGTTTTTGGTACATTTGATTGGAAGAATTTACATTGCGTTTGACTCCCGTTTCAAGTTTTCTTTTGTATGAAAAATGAGAACCGATAAATTCAAATGATTTAAACCAGAACAACTTTTTAATGTTTAATGAAAAAAGGAAATTTGTTAATGTAGATGTGGATTTTCATCAAATCAAATGCATCACAATTCCAATGAAAATGAGACTCGACGGTTTGCATTTTTTTTTAGATTTCAACACCATTCGAGGGAGGAATATCGGGGGAAACGGTTGTCATCTTTCAAAATGGTTACTTCTTGAGTATAAAATATCTTATCTGACCTCAAATTACAAGAAAACAAACTCAATCCTAGTGGTAAAAATGTGAATTGTTTTCTTTTATCTTTAAAATCAGTTCCTCTTTTTAAAAAAGCATTTTTTTTTATCTGGACGTAATTTCAACACTACATTATGATGTTAACCTAATTAACTTGCTTAGAGATAACTAAGAAGTAAATTGCTATTTTGTGCTAGGATGGAGTTCAAAATATTATGTGAAATGCCCAATGACATGTTAAAAAAACGTATATATTTTGTACGATAGAATACTAATAAATCCTTTCCTGTAAGGTAATAGTAGATTAAAAATTTGATATTTAAAGTGGTGTTTTGCATTTTTTAAATTTTCATTAACAACAACAACAAAAAAAGGGTTTTAAAACTCTATTACCACACCAAAAGATAATTTTAATGAAAGATAATTTCAATGAAAATTAATTTAATTAAAATTACTAAGCATAAAAGAACATTAAATACAAATTAATATTTTAGACCGTACTTCTCAGGGTTCAATGAAAAGACACCTCATGGTTTGAGAAAAACAATAAACTTCATCGTTAAATGCAAATGCGCACAATTGTTATTGCGGAATATTTATATGTAAAAAAAAAAAAAAATTCTAGAGTTCATGCACAATTTAAGACTGAGAGCATTTTCTCGCATTGTTAAATATTCGTATGACTAATGAAAGCAATATGTAGAGAATTCTAGCGGCATATTGTCAGATTTTTTTTTTTTCTTCTCATATCTCCATCCACATTTTTAAACCTTTACTGTATTTCTGATGTTGAGAAAGTTAACCAGTTTAACAAACAATGTTTTGTACTATTTCTAAAAGTATCTAAATGTAAATATACTAGAATATTGAATACGGAAATAGAGAACAATGGTATGAAATTAAGACGCTTTAAAATATAAGTTTGGGGATTCTAATAGGCGTGTACGCATTCTGCGTATTTAAGATTGTTCATAGGAATGACTTTTTTGAAAACATGATATTATCTTAGGTCTCTTTATTTAAGATTTTTCGTTTGTGTACAAGCTGTCATATACTGTACACTAACACAAATTTCAAACGTTAAAAAAAAAAAAAAAAAAAAAAAAAAACCCATTTCTGATACTTCAAACTCTATTTTCAATTAGCTAGCTTCTAGACTGCGAGGTTGCGGTTTCGAGTCCCGTGGAAGACATGGGTGTTTGTAAATGTATGTTGACTTGCCAAATGACGAATGTTTCGGCGCATTATAGCCCTCGTGTTGCTGACGGAGCCAGATAATCTGAAAACAACCAACCGTTTTCAATTAAATAGCTCAATGTACAGCTGGTAATGAGTAACTTGTCAAAATTTTAAGTCTTAGCCTTGAAATTGGTAACTAGTTTTCTTGTTACCCTTTAGTCCGATAGGCGACTGCAATTTTTAGACCTCATCGAACATCATTTTGAATTTTTTTTAGAAATTAGAGGAAAGTGAGTAGATTACGAATCCACAGGTCTGACGTGGCAAAAATGGCCGAAACTGATCAAAAATAGACTTGGAATGAGTTGAACTAAAATCCGATGGCCAAATATGTCATAACTTGCCAAAAAGAGAACAAATACAAAACTTTTTGTCTGACAACCCACTACATTTTGATTTTCAATGAGAAAAAGCGCAAACGATTTCTGATCTCTGGCTCGAAAAACTTGTATCTTTTAAAAGTAAGCCATATTGGCGACATCAGTTAAGTCATCAGTGACCAGTGACGTAATGTTTATTGCCAATTTGGATCATTTGTGAAAGATGCAAGTAAGCCATAGCCACACATCCGAATCGTCTGCAACCTTCTTAATTGAAAATTAAAGAGTGATGGTTACCAATTAAAAAAAAAAAAAAAAAAATCTCATTATTTAGGAAGTTATGGCGCATTTGGCAATTGGATTTAGTACAACTTATTAAAAGTCAATTTTTTACTAGTTTCGTCCATTTTTGCCACGGCAGACCAGTGAATTCGTAATCTACTCACTTTTCTCCAGTTTCTTTAAAAAATTCGGAATGATATTCGATGGGGTCCAAAATTAACAGTCGCCTCTCAGTCTATTTTCTTGTTAACCTCTTTTAGTTAAACTTGGTGACAAGTTTACAATTTTAGTTTTCTATAAAGGGAGAAAAAAAGGAAAGTTATAAAAGAACATCGTCCAAAAACAATACAGATCTTTAATGGAGATCATTCCTTTCAAAATATGAAATAAAAAATTCACATTTATTTTCATTGGTTAGAAATTGTATGGCATTTATTGTAAAACAATTCTTTAGTTTTAATTTATTTTGTATTGACAGAATTCTACTGAAATAAATGTCCGTGGTCTTACGCAAAGTACTATCGATTTTCTGAATTTTTGTGGAAGTGCTTTTTAATGAGGGTAGCAAAAAAACAGGCACAATTTTTATCCTACCTTTTCCTACTCATAAAAATATGATATAAAATTTGATTGAAGTCGACAGTATTCTAGGAAAACTTTTTAAGTTTTAAACGCAGTAAAAATATGGGAATGAGTTTATAAATTACTGTTTGAGAATAATATATTTTTTGTGTGTCTGGCAATATCATTAAAACTTCTCTTTTTCCAAGAGGCACACGTTTATGTTTTATATATTCGATGTGTTTTTTTAAATATTTTTCCTTTCTATAGGATCTCTATATTTTAAACGTGTTTCGATTTATACTTCACTTTTATTTTCTTGAGCAAATAAATTTCGCATAATACTCATGATGAATTAATTAAATTATTCTTATTAGAAGAAGAAAGAAGCGGGATTATTAAATAATTTGAAAAATTCTTAAGATCATTTATAACCTGCATGCCAGTGATTAAAATTCTCGATAAAATTAAGCTAAATTATGTAACTTAAAAATGCATTGAAGCCATGGCAAATTAATGAAAATTTAATTTTATGTATTTCAAATTATTAAAATACTAACATTGTTAATTTTGGCGGTGTAAATATACATCTAAATTATAGCAGCTTTCACCAATTTATTTTTCCAAAAATATTATTTTAATATTTAACATAAAACCTTTTTGCGGATTAATTTACATTTTCTCTAAGACATAGGCCATGCAAGTTAATTTACCCGTGTATTTTTTTCTATAAAATGGACATGTGTTTTAAACATTTAATTTATTGTCACAGCTTTGACAAACATGCCATATCCTCTTATGCGTTCTATGTACTATACTTTAGTACGAGCATCTGCTTAGCTTGCCCTTCCCCTCACCCCGTCATTTTATTCTTTACTATTGCAAGCGTTCCAGCGCCTTATTCACTTTTTCTTTTCCACTGGGATGAAGTAGTAACGACCAACCCTTTGGGCAAGTACTACATAATTTATTTATCATCTAAGATATTCCCGTATTATAAGAACTAATGATTTTGCTATAGTAAACAGTTATTAAAAAATAAACCTAAAGAAGTCGATGCTGTTTATACACTAACAGCTATTGGGATTTTTCCAGTGAAACTTTGGCCGACCAAGCGGTATAGTGGTTAGCGTGCTAGCTTCTAGACCGCGAGGTTGCGGGTTCGAGTCCCGTGTTGGCATGGGTGTTTGTAAATGTATGTTGGCTTGTCAAATGACGAATGTTTCGGCACATTATAGCCCTCGTGTTGCTGACGGCGCCAGATAATCTGAAAACAACCAACCAATCAACCTGTGAAACTTTGGAAACAATTGTTAGTTTTTCGTACTCTGTAGCATCTGTAAAATGCATTTAAATAGCATGAGAATCAGATATTTGTGAATATTTTTACGTGCAGTATAATTTTTAATAAAAAAAAAAAAAACACTCAAACATGTATTATTTCACTTCCTAGAGCATTTCAGTTCTCACAATCAAATGTTCATGTACAGTTTTTACATACATAATTAGTCAAATGTCCTGTTATTTAAAAATCAACCGAAGTCTGACTTTTTTCTTAAATAAACACCTAACTAATTATATTGTTGCGTGGACGGGTTCGAAAGATTTGAAGCCAAAGCAGATCAAAACTTGCAGATATTTATTCCAATATCACTCTTCACAGATTCCGTTACAACTCCCAAACTTCTCGTTCTAATAGACACAATACAGCTCTTTTCACAACAATAGAGCACAAAACAGCAGTTAAAAACTTGACAACACAACTGCTAAAATCACTGCAAAAGACAATGCAATACAGTTCGCTTTCGGAACTCTCTGAATACTCACTGAGACTCAGTATCTCAATACAGTAATTCCAGTCAACTCACTGACTCAACTTAGTCAACTACTACTGACTAACCTAACTCGGGCTTATATAGGGGAGGCGAACATTCTTGAGTCTTCTAGAGGTAGATATTTGGAGAACTTTCCAGGTCGTAGTTGAAAAGTCCTATACAAGTACATGGGGATCGAAAATGTCGCCAAATTTGGCGAAAAAAATTAGTCGCCAAAACCATCGCCAACTTGGCTCTATCTCGCCAATTTGGCGAGATTGCCACTAACAGAATGTTAAATGCCCTGCTCCTTGTAAAACTCGCTTCCCAGAGTTATCTCTGTCAAACTCGTTATCAAGCATCAGGAGACCCATTGCAGGGAAACAAACTAAAGACGAACTATTGCACTGCCTTATGCAAAATGAACATACATTTTCCTATTTACAAAATTAACACTACGAAATATTTACAAATATACAAAAATTCGTAAGAATATTGCCACACGTTAAGTCTTAATAGACAAACGATATAAAACTATTTCTGCAACTTGATATTAAATTCCTAGGAAAACAATAAAACAAGCACGAGGCTCAATAATTAAAGTGCTTTTTAAAGTCATTTTTGTTTATTGCTTGTAACTTTACTCCAAATAAGTTACACGGTCTTAAGAAATAATGCTTCATTTATATACAAAAATGTTCTTCACAAGTTCAAAGGAGTAATTTTCAATATGCAAGAAATTTCTTGTCCCTTTTATCATTCGTAGCTAAAGGAGCATCTGGCTTCGAATATAATATATTCCATCACCCTGAAAGAAAATTGAAACGTAAAAGACATCGGGACTGTATACAAAACAAACTTCTTCGAGATAGAATCTTTGATTCATGTTTCTGACATGGGATATTACATTACATCCATAAAATGTGTGTCACCGTCTTTGGCATTGATAAATGCACGTCTATTGGCTGCAAACTACAAAAAGGTTTTGTGGAAAAGGTTTAAAGCGGGCTTTATTTCTTTACTTGGGAGATATAATAAATTTTGTAACTGGAAGAATTCTAGAGTTTAAAAAAATAAAATAACCAATCTCATAATAAATAAATGTATTATAAATATACGACTGAATCGGAAACTAATGATGAACTCAAGTTTCATAGATATATGGTATACACAAACTTCGCTGTAATTCACAAAATATGAGTACTTTAGAAATGGGGACAACATATATCCTCCATTATTCGTTTTAAAATATAAACCTGTTATTTAGAAAAAAAATTATAGGCGTCGATAATAAAAGAATCACATAACATAATATGAATTAAATAATAACATTTGAAAGATGCGACCTAATATAACAGATAATTTTAGAATATGATTTTTTTCAGGATAAAAAAATATATATCAACAACCTCAAATTAACTAAAAAATAAGAACAAAAAGATGAAATTTAATAGTTTTTAAAACGTACTACAAATAGCAATTCGAAATTAAGGGAAGGGGGGGGGGATGCATAATCCATGACATATCAAACAAGCAAAATAGTGGGTAAGGATAAACAAGGCATCTATCAATATAAGTATGGTGTGAATCCTTCTTATCGAAACCAAGTATTTTTATTGATACTAGGTATTGGATACGAGTGCTCGATATCAGAAATCCGGTATCTTAAAATTACCCATACGATGTTTTGTGATTTTATTAATGTTAATTAAAAGGAATGTTTTATTGATTAAGGATACTAGATATTGGATACGAGTACACGATATCAGAAAACCGGTATCTTAAAAATACTCATACGATATTGTTTATTTTATTAATGTTAATTAAAAGGAATGTTTTATTTTATAGTAATACTAAGTATTGGATACGAGTACTTTATATCAGTAATCCAGTATCTTAAAAATACTCATACAGTTTTTATTTTATTAATGGTTATAAAAAGGAATGTTTTATTTAATAATGGTACTAGGTATTGGATACGACTACTCGATATCAGATATCTGGTTTCTTAAAAATACTCAAACGGTATTTTTGATATCATTAGTGTTGATTTAAAGGAATGTTTTATTTAATAATGATACTAGGTATTGAATACGAGTACTCGATATCAGAAATCCGGTATCTTAAAAATACTCATACGATTTTTTTATTTTATTTATGTTATTTAAAAGGAATGTTTTATTTAATATTGATACTAGGTATTGGATACGAGTACTCGATATCAGAGGTCCGGGAAATGAAAAATACTCATATGATTTTTTAGAAATAATGTTAATTAAAAAATGTTTTATTTAATAATGATTTTTCGATAACAATTATTTAATGTAATTATGTATAAAGTGGTTAATTGTGTATGTTTTCTTAGTCTTTTAAGTATAAAACTTGAGGAAAATATGCATACAGGTTCATTAAAAAAATAATATTGGGTGTACAGATGTTTTTAATTCTCCAACATTTTAATGCTTTTGTAATTAGCTCAGTTTTCACGTAAGACTACTTTACTAAAAGAAAGTATAGACTCCTTTTTCTGGTCAGTTATCGATTCTTTCATTAAATAATTGCGATGAAAGTGCGATACTAGGTCTAGTCAATGAATTACCAGGTTCAAAGCAAATAAATTATCCGATTTCGTAAATACGCTTTGCAGTGCCTGCCTGAGGCAATGACCATTGCTACCTCATTGAAGATAGTTCCCAGTGGGAATAAGAAAGTAAAGTGAATTAGAAGCTGAGTGCTTGATAGAACAAAAAACCCATTTAAAGAGGCTAAGGCTAAGTAGATGCTCGTGCTTACTTTTAATTTAGAGCACTGGAATACCTCCCAAAAAGTTCCATTATTACTTCAACTGTACCTCTTTAAATTTGTATAAATAACATTAAAGCACAAACATGTAACTTGCATCCGAGGGAAAAATGCATTTATTCTTACATGAAATAATTAACTTTAATAATTTATTGTAATAGGAGTTGGTATTACTGCACTTTTAATGTATACATATACAATTGAGACGATTTTTAGGTTATTACTTCAAACTTTTTGACAGTACATCAGAATTAAAAATTATGCATTTTTATGAGTACATTTTTTTCCGTCAATATTTTAATGAGCTAATTGCAATTAAAGTGACTAATTAGGACATTATTAGAATATACATAAATAAACTTGTAATTAACTTAGAGATATGTTTTTTTATTGCAAATAAAAGATATTATATTGACGCGTGATCCTATGGAGAATTTTGAATTTGGCTTTAATACTTATATAATTATAAGATTTTAAATAAAAAAGTTTTAAAAATACATAGTTTTTTTTTTAAATTAAGATTAAAATATGCATAAAAAATGTTTTTATAACAATATATATTAAATTCTCAATAGGAAACACATTCACAACTATTTTCTACAAAACAAAATTAAAATTTTGTAAATCGGACCATTTATTATGAAGTTATGACCGTTAGAGTAAAGTCATATAACACCAAAATATCATTCTTTTGAAAACGCGTTTAAAGTTTACTATACTAATGAACGTGATACAAAATAGGTTCATAAAACCCACAGTAAATTAAAAAGTAAATTGAGTCTCTGAAAGAAAGAAGTATCATTTTAATGGTAATGAATTCGGAAATATTTAAAAAAAAAAAAAAAAAAAAAAAAAAAACGCAGACTCGAGTCAAATTTTGCTATTCCTAATGTATATGTATACCTTAAATGAATAATAAAACTTATAAAGATTTCAAATTTTTTTTTAGTGCATTACCAAAATTGTTTTAACAGTATATTTATATAATTTTAGAAAAAAAAAATAATAAAAAAAAATAATCATCCTTAAAATTATAGTTTTCAAACAACCTCATACATTAAAATTCAAATTCAAAACACATATCTAAAACATTCGTTGCTTTATATGTTTTATTGTATTCTTTAAAATTTGTATTATTATTCCATTGCATTAATAATCAATTGAAAGGATGAAATACTTCTCTAAATCAAATACTCATTTTATTTAGAACACAAATCTCTTAATTAGTTTACTGTATAATTTAATACAACTCTGAATTTACAAAATTTATAAATATGATTCTATTGATGAAGTGAATAATAAGTTGATACGTTGTTATTATTGTTGCGTGTGTCAAGTTGAGATCTGTTAATGATAAAAATTGAATTGATATTACAACTTTTTTACCAACATGTGTAAAAATCAGATAAAAAATTTGCTTACATCTTGTTAGTCACAACAATTACAATATTTTTTGTTTTAAAAATTATATAAGAAATGTGCTATTCTTTTTAAATTTTAAATAAATGTTTTAGATTCCATTTAAATTTTTTTCCTTATGGAGGAAACGGCAAAATAAAAGGACAAGTTATATGTATTTTATTGAGTTATACATAACTTTACTGCTGTACGTGATCGTTAAGAACCTATCCTATTGAATGAATCTTTTTGATAAAAATTTGGTGCTCATAGTACTTGGGCCATGAAAAAATTACTTTTAAAAATATAGTATTAGTATAATAACAACAGTAACTAAGGGTGTGGAATATCGCACAACTTTCGATTACACTATATTACTGAGTTTGATTTGTGTCATTTATCGTTTCTATATTTCCACCATTTGTTTAGAAAAAATGGCCAGTTTGGCGATATTTTTTTCAATAATTGTAATATGTGACTTTTTGTAAAAAAAAAAATATATATATATATATACTTTTCGATAATTCTTATATTATCCTTTCTTATAAGTGAAACTGAGAAGAGGAGAAATAACCATCTTTGATAAGCTATGTTCAAACAAAGAGAACTCTGTGTTGAAGGCATTCGTTTTTCAACTTTTTAAGCCATTAAAGAATTTGTGGGGGAAATTTCGCAGGTGGGGATGTTTAGAACACCTTAAGAGGCATTACCACAGCGATTTAGATCAAATTCGTTAGAGCCGTTTTTTAGCAATCATTGAAAAACAATTTTTTCACAATGGCAGCTACCTTATGTGCAGTAGAAATGAAAACCTTATTGGTAGGTCCTTGATCCACAACCAATCAGCATTCCAAATTTGAACATAATAGGTCAATTTGTTCGGGAGTTATGCTGACCACACACACACATTTTTTCTAGATCACTTTTTTGAAATCAGGATGATACAAAACGTGAGACATTTTTTTTTTTTACCGAATGCTATACTTTCATTACCCTATGTATACATATATGTAATTGAAAGTACTAATAAAACAATAGTACTATTAATGGCAAGGTTAAAAATAATAATAACAACAAAAGTAACATCAGAAATAGTAATAACAAAAAAATTGCAAATTGCATTAACACTAACAATAATACTTACAATACAACACTAATAATGTTTGTTTGGGAAATAACTGTTAAACCAAAAAGATAACAATCCAATGACGTTTTCGGTAGCTATTAAAATATAAATATTCTTGAAGTGTCATTATTTAAAAAAAATATGTATTGTTTGTAAAAAAATATATCCTTTGTATCTTTTTTGTGTTTAATATTTTCAATATCATTTAATTTATCCATCTCATTTTCTCCTGGTAGCTTGCTGTTATGAATTTTTCCACTGAGGCAATGATGGCACAGTTTTTACTGTATAAAAATATTTATTCTCTCTTCAAGAGCTCACAAAAATTATTCGAAGAACAGTCACTATCAATCTTCCATACAAGCTTCAATAAAAAAAAACCTTCATACAGCGATTATACAAGCTCACTCTAATAGGTAAACAAAGCGATCAGCTTTCATCGAAGTCCGAAGTCAATCTGAAAACTTTCCCGTTCTCCAGTCTTATTTATACAGGCGCGAGAGACATTCCCGAATTTTCCAGCCAATTCGTCGAAAAAGAAACATCTCGAAATTTCTCGTTTGCTTTAGGTGTTGCCACCTTTTTCTAACCTGTATAATCGCTGTTAATAAATAAAATAAGATAAAATAAATACAATAGAATTTTAAAATAATACGTCACTATTTACACTATATACAGACAATTTGTGCAACAATATCCTTTGTATCTTTTTTGTGTTTAATATTTTCAATATTATTTCATTTTTCTATCTAATTTTCTCCATTGTTTCAGTAAAGCGTGGTGTGCAAAATTTTAAAAAGATCCATTGATTTCTACAAGTCCCAGTCTGCACGAAATAGCATCACTTTCTTTAGGACAACCCTGTTTAATTTGGTAAGATGAAAAATACAGCCAGAGAAAAATAGCGAATTCCTACCTATACTTATTATATTTCCATTTAGTACTTTGCTCGTTTTAACAGAAAAAGACTCACGTTTCCTTTTTAACCTGTCCATGTATCTCAACAAAGATAAGGTCAAAGAACGAAGAAAAGTAGAGAAAGGATATGAATAAAAAACGGCGTGTGGTGTTATCTTAGCAAGAAAAAAGAGGAAACTTTTCCAGAAACATTTCGTGGACACAGAAATAAAGAAATTGCCACGTATAAAAATCCTAAGATTTAGTCGACGTTTATTTGCTGTTCTTCTTGAAACTCCTTTCGTGAAGAGTTGTGCTGTATATCTCCTTCTTGGAACTTTTTGTTAAAAGGAGAGAGTTTCTGCTTAAGGATTCTAAAGAAACTAAATTTCTTGCGAACAATCTTTCTTTTTTACTTGGAAAGTATTCAAAAACAATTATTTGGAATGTTATTTTTGGGATTGCAATGTTGATTCAATTGTACGAAAAATGATCTTTTAGGAAAAAAAAAAAATATTTAGTTTCATTTATGTTGCTATTACTGAACATAGATTTGTTGGCGAACAAAATCTGTAACACGGAATTAAAACACGAAACAAATACTTTAAAAGTTGCGTTTTTTATTAATACTTTATTTTCTTATATTTTTATTATTATTGATATTTAGAAACATTAAATTTTTTGAAGTCAAATCTTTTGAAGATTGTATTTTGGCAAAAGAAAATTTTCAAAAAGAGATATCCCATATAGCACACGGACATCCCACGGAAGTCCCATGGCCCTCCCTCATGCTAAAGGCCTTCCTCCCCAGGAGCGCCCAAATTCTTCCCGCCGCCCGCCTAGGGAGGACCCCAGGAGCGTAAAATGTCCGCTTTTAAGGCTCCCTCATTCTTCCCTAGGAGGTCACCACGGGAACTATTAGGGAACGATATGGGAAGCAGTAGGGAGGTTTCAAGGTCAACCAACCTGTCGTAGCGTATAGGCTAATCGTGCATGGATTTTTATTTATTTTCAGTGAAGAAATCCAATTTAATATCTGGGATGATTGTATTGGTTATTTTTGCTTCCTATGACATCTTTAAATATCAAAATTACACTAAGAAATGTCACTTCCTGAAAGCTTTTCTGCACATAGATGGCTTTTGAGCCAATTGCTAAATACCCCCTTAAAATAACCTAAAAAAATAAATATTTTTGGCACCTAAATAATTAAAATTCCTTTTTATTAAAATATTTTCATAAAAAGGAATTTAATTACTTAAATTATTATTCAACAATTACTAAAACTTATAACATTAAATCCAAGAATAAACCATACTAAATTGAACCAATGTTGTTAGCATTTAAAATCACATCTATTACAGTATTTTAAGCTTGAAGAAATGCACTTAAATTAATTTCATCTTGATTACATGGTTCTACCCGGAAAACAAATTTCCTTTGAAAGAATTCAAATCTAAAATTTGTAGGCTAAATACCAATGAAAAAACTACAACTTTACAACCTAAATAAAATTCACTTTTATGGAAAAGTTTTCAATAAGTAAAATCTACTTCAATCTTTTATTCTTGAACTTTTTTGTTATGTGAATTTCATGATCAATGATACTACAGTAAATAAAAGTTGATTTTATTTAAAATTGCATCAACTATTGCATTGTAATAAGAGTCTGAAAAATGCACCTCAATTCGCTTTATCTTAAATGGTTTCACCTGAAAAAGATTTTATTTGCAAGAATTGAAACACAAAATTTGTAAAATACTCATGAAGAAACTTGGTAAACAATTTCACCACCTAAATAAATGAAAATCCCTTATGGAAATAGTTTTCATTTACAAAGAACTATTTAACATTAAAACCCAATTCAATGAATGATTTAAAAATAAAGTTATTTAATGAAAATCACATCCATTCCAATATTTTAATAGAAGTGTGAAAATTTATTCAATACATAGTTTTACCTGCAAAAAATGTTCTGTAAACAAATTAAACCATAGCAAAATTTGTAAATAAAAATAGGTTTATTTTGTACAATAAAAATTTCTCATCAGGGACAGAGCTACATCTGAAAATATTTTATCAACTCGCTTGGAGTTTCATAGTGGAAATGTCTCTATAACTAAAACAAGAATATTAAAAGAGGAAGCAAGATCAAGGACTAATAAATTAGAAATTTTTTAAATCAATACAAAAAGACAATCTAAAAATTAAATAATTCTAGACACAACTATGGTAGAAAAATATCCATACTAACTTCAGTAAAAAGTTGGGTGCATATTAGGGTTCCGAGAAATTTCTTATGTTATTTAAATTAGATATCCAAGAGTAGTAAACAAATTACTCAAATCGAAACAGAATTTATATGATTTTCAAGGTCCCTAATCAACTTATAAACACTAATAACAGACTATGAATAAAACTTGGCCAAATTTGGTATAGAATGCTTTCAATTTTAGTTTACTTAAAACATACTTCAAATTTTAAATTGAACTAATAAACTATACATAAAGGAATAAAAAGTATATAATGTAGTCACAAGAGATTTTAATTGGGCAAGTTGAGAATGAAAGAAACAAATTAAAAAGGCAAAATAAATTGCTTGTTTACATATGTACTTTTTTTTGTGATTACATTTATCATTTAAAAACTACAAAAGAAAACAATAAAATCTTCCATGAGTAAAATTAAAAAAAAAGATTCGAATTAAAATGTCACATATTAGGACGGCCACAAGTATTAAGCGACTGTAAACTGTTAACACATGAAGTATTTAAATACGTCAAAAACTATGTTTTCTTCCATTAGACAGGTACCAGATAAAACCACCAAATTGCAGTGATCATTCATCATACCTAACAACCTCTTCAAATTATTTATAATTCCTACATTAAAAAATTAGCGTTCCTCTAGTAAACCTATAACAAACCGTAAATATATAGTGTTGGTGATACATTTAGGCTTGTGTAAACATTTAGGCCTGGCGACAACTGACACTCATCTAACGGAAGAGTACCAGATATCAATGCAAATCCTCGCAAGCAATGTCCATGAATCTGAATTTGAAGTGTTTCTTTAGCATCAGAAATTAAGTTCTTCCCACGTTGGTCAATTCATGTAATACGTATGACATATCCGATAGAGCAGGGTCTAGGGAGGGATCTGTAATCCCGGCGAGAGCGTGCACCATAAAGTGCGAGTCGGTTGTTTGAGAAGTGGTTGCTGGGGTGGGCGAGTACTACACAAACAGGATGTCAGAAGCAGGGACACCAAAGTAACTTGTTGAGTCGACGATAGTGGAAACTCGACAGCCTAGTAATTTAGAACACATGCTGGAAGATGCGTTGGTGTTACTCCAGTGTTGGTGGTGTTCACCCATGGTGGGAGAGATGAGGTTGATGTATCTGATTAAATCCTTTTCCGTTGAACACAATGTTATGTCCTAGGTGAAGCATAGTTGCGAGAGAAAGGGATTTTTATTTTCTGAGCTCCTTGGTCTATAGAAAGAAAATTGAATAAATTTGATATTAATCACAAAAATTGAAATTATAATGCAGTTATGGTAGAACAATAAAATTAAGGATACACTGAATATTCGGTATTTGGCCACTGAATCGAATATTCAGATTGGCCGAATATCTGGATTTTAGGCAGCCAAATAATTTTTTTTCTTCTATTTATTGCCAATTTATTATTATTGCAGACTACCACTCTATAGAAATATGATTTTATTTTCATTATACAATATTTTAAAAAATGTCAAAACTTATAAGGCACATCCACAGCAATTTTACAATGTTTCTCCCCCCTCCCCCCATCTTTTTTGTGAATTGCAGGGAATGCATAGATCTTAAAATTTATCTACAACATTAGATGTGTCCTTTGGAATAGTTGTAAAGATATGAGAACAGCTATTTGTGTTGTGTAAACTTTCTGTGACAAAAAAATAGTCATTTATGAAGGTCCAGTCATCTATGTTTTTATAATATAAAATAATCCTATTTTTTATAATAAGTAGTAATTAAGACAAGTTTTATAGGAAACAATGCATCAGATATTCAGTCGGCTGAATATTCAGTACTTGGCTTGTCTATAGGCCGAATATTCGTTATTCGGCCAAAATCACTATTTGTTGCATCCCTAAACAAGATAACTGCAAATTAGTAAAAAACAAGTTAAGATGTGTACATCATATCAAGGAATATGTAGCATATCAGGGAGAACAAAGACTGAAGTGTATCATCACAATACTATGCTAGTTCGAAATTGATAGGTGTTGCTAAGTTTAAAGGGAAACCAATTTGAAATTTTCTTAGGCTGCGCCTTTGTTCCACCATAAGGTAAATATAATGAAAATATTAGTTGCTTTAGATTTTTCTGACACACGTGCAACAAAAGGTTCATACTGCACTTAAAAGAGCAGCCAATAAGAGATACTTCCATAATAAAAAAGATTACTTAGCAGAACCGACAGTATGATTAAATTATGAAGAGCTTAAAAATTTATGTCAGTGCTAATGTGTGAAGCAGTTGACCTCACAAGATGAATATGTGTAAAGCAGGGATAACAGTCGTAATAATAGCATTTCTAACTTCCTATATGGTTGAGAGAAGGCTAAACCATTTACAAAAGTACTTTATTTGTAGGCTTTGCATACTATTTATTAATTGTAATAAACAAAATTTTCTCTGAATTTGAAAAATTTAGTTATTTTAATACCAAAAATACTCAGTGAAATTTAAGAAAAACAAAATATCTAAATAATTAGTATTACTGGTACGAATGCAGTATAGGACATTTAGCAATCAGAAAAATCGTCAAAATAAAAAAATACATTCAAATATAAATAATAATAAAATTAAGTTAAAATAAAATCTGTTGCCAGAAAAAGCATTTATTAACAATAAAAAAAAAACACCAAATAAAATCACACCCAAGAAATTTCCTGTATTGCATCTGTACCGTATTTGCAATTCACAGCTGAATAGTTTCATTTCATTTTATTTTACTACAGCCGCAATAAAGACACTTGGTCATTTATAAGAAATGCCCGTGCTTGCAATTCACAGCTGAGTAGTTTCATTTCATTTTATTTGAGTACAGCCACAGTAAAGACACTTGGCTATTTTAAGGAATTTCAGCGGCTAATTTCTTATTGTAACCCTTAGATATTCCCAGCATTTCTAGAAACCACATTTATCAACAACAAAAAAAACACCAAATAAATTCAAGCTTAAGAAATGTTCTATATTACATTCTTTATAAATTTTCATCTGTACCGTATTTGCAATTCACAACTGAATAGTTTAATTTCATTTTAATTGACTACAGCCGCAATAAAGACACTAAGTTATTTATCAAGAATTTCAGCTGATAATTTCTTATTGTAACTTTTCGATATTCTCAGTGTTGCCAGAGACCGCATTTCTCAATATCGGGGGGGGAAAAAAAAAAAGCCAGATAAAATGATGCCAGATATTATATCTGTACCGCACTTGCAATTCACCGCTGAATAGTTTCATTTCATTTTATTTGAGTACAGCTACAATAAAGACACTTGGCTATTTTAAGGAATTTCAGGGGGTAATTTCTTATTTCAACCCTTAGATATTCTCAGCGTTTCTAGAAACCGCATTTATCAACAACACCAAATAAAATCACCTTTAAGAAATGTCCTATATTACATCTGTACCATATTTGCAATTCACAACAGAATAGTTTAATTTCATTTTATTTCACAACAGCCGCAATAAAGAGACTTGGCTATTTATAAGGATTATCGGTGGCTAATTTTTTATTGTAACCTTTTGATACTCTCACTTTCATAGCAACAAAAATGAGCATATTATTTCCAGTTATTAAGTTCAGAACTTTTCTCCTTTTTCAAGATATTTTAAAGAATTTGCAGTCATACGACACGCAAACATAAAGTAGATTAAAAAGTATTTTTAATTTTAACGACAACTTGGATGAGTTATATAAGAGTTGATACGCTTTCAAACATATGATTTGTTTTGACAATAATTGACAAACACAAATTTTATCCGGCATATTAAATGATTTTTTTATGATAATTTTGTGTTTCTATTCACCACAATGCATTATTAATTGTTTTTTGCAACCCTGTAAACATTTACTAAATAAGATTAGACATAAAATGTAACGAGTGTTCCGATTCACCCCTTTCTGCGGGGTGAATCGGAACACCATGAAAAAATTCAAAATAAATTAAAGTCCTAGTTTTTACAAAAAAATTTGGGTTTGTTCCCAAAGAAGAAGGTAAGACCCAAGTTTCTAGGTCAAAAATGTGTTCCTTGACGATCTTATTACAACCGATTATTACTTTGAAATTTGAAAAGTGTTCCGATTCACCCCATTTTACGGTACATAATTAAATGGAAGTAAATAACCCTCACAAACCAAAATTATTGTTAGGAATTTTCCTAGAATGAGCTTCATTTATTTGATGAATGAACATTCATAATACATGAAGAAATATTCATAACACATGAAGTAACATTCATAATACTGTCGATAAAAATTAAAACTGGAATATTTACCTACTTAAAAAAATGCAACAAAATAATTAACGAATAAGCCTTTTGTGTTCTTTCTCACTCAATGGCCAATAAGTTCCATATACAATAGGTAAATAAATTAATTCTGAGAAAGATAAGCAAAGCAATAATCTAATTTGTAACAAACAAAATAATTCATAGTTTTTAATATAAACACTACTGGCTACATGGGGAAAAATATGATTGATAATCATATGTTTTTTCTCGCCTTCACTGCCTATGTTTTTGAATTATAGTAATGACTTACCCTAGTAGCAATTAAGATAGATTAAAGAAAGGAAAATTAAGATTTACTCACCTAAAAATAAACTGCACGCAAAATCAAACCACGTTTTTAGAATTACAACTGCCTAAATGGCGATTTGGCGAAGTTCTTGAAAACCAACTACCAAATTAGGTTGCTATATTTACAACAAACACAGAAAAGAGCGTTGCCGAAATTGCCAAATTGCTAGTCACATTTGGCATTCTTACGCACTTTTGGCGTTTAGACAATCTTTTATATTCAATTTTTTTTTTTTTTTTTTTTTTTTTCATTCTGAAATTTGAAATAAAATGCTTTATTGCAAACACTTTTAAAATGAATATAAACCGTTTTCAAAATGAAAATGTTCAAACAAGTATACTTATGAAATGTTCAAAGAAATGTAAGCATTAATTACACTATAGAATTGACAAATTATTTAATTTTGTCACAGATTTGCTAAATTATTTAATTTTATCACAGATTCGCCAAGTTTTGTAATATTTTCATATAAACGGGGTAGTTGTTGACCAATGCGGGGAGTCAATTTATATCATATAGTCTTAGATTATTTTAAATCATAAAAATATCCTAAAATATTCGTTTTAATTGAGCTTAATAAACACAATCATTTCCAAAAACAAGGGACTACCCAGGGAGAACCTCGGGATGGTGATCCCCGGGACATGCCTAAAAAGGAGTTCCCTAGGATGAACATCCCTGGGATGTCCCTCCCTAGGATCTCCTTTTGGATCCCTCCCTAGGACCTCCTTTTGGATCCCTCCCTAGGACTGCCCCACAGTGTCATTCGGAGTCCCGGGGAGGAATGGGGACTTCCTTGGGAGGATGTGTGCTATATGGGATAGTTAATGCTTGAAATAGTTAATGGTAATGTTTTTTTTTTTTTTTTTTTTTATTATTAAATCTTTATTTAATTGAATTTTTGTACCTAATTAGATGTTAATGAATCCTAAATGTAACTCAATCGAAAAGTGTGGGTTCAGTGTCCAGTACAATAAATGTTAAAGATAAAAAAGGTGTTTAATCTCAATCAAGACATCACTGTGGGGCAAAAACCACATTTTTCATTGCTATGACCGTAAAAAACGTACGGAGATTTAAAGTATAACCAAGTTTAACGTTATTGTAAATTACTGGCATTTAAAATTAGTGAGATTTAAAACAGATTTTTCTTCTTGTTAAAATTCAACCTTTATAGGCTTATATGTCCGTGATAAAAACTGAGTGACTTGTCCATTTTACATCATAACACTAACATATAAATGCTCCACAATACGTAATGGCCAATTGCCATAAACATTTTTGTACTTAAATAATTGGGCGTATGGAATATTAAATTTTAACAAGAGGAAATCGCTTGTTTAAAATATTACTAATTTACCAGTAATTTACACCAAAAATAAACTTGGCTATACTTTAGATCTCAATGTATTTTACGATCATAACTAAGCTCTGAAGAACTTGGGGCCAGTTAACGGCGGTGTTTTGGCTGTGATCTCATTTCTTTGTTCATGAAACTAATCTCAGATTTATTATTTATTTGTACACTGATAGAATGCTTCAAAAAGTTTAGTGTTCATAATTTTAAAACTTGCATGGAAACTGTCTAGGGTTGATAGGGTTAAGTATACATATTTTTGGGGTACTTACGTGTTATATTATCGACCATTGATTTTTTTTTTCTGGTTGACTTGTTTATACTCTTAATTTATATTATTATTTGATTTTAAGAATAATAATATTCAATTATTTGCAATAGATAGTTATTCAGATTTGCAAAAAATGTTGGCCAAAGGAAAAAAAAATAAATACAAAAAAAATTGGCGATCATTTTGTAGCCTATAAAAGGTTGCCAATGGTAAAATGCGTAAGTGACCTTTATGATTATTTTTTGATTTTGGGGGCTCTAAAGTGTATAGAGTTTATCACCTGTATACTGTTTAATACCAGGTTTATTTACTTTTTTCCAAAATGAAATTTTTAAATATTTTTTTATAAGTTCTCGATTTACTTTATTGCACTGCCAAGCGATTAGGTTTAAAACCATTTTCTTCAATGAAAAAATTACAAAAAAAAAAAAAGATTTTTAAAACCAACTCTATCCAAGTTTACTTGCATGGCCACCGGAAACGCCGTATTCTTCGATGGCATATATGAAGGTTATTGTGCTCTTTGTGATTACTTGTTCGTTTGTTCTGCATAAACAAATACTTTGTATTTGCCTTTTTGTATCGTATTTTTGTAAAAATTCATTTGTAATTGAATTTTTTCCATTAAATAGAATCGATATTTTTCGGAATAACTTCCTATATATCGTTACACACATTTTCGGTATGAAGTTGTAAATAGTGACGTATTCGTTTAAAGTTCTATTGTGATTTATTTTATCTTATTTTATTTGTTAACAGAGATAATACAGGTTAGATAAAAAGTGGCAACACCTAAAGCAATCGGGAAATTTCGAGATGTTTCTATTATTTGACCAGTTGGATGGATATTTCGAGAAAGTTCTCACGCGCCTCTATAAATACGAGACCGCAGATGGGGAGAGTTTCAGTTTGACTTCGGATCTCGATTAAAGTAGCAGAGGGCTTTGTTTACTTATTGGAGTGTGCCTGAATTATCGCTGTATTCGAAGCTGTTTTTACTGAAGCTTGTGTTGAAGAATGCTTGCACTGTTGTTCGGAGACATTTTGTGAGCCTTTAAAAAGAGAATAAATAAGAGTTTTATCTTATAAAAACTGTGCCATCGTTGCCTATGAGAAACATTGATAACAATATTGTTAATATTTTTTGCAACTTTTAACTTTTTATTATTTTCAAAATTTTATTATATACCTAATAACTGTAATTAGTGTTTTACGATGGTTTCGTGCAATAAGTAATTTTACAATAGTTAATACTTACTGCATTGCAAAATGTCGTATGGCTTCAAAACTAGCTCCTTCCAAAATATAAATTCAAATTACTATAAACTTGTTGTTGTAAAGTTAACCTTGAGACAATCAAGAACGTTGCAGTTCTTTAACTACAATTTTTTTTTTTAATATCAAACAACTTATCGGCATGACAAAACTTATCAAACTTTTTTTTTTGATTATTTTTTTAAAAATAGATAAATCTAGTTTTGAAGTCCCTCGCCAAGTATATGCCAATACCTACTAGTATTCTAAGTTTCATAATTCTATCTCTGATAGAAATAACATAGAGTCAAGATTCATCTTTTTCGAGCATTTCACCATCTAGGAGATTCTGGGAATAAAATCGCAATTTCTTTACACATTTTATAGTTCTATCTCTTCTAGAAGTACCTTAGAATATTGTTGATCAGTGAGTCACAAAATATTAAATTTTTTAATTCGATTTTCTCGGCAACCAGCCTAGTTGGGGACTTGGTCGATGGTCAAAACGCACAGGTAAAGTGTGTTCAAATGTCAGCAAAAATGTACAACTACACTCATTGCGCAAAGAATTTGAAACTGATAAATATTTATACAAAGATTTTTTTACAGGCGTGCTTAGGAAAAGAATCTTGTAAAACTTGGGTGGTGTGTAACTGTAATATTGGCATAATAAGCTGATAATTTTTTTTTACAAGAAATGACACAAAATGCTGAGAATGAGACTTCTCCTGTTTCAAAACCTGTTAGATATGTAGACACGTTTAACTTTGGCCACTGCTGCTATAATAAAAATATTAACTTAAGAACCGAAAGGTCAACACACATTTCAATTAAATGTAATAGTATAAACATTAAAAAATCAGCATTTTAGCTATAGCCTATATTTAGCCGAATAATTTAATAACTAAAGTTGTTAACAAGGATTTTCTTATCTTAATTTTTACTTTCGATTACGCATATTTAAATATAGAGTAATAAAAGTATAGCATTCGGTCAAAAAAAAAAAAAAAAAAAAAAAAAAAAAAAAAATATATATATATATATATATATTTATATATATATATATATATAATATATATATATATATATATATATATATATATATATATATATATATATATATATATATATATATATATATATATATATATATATATGTATATGTATATGTATATGTATATGTATATATATATATATATATATATATATATATATATATATATATATATATATATATATATATATATATATATATATATATATATATATATATATATATATATATATATATATATATATATATATATATATATATATATATGTATATGTATATGTATATGTATATGTATATGTATATGTATATGTATATGTATATGTATATATATATATATATATATATATATATATATATATATATATATATATATATATATATATATATATATATATATATATATATATATATATATATATATATATATATATATATATATATATATATATATATATATATATATATATATATATATATATATTATGTTCTTTGCATTTCTCCACGTTTTGGAACATACTAATTTAGAAAAAAAACAACATAAATGCCTGGTGTGTCCGTGTGTCTGTGGTCATCATAACTCCCGAACCAATTGACTTAGGGTGTTCAAATTTGGTGTGCGGGTTAATGTTGACCATGAGATCTACCATAAATGTTTTTCATCAAAATCGCGCATGAGCATAAGATAGCAGCCATTGAAAAACTCATGTTTTTCAATGATTGCTAAAAAAACCGGTTATAATGATTTTAATCAAAATCACTGGGGTGATGCCTCTTAATTAGTTCTTACATCCCCATATCCGAAATTCCTGTAAAAATGCTTTAATGGCGTAAAAAGTTAAAAAACGAATGCCTTCAATTGAAAGGTCTCTTTCCTTGAGTTCGTAGTTTTTCCAATTTTCCTCAGATTCACTTATAAGAAAGGATAATTTAAGAATTATCGAAAAGTATAGCACAAAAATCCCCATTTTAACGTTTTTTTTTTTTTTTTTTTTTTTTTTTTTTTTCCCTTCCCCTTTTTTAAGAATTATAACAAAAAATATCTCCAAACTGGTCATTTCTTTCTAGATGAGTGATGTAAATGACACAACAAATTACGCTATAATATTGACATCCACGTCAGTATTATAGTGTAATTGAATGCTATGCTATGTTCCACACCCCTAGTTTTAATGCTTATGCCTTTTAAAATGTACAGTATCATCAACAACGCACATTTTCTTTGTCCCAATTTAAGTATTTGAAGATATTGAAACCCCATTTGATTTATTCGTTAAAGTAACTTTACGCCTTTTATAAAACTCTTTTAACTTTAATATCAGCATTCTAATAATGTGTCTGACTTTCTTAGGCAATAATTCTTTAAATGAGAATGCATCTTAAATAAGATAGTTTTAAGCAATACAAGTTCTAAAAAAGGATATCTAAAAATGAAAACACAGCATTTTAAATTTAACATGGCAACTCTTCAAAAAGATAGAAAGCCCCACTTGAAAGAGAACGCTTACGTCATATCATAAGCTATTTCTGCAATATCGATTCTTTCCATAAACTACAAGAGCAGATAAATTCTAGCTCCACTTATCTTTGGAAAATACTACAATCTAAGTTAGTTACTGATCTCTAGAGAATGGCTTTTCCATAAATTTCAGAAGAGTTGCTGCGCAAGAATGTCTGGAAAACACTGATATCTTACACGTTCCTTAAGTGATAAGTTCTTGGTTATAGTTTAAATTATACGTTATAAATCTTGGCTTACATGCAACATAAATGTTTTTCTTTTGGGGGTTTTAGTTTTAGTTATTAACTTGTGTTGTACTGCTTTGCAAAAGCTTTATGAATATGAATTTTAGATATGATATTAGTCAGTACAATGTGGCCTATAAATTATTGACCCATGTTGAATTTAAATAATAATAAAAACTATTTTGAGATAAAAATTACTTGGCATACTACTGCATTTTTCACACCTACTGTTTTTCATTACTATTGTTGGTGCATTATGATCTTGGTACATCCATGCCTGACACGGGATTCGAACCCGGCACCTTTGGCATGCGAGGTTAGCGCTATGGCGACGCATACCAAAAGTGCCGGGTTCGAATCCCGGGTCAAACATGGATGTTTGTTGTCATTCGGAATCCACATTAAGCTGTAGGTCCCGGCCTAATTAGTCATCATTGTGCATAAAAATAAGTCATTGAGCGTACAAACCAACCAACATTCTGATCTTCAATCGTACTTTAATTATTCACGTTGAAAAATGTAAAAGTGGTCAGTCATTTACTGGACATCCTGCATAGGATTAATATATACTTGAACTGAAATTAATAAACTGCTTTAAAGGAACACGTAATTTTAAAAATTATTATTAAATTGTCTGTTATATTTATTGGTTGGTTTGTATGCTCAAAGTTCTATTTTTATGCACAATGACGGCTAAACAGGCTGCGACCGATAGTTTAACTTGGATTTCGAACCACAACGAACATCCATGCCTAACGCGGGATTCGAAACCGGCTTCTTTGGCATGGAAAGCCAGAGCGCTAACCCCACCGATTTCAGATGGACCATATTTTGTTTATTAGTTAAAAATTGGTGATTTTTTTTTTTTTTTTTTAGTTGCTTTTATATAAAGCTATGTGGAAATTGCTCAATGGTAGAAAATAAAAATTCCGGAACATCTTAATTATATATCGAATTAAGACACATACTAAAATTATGATATATCTGCATATTCAGATGCATTAGCTAAAATCCAAGTATCTGCTTTATTTTACTAAAATATTTGATTTTTATTTTCATTTCCTCTGAAAGAGTTTTCGTTTTGAAACAATTCACATTTCTAACTTCTAATTTCTAACTCCAATTCACATTCCTAATTGGAAATTCACATTTCCAATTAGGAATCTATTTTCCCTTTTGCGTACAGTCATTCAGGGTAACTTTGAGCCATAGGGTGTAACTTTGTGCCACCTCCTAGTTTTCAGTAGGTATAGTGGTTAGCGTACTAGCTTCTAGACCGCGAGGTTGCGGGTTCGAGTCCCGTGTTAGGCATGGGTGTTTGTAAATGTATGTTGGCTTGTCTAATGACGAATGTTTCGGCGCATTATAGCCCTCGTGTTGCTGACGGCGCCAGATAATCTGAAAACAACCAATCTAGTTTTCAGTATATTTAGTTTTACAGAGCTGCTTATGGTCCACTGCTGCAAACTGCTGGGAAGATTGTGAAATTGGTGTTTTGCTCTTTAATTTAGAAAATAAATCGGAAAAATAGTACATAATTTATTTGGCCATTCAGTTATTTTTCTGAAGTACAGTTTTCAAGCTCCATTTTAATGCTTATTTGAAGTTCATGTAAATCAATTAATTTCTGAAAGTAAGTATCAACTTATCACTTTATCAGCTAGATATTTTTCTGAGTATCTAATGGTTATTTACTAGCTAACATTTAGTAAAAAGCAAAAAACCAAGGCACTATCATTTTACTACATATTCAGTATAAATTTGAACTGGTTCAAAGTTATGCTAATGACAGTCTGTAATCTATACGCTGCACATATAATCCATATTTTATTCCAATTTATTTGTAGTTGATTTTAAATTAGAGGTCGGAAAAATCGATCAAAATAAATATCGATACTATATCGTTGTATAGAAAAACAATATGAATAAAATATCAATATATCTATTCATGATTTTTTTTTTTTTTTTTTTTTTTTTTTTTAGTGTTTTTCGGGGCAAATTTCTACTTTTCACGAATTCATGCCAAAATTGTTTTAATAAATAAATTATAAAAAAATTTTAATAAATAAATTATAAAAATTTTTTAATAAATAAATTATAAAAAAATTTTAATAAATAAATTATAAAAAAAATTTAATAAATAAATTATAAAAAAAATTTAAAAAATAAATTATAAAAATTGTTTTAATAAATAAACTATACAAATTGTTTTACTAAATAAATTATAATTTTTTTTGATAAATCAATTATAAAAATTGCTTTAATAAATAAATTATAAAAATTGTTTTAATAAATAAATTATATTATCAATCATAATAAATAAAATATATTTAAATATCAATGCATAAATTCCAAAGAAGAAATTTTGAAAAGTAGTTAATCGCACAGTTTGCTGATAGAGATGTTTTTAATTTTTAAAATTAGATGCAAATTCTAGGTACAAGCTGGCAACAGAAACGGTGCTATGTTAATGACTACTAATAATGGTCTTATTTTTCTATTACACCATGTTTTCTTTTTTGTTAGGGTGTCATTTTAACTGTCTCTCAGCCGAATCCAAACCTAAGTTTTGAAGTTTTTGAAAAGGGAATAAAGAAAATCGAAAAAACACATGGAACTACAAAACGATCACTAAAAAACTAAAAAAAATTGGAAAATATCGATATATCGGTGACTTGTATCGATATTTTTTTAAATATCGATATATCACCGACCTCTATTTTAAATACATTTACATACATACGAATGCAACTTAATTTACGGATTCTTCCCTTATATGCAAAATCCAATGAAATAAAAACACTGGGAGTGAATTAATAAAGTATCTTAAAAAATTAGAAATAATGATATAGCAGTCATTCACAGAGCTAAATAAAATCTGCCCACCTACAATTGCTGGAAAAAACGTTTCAGTTGAGGAAGTGAAAAATTTCTATGAAAACAACTGTGATATGAAAAATCAGATGTGTTTAAATAATTATCTTCAAAAATTATTATTCCATCTAGAATACAAGGAGTTTTCCAGATCAATGATTCTTTGTTTGAAGTAAAATTATTAAGCTACAGAATACTAAAGTGAAATATAACGAAATTTGAACTTTGTTTTTATTAAATCATTTATATTGACTTCGATTTTGAGTGTCGATGACGGGCATATCTGAGGATACTTAATTAACCCCTTTGCCGTCATCCAATCGGGCTGAAACTTGGCAGATAGATTCGATGTCGATGACAATGCATTCTATCAAGATTTGGGGATGTAACTGACCCTAAAAGGTCGCTTTTTCGGAATACTAATAAACCAACTAGACGTGATCCAATCATGCTAAAATAGTATTTAACCGACCACTGAAGAAACTCCTGTTGCCAAAACTTTTTAATAAATACATAAAATTACATTAATCAGAACAAATAAATGATGTTTGGATGTGAATGCATGCATTCACGTAAGTTTTTAATAAATAAATTTTGAAACGCAGTTTGTTGATAGAAATGTTTTTGATATTAATAATTAGATACAAACACCAAGAACATGCTGTTTATAGAATCGGAGCTGTGTTAACGAATATAAAAATTGGCAATGCATATAAAGAATTTATATTGAAAACTTTGTTTTTATGGGTTATATTATTTTGTCATACTATTTCTACCATTAAGAATAGAATATTTGTATATGTATATATTAGTTTAATTATTTCGATTTATTTCTTAATTGATAAAATGAGTTTATACTTATTGAACTGAATGAGTTTATGCTTATTGAACTGAAGATTGTTTTTTCACTATATTTTTATGTCTAAACTGAATACTAAATAGTTTTTTTTTTATTTGTAATATATTCATGTTATTCTTAATCTACTGTTTTTACCTAATATAATCTTTGTGGTGTTAGTTAAAATATCCAAACTTTATGACGTTGATAATTGCAGCTTATGATGTTTCATATATTTAGAAACTTGATTTTGCTATTTAAAAGTTGTTTTGACTCCTAGACTGGATAGTGGTTCAAAGTTACCCTGAATGACGGGGTAACTTTGCACAGGGTTATTTTCCTATTTTTTTATGTTTTTATCATCAGCATTTACTAATTTGTATGAATTAAGCTATATTAGCTTCCATTTTATGCCATTAGGTCAAAAAATACTATTAATATATAAGTGGGGCAAAAGAAAATACAGAAAAAGTAGATCAAAGTTACCCTGATTCACTTCACCATCTGAGATTTTTTAGTTTGGAGCATAACAGTACTCGGCATTCATTGGTGCATTTCTATCCAACCAAGAGATGGTTGGATGTCTTGTGAGAACCACAAAATGTAATATCAAGGTCTTATTTATGTTGAGTACCATGTAACGAAGCGAATTTTGAATGTTCCCTTACAAAAGAAATACTTTGCAAAATAGTTTTTTGAGTTTTTGTGAACAATGATCTATCCATACATAAATTTCCGATCCAAACAAATTTAATAGGTCTTAGGCCAATATTTTTCAAATTGCTGCTCTTTTTGTTTGTTCTTCATAGATGCATGTCACATATTTCAAGAGTAAAAAGATATAAATTCTTAAAGGATACCTGATCAATCTAGAGGTCGGCGATATATCGATACGGCGTTATTTGTATCGATATTTTTTTAAATATATCGATAGTAAAAATATCGATACAAGACACCGATATATCGATATTTTCAAATAATTTTAGTTTTTTGATGATCGTTTTGTAGTTCCACGTTTTTTTTTTTTTTTTTTTTTTTTTTCGATTTTATTTATTCCCTTTTCAAAAATTTCAAAACTAAAGTTTGGACTTGGCTGAGAGACAGTTAAAATGGCACCCTAACCAAAAAGAAAACATAATGTAATAGAAAGATAAGATCATTTATTAGTAGTAATTAACATAGCGCCGTTTCTGTTGCCAACGTGTGCCTGGAATTTACATATAATTTTAAATATTAAAAACATCTCTATCAGCAAAATGCCTGGTAAACTACTTTTCAAAATTTCATCTTTAGAAATAAATGCGGATTTATGCATTGACATCCAAATGTATTTTAATTATTCTGCTTGATAATATAATTTATTTACTAAAACAATTTTTATAATTTATTTATTAAAACAATTTTGGCATGAATTCATGAAAAGTAGAAATTTGCACTGAAAAATTTCGTTTCTGGCAAAATTGAAAATCAAATAAAAAAAATCATGTATATCGATATTTTTTTATGTGCTACGATATAGTATCGATATTTATTTTGAACGATATTTCCAACCTCTAGATCAAACGGACAAAAGAGCCACTAGCATTTAAAAATAAAATAACCGTATGTTAATTTAATATAATTTTTTTAAGGAGTTTTACACATATCTTTTAACTATTTAAGGTTTGTAGCTATACGTTTATTTGGCACCACCTTTTGTTAAACTACCTTTCTTTATCGATAGAAGTATTGTAGGTTAAGTATTTATAGCAGGTTTTTTTTTTTTTTTTATTTATTTATTTATTAATATAATAATAATATTTTAGAAAGAATTACGTTAGAGGAAAAATATAAGTTTCTCAACTTCAATCCATGTTTTTTAATAAATTGCGTATTGTAATTTATTGGTAATGGGATGCAAAATAAAACACACCAGTTTAACAGAAGTGAGGAAAATATAACACATACCTGAAGCAAAAAATTGCATTATGGGATAATTAATTGGAGATATCTTCATGTAAATGGTTGCGGAAATTTTTTAACAATAAAGAGACTCACTTTTAAGAGATAAAGAATATAACTTCTCATCAGAGTTTCGAGTGTAGTGATCAATTTGATGACACGATTTCTAGCCAAAAATTTCATTTGACTTATACCATATTACCATACCAAATATTTGTAGCATGTTCTCCTTAGACAAACATATATACTTATAGAATCTTGGTTGTTCTGAAGTTTTTTGTAGCTAAGCTGCGTTAGCATCGTTCTCGACCTACCAAACATGCCGCAGCCGCCATTAATTACACGCGCATAGTTAGTGTAGCTCGTTTTCTCCATTAAACGATGATCGTATCACGCCTTAGCAAACTGAGTTACTGTGAAATTGGGAACACAGTGCCTTAATACGCTCTTACAACAGCTTTTTGCAGAGCATAAAACTCAGAAAAGTAGTACATTAAGGCGTGAACTATTTCAGTGAAACAGAATTTTACTTATTTCAATCTAAAAATGCGTTCAAAGAATTGAGTTTTATAAAGGTGTAGAATTTCTATTTCGGAAATGTGCAATAAAATAAAAAGAATTCCAGAAATGCCTTCACTAAACTTTCTTTCCCTTTGTAACATGACTCAAATATTGGTGGTAGAATGAAATAGTATTGTCTCGATGATTTCAAAAAGCTTGAATTGAATTTTTTTTTTTTTTTTCTCTATAGTTTTGTTGTCGTGTGTGATAAAACCAAGGAACCTCTTTGCTTTTTTATTCTGAACTTGTACAATAGTATTTTAAATTTATATTAAAAATTTAAAACACCAATATTATTTTAATAGTAATATGTACATATATATCCATCAAAATCCATGTAATTTAATTTCAAACGTTGCAAAAAGTGTTCCTATGAATATCCTATTATAATGATATGAGAACAATATCTGCTGACCTGTTAATCAAAAAAAAGTACTTCTTTAATAAACCCAATTTAATTCAAGTATATATTTCAAACCAATATGAGTAATATTTACCATATATTTGAAACAACGAATACAATTATTTTTATATTTTATAATCTTATTTTTCTCAATTATTAATACAAAAGAAAACAAACACAGATGCTGGACCCATCCATATTTCCACATTTTACTCAATTATAATTATTGAAAATATCATTTGAGTATTTTGTGTTTTGGCGAAACCAGACATCTGTTATCGATACTAGAACTAATATTCGATACATAATATCGATACAAAAATACTTATATCGAAACCAAATATATCGATCCTATACTTACCCTATTGGAAAAAAAAATTCCGGTATAAAAAAAAGATACCGGCTTATGAAACACCGGTTCCGGTATGGATACTGGTTCCGGTATCATACCGGAACCGGTATCCATACCGGTACCGGTGTTTCATAAGCCGGTATCCATACCGGATCCAGTATCATACCGGAACCGGTATCCATACCGGATCCAGTATCCATACCGGAACCGGTGTTTCATAAGCCGGTATCATACCGGATCCAGTATCATACCGGAACCGGTGTTTCATAAGCCGGTATCATACCGGATCCAGTATCATACCGGAACCGGTGTTTCATAAACCGGTATACATTTTTTTATACCAGAAAGAATTCTGGTACAATGCCGGTTTCAGTATAATATATCGTTCCTAGTGTGAAACATGTACCAGTTTCATACTAAAACCAGTATAATACTAGAACATTGATTACAGAATTGATATTTATGCAGCACAGGATTTATCATAGCAATACAATTACATCAATCAATTACAAATGTAAAACATCAAATGAAAGAATAAGAAAGTTAACTTATTAATAATTAGCTGAGTAGACCCGCGTCGTGGGGTACTCGTTGAGGCACATAGGTTATTGATTTAGATAATTCAAGTTATAATATAAGGTGACCAGCATAGAAGAACCGTTAGATAATTTTCAAAACAGAAGTTTGGAATTGAAATTACGTTTAACAATCTGAAAAGCTAGCACTTTTTAAGTCTGGGGTCTCTTTTACACTGACCACTCTGAATAATTATAACAAAATAAAAACCATAAAAACAAAAACAATATTCGTACCTGCTCTGTAAATGAATTCAGTATAAACCAGCAAATAGTACTTCTTAAAAGGTTTGGATAATTTTCGAAAAAACCTAAACTTTTGGCAAAAAGAAGCTGTAGCACACTGTTATCCATAACTATCACTTAAGCTGCATTTTGGTGACAGATTCGGTTTTGTTAAAATTAGAAAATGGAATAATTTGCAAGTATTGTTAATTTTAACCTATATAATTTTTTTATGCAAGTACAAAAAGTGTTCCCCATACATATATATAAGTCAATGATTTTCTTATTTTCTGAGCATTAAATTGTTAAGGGCATCATTTCTCCGAGCCAAAATAGCTTTTTTAAGCAGCTGAGATGGCAGCCGGATAAGTGTAGAGCTGATTTCAGGATTCAAAATATTTTTTAAATCAACATTTTAGGTAATATCACAAAAAATAACTTTTTAACGGAAATGAAGCGGTTTTGCACATCAAAAAGATCATTTTCGAGTTAAGAGCAAATGATTGCTAAGTCACTTAAATACTATTATTATGAACAAAGGCTTTTTAACACTGGACGAAACCTCATATCATACTATTAAAGAGCAAGTTGTTGCTGCAACAGCTTAGCAACATTGCCCGGTTTGGATATGTTGCAAACTGCTATAGAGTCTGAAATAATATTTAAGGGCAATTTGAACATAGTGTATGCTTTTCATCAACAAAAAGTTTTCAACAGTCTGCATTATCTTTCTTATTCTGGTGCCAGAGCGTCGGTAAAGTTAGTCCATGAGAGGCATGTTTGGCCTGCCATAAAAGCGGAGGTTGCGGCCTGGGCATGCACATGTCTGGAACACCAAAAGTCCAAGGAATCTTGCCACACCAGAAATGCTATTGGCAGTTTTGTACCACCAAATGCTAAATTTGAGCATGTGCACATTGATCTGGTTGGTTCACTCCTTCCATCAGAAGGATACAGGTATTGTCTCACTTGCGAGGATAAGTTTTCCAAGTGTCCAGAAGCAATGTAGATATCACTGCTGACATAGTTGTAAAAGCTTTCTACTCTGGATGGATCCCTCGCTTCGGGACACTACTCAGATTAACCACAGATCAGGGAACACAATTTGAGCCATCTCTTCATTATGCCGTCTCCAAATTCTTGGGTACAGCATGCCAACATACAACGGTATGCCACCCAGCTTCAAATGGTCAGGTGGAAAGTTTTCATCGCCAATTGAAAGCTGAGATCATGGCACATAGAAACACACAATGGTCTGCAGTGCTGCCAACAATTCTTTTGGGCTTCAGAGCGGCATGGAAAGATGACCTAAAGGTAACGACAGCAGAAATGGTCTATGGTTCAACAATTCATTTACCTAGCAAATTCATGTCTCCAACTTCAAAAGTTCTTGATGCAGCCACATGTGTCGGGAAGCTTAGAGAGGCAATGAAACGGTTACTTCCACAACCTCATGGACACCCATCAGTATTCGTAAGTAAAGATCTATCAACTTGCAGCCATGTGTTTCTGCGAACAGATACCTTCAGGAAAGGCTTGCAACCACCTTACGAGGGACCTTTTATTGCTTCAAAATTCAAAAAGGGATAAAAGCCACAAACATCAATATCGACTCTCTAAAGCTAGCATACATTGCGAAGGAACTGTCCAGAACCTCATCAATCATCTTGGAGGAAAAGCCCATTTCATCAGCATCATCTGAACTGATTCAAGCTCCATCTACGGTCAAGCATGATACAGCAAATCTTACCCAGGAGACCAAGACAACTCGATCAGGCAGAAGAGTACAGTTTAATCCAAGAGATGCTTAAAGTCTTGCTATTGCTGGTGGGAGGCTACTGTGGCAGTTAAGTGATGAAGTCACGATAGTAGAGCTCATAGTCTTTCAAAAGCACTTTGAACATGACTTGGGCGGCACGAGAATAGAACAGAAAGAACGGAAAACGAATTCTTATCTTTTTAGATGGATCTCAAAAAACTGGAAATGCAGTTCATTAGCCATTCAGCTTTCAAAGTTGTAAATGTCATTTGTAAATATATTATTATTAATTAAATGAATTTGTTTCTTGTAAATATCTTTAATATTTCTATCTAAATTAAACTACGGAAACCTCCGTTAAAAATGTCTTGGCAGAGAATCTTTCCAGATTGTAAGTCCGGCAGCAATTTCTTTTATTGTACTGTCCAGAGTCATTCACCAGCATTTTAGAATCGGCTGTATTCCGCCCTTATGAAGATTTTCTTTCAATAAGCACTTTAAACACATTAAAAGTTCGAATTACGCATGAAAAACACGTTTTGAATTTCAAAATGCTCATTTGTTTACATTTAGCTTTTGCCAACACTGCCGAAGAAACTTTTTAATTGCCATTACTTTGTCTAGTTAAAATTGAATTAACGCAAATATATGCATATTTTTAATGAAATTTATTTATTATTATTTAAGTGATGGTTAATGAAAATTAAATTTTATATGAAATTGACTGAAAATGTCCTTACAAGAGTTGTGAAGCCACCGTAATGACTTAAGTTGGCCAGGGAAAGGTGAAGAAATTGACGTTAAGAAACGAAGTGAAGACAATCGAATTCGTTCCCAAATCAATAAACAACTTTTTTCAAGTCTTTTATCGCTTGTAAATAATCATTTAGCGACTTCACATCAAAAGGAGGAAAAATAATGTATTGAAAGACTAGGCCGTGGCATTCATATGCTTGGCTAACAGAAATTATTAAGGACTTATGATGAAACTGAAGAGCAAGCATATGTGGAACAGATGAAATATAGGACATTAGGCAATTTTTTATTATTTGGCATTAAGAATTTTTTTTTATTTGACATTAAGAAATTTCGCCAAAATTAAAAACAAAGTAATTAAAATAAAATATAAATAAGAAACTTAAATAAAAATGTAACTTAAAGTAAAACCCGTTGACTGAAACAGCATTTATCTTTAAAAAATATCATGCCAAAGAAATGTTCTATGCTACATCTGTACCGCATATGTTATTACTGTTATCCCTCAAGCGATGGTCTCAGAATAGAGCCAAATGATAATATACTGTATAATGTATCTTAGCAAAGCTTATACACGTGCTGGGAAAACAGATAATACTGTAGTCAAGATTTGTCGAGTGTTTCATATTATAGTACTTTTCCGTTTAGCACCACAATTTTTTTCACTCCACTTGGGAACGTTTTAAAAAATCACTGTTACGAGAGAGAAAAGTAATAGAAGATAATCATACTAATGATTGGCAAATTGCATTACTAAAATATGCAAACCTTTTGATTCAAGGATCTCTAGTAGAATACATCAGAAGTTATTTCATTCGCCACTACGTTGTGTTGTATTTGTAAAACGCCAAGATTTAAAATGTGCTTATAACGGAAAAGTACCAAAATGACAACTCGAAATTAATACACATGCTGAGAATCTGCTTTATTTTAATAGAATATTCTTGAAAAGATAGTTTGAAATGCCACAGACAGGGCCTACTTTCTTGTGTTTTTTTACAATAAATATTTTTTATACATCAAAGTATTTTTCTTTCAGTTTTGCAATACTAGAAATTTGGGTACTTGCGTATTAACGCCACCGCAGCTACAGATTTGGCGGTTTTTAAGTGCCGCCAATGTAAAAAATGGCGTCAAAAATCAGCAAACAAAAATCCAAAAGATAACTGTGTGCGCGTGCAAACAACAAGATTGCTTTTTATTGGCGGCACTTAAAAACTGCTAAATCTGTAGCTGCGGTGGCGTTAACACGTAAGTACCGAAATTTGGCAGCATTTTACCAACAATTTACATTAACCCATTAAAGACAATTTTAAAATGGATAAACTCATCATTGTTTTTAACTTTAACTTTGTTTATTTAGATCGTTTAAAGTATATTTTGAATTTTTCAGATTTTTTGGGAAAATTTTATATTAGCAGAGAAAAGAACTAAAACGTTTGGCAAGTTTTCTTGCCAACCCTCGTTAATGGATTAATCATGTAGGTCAAGATAATAAAAAAATTATTTGCTCGTAACACTTTTTGCTGATTTTCTACATAAGTGAAATAGCCGACTTAATTTTATTTTTACTACAGTCAACGTTGGCTTTATATGAGGGCCCCCAATTCTATGTTGTGCTTTTGGAACGAATTAATATTTAGATTGAAAATTCTCTATATGGTTTGGATGCATTTGTAAAATATATTTAGGCCAGTATATTGTCTTAAATACTTCCACTATGAATCTATACTAGTTTCAATATTTCCAGTATGGTTCCATACTGGTTTCAAACATTTCCAGTATGTTTCAAACCTGGTATCAAAATTTCCAATATGTTTCAAATCCCGGTATTAAAATTTCCAGTATAATTTCATACCGGTTTAAAATCTTCCAGTATGGTGTCATACCGGCTTTAAAACTTCCAGTATAGTTTCATACCGGTTTAAAATCTCCCAGTATAGTGTCATACCGGCTTTAAAATTTCCAGTATAGTTTCATACCGGCTTTAAAATTCCCAGTATGGTTTTATACCGGTTTTAAAATTTCCAGTATGGTTTTACTGGTTCCGGTATCATTTTTACTGGTTCCGGTATCAATTTGATACTGGTAATTTGAACTTTTTCCAATAGGGTATATCGATATGCATCGTATGTCCCTATCTCTTCCGATTAAATTATTACTTAGTTATGCTATTCTTATTTTTTTTTTTTAATTTTAACTTTAAATATATTCTTAAGAGGGATCATCAGCCTATACTTGTCCCCTAAACTTAACTTGCGCCAATAGTTTCCGAAATGTTGTTTCCATCCCCAGAATTTTTACACCGAGTATAACGATGGTAAAAAATTATCTTTGGTAAGTTTTTTAACTTAAACTATTATTAATAATTTATTACTAATTGTCATTCCTGGTTTAAATAATTAAATGTTTTAAATCAATTCTTACGATATTGTGAATGAAAACTGAAATATTGAGTATATAGGCCAGTATAAAGTTGATGATCTTATACACACAAAAATCACATAGAGGCAAGAATTAATATGAATATGAGATTTTTGCGTTCTCCCCAAAATGCTCAGTACTTTAAATTGTTAGTTAAATATCTTTATATTTCTTGCTTAGCAATTCTTACCAGGGGATATGGATATGGAATGACTATATCCTCAATTTACTTTAATATATTTCGTTTATTACAGGTACTGAATAGTTGCCAATATTATGTCTTTACAGTGGCTCTAATAGCTAAATAGTCCGAGAGGCGACTGCAATTTTTATACCCCATCGAACATCATTCTGAATTTTTTATAGAAATTGGAGAAATGGGAGTAGATTAGGAATCCACAGATCTGCCGTGGCAAAAATGGCCGAAACTGATCAATTATCGACTTGGAATGAGTTGAACTAAAATCCGATTGCTAAATATGTCATAACTTGCCAAAAATAGAACAAACTTATTCGTCTGGCAACCCACTTAATTTTGATTTTCAATGAGAAAAAGCGAAAACGATTTCTGATCTTTGGCTCGGAAAACTTATTTTCTTTTAAAAGTAAGCCAAATTGACGACATCTGTTACGTCATAAGTGACGTAGTATTTTTTGCCAACTTGGCTCCCTTTTAATAGATGCAAGCAGACCGTCGCCAGATATCTGAATCGTCTCAACCTTCTTAATTGAAAATGAAAGAGTGTGGGTCACCAAATAAAAAAAAAAAAGCTCATTATTTGGCAAGTTATGGCGCATTTGGCGTTGATTAGTTCTGATAAGTTATGATTTATTTCAACTTATTAAAAGTCGAGTTTTGACCAGTTTCGGTCATTTTTGCCACGGCAGACCAGTGGATTCGTAATCTACTCACTTTTCTCTAATTTCTATAAAAAATTCAGAATGATGTTCGATGGGGTCCAAAAATTGCAGTCACCTCTCAGTCTAAAAGCTACAGTTTGAAAATCGTAATATCTTGGCATCGGCGTGCTGGTTTTATACAAGCGGGTATAATGAATCGGATGCTGCTTAAGCCTTATGTTAATTCCACCGAGGTCCCAATGTCTCCTCATTCTTGGAGAAGGAAGTGAAGAAAGTAGTACTTGCTCAGCAGTCGGTGCATCACCGACCATTACTTGAATCAGAAGTATGTGCATGTCATCTGACCATGTTTAAAATTATTAAGTGTAATTTTATATATTGTTTCAATCTTGGAGCAAAACATGATCTTGGATGTAGCCTTTAGGCCTGTTAACCTCAAACAACCAATAAATGTTTTGCTATTCTCAATACTTAGGATATACTAGGTTGCATTAAGTGGAATGTTGATGTGAATCGAAATAAATCGATACTGATGATTTTTAAGGTATCGATTAGAATTTTTCGAATCGATTTTATCGAAATAGAATTTTATTAAAATAATTTGATGAGAAAATTTAATTAGAAAACTACCGGACAAAGATAATGTATTATTTCTATTTTTAATATTATTTGAAATAATTACTGTTTCAATTTCAAAAGATATCCATCTGTTTTTTTTTTTTTTTTTTTTTTTTTTTTTTCCCTACTTAAAAGTTGTAGTCTAAATAGTAAATTTAGTAGGGTCTACCATTTTAAGGAAGGTTTTCGATTAAAAATGGATTACATAAATTTATTTGTATTTACACAGCTCATTTTTTTTTTTTTTTTTTTTTTTTTTCAATTATAAATTATCAGAAAATGTAGTGATGACGCAAAAATATTACATAGTGAAAAAAAAGTGAAAAAATGGTTAAATGGATACCTTACAAATATTTAAAAGAAAGGCGATTTATTTCAAGGGTAATCAGAAAATGTATATATATATTTTTTTAGCAGAATTAGAAAAATATTTCCTTTTGTAAAGAAAATAAATCAAAAGTTTAAGAAATATCATCCAGCAATTTATTTAAATAACACTCGTAGCAACTGGGAGATATATAAAACGAATTGATGAAAACAAAAAATTATAATTTTGCAGTCGTCCCTTTTAATTTCTTTTTAATCAAATATCATCTTACTCTCAGATATTCTCGAATAATCACTTTTTCATATTTTCTTTCACTTTTCCTTTACTTTGTCATTTGATGGATCAAAAGCCCTAATTAGGAGATGCTAAACATTGGAATAAAGTGTATTACTGAATTCATTCCAATTCGTTTGTAACATAACAAATGAATTGGTTTGTTTCTTAAGTCACTCGTGCCAGTTACTAATACATGTTGTTTTGATAATTGCTTTTTATTTTACATCAAGTCATTCAAACAAGTTTTGAATTTTCAATTAAAGTCACATTCTCAAAATAAATATTTAATTTTTTTTTAAAACTGCTAATGCGTGAAACACATTTCTATAGAAGCATCTCTGTGTTACCCAATAGTTCTTGTTTAAATGTACCCATCCATAAACTAAAAATGTCTATTAACCCGTATCATAACAAATACTCATTATTATTTCAATACTTACAGAGGATTCACATTTTTTTTTAATACTTATCTTTGATTTTGAGATAATCATTCCATAATTGTGATATTATACATAAATCAAAACAAAAGCAGTAAAACTCACAGAATTAAATTAATTATTGGATCACTGAAAGCCTGTCACAGTCAACACTGAATATCTTAAAAATAATTTACCTCATCAGAGAATAGAAAAGAGCCAGTTTTATACATTTGCTGTAACTTTTCAGTTGACACACTTGAATATTAAATTATCATATATCTTTTTTGATTTTGAGGGAATTGACTAATTTACAAAGCTAACTACCAACCTAATACTTCCATGCTTCTATTTAATTCTAATATCTATAACCTGCAATGTTAAAATAAATATGTGTACAAATATGTGTACAGCCAAAGTCGTCTAACAAAATTTGGTCATTGATAATCAAAAAAGTATATTGATATCTAAAAGGGTTTTAAAAAGGTATGATAAACAGCTCGCCGATGAGGTTTCCACATAATTCATCGGTGTTTTGTTTACACAAATAAAAAAAATAAAAAGTAGATCTTTGCTAAAAGATTATGCTTTACATTAAAATCTTAAGGATACGTATGTTATATTTACACCTGAACAAAGTTATTAACAGCGACCTCTGACGATAAAAAAACGTAGCAATATTTTTTTTTTCCAGGACATCCATTCTGTGCCTGAATAATTTTTAGAAAACTGCATCATTTAATATTCCTATTATGCTAAGATCAACCAGTATTTCGAATGTAGATCGTTGTGTATCAATTCTATCTGATATGATGCAGTATTATTCTAGTTTTTAAAATGATGTTTAAATATCGATTTTGTCTACTGATATTGCCAGTATAGAACAATTACTAATGTATGAATAACAAATTTGTGATCTATATTAAAAATACCTAACATCACGGGAATACAATAAAATCAAATAAATAGGGTTATTTTAAGAAATTAAAAAAAAAAAAAAAAAAAAAACCTATTTCTATTCTACGAATTTCAGAATAAAATAATAAAATAAGTGGTACTGAAATTCGGGGATCATTGGAGAAATATTGAACTGACTAAATTAGAATGTGTTGTGAAAGGAATATGTTAGTATTAATGGTTAGATAATACGTACTTCTTAAGGTCATACATTTTAATAAATTTCTTTTGCTTGAAGTACATTCTATCATGAATTATGAAAAATGAACTATTTATATATTCTAAAGATTGCTCGGAATGTAAATTGGTGATCATTTATAATCCGTCTTTAATTGTTCATCTTTGATTCAATGAAAATTTATTTAGCTTTTTCTGTTATTATAAAAGCATTTAGCAATAGCTTGGTTTATAAAATATATCAAGTAGCGACTTTGTAATTGTATCCCAAATAACTTAATTTATTTAAAATAAATTTTGGCTCTAATAAAGTAACTAATAAAAACGGTAAAGTATAAGTAATGAGGAAATTGCACAAGTAAGGAAAAGGAATATTTTTTGTATTTTTTAGTGTTATTCAACGAATATATTTGAGCAGTGAAATTGTTTTTTATCTTTATAAATTCAATTAATCAAAAATCGAGTTTGAAATTAGCTGAAATCAATGCAAAAGTCACGTGACCAAAAACGCATAAAATCGTGACGTAGTTACGCATAGAGACCGTCAAAAATCCGAGGAGGAACCTCACTTCCTCCTCATCTAAAACAGGTTATTAGACTGGTTCACCATCTGCGCATTGACGTCACACGCAAAAGTAGCTTTTTCCCGTCCAATCGCAAAGTGAAAAATTAATTTTTTTTTTTTTAACTATCTGTCCGAGCTCAAATTTTTGAAAGAATGGTATTGTTTTTCATGATTTTTTCTCTACTTTTATTTAAAAATAAAACCAAATAAACGGGAACATTCTTCATTATGAATTAATTATTCTGCACTAAAACAACTAAACATACACTTACAACATACACATACATGAACGGACAACATAGAGTGCTTGCGCTTAAATAATTTTCAATAAGAATATAGTTTGTCTTTAGTACAAAACTCCCAAGTCCTACCAAGAATTAGATCCGCATAAACGAGCACCAAAACAATTGAATAATTCATACCACTACCCAGATATTTGTAATTAATTTGAGGTATTCTGAGCCTCAACACGATCAATAAGATCATCCCTACGACCAAATATACCGGACTAACATCTCGAGCAATTTTTCTTCTGTACGAAATCCAGTTACTTCCAGTCTCCCAAAAGGCGACGAAGGTATCATGAAAGTCCTCCCTTTCGGCCAGGATAGGGGTCATTCAATTTGCTCGAAGAGGCCTCTTTATTCAGGGAGTCAAGCGCTATCTCAAAAGAAGAAGTAGATAACAGAGGTGTGCTGACGTGTTTGCTGTCGTCCTATTCTTGTGTACTATCGATTGATAGGATTTGGATGATGTTGGGATGAAGGAATTCTCGGTTCTGTGATTCCGGATAAAATGGGGAAGGGTTCACTGATTACATGGTTATATATTGCATGCTCTAGTAGGTTGGTACCTGGATGAGTAAAGTGTCTTCAAGTCAAAATGAACTCGATGTATGTCTGAAAACAGGTAATCTAAAATTTAAAACGATTTAGTGTTTTGAAATTAATACAGAGTGTCCCAAAAATGACAGATGAATTTCGAAAATGGATAATAAAAGGGGGAACAAAACATGAAAGACTACAGAATTTTACCCTTCGTTACATTCTATTTGGAAAACTTAATTTCTTTTCATCAATTTTCAGAGTCGACCAAACGGTCTAGTGGTTAGCGTGCTGGCTTCTTGACCCCGAGGTTGCGGGTTCGAGTCCCGTGTTAGGCATGGGTGTTTGTAAATGTATGTTGGCTTGTCTAATAACGAATGTTTCGGCGCATTATGCCCTCGTGTTGCTGACGGCGCCAGATAATCTTAATACGACCAACCAACCATCAGTTTTCAGAAATAGTTACAAAGTTCGTCAACAGATGACGCTGTTGAATTATCTGTTTTAAGGAAAATAAAAATATGTGCGAAAAAAATAGAAAGAAAAAGAAACATGTAAAATTATGTTGAATAAAACTACTAAAACAATAATTTCGAAGTAACCACCGTTTCAAATAACAACATGGTGCAATTAAAACAAAATATACCAATAAAAACAAAAAAAAATTTGCAAAAAAAGAGTGCAACAAACGATACATTTCTGTCGTCAATCTGTTTTTTTTGTTTTGTTTTTAATATTATTATTAATTTTTCAAATGTGGCATTCCTTTTTAGGACACCCTGTATTTTGCGAAATCTGTTTATGGAAATCAATTTATATTATTTAACTTTTACACTTAGATTTCAGGTAAATATAGGAAAGTGTGAAATTTGGTGAGAATAAAGTTGTTTTCTCACTCTAATACAATTTATAACTTAACTTTATAATAATACTATATTTTTATAGTGTTCAAAATTCATTTTAAACTACGTTCATTTTTAATGAAGTGCCACAAATGTTTGTTATAAGATCACTATCTCTAACTTCGCTTGCCAGAAACTAGTACTTCACAGGGTAAGGCTTGTTATCACTAGAGGTACTATCAGTTTGAATAAACACATTGAACATATTTTAAGGTAATTTATAATATATATTACAGAGCAGTGAACTTGCTAGTATCAAATACATATCCGGACTAATTTATTTTTAATTCACTTTTTAATCTTCCTGTTTTTATTAAGAAAATGCTATAATTTTAATTACTTTCAAAATATTTACTGCGATAATAACTAATTGAAATTACACTTAAAAGATTCCATGTATAAAATTAGAATGCATCATTTAAACAAAATTATATTTTAAATTTACTGAAATTTGAGTATGACGATTGGGAGAAAATTTTTAAATAATTTATTGAATATCATGAAATGGTAAAGTTTGAACGCAAAAATGTAAGATTCCTAACACTTCTTAAAACCGTCAGAATTAGAATTATTAGGAATTATCAAATTTTTTAACATAGATTTTGACAATATTCACTCTTTATTTGAACGAAGAATTGTATTATTTCTGGGTATACTGAGGTACATATTTTACTGTGCATTTTCTAGAAGTATTTTAATATAATTTTTTATATTAATCACTTATGCAATGATTCTGTCCTTTTTGGTTAAATTATTCGTGCAGGTTCAAGAAAGCTCTGAAATCAAGAGAACAAAAGTTTGACGCTAATTGTCATAGAATGCATCAAAGGCATTTTCAGAGATATGTCAGGTCATTAATTGCTTAAAATATAGGTCACGAATTGCTTAAAATGTGACTACATTGGAAAAAACCAAAATTACAACGACAGTACTAACGATGCCATTTGTCTTTGCCTCCAAATGTCATTGATAATCAGCATTCGTTCGAAAAAAAAGTAATAAAAATAAGTGTTTATGAAGCAGTAGAGGATATTACGAAGGGACTTTAAAAAATATTGGACAATACACATAACTGACAGGATTGGCATAATTTAAGTAGATAATGCAATAGATAAGTTCATAAAAGGAACTAGAAAAAAAAACAAAATCTAAATGATGGCTGGATAACAATCTCTCTGAATATCCAGAAAAACTATCATATGTTGAGTAGTCCAGACATGCACTAAAAGAAAAAGAAAATCTGGAAACGATGATTTTACTTCATAAAAAATATTTTATTAAAACCCACTTATCCAATGTTGTAACTCTTAGATGTAGATGGCCGACCAAACTTTATAGTGGTTAGCGTGCTAGCCTCTAGACCGCGAGGTTGAGGATTCGAGTCCCGTGAAAGGCATGGGTGTTTGCCGATGTATGTTGGCTTGTCAAATGACGAATGTTTCGGCTCATTATAGCCCTCGTGTTGCTTACGGCGCTAGATAATCTGAAAACAACCAACAACTTAAATGTAGATGGCGCTAAGATTTGTATATTACAATAGCGTCTGGTGCTGAAACTCTTTAGAATTGATATGTAACGCCTCTAGGATAGGAGTCAGAATAAGATATTTAATAATTATTCTTCTATCTTTTATTATTGTGTTGCGATGTCTTTTGTCTTCCAATAAACCAAGAAAAGTCTGCCAAACAGAGAGTTTTTCAACATATTGATAAGTTTTACATTGCAATGATTATTTACGAATTATTTCATACAATCACATCTGAGGATTTAAAATATACTTTTTTTCTTTAGAGTTTAAGAGGTTTTAAAAGTGCATTTCCTACAAAATTAGTTATCTGCAAAATGCTAAGTAAAATATAATATATTCGAAAAAATTTTATTTAGAAAAAAAAAATTGTTACAGCATCAATAATCATTAAATAAAAGCAAAGCATAACACTGAATCTATAACAAATCATGGTAACATATTACAAAAAAATCAAGTTAGCAGACATAAAAATAAAGACTTTGTGTTGAATAGCCATTTAGAAAATGATCCTGATATACTTACTATTTTAATATTACCAATTGATTGAAATTTGAGTGATTCCTCTTAAAATTAAACTAACAGTATATATATTCTATTTAAAAAATATAATTCTCTCGTCACTGATAACTGTTAACGCGCGTCATTGAACTGTCTACTTGACTGTCAGTAAAATGTAAACTTTTAACTGTCACCGTCTTTGATCGTAGAGACGCCCCTTTTTGTTATATAGTCAATTGACAGAATTTTGAGAGAGGTTTTTTGCTAGTCTTTTACATCAATGATTTTATACCGGTAATAAAGTTTTTAACAGCAAGATTGGTTTTGAGTTGATTTTAATTACAGTCCACTTCAGAGAGAAAGTCAATGTTCCAGCTACAACAATAACTTTGTTACACAATATTTTTTGGTACAATCTGTCTTTAACGTTTAACTAAAACTTGATGTTTAATCAAATGTCTGGCTTCCAAGTACGCTTTTTTGAGATACAAATGAATCATAATTTCAAATATGAAAACAGCTGTACAATTTAAATATTCAATTTGCTTAAAGTCTAAATTCCCCTGATCGTTTAGCTTTTATTAAGTAGTTAAAGTTACATTTTGAAACCGGTTTATGTTGCTCTGTTTTAAAAATCGAAAGCTATAGTTCCATAGATGCCATTGGATTGGAATATGCGTTATTCATTTTTTACCTCAATAATACCTGAATGAACACTGACATTTTGAACATTTCAAATTAAACAAATGAAAATCACTCTCCCTTTTAATGGTTCATTACTTTACCATGAACCTTTTTGCAATTTAAACCCTATAACCTTTTTGGGACACGGTTCATCATTATGATATAATTTATATATCTGTCATAACTTGCTCGTACATCATTCCATTCCTATACAATCTTAACCACCCTTCATTTGATACATTCCAATCAACTATTGTTCACGTGCATTCATAAGCGAAACATATTACCACCGAATGATGCAATTCTATACACATTGTTGAAGCTTGAATCTCTGACAATGGTTAACGCTAGGACCATCAACTGCATGGTATGATATAACCGATGCTTTAGTGAGAAGAGTCTAGCACAATGCTTCACTAAAGTACCTTGCTTAAATTTTGGAGAAATGCTATTAATTTATTATTCCGTGTTCTTCGAAAACGCTTTTTACATCGAATCCTCTTATATTTTATAACTGCAAACAGAATTATGTTTAAACATGACAAATATTGCGAATAAAGACAGTTGCTTTTCTGGTATAAGTTTGAATTTATGAAATTGCCGCCAAATAATCCTTAAGGTATACATATACAATTGAGAAGATTTTCTTTAATTTTTAGGTTAAAATTTCAAACTTTTTGGCAGTATATCAGAATTAAAAATAATGCATTTTGATGTATAAACTTTTTTTCCGTCAATTTTTTAATCAACTTAATTGCAATTAAAGTGACTAATTACATAAATAAATTTGTAATTAACTTAGAGGTATTATTTTTATTGCAAATAAGAAATATATTGACACATATTTCTATGGAGAATTTTGAATTTGGCTTCAATATTTATTTAATTATAAGTTTTTAAATAAAAAGTTTAAAAAAATACATGGTTTTTAACAAAAAAATTAGATTAAAATATGCATAAAAAATGTGTTTATAACAATATATATTAGATTCTCCATGGAAAACACATTCACAAGTATTGCATACAAAACAAAATTAGAATTTTGTAAATCGGACCATTTATTATGAAGTTATGACCGTTGGCGTAAAGTCATATAACACCAAAATATCATTCTTCAGAAAACGCGTTTAAAGTTTACTACGCTAATGAAAGTGATAACAAAACAGGTTCACAAACCCCACTGTAATTTAAAAAGTAAATTTAGTCTCAGAAAGAAAATTGTATTATTTTAAAGGTAATGAATTCGGGAATATTTTAAAACAAAGAAACAGAAACGCAGACTTGAGACAAATTTTGAAATTCCTAATATATATGTATACCTTAAGGATTAAAAGAAAATATTTTCTGGACTTCAAAATGTATACTTTAAGAATACCAACTACTTTGATATATTGACGCTTTCTAAAATTACATCTACAATAATAAATGAAAGACTTCGTGTGTATATAGAACCTAATTCCACTATTCTCTCTGATTCTTTATAAATCTGATATTTTAATCATAAGTAGCATTCAATCTCAATTGAAAATCTGATATCCAGAATGTTACAATTTTAATTAGTTATTTTTAATTAATTTTCTTGACTTTTATCTCTAATCTCTAATAAACGTAACAGGGAAAACAACTACCCACTTCAGAAACGTATGCCATATGCAGCATAGTATTCGCAATATTTTTTTAAACAGCACACATTTGCTTAGAGAGTTATATTAACGGGAAAAAAGTTACAGAATTTAGAGTAATTTAATTTTTAAGAACGATTTGCATAGTGATGGACTTTTTAAAGGGCCTTATTTTCAAAACGTCAATGGCAAACTACTATACAGGTTGACAAGTCCCTGTAACGAGGACTAACAATTTGATTATATGTTCAATACATTTTTTAAAGTATGAGTACTTTTCTTAAGTATTCATGCTTTTAACTGATAAGATATTTGTAAATGGCTGTGTGCGTTGGAAGTAAAAGTTTTTTTTTTTTTTTTTTTTTTTTTTTTTTTTTTTTTTTTAAAGGAAATTTTTAAAATAAAGCGAATGACCAATACCTATTCGAAAATTTCGCCATTAAAATAAATAATACATTGCCCCTTATTTTGAAAGCATTTGAGGTGAATAATTTTCAATATAGATTTACGATACTTTAGAGCGATTGAATGAAACTGATTTAAAGCATTGTGTATACTTTCATTTTATTAGTGAACCTTCAATAAACCCATATCATCTGTATTGCATTATTAATGCCATAGAGTTTGAATTCTAGCATTTCTCCTTTTCATTAAAAATAAACTTGAAAATCGAACTCAATCCAAAATTCGAGATGGTTCTTCATGTATATATATTTCTTCATGTATATATATTCATAATATATATATTTCTACTTATAAATTGGTGCGAAAAATAGTAAGCATATAAAAGAATTTTGCTAAAAAAAAAAATCCCCTTTAAATGAAATAACTTTGTTTTAAAATAATAAATCATTATATTTTAATAAAATTTTGATAAATTAAATAATTCTGTTGAAAGTTATCGTATTTTTGTGAGTTAGTCAAATATTGATGTGTGATCTGAGTTTCCAGGGATTTCAAGTTTGGCATAAAGTATAATATTTTAATTATCAACGTTTAACGTTGGTCCATTTTAATATATACGCGTCTGTAAAAATATATAATTATTCTAACCATTCATTCCTGTATCATTTGTAGTTTCCGTTATCATAATAATGTATAAAATTTCGCCTTGAGTTGAATTTACATATCAAAGCCCCACATTTGAAAAGTAATTCGCGAACATATGCATATTTTAATAATGAAAATGCAAATTTAATAATTTAATATTATGAGAATACCTGTTTACTCGATGTATATATATTACAAACATAAATAGATATTTCCATATAGTTAAGGTAGATATGTAGGTAAAATGAAATTTTATATTTTTTCCTTGAAAAACATGAAACAACTTGGCATACCATGTACTCTAATATAAACAATACTCTACAATTAAAAATTCTCTCTGAAAATTTATATAAAAACTTAATTTTTTTTTTTTTTTTTTTTTAAGTTTAAGTATTAAAAAACTATAATTAAAAAAAAAAATTAGTGTTTTTTAAAAGCCAACTTTTTTTATTTTACGATAAAGCTTTAAAAAAATCATATTTTAGAATGATTAAAGTGATGTAAAACAAATTGTGAAGTTTTTTTTTAATCATTCATTCCTGTTGCAACTTTAAAAAAGAAATATTTATACATAGTGGGAGATTTGTTTTGGAAAAATTCTCATTTACCTTTCTATAAAAAGCATTAAAAACTGTTTAATTATTTAAAAAAAAAAAACTCTTCACATTATTGTTAACTATGATGTTGAGTATGTATGAAAGAAATAATTATTGTTTTAAGTCTATGTGAGAAAAACCTTAAAACTTTTTATGAGTCACAAATATGAAAAACAAAGTTCTGCGTAAAATGCATTTGAATATTAACGATTACATGCGAATTGAAAAAGCAAAAATGAACATGTTTAAACGGCCGTAGAGTTTTGATGCCAGTTATTTTGGAAAATGTAATTAAATTAAAAATAGTAATTATATTTTATTGAAATAGTAATGACGGTATTTATTTCATTTGTAAAAATAACAAATCATCTTGGTGGAGGTCAGAAATATCGATAAAAAAAGATATCGGTGTCCTGCATATTTTATGATTTAATATTTGATTTTCAGTTTTTCCAGAAATGAAGTTTTTCGGGGCAAATTTCTACTTTTTATGTACTCTTTATGATTGCTTTTTGTAAAATGATTACTTTTTACTTTCAATTCCCCATTTGTTTACATAGGGCAATAAAAGTATAGAATTCAGTTAAATAAAAATCCGATTTTGTTCTTTTTTGCATTTCTCCACATTTTGGGAAAAAATTTCAATGATTTAAAAAAAAGTGGTCCAGAAAAATGTATGTCTGTGTGTAATTGGCCAGCATAACTCCCCTCCCCGCCCCCCAAAAAAAATTTACCGACGTTGTTAAAACATGGTGTGAGGGTTAGTGGTGGCCTTTGGGATCTACCATTAAGGTTTTCATCAAAATCGCGCATGCGCATGAGATTGAAATCATGAAAAAATCAAGTTTCTCTCCCATAACTACTAAAAAACGGCAGTAACGATTTCCATTAAATCTCTGTGTTAATGCCTCTTAAGGTGTTCTAATCATCCCCACCTCTTCAATTTCTTTTCTCAATTCTCGAAGAAATGCGTAAAAAGTTGAAAAAATGAGTGCCTTTAGCTCAGGGATATCAGCCCGTAAGCATCGCCCGTCAACGATTGGTTTTTTTCTGTTTCATTCACAAGAAACGAAAATGTAAGGTCTATCGAATAACATCGCCAATTTTGCCATTTTGGCGGTGTTTTTTTCCCCACGTAAAATCTGTTGCCAAAAATATCATCAAATTGGCAATTTTTATTTAAATGAGTGAAAATATGTAAAAGGTAAATAAAGGTAATATCAAACTTTAATGCAATGACCAATATTATAGTGTAATTGAAAGCTATGCGATGGTCCATACCCCTAGTTCCAAATAAAGTAGATCTATAACAAAAAAAGTTTTATTTTCGTTTAATTGTTGCAGTGATTTTAACAAAAATTTAGACTTTTCTCAATAGCTTTTAATGGCAACGCTGAATACTTAATGAAATTGTATAATTCACATAACTGAAAAATTAGCAGAAAGATGAATATATATATATATAGATAAAAATTTAAATAGGAGTTATTCTATTTGCAACGTGACTTTTACTATACCTGAGTTACTACTTGCAAATATAACATAAAAAATATAAAACATAATTATCAAGTCGCCATTCATCTTACGTATTTTAAATGAAAGTCTGCTTTTTTTATTCAAATTAAATTCATATTTTTGGAAAGTATGTAATTTGAACTGCATAATAATCATAATAACTTGAAACCAGGCTAGGCCCAGTGCAGAGGTGGATTTAGAATTTCGCAGTTCATGAGGCTAATTCAGTTTCACTTAGAATTCTAATTTCTGTCTCAGGCATTGCAATTTTAATGAATAATTTCTCTTTTTCGAATTTAACTACAGTGAGTTTCTGATTAAAGAAATCTGCTCTATTTATGTAATAGAAACTAAGAAAGTGGTGATGTTTAGTAAAAATTTTGTGAGAGCAGTACAACTTCCTACTTCTTACAAAATTCGTAATATTTGTTTGAAATACCGTTACACAAAAAATTAAGCCATTCATTCTTTGATCAGGTTTTAATTTATTCTCTGATAAAAAATAAAAAAGAGCTTAATGCAATACAAACCCAAATACAATAGCTTAAGGTATACATATACAATTGAGATGATTTTCTTTAATTTTTAGGCTATAATTTGAAACTCTTTGGCAGTATATCAGAATTAAAAATGATGCATTTTTATATATAATCTTTTTTTCCCCGTCAATTTTTGAATCAGCTAATTGCAATTAAAGTGAATAATTAGGACATTATTAGAACATGCATAAATAAACTTGTAATTAACTTAGAGGTATTATTTTTATTACAAGTAAGAGATATTATATTGAAGCATGTTCCTATGGAGAATTTTGAATTTGGATACAATATTTATTTAATTATTAATTTTTAAATAAAAAGTTAAAAAAAAAATACATAGTTTTTAACAAAAAATTAAGATTAAAATATGCATAAAAAATGTGTTTATAAAAATATATATTCGATTCTCAATAGAAAACACATTCACGACTATTGTCTACAAAACAAAATTAGAATTTTGTAAATCGGACAATTTATTATGAAGTTATGACCGTTGGCCTAAAGTCATATAACACCAAATTGTCATTCTTCAGAAAACGCGTTTAAAGTTTACTAGACTAATGCACGTATTACAAATCAGGTTCACAAAACCTGCTGTAATTTAAAAACTAATTTGAGTCTCAGAAAGAAATTGGTATCATTTTATGTTGGGGATGGTAGCAGAGCGTGGTTGAGAGAAGCAACAACACTAGCGGTACAATTAGTTTATTAAGTCATTAAACCGCCACGGACACAGGAACACACACATAACATTGGACAGTCAGAGGTAACTGAATAGAATACAATGAATGAATGAATGAATGGCATACAGGCTAGAACAACAGTTTATATAAGCCAGCCACAAGGCGGCGCTGCAAGGCAGGGCAGTCCACAAGCAAGCAAAGGGGTGGAAATGAGTGACAGTGGATAACAATATCCCAACACTCCCCCACAATGTCAACTCATTTATCAAAATATACAACAGTATCATCAATACCAAGTAATCTTAAACACTTATAATGCTTACAAGAAGGTAATGCTTTAGTTAAAATGTCAGCACCCATATCATCTGTTGACACAAACTTTAAGTCAATTTGACCATTTTTTAAAGCATCTCTTACAAAATGATGTCTAATATCAATATGTTTTGTACGTTTATGAAAAACTGGATTTTCAACCAATTTTATTGCTCCCTTATTGTCAGTGAGCATACGTACCTTTTCCAAATTATTATTACACAGTTCATTAAGTAACTTACAAAGATATATCGCTTCTTTTGTACCATCAGAAATAGCCATATATTCTGCCTCCGTAGAAGACAGAGCCACAGTACATTGTTTTCTACTTTCCCAGCTAATAGCACTTCCGCTAAGAATAAAACAGTACCCTGTGTATGACTTCCGGTCAAAAAGACAATTACCCCAATCAGCATCTGTATATCCAAACAATGATACTTCTGTACGTTGAAAAATAAGTCCAAAATTAATTGTTTTCTTTAAATAACGCAGAACTCTTTTCGCTGCAATCCAATGTTATGTGTGTGTTCCTGTGTCCGTGGCGGTTTAATGACTTAATAAACTAATTGTACCGCTAGTGTTGTTGCTTCTCTCAACCAAAATATCGTCAACATAAACCATTATTATAGTTAAGCCCTTACTATCTTTAATGTAATATGTACACGGATCTGCCTCGGTTTGTTTCGCACCAAAATTATTTAAAATTTCATTCAACTTAACATTCCAGCAGTATCCTCCTTGCTTAGTCCCATAAATCCCTTTCTTTAATAAAAGAACTTTATCACCCTGATTTAAAGAATTTAAAATTTCATTTGCTCTTTCAGAAATTTCCCCATGGAGTTCCCTTTTATCGATTATTCGTTTCAGGATTTCTCCAAAATAATCAGGACATTCCATAAAAACTTCTTCCTTTATTTCTCCATTCAAATAAGCAGTAGTTACGTCAAACTGATGAATTTCTAGGCCTAAATCTGCAGCAAGTGCACATAAAACTCGGATTGACCCTTGTTTTACCACTGGGCTGTAGGTGTTAAAATAATCAACATTATATTGTTGTGAGAAGCCTTGCGCAATAAAACGCGCCTTATACTTTAATAATGTTCCATCATCTTTAAATTTATTCGTAAGAATAAAGCGGCTCCCAATACATCTTTTAGAATCTGGCCTATCAACAATTTCAAAAGTATTATTTCGAATAATACTCACGACTTCATCAATCAAAGCATTAAACCATAACTCACTATTTTTATCTATGAGCGCATTTTTAATCGGTACTTCCACATTAAAAATAAAATCTGCTTCGTCACGAATGATATCCCTATTGCGCAATGAAAGAATTCTTTTTCTTGATTCTTGTTGATCTAAAACTAAAGGTTCACTATCATCCATAACTGGAGTATTTGTCAATTGCTCGCTTACCAAAGATTTATTTACATCTAACTCCACATCCGGTTTGATTGACTGATATATTGGATCGCTTCCAAGTTTCGATTCGTTTTCAATTGAAATTGAGGTTTCATTTATATTTTCTTTTTCCAAGAAATCTTGCAATGTAACGGATTTATTATCGTATTCCTCAAAGAATTTTACGCTACGGGAAGTTATAACTTTATTTTCGTTTGGTAAATAAATTCGAAATCCTTTAGATGTTTCGGAATAACCACAAAATATTCCCTCTTTTCCCTTCGCTGAGAACTTATGTTTTCTATAATTATCGATATAAAAAGCTTTACAACCGAAAATCTTAAAATAACTAACATTTGGAGTTACACCATTCCAAACTTCATAAGGGGTTTTTCCATTAAGTGAGCTAGTCGGGCATCTGTTTCGCAGATAATTAGCCGTATTTATCGCCTCTGCCCATAGTTTAAGAGGTAATTTTGACTGAGTTAGTAAACATCTTGCAGTTTCAACTAAACTTCTATTTTTTCTTTCCGCTAAACCGTTTTCGGAGGAAGAAAAAGGTACGGTTAATCTATGCTCAATCCCATTTTTCCTAAGAAAATCGTCGAATTCCTTATTTAAGAATTCTCCCCCATTGTCGGTCATTAGTACTTTAATTTTAATCGATTTTTGGTTCTCCCATAAAGCCTTGATATCTCTAAATGCACTTAGAGCTTCACTTTTATGCTTTAAAAATTTAACTGCGCAATATTTTGATTCGTCATCAATAAAAGTCATAAAATAAAAAGACTTACCAATTGATGGCACTTTCATTGGACCACAGAGATCCGAGTGAATTAAATCCAACGTGTTTGACACTCTCTCTGATTTCTTAGGATAAGGGGCTCGTGTTAATTTGCTAACCGCACAAATTTCACAATTAAATTCTTTAGGGGATTTTACTAAATTTAATCCACGAATATTTCCCTTACCACTAGATTCCAATAAATCTCCTATATTTAAATGACCCATTCTTGCATGCCATTTTTCAATATCTGCAACTTTGCTTTTACCACTATCAAAAGATTCACTAGCATGACTTGCACTTTGATTAACACTACAATTACCACCACGTAAATAATATAAATTATCTTTTCTATCAGCAATTAGTTCCAAGTTGGATTTAGTGTCTACAATCTTAGCAAAGTCACTTTTGAAAGTCACAGTGTATCCACGATCACAAAGTTTAGAAACTGATAATAAGTTTGTACGCAGGTCCGGAACAAGAAGTGCATCGAAAACATCAACATCTTGAATTTTCTTGTTAACTTCCGCTTTGATGACTGCTTTACCGGAGCCTAAAACTTCAGTTGTTTCGTTGTTGGCAAGATTGAGAATGTTGATTTCTGTGTCGCCAATGTTAACAAACTTTGATTCATCATTACATAAATGTCGCGTGCATCCGGAATCTACCACCCACTGTGTTTGCATTTCACCATGATGTGTAAACAATGCATCTCCACACTTTTTGGATTCGGCACACGTTAACAGTCCAGCATTTTCTTGCTTGAAGCGAGAAATATCCTTTTTCTGGTAATCCTGGTCACACGTGGCTGCTCGGTGCCCTAAACGTCGGCATTTCCAGCAACGGATTTTCGAAGAATCTCTGGCCTTCGGGAACTGATTGTTATTCTTCTGGAAGTTTTCGCTTTTTGTTTTCCAATGAGGCTTGCGTTGAAGATGAGTCACAGCAAACGCTCCTCCACTCTCGCCGTTTGATTTCCGGTCCTGGCGTCTCGCATCACATTCTTCCACTATTTTTATTCGCAAAACCTCTGTTTTCGGTAACTCGTCGCGGGATTCTATCGCACATCGGAAATTTTCAAAACTTGGTGGAAGGCTGTATAATAACATCACTGCTAGCAGATCTTCGTCGATGCGTATTTCCATTTCACTGAGCTTATCAACAATGTCGAAGAACATTCGAAGGTGCTCTCTCACATCTAGAGTTGTTGTGTCCGCCATCTTGTGTTGAATCAGCGATTTCAACAACGACGCTTTTCTGGCAGGTCCTTTGGATTCGTAAATCTGTTTCAATTTAGTCCAAACGTCAGATGATGTTTCACAACTTTTCACTTGTTTCAGTTCAGATGGAGCTATACATAGGATAATGTCCGACTTCGCTTTCTCATCCATTTCTGCCCACTTTTCACAAGCTTCTTTCGATTTAACGTCATCTTGAATGAGCACAGGTTTTGTTTTGATTCCAGAAACATAAACCCAGGAATCGCTTTTGATAAGCAAAGCTTTCATCTGTATTTTCCATGTCTCGTAATTATCCTTGTTTAACGATTCAATCCGTGTTCCATTCATCGTCGTTTTTAGTTCGGTTTTCGTTCCAGTCCGTGTGTTGCTCTCTCTGCTAAGGTATGGCTATTTACCTGGGCCCATAACCTGTTGGGGATGGTAGCAGAGCGTGGTTGAGAGAAGCAACAACACTAGCGGTACAATTAGTTTATTAAGTCATTAAACCGCCACGGACACAGGAACACACACATAACATTGGACAGTCAGAGGTAACTGAATAGAATACAATGAATGAATGAATGAATGGCATACAGGCTAGAACAACAGTTTATATAAGCCAGCCACAAGGCGGCGCTGCAAGGCAGGGCAGTCCACAAGCAAGCAAAGGGGTGGAAATGAGTGACAGTGGATAACAATATCCCAACATTTTAATGGTAATGAAATCGGGAATATTTTAAAACCAAAAAACAAAAACGCAGGCTTGAGTCAAATTTCGCGATTCCTAATATATATGTATACCCTAATACTAATATATGATCTTAGTTTTCATTACATTATACTTTATCTTCAAATGAATCCCATGTTCGTGGTATTCCTTGGAGTTTTATATATTTTAAAACAATACTAACTATACATTAATGTAGTTACTTTGGTTTGGTTAATTTTGTTACTTGGTGAAGTCACCATACCCAAGATTTTACTTTTTGTTTGATGTACCACTTTTAACTGCTTCCCAGTCAAGTCCAAACTTAGGTTCTGAAGTTTTTGAAAAAGGAATAAAGTAAATATAAAAAAACACATAGAACTACAAAATGATCATAAAAAAACTAAAAATGTTTGAAAATATCTACAGAACAGTGATTTTTATGGTTATATATTTTTTTAAGATATCGATAAAAATATTGTCGTGTCGATATATCGCCGACCTTTACCTCTTGGTAGTTTTATAAAATAACCATTAATTTAACATAATAACAGGTTTATCAGTTTAGCTGTAACATATAAACAATTTGTCAGGAAATTTATTTCCACACTACCAAAAATACAAAAGTAGTTACCAAAATACTCGGCATCCCCGATTCATTATGTTAAAAGTAAGTTGCTATTAAATTATATCGCAAGAGGCGTCACTAAATAAAAAGTTGATAGAAATATAATAAAACTATATATTTAAATTCTACTTTTTTTATTTCCGAGGTAACAAATATACATTAGAAATTATTCTAGGATAAAATTAATTTTCTAAATTTTGAAGCATCATATAAAAATACATTTTATCGTAACACTTCCCTTAATTAAACAACTTCTATTTCATCTGATAAATTATATTTTATTACTTTTCTTAACACCGTATATGCCAATCGAAATAATTTATATTAAATTTTCGTAGCAGGTAATTTAATATTAACATAAACCCATACCATGCAAATGAATAAAGAAACATTCAGATGTTTGTTTAAAACAAGATATAAATTTTCAGAATACGCATCGTATATTTGCTCTCTTAAATAACGTTAGAACAAATTTTATGGTCAATTTCAAAGCGAGAATTCATAGGCTATAAAAATTCGAGCTTAGATAATATCAGAAAAGTATTTCAGCTTGAATAAATTCTAATTCAAAGGAAAAACAATAGGATGATAAGAAGAAAACTATCTGCGTTTATGGTTCGATATCCTTAACATAAACATATGAAGTATAAAGAAGGCATTTTCTGTGATTAATAGCTTTTTAATGTTTTTTTGTTCTTGTAAATGGAAATAAGATTATCCAGTTACAGGATACATTGTTTAAAGGTATGGTGGAATATAAAGGGATAGAGGAATGCCATTGTGAAATAGTATGCTGGGAAATTTCTTGAGATAAAATATATTTTCTGAGTATCATATATCTCTCAAAAACCAAAAGAGTTTTGTATTTCACATGAACACCTACGTATTAAATTCAAACATAAATTCTAATTTAAATTGAAATTTTTTTGTTAATTTTAATTAAAATTACATTTCAAATTAATTTCAATTGTCAGTTTTAACTATAACTGAACTTACGACAAATTAAATTGAAATTAGTTTTAAACCTAAATTTGAATATATAATTAAAGAATGGGGGCTGTAGCATCAAAAAAGCTCCATCCGTATATTTTCTAAAATTATTATTATCTATCTATCTATCTATCTATCTATCTATCTATCTATCTATCTATCTATCTATCTATCTATCTATCTATCTATCTATCTATCTATCTATCTATCTATCTATCTATCTATCTATCTATCTATCTATCTATCTATCTATCTATCTATCTATCTATCTATCTATCTATCTATCTATCTATCTATCTATCTATCTATCTATCTATCTATCTATCTATCTATCTATCTATCTATCTATCTATCTATCTATCTATCTATCTATCTATCTATCTATCTATCTATCTATCTATCTATCTATCTATCTATCTATCTATCTATCTATCTATCTATCTATCTATCTATCTATCTATCTATCTATCTATCTATCTATCTATCTATCTATCTATCTATCTATCTATCTATCTATCTATCTATCTATCTATCTATCTATCTATCTATCTATCTATCTATCTATCTATCTATCTATCTATCTATCTATCTATCTATCTATCTATCTATCTATCTATCTATCTATCTATCTATCTATCTATCTATCTATCTATCTATCTATCTATACCTTGAATGTAATTATCATATTGATTCAATTGCTTTATAATTTAATCGCTTAAATCACTTATAAGTGTGATAAAGTGTAAGTGTGATAAAGTGTATCGAGAATTTATATATATTATTTATATATATATATATATATATATATATATATATATATATATATATATATATATATATATATATATATATATATATATATATATATATATATATATATATATATATATATATATATATATATATATATGTATAAAGTAAAAATAATTTTTTGTAAATTCTCCGATACACTTGATCACACTTATAAGTGATTAAATTATAAAGCAATTGAATCAGTATGAAAATTACATTCAAGGTAATGGCTTTATTTCGAAACCAACTAAATCCAAATTTTCCTTGCATGAACAATAATGTGTTTTGTAAAAAAAAAATTTTACTTCTTTTATACATAAAAAAAACCACTTGTCATTTTTATTTTTATACATATATTTTTTGTAAAAATATATTTGTGTTTGAATTTTTTCTTTGAATAAATCACAAATGTATTTGATTATTTTAATTGTTTGTTAACTATTCATTTTTTCTTGTTTTCAAAATATTGTGTATCTTCCTAATAACTGCAAGTAGTGTTTTACGAACGTTTTGCACAGTAAGTAACTTTTCAACAGTTATTGCACTACAAAAAGTTGTTGATCACCCCTTTTGCTTCAAAGCCATCTCCATACAAAATTTAAACAATCTTAAAATCGTAGAAGTTGTAAATTAATCAGAAAACTGTCAGGAGTATTTTTTTTTTTTTTTTTTTTTTTTTTCAATACATAATTACATCATATAAAAAAAAAATTTGATCGGCACAATTTTTTTAAAGTTTTTTGTTCTCCAGAATTAGTTTTTAAAATGGATGGAGCTGGTTGCAACACGCCTCATATACAAGTTGAATTTTGACTAACTTTATATTAAATGCGTTTAATTGCGAAATGAACAATTATAAAGGATTTAGTAATGTTTTAATAAGAATATAAATAAAAAGATTATTATTCATCTTATATTTCCTTAACAATTCTTAATTTTTTATCTATCTACACACTTTAAATAGTTTAATATATGTGTTGTGAAACGTAACGGAATATTCTAATAAAAAAATTAATTAAAATATGAAGATTTAATGTAAATTTCTCCGATCTGCGACTACCGATTCTAGGTATTACAGTTACAAAAATTGTTGAATTGCATGTTTATACCTTAGGTATTTACCATGTCAACAAATATCTATCCACATTTATAATTTAGGAAATCATTTATTTTATATTTCCTTATTCCTATTCTAAATTATCCAGTAAACATAAAATGTATACAACAACTTCAGCCCTTTAAAACAACCAAAAATATTAACATTTAATTAATTTTTAAGGGGAGAAATAGAAACGACAGAAACCTTGCAAAGCTTTTCCAGTGACAACAATAAATAAACTCTAAAATGGAACGATTCTTTATTTTAGAATTTTCAGGGATTGCTGCCCCGATCGTTTGAAGAATGACTTCGCATATTTCAGTCACTGCAGCGTCGAGAATATTTCTCCCAGCAATAAAAAAAGAAATCGCGATTTATATTTTTTCCGGGGCATTTTATTCCGTTTCACTATTGTTTTCACTGCTTTCAAATTTAAATGAGATGGAACTTTACTTTTCCGCCTTCTTGTTTCAGAGTGGGCTTGGATAAAACTTTTTAAATATCCATCAATCTGAGCAGGAGATGTATTGCTTCTTTTCTCCGTGTCTTTTATGCGAACTACAAAAGGGGGTCATAAATATGCCTTAAATTTCTTTGTGTTTGGGACCTCAGTATCTCTACGTCTCATTCTTGTTCTGCGTCGTAGATTGCTTTCTTTAAAAGTGACCCATTTTGATTTGTAGCTTTTCATTTTGTTTCGTATAGTTTTGAAAATGTGATAAATTATATATATATTTTTTTTTTTTTTTTTTGAATATGTGATAAATTCTAAAAATTTTTATCATAAATTATATATATACAGTGGGTAAAAAAAGTCTCCGTACGGAAGCCAAAGTTACAAATAAATTAGCATAATTTCTAATCTTTTGCTTCATATCTTCAATAAATACTGAAATATGTTTCATTTGATTCTTTAAAATAAGTTTATAATAAATGTCTGTTTTTACAAAACGCAGGAAGTATTTAAATTGAAATATTTAGGAGATGTTGCTAAGTGCCATGCATAAAAAGTTTCCGTACGCCTTATGAAAATTAATTCTGACGTCTACCACAACAGACTTGCAGTAAATTTTCAAAACTGAAGTCTATGCAAGTGTCATGAAGACATTATAGCAGCAATGGTTTAATTTTAGCTTGTTGCTGATAGTCTTAAAATGGAGTTCCTAAACCTATTCGTGAGTAGGGGATTCAATTATGAAATGTTGGATTATCTATGAAAAAAAATTTCGAAATCTTCAATATATTGAAGTCTATAGTACAATATATTATTGAAAGACACCATGAGCTTCAAACTTTTGAGGATAGAGTTTGATCCTGAAGATCTTTAAAGCTAAAACGCTTGCATAAAATAAATATCCTATTATAAGGTTCAAAATAATCCGCGAATAAATGTACCTCAAGTCGAACATGGCTTAAGATTTGATAAAAACATTGAAGACAAATCTCAATTGACAATTTATGTGCACTGGTTAAGACATTTTACGTTGGAATTTCAAGATACACGTACCTATGCTTGTTTCCTTCTACTTAAATTACCAACAGCATCTGTTCTCATAAACCCCAAACCATAACGCCTCCTTCACCGTGTTTGACAGTTCCACATAAATTATAAGTTAACCTTTGTTAGTTTCGTTTTCTCCTGATCATAACTCGATTATCTGACCCTTGGATATATAATTTTATTTCATCACTAAAAAACACTCTGCAAAATCGATGCTCTTTTTCTGTGTTATGTACTTATATAAGGCTTCTCACGGGCTGCAAGTCCATTCAGACCCGCTTTTTTAATAACATTTCTCACCTTTTGAGATGTCACTTCAACGTTCACTATCAATTTTTAAGCCATGTGCGACTTAAGGTGCACTTATTCGCTGACTATCTTGAACCATACTATACGATATTCTTTTATACAAGCTTTTTAGCTTCGCAGATTTTCCGGATCAAACTCTATCCTCAAAAGTTTGAAGCTCATGGTGACTTTCAATAATATATTGTACTATAGACTTCAATATATTAAATATTTCGTCATTTTTTTCAAAATTAATCCATCATTTCCTAACTGAATCGCCAATTCACGAATAGATTTAGGAACTCCATTTTAAGACAATTAGCTACAAGCTAAAATTAAACAATTGTTGCTATTTTGTCTTCATGACACTTGCGTACACTTCTGTTTTGAAAATTGACTGCAAGTCTGTTGTGGTAGACGTCAGAATTAATTTTCATATAGCGTACGGAAACTTTTTTTGCATGGCACTTAGCAACATCTCCTAAATATTTCAATTTAAACACTTGCTGCGTATTGTAAAAACAGACATTGATTAAAACTTATTTTAAAGAATTAAATTAAATGTATTTCAATAGTCACTGACAACATGAAGCAAAAGATTAGAAATTATGCTAATTTATTTGTAACTTTGACTTCCGTACTGACGGTGCCAGATAATCTGAATACAACCAATATATAATTTATGATACAAAATTTTATAATTTATCACATTTTCAAAACTATACGAAGCAAAATGAAAAGTTACAAATATATATATTCAAAATATAGATTTTAAAACTGTTGTTTATATCATTTAAATGAATTTATCTTCTTGTTTCTAAGAATAAGGAATCTGGCTAATTTGTCATTTTCAAAATGAAAACTTTTTTTGATATATTTAATGCACTTTTAATATGGTCTTCGATTTGAACATAACATGTTATTAAATTTGTAGGGTTGTTATTATTTTTTTTTTCTATTAAAGGTGACGTAATATCTTTGCTAAGTTAACTCACTTTCAAAAAGGAACTTGTGCAACCAGAGTAGTAAAATCGTGTGTTCTCTTTCATATTTAAAATTTAAGATCTTAGGGTAACCTTACTTAAAAGAGTATGATGATTATATGACAAGTTATTACATAGTTTTAATATCAGTTTTAAGTCAGCACAATCGAAGTCGATAAAAAAATTCAGAATCACATTCGATGAAATACAAAACGTGTAGCCACCTATCGGTCTTTAAAAGAAGTATTGCGAATTAACGGTTCCAACTTTCAATATTAGCGAACAATCAAAAACCTCCTTAGAATGCAAAAAAGGTCAAGATTATATAAAGGTTATTTAAAACATTATTATATAACTTTTGATTTTATAAAAACCTTTTATCAAAACTTAATTATTAACCACTTTCAAATCATTTATTGATTTATGATAAATACTATTTAAATATATAGAGTCCGTTGGTTGGTTGATATGCTCAACGACATATTTTAATGCACAAATAGACCAGGATGTACATCTTAACGTGGATTCCGAATCATAACAAACATCCATGCCTAACCTGGAATTCGAACCTATCACCTTTGGCATTCGTGGACAGAGCACTACCCACACAGGATCAGATGAGCGATAATTGCAGCGAGAGAGAGTTATAGATTAATTTAATAAATGATGGAAATTGGAACAAAATCAGTACTGACATTTTTGAAGAAAGAACACAATAAGAAAATGTCTTTTTGTAAGTTATTAAAACGTCCAGTCTGTATTTTAAATTTAATACATTCCACTTCAGAAATTTTACTTCGATAACACTTTTCTGACACAATAAATAGCACAATACAAATCCCTCCCCTTTGATCAATTCATGCCAAGCACTTTAAACTGCATTAGCTATTAAAAGACATCCAGTTAAAAAAAACTTATATTCCAAGATAAACTTATCTTCAGAATCCGACATTCTTTATTGAATTACACATTTTATCGAAGTTAAATTAAATTTATTTTACACGCAAAAATCCTTCTTTAAGTCATAAATGTTAGAATTCGCCTCTATAAGCTTGTTTTTACAATAAGGACAAGACAAAAAGCTATTCAATCATTCTCGTAGCTTAAGTGAAAGAGCAAAAAATAGGATAAGGACATTTGCTCTCAGTCCATAAGGAATAGCTATTCTTCAACTACATCCATCTAATTCAGTTCCTTTGTTGTTTCTATTGACCACTCAGCTCGCAACAATGGAATCACGTGGTCTTCCTTAATTAAATTACGTTAGACATCGTGACAGCCAATCAATTAGACTTATGTTATCTTTGGAATAGCTCGCTTTGTTGAATTACTTCAGAGAATTTATATATATATATTTCTAAAAATGGAAAGTTTTTTAGAGAATAATTTTGCTTACAATTTCTCGCATTTCAAATATACCAACACTAATTTTATCTTAGAAAAAAATAAACCTTTGATATTTTCTGGTTAATTTATATTCTAGTTAATTAAAAATTAATCCTTATCTTTATTTTTTTTTATTTTTTTAATTTAATTCTTATATGCAGGAATTTTTATTTTTAATAAATAAAACTTGAAATCAACTGGAAAATGGATGTAGCTAATGTGAAAAATACAAAGAAAAACACATAATAATTTTGCATATTGATGTATTTTTACATCACAAAAAAAAAAACTACATTTTCTTACATAAATTTATCAGTAATAAAAACATTATTCCTTACCCTTACCTTGCTTCTATCCGAAAGCAATTTTTCATGTATGTTTTTATTACTTTTTATATAATTAATTTAGAAATGAATCGTAAATTCGTAATACCCACCGAAATGAAGTTGTATTCAGCAAACAGCGCCCCCAACAATAATCAATAATTCGATTAATTTTATAATTCAAATTTTCGAGGTTTCCAAATTTCCCCAAAGGTCGATTGCAGCTTCTTCTGATTACTGAAAATGTAATAATTATATAAGACTCGATTAAAAATTTAGAGATTTGTTTTCCTTCTTCAGAAGTTTTATACTGATTTCCTTTAAAAGAAAAAGTATCGTTATCGTAAAATAGGTGGAATATAAATTTTTTTTAAAAATATTTCAATGGGGAAAAGCAAGTTATTTCTATTTATATTTAATTTAGTTACCTTTTTCTAGTTCTTGAACACTGGACAAATTACTTCTTATCAAAGTTTGCTTCTTTTATAGTTTATGTATGACGTACAATGATTACTTGACTAAATTCAAATGTATTAAGATTTTGTTTTGGCATTTTGACACCTTAGTAAATTTTAACTAATTAATGTATTTTATTAACTGAAAATATATTATTTGTATATACAAGAAAACTCTTAGCAGTTTCTAAATGTGCTTAGTAATTTGCGAAATAAATGGAAATCGACATCTCGGAATAATAAATGGAATTATCCCACTTTAACTTTTACCATTTAATTATTACGTTTATTAAAAATTAATGAGAGCAGATTTACTAAAACGTATTATTGAACCTTTACTAAAATGCTCAACTTGAACCTTTTCTAAACTGCATTACTTAAACCATACTAAAATGTGATTCTTGAACCTTACTAAAATGTGATACTTGAACTTTTACTAAAATGCACTACTTGAACCTTACTAAAATGTGATACTTGAACTTTTGCTAAAATGATCTACTTGAACATTTACTAAAATGCATTACTTGAACCTTACTAAAATGTGATACTTGAACTTTTACTAAAATGAACTACTTGAAAATTTACTAAAATGTACTACTTGACCCTTACTAAAATGTGATACTTGAACTTTTGCTAAAATGCACTACTTGAACCTTTACTAAAATGCATTACTTGAACCTTACTAAAATGTGATACTTAAACCTTACTAAAATGTGATACTTGAACTTTTGCTAAAATGCATTACTTGAACCTTTACTAAAATGCACTACTTGAACCTTACTAAAATGTGATACTTGAACTTTTACTAAAATGCACTACTTGAACCTTTACTAAATTGCACTACTTGAACCTTACTAAAATGTGATACTTGAATTTTTACAAAAATGTGATACATTCCACGTCCAGTAACGTTACGTCCAGCAAATATTATAAATTCCGTGATCTTAAAGAGTTTTAAGAAAAAGTTAGATATGCACTGGGGGATCGTCAATGGGCAATAATTGGATTACACTAGCTTAGGTAAGTAACTCATATTTTGTGCTACAAAATTTGTATATATTTAAATGAGATTATTTAGTTACTATATTTAGTTACTTATGTTTGCGTACTGTTGGATTTTATAACATTTATCAGCATGTATTGTGTATTGCATTTTTCCAGTATGATTGCCAAACGCTGTGTCAACTTTGTATATTGTATTATATTATTATGTATGATCCTGTAATTATTGTATATTGTATGTATAATACTGTAACTATTGTATATTGTATGTATAATCCTGTAACTATTGTATATTGTATTATGAATGATGACTCTGTAACTATTGTATGCAAACTATCTCTCTCTCTCTCTTTCTCTCTCTCTTTCTCTCTCTCTTTCTCTCTCTCTATCTCTTTCTCTCTCTCTTTCTCTCTCTCTTTCTCTCTCTCTATCTCTTTCTCTCTCTCTTTCTCTCTCTCTATCTCTTTCTCTCTCTCTCTCTGTATATATATATATATATATATAAATATATATATATTACTCGACTTGAGCCTATTGTTGGTCTTAAAATTTATATTTGTATTTCTATAAAAATGTAGTAAAACGCTTTATTTAAACATTTACTAAAATGTGTTATTGTTGATCCTTTATTGAAACGTTATTGAACCTTCAATAAAACGTAATGCTTAAACCATTACTATAAGTACTTACTTACTATAAGTACTTACTTACTATAAGTACTTACTACATTTATTGAACATTTACTAAAACGTGACGCTTGAATCATTTATATTAGCTGTTACTTGAACTTTCACCAAAACGTGTTACTTGAACCTTTTGTAAGATGTGTTACTTGAACCTCTAACCCCAAAATGTTCTTTGCATATTCGATAAAAATTACAATTAAAAAATTTGGATATGCATTCTTTTACACATCTTTCAGCATCCTCTCTTCTGGATTTAATTGCTACTTATGCAGTAGTCTTGAATTTTAAAGCTGGAAAACATTTTAATGCATATTTCATTGTTTAATTGTTACAAAATAAAAATGCGTATCTTCTATAGAATAATGCAAATTTAATTCGAGAGCTTATCTCCTTTTTTAAAGAGAAATGTCCATATGTTATCTTTAATTTCATTACTTACGCTCTGTATATTAGAATAGTTTCCATCCCCGAGGTTGAAAAAAATATAAAATTGTTGGAACCTTATTCTGCATCATTCTGTTTACATTCTATTGATCTTATTTTAAAGTCACGTTTTGATGTTTTGCGAACTACTCTATTACACTTTTAAGGTACACATATACAATTGCGATGATTTTCTTTAATTTTTAGGTTAGAATTGCAAACTTTTTTTGGCAGAATATCAGAATTAAAAATTATGTATTTTTATGCGTAAACTTTTTTTAGGTAAATTTTTTAATTAGCTAATTTCAATTAAAACGTCATTCGAACAGACATAAAAAAAATGTAGTTAACTTAGAGGGTATGATTTTTATTGCAAATAAAATATATTATATTGAAGCATGTTTCCATAAGGAATTGTGAATTTTGCTTTTATATTTATTTAATTATTAGTTCTAAAATAAAAAATTTGAAAAAGTTCATAGTTTTTAACAAAAAATTAAGATTAATATATCTATAAAAAATATTTTTATAACCATATATATTAGATTCTAAACACATTCAAAACAATTGTCTACAAAACGAAATAAAAATTTTGTTAATCGGACCATTTGTACTGAAGTTAAATGACATAAAAGTCATAAAGTCATATAACACCAAAATGCCATTCATCAGAAAACAGTTGATTGGTTGTTTTCAGATTATCTGGCGCCGTCAGCAACACGAGGGCTATAATGTGCCGAAACATTCGTCATTTGACAAGCCAACATACATTTACAAACACCCATGCCTTACACAGGACTGGAACCCGCAACCTCGCGGTCTAGAAGCTATCACGCTAACCACTATACTGTTTGGTCGGCCTTCAGAAAACGCTTTTAAAGTTCACAAAATTTATTAAACCCAGTGTAATTTAAAAAGTAATTTGATTCTCAGCTAGAAAATGCTATTATTTTAAAGGTAATGAATTCGGGAATATTTGGGGGGAGGGGGAACGCATACTTTAGTATAATTTGGCAATTCCTAATGTATATGTATACCTTAATGAGGTTGATTCTATTGTGTAAAAGGATAACATTTCGTTACCTCATTTAATGTTTTTTTTGTTTTTTTTCTTAATTCGTTCTAATATATTTGATGTTTCACTCTAGAATTCATAAAATTAATATTTATTTAAAAATAAATAATTTAAATTACTGAAGTCCAATTTTAATGAAAAAAGAGTTATATTTTATAGTTGGGAATTTTTCCCAAAGAAATGAAGTCGTGGTTTTTACGAAATAAATAATTACAATTTATTCTACGTCTCAGATACTGACAAAACTTCTGTAAACAACAGCAAACTCGTTAATTAACCCTTTGCGCTCCGCATTTTAGGCACCACATGATTGGATGCCGCAACTCGAGAGGACCACTAGGTTTGATGTGGGAATTCTATGCAAGGCCAATGACTGTGTTTAGTTTCTATGAAGCTGACTGAACCAAAAATGCCGCGAAACTTCTCGAGTTGCTGGCACCACCGCGCGAAAAAGGCCTCGAGTGCAAAGGGTCAAGCTTAACGAGAGCTTCAGAGCTTTCATCTTCAGATGCAGCGATAATTCGGACTCAGGAAAATAAGCGCAGGTCATCATCCAGAACATCTCTAAACCTCCAATTGAACTAAAATTCCACTCCCGGTGGCTTTTATATCCTCGTATGCGAACTTCCAGTTGCCCCAAATCAGTCGATCTGGCGATCAGCATGTGCTGAATAATCAAGAAACTTAATGATAAAATCTTAGGCATCGCCAACATATTGAAATTATCGTTGTTAAAAAATAAATGTGAGAAAAGTTATTTTGTGAAATACATGCGCTATATAAAATTATATAAAGAAACATTGCGTCACATTATGCACTTATTTTATTTCTTTAATACATTTTAACAGCTTATCGAATTCTAAAACGCAAGCAGAGATAAAAATATACGAATTTTTATTTTATTGATTGATTATATTACTGTTTTTGTAATATAAATATATAAATTACAAAAATAAATATGCCACCTTAAAAAAAAAAAAAAAAAAAAAAAAAAAAAAAAAAAAACCCGGATTATTAAAAAATTTAAAGGTCCTTTTTTAGTTTACAAAAAATTAATAATATTTCACATACAGTAAACTGCATTAATATACCATAGAATTACAATAGATAGATTCTAGATATATCCTGGTAAATAATTAACTGTATTTCGGAAAGTATTAAATAGTCTGGTAAAATGTCTTGCAGTTTTTACAAATATCTATTGGATCTGTTTGTTTTCAAAGTCTAGTGTGATAAAGGGAAGACCACGGTAACAAGATGGGATCAATATGACTATACCTATCATAAAAGCATTAAGGTATACATATACATTAGGAATTGCAAAATTTGACTCAAGTATGCATTTTTTTTTTTTTTTTTTTAAATCTTCCCGAATTCATTAACTTTAAAGTAATACCTTTTTCTTTCTGAGACTCAATTTACTTTTTAAATTACAGTGGGTTTTGTGAACCTGTTTTGTATCACGTTCATTAGTGTTGTAAACTTTAAACGCGTTTTCTGAAGAATGACATTTTGGTGTTATATGACTTTACGCCAACGGTCATAACTTCATAATAAATTGTCTGATTTACAAAATTCTAATTTTGTTCTGAAGACACAAGTTGTGAATGTGTTTTCTATGGAGAATCTAACATATATTGTTATAGACAAATTTTTTGTGAATATCTTAATCTTAATTTTTTGTTAAAAACTATGTATTTTTTAAAACTTTTTATGTAAAAATTTATAATTATATAAATATTGCAGCCAAATTCAAAATTCTCCATAGGAACATTCTTCAATATAATATCTTTTATTTTCAATATAAATCATACCTCTAAGTTAATTACAAGTTTATTTATGTATGTTCTAATAACGTTCTAATTAGTCCCTTTAATTGCAATTAGCTGATTAAAAAATTGAAGGAAAAAAAAGTTTATATTTATAAATGCATCATTTTTAATTCTGATGTAAGGCCAAAAAGTTTGAAACTATTAATTTAAAATTAAATAAAATCATCTCAATTGTATATGTATCCCTTAATGAATTCAGTACATTTAACATTATTTGCATTAATAATAATTTCTCGTAACCTGTAATATTTGAGTTCGTATAGTGAAGTTATTTTAAACACCTCGTCTAATATATCATACTCCTCCAATTGAATAAATGAGAACCCAATTAAAAATGACAGTCGTTTGTTGAAAGATAAATAAAGAAAAGCATCCTTTAATTCCTATTAAATATTGGTTACAAGATTACAAAATAAATACTTTGAAATCATGCTTTTGGAAGATATTGCTAGCGATAGTACAATTCATTAGTAAGTCTGTGGTTTTAAAACAAAGGCTGGGTAATAAAATATTTCCCTTTTTATGTGTTTACATATTATAAATACTTTTTGAAAACCTCACTTACATTATTAATTTTAAAATATACTTTTTAAAAATATCCAGCAAAGATTAGGCAAGCTCTTATTAATTTATTGCTTTTGGTTTATTAAAAGCACATTTAAACAGTTTTTCACAACAAGTTTTATGCTCGGAATTATACCCATTTATCAATCAACCATTACTTAAAGAAAGAAAAAAAAAAAAACAGTTCATTTTTGTATGCACATTAACTCTGCAAATATTGAATTAGCAAATTATGAAATAACTATAACACCAAATAATTCTACAAATATTAAATGAGCAAATAATGAAACATGTTCAACAAAAATAAAATGTCAAGCGATGGACACTTTCTATTTTTAAATTTAATATATAACGAAAATAAGATCAGATAAAAATAATATTTAATACGAAACAGCACTTTTAATGGGCTTCGAAACATGAAGGGTTGAATTTATACGATTTAAATCGCCACTGAATACTTACGTAAAGATAAAAAATAAGTTGCACTTTTAGTTTGTTTTTAATCTTTGTATAAACGTTCAGTTGTGGTTTAGTGGTTAAATTGACTGAATTCAAATGTCGAGGTGTGGATTTCAAATCCCGTTGAAATGTATTGTTTCTCAACAAAATGTTCGTTAAAATGTATGCAAAATATTGTATGATTAGTGTTTGTTTAAAAAAGAATCTTAAAATAAAGTCATGATCAATTATATGACTGACTTGCTCAGATTAAAAAAAAGGTAAAAAATGTGTTTACATTTCAAAACATCTTAGTTAAATGATTCCAGCATATATTGATATTATTATCGTATTACCCCTTAACATAGCTTACGTCTTGTGTATATTTTCATATCACTAATAATCCTTCAAAAACACAAATAATTTGTACTAGATTGTTAGTATCAAATGATTGCAGTTCTGAGGAATTTACTTGGACAATCCCCCTAGTCTATAATAATAAAACAAAAAGTATATGGGTATGTCTGTGGCTCTATCCCTGTGACGTATTAGAAAGTAACTTCCAATAAGCGTGTAACTTTAAAATTTTAAACATAAATAGTTTTGTCTTTCTAATTCAGCTTTTCCCAAGCAGTAAGATAAAATATTCTCAGATATATGTAATATTGTAAAAACGGGGTGAAAATGATTTTTTAACGGGGAAGGGAGAGGGGGGGGGGAATTGTAATGTTTAATTAGAATTACCCTTTCGGCGAGAAAAGCGATCCTATTCTTACTAAGCAATACAATTTCCAGCAAGTAAAACAAGCCTCCACTTGCATAGCAATGAATCTTTTCGCGAGCGAAGAGAACATGTTCTTCCTTAGAAAGGACATTTTAACAAGCGAAGCGACACCTGTTTGCACAGCGTCAAAAGCTGGAACCTATCCACAACGTGGATCCAAGTAGTCCGTCAATAATAAATGAGCTTGAAAATTCACTCTGAACCGCCAAATAGTAATCCTAGTCGAATCCCACCAAAATGATGCGATATTACTTTCTGATCATCAACCCACAAATATTTTCACATACAAGAATACTTTATCAATATTAATGAACTCAAGGGATTTATCGAACAAGTTTAAAAGATAAACTCATCTCAAAGTCATGCCTAGTGTCAAAAATATAAGCAAATAAAATATTCTACTAAAGACTAATAATAATAACTTTCAATGGGATGGCTTAGTTATATAATAGTTTACCAAAAAACGTATTTTTATATAATTGTGATAAAGAGAATATTTTTTTGAAAGTTGGAAATGTAAAAATGAAGTGTTGTTTATTCAGTTAAGGTATACATATACAATTGAGATGATTTTCTTTAATTTTTAGGCTATAATTTGAAACTCTTTGGCAGTATATCATAATTAAAAATGATGCATTTATATATATAATTTTTTCCCGTCAATTTTTTAATCAGCTAATTGCAATTAAAAGGACTAATTAAGACATTAATAGAACACACATAAATAAACTTGTAATTAACTTAGAGGTATGATTTTTACTGCAAATAAAATATATTATATTGACGCATGTTCCAAAGCAAAATTTTGAATTTGGCTTCAATATTTATTTAATTATATGTTTTTAAATAAAAAGTTTAAAAAAATACATAGTTTTTAACAAAAAATTAAGATTAAAATATGCATACAAATGTGCTTATAACAATATATATTAGAGTATCCATAGAAAACACATTAACAACTATTGTCTACAAAACAACATTAGAATTTTGTAAATCGAACTATTTATTAAGACGTTATGACCGTTGACGTAAAGTCATATAACACCAAAATGTCATTCTTCAGAAAACGCGTTTAAAGTTTACTACGCTAATGAACGAGATACAAAACTGGTTCGCAAAACCTACTGTAATTTAAAAAGTAATTTGAGTGTTAGAAAGAAAATGGTATCATAATATGGTATTCAATGGTAATGAATTGGGGAATATTTTAAAACTAAAACACCCAACAACGCAGACTTGAGTCAAATTTCGCGAATCCTAATGTGTATGTCTAGCATAATAAAGTACTATAACTATAATAATGGTTTTATGGTGGAGCCAGCCCGGAGGCATTGTTCCACCTATCGAAATGGAGCCCGAAGGGCGGTAATTCAGTCGGGTAAATATGAATGGCACATTAAACAATTAAATAAAAAAGGGGACGGACGGGACGAAACAAACATACTATACAAAAAATGCACTTAATTAAGAAGCGGTTAAATACGCGGCGCAGGTTAAATATTTTATTCTCCATATCTGGGGAATAACTATGTACAGTATAATGATTCAAAAGCTATGAAAACAAGCTGTATAAGTAAAATGGGTAATAAAATACGCAGCGCAGGTTAAATATTTTAAACTCCAGGTAACTGGGAATAACTATGTACAAGAGAATATTAGAAAAGTCTAACTAATTAATTGAATTTTTTGGCTAGAGTGGCATCTGACAAGCAGAATGCAGCGTACGGGCGGTACTCTGCATCTTCCTTTACTATCTCATAGTCGAAACAGTTGCTAATTACAGGATCAGCTTTAAGAGCCTTCCTAAAGAAAGTAATATTTAAACTAGCTAAGTGTTCAGCCACTGTTGGTACTCTTAAATCCCTGTGGATAAGATCGTTCCTAACTAATCTAGAGGCGTCTACAATACCTCTCAGAACTTTGTTTTGTATTTTCTGCAGCTTAACTGCATCTCTAGCATTGTGTGTGTTCCATGCAGGTGCAGCGTAAGTGAGAATTGGTCTGATGGTACTCAAGTATATCCTCCTCTTGTAATTGAGGGAAAGTGTGTAGAATTTTTTCCTAGAATAGGCCAAAGTCTGTTTAAAACAGCACAGGATTTGTTGTTTACTTTCTTGACATGGTCAGACCAAGTGAGAGTGTTACTGATAGTGACACCAAGGTATTTAGCACTTTGGACGATGGAGATAGTTTCTCCGAAAAGGGTGACTGAGTTATTAAGACCTTTAAGCTTATCTTTATCCTTAATACAGATAATATGGGATTTGTTAGCATTGATGGAAACTTTCCATCTGGCACACCATTCCTCAATGTGAACAGTTTTGTTTTGGAGATTATTCAAGGTCTGCTGAGGTCTGATAGAAGTTGTGACAATTGCAGTATCGTCTGCATAAAATGCAGTGAGGCAATGTCTATCGTCATGAAAAGTAGGGAAATCTGATGTATAAAGATTGTAGAGTGTTGAGCCCAGGATACTCCCCGTCGGGTACACCGGCCCTAATAACTCTGTGATTTGAAATAACTTTACCCACCCTGACCCTGAACAGTCTGTTTTCCAGGTAGCTAGAAATAAGGTGAATAATATCATGAGGAAACTTCAAAGTGATAAGTTTATAGAGCAGCCCCAATGATACACTCGATCGAACGCTTTTGCGACGTCGAGCATAAGCATTGCTGAGCTCTCTTTTCTGTGTCTAGCAGATCCAATAAATTCTAAGATTCTGACAAGCTGGCCAGTAGTCGATCGGTTATGCATAAATCCGAACTGTTCAGCTGGGATGTGAATTAAGAGGGGAAAAAGTCTGTTGGATATTAATCTCTCATAGATTTTCCCTAAACAGGGCAGCAGGCTGATGGGTCTGTGACATAATAAAGTGTTACCTCAATCAGTTCAAAAGATAACCTCATGTCAATAATATACTGATGAAAAAAATATAAGCAAATAAAATAGCCTACAAGAAAACTTTCAATGTGACAGCTTAGTTATATAACAATTAACCAAAAACCACACTTTGGTTTAATTGTGGTAAATGAGAATATTTTTTAACATTTAATACTATGTATGCATTGTTTATGCGATTGTCATTTACCACAATTATATCAAAATATGTTTTTTGGTTAATTAAAATACAATTAGGCCATCGCTTTGATAGTTATCTTAGTAGAATGACGTGTTGTTGGTTGTTTTCAGATTATCTGGCGCCGTCAGCAACACGAGGGCTATAATGCGCCGAAACATTCGTCATTAGACAAGCCAACATACATTTACAAACACCCATGCCAACACGGGACTCGAACCCGCAACCTCGCAGAATGACGTGTGATATCAGTTTCAAGTGATAGCACATTTTGTAAAATAATATGCAATATATTAAATATCAAGGTTTAGCATTTATTCATTTAACAAGGATACGTCTGTTCTTTATTGTACAGGGTTTTCCAAAATTTCTGACTCATTTCAAATTTAAATAATAAAAAAACAATAATAAACAGGCAAGTGATATTCGCAATAAAATGCTTTTAATACAAATATAACAAATAGTTCCAAAAGTTGATGTTAGATGATGCTGTACATTTAAAACAAAGACTATTAAATTAAAAACTCATAATATAGTTTTGGGTTATATTAGATTCAAACAATGACATCTTATAAGGCATTGTCTTTACAGATGAAGCAACTCTTCATATCTTTGAAAAAGACAACACGTACAATTCTTCGAAAAGTTTTTTTTTTTTTTTTTTTTTTTTTTTTTTTTTTTTTTTTTATTACTGAACTAATTATCGCAAAATATGTTTACTTAGATATGTTTCAAAGTTCTATTCACACTAATTCAAAGTATGAAATCACACCGTTACCACAAAGAAATAACACAAAGTATGAAATCACAAAGTATCACATCGTTATATTTATTTTAAGTTATTGATCAAATTCATACCTCTTTCCTTAAATAATATATATTATCATTAAAGTTCATTTTAGTCTTTACATTTATCAAGGGAATAATTTTTTTCTTCACGACAAGCATCGTGAAATTCTAATATTTGCAAAATTAAATGATATATCGTGTTGTCTTTTTTCAGTTGTGGATGACTAAATTTTGAATTGTGTAAATTTGATCTTTTTCATAATAATGTATATAAATAAAAGTTTATTCTTGGATTTTTTTAATTGGAATTGTTGTACTAAGGACTATATAAAGAGAATAAAATAGATAGGATAACCCAATATATCCGTACAACTTTAAATTTTATTTAAAAAATATCAAAAGAATAATTCAACAGCAAACATTTTTCCAGATGTGAATAAGCCGACCAAACGGTATAGTGGTTAGCGTGTTAGCTTCTAGACCGCGAGGATGCGGTTTCGAGCCCCGTGTAAGGCATGGGTGTTTGTAAATGTATGTTGTCTAATGACGAATGTTTCGGCACATTATAGCTCTCGTGTTGCTGAAGGCTCCAAATAATCTGAAAACAACCAACCAACTAGATGTGAATAGAACAACTCAAATGTTTAGTTTACCGTCTGTTTTTGGTCATACATAGGCACTGACAATTCGCATTTTGCTGAATCTTCTTCCACCAGCTTAAAACATTGATTTAAGGATGAGTGGAAGGATGAAGGACTACCGGACAAGTATGGGAATACTATGGCTATTGAACATTACTCCTCCACACATTTTATGTGGGGTTATTTGAAAAGTGTTATATGTTGAACAAGGGTTCGTAATATTGTGGAATTGCAGTTTCAAATTGAAGCAAGCCGCAATATAATTCCTGTATGTATTGATAATATCTTCTTGACATTATTCGTGATACGAAGGAATCTCCATGCGAAAATTTATTAAGAATCTGAAACTGCATTTTAAGTTGCATAATTTGCATCTGCAATGTTTGCTGTATAGCTATAGTATTTTTAAAACAGAAGTTGGAAGTTGTACGGGGCTTTTTTTTTTTTTTTTTTTTTTTTTTTTTTTTTTTTTTTGACACCTTCTGTAATGTTGCTGAACTTTTGAATGGCTACTAAAATAATACATTCCTTCATAATTTGAAATTTCAGTTTTTGATATTTGCAGGGATGATTCAGAAACTTAAGCTTCATAAGAGAGGAAACAAATTTCAATTTATAATACAAAAATGTATTGCAATTTATTAGTAGACAATGTTATCCTGGTTACCTTGTGTGGTGGTCTCGAATGCAAAAGACAGATACAACACCTAGGCAGTACTGATTACTTTTTACTAAGGGTTAGAACGCCTGTCTATGGATCTAGGAGTCCCTGATACAACTCCGGGTATCCCACTTCGCCACATTGGTGACTACCGGACAAGTGAATCATGCTGCCATCTATCGGCGTCTTCTGAAAAAATTCTACACGACTGCCACACAATCATCTTTGGCGATTCACTGCCAAACGCAACACGCTCAACTCTCTCACGCAACACACTCATCTCTCAAGCAACGCAAGCAACTCAGTCGTTCTTCCCCTTTGCGACTCACTGGGCTGTGTGGTGGTCTCGTGTAAAAATAGACAGATCCAACACGTAGGCACTAGTGATTACTTTTCATAGGAGTTAGAACGCCTGTCTTCGGATAAATGAGTCCCTGGTTCGACTAAGGTTAGAGCACTACACCTGTAACATACTGTTACCTGTAACCTTCACACCTTCACAACCTTCACAACCTTCGCAACCATACCTTCACACCTGTAACAACTGTTCTCTACACCTGTTCGATAAAGAAACATCTAGAAATTTATCGATTGCTTTAGGTGTTGCCACCTTTTTCTAACTTGGATTATTGCTGTTAATAAATTAAATTAGAATTTTAAAATAGTACATCACTATTTACACTATATACAGACAATTTGTGCAAAAGTATTAAGGACTATATAAAGGCTATTAAGACTATAAGTATAAGACTTTATAAAGTATTAAGGACTATATAATCCACGACATTTTTAACATATTTTTATATAAAAACCTTCCGGTCGACATATGATCTTCATTGTATTTTGGCAAAAGAATAAGGGTCCCAGTAGTTGACAACACCAATTCTTAACATAAAATGTATGAAGTAGTAAATAGTACAATTTCATGATAATAATTCCTAAGAGAAATAACGGCTTCATTAATTTGTTCGTCTAATATCAAATACTTTGAGAAAAATATTTTTCAAAATTTTTCAATTTTTAACGTTTTTCAGAACAGCAATTAGCAGTTTGCATCTACTACGAATCGATAGGAATATTGAGGATTGTTAAATGAGCTAATTTATTTCAGATGAAAGAAATTCGTATTTCTTCATTAAATCTTTCACAAAATGTCATAATTTTTTTGATGAATAGCTTCACATGTAGGCAGTTTGGAAATATTATTTCTTAATTATGATTACCCTGTATATATATTTTATGAAATATATGTTAATCCAAATAAAGTTTTGATAGCCAAACACGTATGAAGCATAATTATATTATATTATACTAATGGTGTGGCCCCGAGCGTTTGGGAACCAGTTGAAAGACATAGAAGTTTACATTTAAGAAAAAGTGGAACAGATGTAGTTTAGGGCATTTGGCGATTTTTTTTCATTTTAAGATCAGAAAAATCGCAAAAAGCAAAAATACGGTAACTAAAAGAAAATTAAAACATAAATAATAAAACTAGATTAAAATATAAATATTAAGGGTTCTCTTAATATTATTAACTTTTAATATTACTTTATTGCGTTAGGCGGTTACCAGCTGGCGCAAGCTTAAATATTTACCGGCTTAAATGGCGCGTAAATGTATCACCAATTCGAAATATAGAAATTATAAATTATTTTAAAGCTGTTGGTTTGGGTTACTTCGGTCTTCAATTGGCGATTTTTATATGGTACCTGGCTAACGGATTAGTACCAACTTATGTTAAAATATAAATAATAATAAAAACTGAAAATAAAAACTTTTGCTAGAAATCGCATTTATCTGTGAAAAAGCACCAAATAAAATCGCGCCAAAGATATATTTTATAATACATCAGAACCAAAAAAGTGTTATTTTCTTCAAAAAATTTTTAGTACACAGAGAAAAACACGTTTAATACAAAAAAAAATGTATTGAAATCTATATTTAATAATATGGAACTTGGAAACACAGTACAGAAGCACTATTTCAAAAAATAAAAACAATCAAAAGAATAATTTGTGATATTCTGGATAAAGGAAACGAAAAAATATTTACTTGGAAATGAAAAGTAATATTAGCAAATGTCGAAATGATTTGAAAGTTTTCGGGGGATTTCAATAATCGTTGTTATGCTCATCGATAGTTCTGTTACATCTCAAATATCATAATACGTACAATTACGTTTTCAAACGGCGCATGCGCAGAGCGTCGTTTGACAGTAACTATATGGAAAATTATAATAATATTCGAACCGCTGATAGGACAGACGATCAGACAAAAAAATAATCAGAAAAATAAGGGGGACGCATTAAAATTACTTTTGTTTTTATTCTGATGTAATAAAAAAATATCGTTGCAATTCCAAGTATTTTTTTTAATGTGATATGAAAGCAATTTTTAATCGAATTTGAAAGTTGTTCTTTGCAATCTCCATGTACTGAAGCTTCTATGTACCAAATTTCGAACCTCTAGGTGCATGACTGTGGATTTGTATAAGGTTCAGACCTACAGACAACTCACTTTTATATAATATTATATTATATTATATTATATTATATTATATTATATTATATTATATTATATTATATAAACTTTAAGATGAGAAGAACATTATCGATGTTTCTTAAAGTACTAATTTAATATTTTTTCATAGGTGTTATTCAAATGTATGGTAAAAAAAAAACATCTATCTAAAAATATATAATAGTTCATTCATGTTTTATTAAAGTAAAAATAATGAAATCTCATATGTTCATAAAATTGCTTATTGAGCACAAAAAAAACCTGTGATTTGCTTCTATTAATGTTTACAACTAATTGCAAAAATTGTAAAATAATTATTCCAAACCTTTATATGCCACAGGCATTATACAACACTTTTACTTAAACACAAACTCTACGCAATTTTATTCCTTTAAAAGTTTTCAATATTGAGACAAAACAAAATACTGTATACCAACTTTCTCCGTAAAAAAACCTCAAAGCAATTCCTGTATTAGCGCTTACCTTTTCAACAAACAACTTAGGAGTTTTCTATTATTATTTTGAATTTTTTTTTCTTAACAATACCCAACAAGCCCCAAGGGAACTAACATTTACTTCCAACATTAGTATACGTGCGGTGGCAACACGTAAGGAAACTTCGTTACTCCATACAATGGTGTTCCCTCCGGAAATGGCTAAGGTAGGGAAATGTCCTATCCTGGAGACTTCAATAAAATGTATGCTTCTATAAGTCTGTGCTTCTATAAGGCTGCGTCCTTTTGCATATTTCATTTCGGAATCAATGTATGTTTGAATAAATTATAAGTTTTATTCTTCGGACTTATGTTTCCTTACTGAGAAAAACATACCTTTATTGTCAGTTTCTGACTTCCCGAGTTTTATGGATTTTCTTTGATCGTTGTTCGAGTTGGCATGAATAATACAAATGCGCATACCTAAGGGATCTACAGAATATGAAACCGGAGGTTCTGGGGAATTGTTGTTTTTATTTCTAATATGAATACTATATTTAAATACTGCTATACTTGCCCTTTAGTGATAGTTAATAAAATATGTATCAGAATCCTTAGGCACTAAATTCGTAGGCGTAGATGTCTTAGGACCATTCTTTCAACTCGAAATCTTACAATATATGATAGATATTGGGAAATTTCGAGAAGTATTTTTCATATACTATTTTCCCATTTTAAGGTCCAACATATTACCGTGTATACTACTGATGTCAGAATTAGTATAAATTAAGTAGGACGTACACAATAAAGAATCGGTACATTGATGAAACTTTCATTTATCTGAGTATACAAATGAAGAATTCCCATAACAAGTACTGGGGTTTACTGACTTATTTTATTACTTTCTGATAATTTCTTTTAATAAATTGAGGTCGTTCATTAGATTTGTTATTTCAGTTTTGGTTCCTGTCAATGCTACAACGTTTCAATAAATTAAATAAATATTTTCGGTTAGAAATAGTACTATAATTTCTTCTAATGATATTGTATTGCCTTATTTTATTTTTTTCCACATGACCTAGCGTCAAAAAATACACCAAACCTTGTCTAGATAGTACCAAAACTAATATTTGAGCTTTAAAATCCCGCATTTCAAACTCTCATCCAAAACCGAATTCCACCCAAGAAATTTTTGAGGAATCTTTTGAATCTTAAATTCTCTTGACAAATTAAATTTTTCCCAAATTTATTAACGGACGAAATTTTTATGAATGCTTTTGGTACAATTTATTTTTCTAATGAACATTTTCAGGCCTTTGCTCGAATGCCCAAACTGACAACTCCTTCTGTGTAGTTTTCCGTTCCATCTTACCTTTTCAATACTTTTTTTTAAATTTATTTAAAAACTAGATTATTATAAAAACAACAAGATTTTAAATTCGGTAAAATTCAATTATACAAGCATATTTTTTTTTTTTTTTGGTCACAATAAAGTACCATTTGCTGCAGAACACAATTTAAATTCCTTTGCTAATTTATTCTTAATTGTTTCAATTAATATGCTGTGACAGATTCTTTCGCTGATGATTCTGCACAAGTTTTGAAATTCCATATTGCAATACTGATGCATTTAAATGGTTCCTATTTGGGTATATTTGACTGATCCCTCTGTAAAAAAATTAAATTTATGCAAACACATAAATTTGTATACAAAATTATATTAATAAAAATTATGAAACTGCTTTAAATATGAATGAGTAGACCACATTACTATGTTGCTGTGGTAATCATAAAAGTTGTGTCTGCATTTTCTAAAAAATTGAGTTATTACTACCAGTTAATTCATTGCAATTTGTTTTATAAAGTTTATTCCATTCATATTTATAATAATTAGATTAGATACCTGTAACATATTCAATACATGGGTAAATCGTCTTCGGACAAATACCTAGCTATTCTAAACTCCAAATTAACTTAATATCACTAGGCGATAGATCTTCACCGTGCTCATAGACAATTAATCCATTTTAGAGGATTGAAGACATAATTATGGCCAAACCTTATAGCCTTTTGTTGTCTACAGGGTTGTGGTTTGGCGAACATTATGCTTTAAAGCCGCCAAAATGAATTAAATACCTATGAGCACTGTGACAATCTACCGTCTAGTGATGTCAAGTAAAGTTGAAGTTCAGTATAGTAAAGAATATCTAAGTTATAGTAAGTAATATTAGAAAAAATGAATAAGTTTGTCAATGAGTTGATTTCAAATAATTAATCTCTAAACCCTATTTTTTTTTTTTTTAATTCGGCTTTAGATACAACTTTTGAGTATTATGCTGTACGTTGTGAAAACAAATTTATATCAGCAATTAAAATCACGAAACTCAAAGTATACCAGCAAAAGTAACTTTTTTTTATCCGAGAAATAAATTTACCTTATAACAAAATGGACGTTTTCTCCTCAAATATTTTTCTTTACTAAGATACTCTGATAAGACTCAAATAAACTTATATTAAAATAAAAACTTATAATAAAAAAAAAAAAAAAATGAAAAAAAAATAAAAAAAAATACATAACGGTGATTAGGGTAACACTCCTAACGAAGTTTTTACAAGTTATTCCTTTAATCAACGCCGTCATAACTAAGATATTCAGAAGAATATATTAAAAATAAATAATCCTTTTCGAAATGAAATGTATATTTTTTCCAAGACTGTCATACAAAAAATAATGAAATGAATATCAAATTAAAAAAAAAATGTAGTACCTGCATTTTTAGATGGATTTAAATTAATTATGGTACATAAAAAATTATCCAACCTGGTTTGAGGGATTTTTGATATAGATCATTAAAATACGTTTTTTTTCCTCCATAAATTGCTTATTTGAATTCATTAAATTTATCCATATTTTTTTTTTAAATGTAGCATTTTCTTGAGTTCATTAAAATATTAGTTTTTATCAGCGGTTACCTATCTTTCAGAATTTTTTACTTACTTAGATATTTGATTCATAATAATCTTTTTATAAAATTCCCAATAGTTAAATCTCGATGGTCAAAATTAAAGATCAATTAGTTATATTTCAGAAGTTTCTCCAGGAACACTATCAAACGTTTTTGATGAGATAGAAGCAAATAAACAACGAAAGAAGATTTTATATTAATTACTTTTAATGCACAATAAATTAAACAATATTTACACACAAATACTACCATTAAAGCTACAAACTTCTTACCTTATTATATTTATTATTTATTCTTCATATGTGTTATATTGAATCTACTAGTTTTTTAAGGATTTACTCAAAAATACTAAAATTAAAGCTACAAACTGCTTTCATTATTATTATTGTTGTTATTATTTTATCTAATAACTTTTAAACATGTTATATTATGTTTACTAGTTTTCAGTTTTTTAGATTTTTTAGTAGTTGTAGCATATTTCTATATGAATCATGTTAACATAACAATTTTCTTCATTTTAATTTCAGACAAATTTTAAAAGTACACATTTAACGAAGTTAAATATTTATATATTATTTTCTTAATTCTTATAACTCGGAAATTAATGAATTAAAAAATGAATTATATATCTTTTGATAGCTGTTGGTAGCATCTGCTGAATGGAATTCAGAATGAATTTACTTCATTTTATCTAAAGTTGAAGCTACTAACATTAAAATAAAAACAACTACGGGTGCAAAACATTGCACAACTTTCAATTACACTATAATTTTGGCCATTGTGTTAAATTTTATGGTGTTATTTACTATAACTCTGTGTTGAAGACATTCGTTTTTCATCTTTTTACGCAATGGAAGCCTTTTTACGGGAATTTTGCAGTTGAGGAGGTTTAAAACACCTTAAGAGGCATTGCCACAGCGATTTTGATCAAAAGCGTTAAAGCCGTTTTTTAACAATCACTGAAAAACATGATTTTTTTTTATGGCAGCTACCTTATGCGCATGCTCGATTTGGACGAAAACCTTAATTGTACATGGCCATCATCAACCCGTACACCAAATTTGAGCATCGTATGTTCGGATTTTCTAACTCACTTTTTTGAAAACAGGATATTCCCCGAAAATTGTTTTTGACAGAATGCTATACTTTCATTACCCTATGTATGCATATGGATAGTTGAAAGTAAAAAATATAATTAAAAAGTGAAAACAAAAATTATAACATTATAATAAAATATAAATTACAATCTAATAATTACTTTTTATTAAAGAAATTTTAAATTAATTTTATTTTCACAGTAAGATTGTTTTCAAAAAACATAAAAATGCATATCTTTCCGAATCAATAATTAAATCAGCAATTAAATGCTGGGAAACTACGATATCAAGATAGTGACAATTAAGTCTCACATAAAAAGATAACTATGCATAAAAATAAGTCACAGTCTTGCTTCCGAAATTTAAATTCTTTGAATATTTACATTCTTAGCGAGCTAACATTTTCCTTCAATGTGCACTACGATTTTGATTCTATCGTAATGAAACCAGTCATCCAAGAAGGCAAAATAATTAAATTCTCCTGGCGAAAAGAAGAGTAATGAAATTTCACGAGCTAATAAAATTTAATGAAGCGACAATTCAGTGCATTCCAAAGTAAGCGTGTAGTTACTGTTGTTAGAAATTTAACCCTTTAGTAATTGATTGTGTTGTCAATTTATTCTAAGAAACGGGTCCATTTTGCATTAGGAAAACACAAGAAAAATAAATAAAAGTGGTGATTACTTCTACATTCGTAAAAGTTGAAAATGATAAAATAATAAAAAAAAATAATTAAAATTACTATAAATTTAATCAAATTTTTTTAGTGGTAGTAATATCTGATTAAAATCTAATAAAATCGATTTTTAAATCTATTTTGATTTTAATATTTAATATAACTTGAACGTTTTGTTTTCATGCCTCATAACAAATGAAAGAACGAGGTAATGACACGTAAATATGTATAAGATGTGTATGAAGACTTCTGAATATATTTGAAGGACATATTAGAATGCAAGCTGGCTTGTTATGTGTTCCGAGTTCAGCTAATGCTTTCCAAAGTATGTGACTTTAAGAACCACAGAAAGAAAAACCACAGATGTGTTTGAAACGTTGTAGGCCTGAGTGTAAGAATTGCATCTGACCTTTCGTTTAGGCCTCACAACAAACATTACTCACAGTATGATATTTTCTAAGTACAGAGTAGGTAAAAAAATTAAATAGATTAAAATCAGACTAATACTGTAGACTTAGAATTACGAAGTTAACAGTATGAATAAAACAATATTGACAAAAATATCAGGGGAGAAAAGTGTCAGCTACAGAATAGACAAGGCAACATTAATATGAATCAGCAGATGTGATTTATGATTAATGATTTGACTTTTATGGAAAACATGGAACAATTTTCAGTATGACTAATGCAGTTTGGTAAAAGGAAATAAGGAGATCTTGAAGATCCATTGAAGAATCTTTTGTAAGTGCAGATTTGGACGAGTATTTTTTTTTAAGATGTACAAGATGTGTCGATTGATCTAATAACTAGAATAATTTTGTCGGCTCCAAATGAACTGTACGAATGACAAAAATACTGTCGAAAATTCCATGGGAGGATAAGTTGGTTACGCTTTTTTCTTTGTTTCTATAAATTGTAACTTTCTTCCTACCTCTTACTGTGTAGCATGAAAAACGTGCTACATTTCATCGAACAAACTCACTTTTGATGTAGAAGCTAACCCAAGCACAAACTCCAGATTAATTCCCACCTGGAAATAAAAAGTGACGAAATCTAAAAAGTAAAAATTAATAGAACACGAAATAAGACATAGGAAAAAAGTATTAAAAAAAATCAACTTCAATAAAAAGGACTAAAGTTCCAAGTGCAAAACTAATTTATGTTAAAAGTTTCATAGTTATACATGAAAAAATGCCACCGTCACGCAAGGCCAAAATTGTGAATCACGCAGATCAGAGAAATGGAGCCCAATTGCCTAAGGTCTAGCATTTGTAATAGCGGAACATAATAGCTTTGGTTACCATTATTTAAAATTTTAATTTAAAAAAAGCAAAAAAAAACCTGGATTGTATGTATGATATAACATTGTCTTAAAAATTGATATAAAGTAAATTAAGGACAATTTAACACTGTTGCTGTACGTCAGGATATTAGAGCGCAAAACCTACTTATGTTTAAAATTTCAGAGTTGTTCGAACACTATAAGTTTCCTGTTATAGTTTTACAAATTCGCACAATTTGCTAGCACAGGATTTGCATTTCGGCCAAATTTTAAAAGTTAATTTAAAAAAAATAATAATAATAATAATAATAATAATCCGACACAGAATAACCAAGTTTTGAAGGAAAACTAATTATGTTTAAAATTTCAGAGCCATACGTGAAGAATTCTTACTTTTTTAATATAGAGATATACCCGACAAAGGAGTACAATATTGCTATTTTTTTATAAAAGATTTAAAAACATCAAGGAAGCATGTAAAACCTGGTACGAACGGATACACGTCACCCCCTTATTACTAGTTTGCTTATATTTCCTTATAGTATGTTAGAAGGGTGGAGAGAAACACTCTTCTACAAGAACAGGTAAGAAAATTAGGTTTGATGTATACATTGAAATGTAAGAACAGATGAAAAGTTAGTGGTGACGAAAAACGATTTTGGCGCAAATTCGTCAACACCGTTATTTCTCTAATAAATCATTTTCATACTGCTATAAAATAATTATTGAATTGGATACTCCGAAAAACTATGCAAATGTTTTGAAAAGACGGTTAGCACATTCAATAAATATGAATTAAATTATGTTAAATTATGTCTTAAGAGAGAGAGAGATATTCTATTTGTGGTAATTGCGTGTAGTCTATAGAAGCAGTGTAAGCATTTTTGCCTTAAAAATGAAAGGTTATTGAAAATAAAATCGAACATATTTCGCCTTGTGTGTGAAACCAACAGTTATCAGTTAAAAACAACATTGCCCACATTACATTATTAGTAAGGTTTAACTGTTACCATAATTCTTTATAAAAACTCTTCTCCAAGTGGCTACGAAGCCTTTGGAATTAGCCTAGTCAGGGATTCAGAAATTATTTTTTACAGATTGCTCAATTGCTTATTCAGAAAATACTAGAGCGATCGTGAATATGTTTTCTTATGTATTAGTGCCATTTTTTTTTTTAATTATTTAAATCGTGAGTAAGGCTTGAATAAGCATTTTTCAGATTGCTTTCATCATGCTGCCCTGCCATCTATGAGCTTAGCAAGCAACTGTAATGACACATGTTGCATTTTGGATTATTTAAAAAGATTAGACAATTCAGTCAGTGAAGTTTTCAGGATAAACTTGACGTTGTAAAAACAGATACACCAAAGCGAAAATTATGAACAAAGAAAAAAAAAAAAAAGTTCGCTCGTCAATTTCGTGTAGAGGAGTAAATTTTGCGTGCATATTTGTTCCAATTAGAGCTTCAGCAACGAAAAAAAACCCCTTTTTTAAAACCAGAGATCGATTACCCAAGAGATTAACATTGCATTCTACATTATTAGAACTACTAACGATTACATTAATTTTATTTAGGGAAATCTCTAATAAGAGAAATATAATATTCAATCAATAAAACAAACTACAGTTCAATTAGTTGTATATTCCCCAAAATTACAAACATTTATTGCATTCTAAAATAAAAATAAAAATTCTTAGTACCTACCTCGGGCTACCAAAAGACGACAAAATGACTCCCTATGACTAACAACATTAAAATTTAAAATCTAATTGTTTCATGCAGCAAACATTTCATATATAATTCAGAGCTGGCAGAATTTTAACGCTTTGTCAGAAATCCAAACACCAGAATATGCTGTCGAAGTTCATTTCGTTATCAGATAAATAGCTAGGAGATAGATTGCACAATTTCATCGCGATGAATATTAAATTGAGTACATGGCTTTTCAGAAGAGTATGCACGTAGATAATTTATGCATCGAATAATAAGCGTTTGATCGCATTTAATCAAGTCCCGAGAGCAATTGCTGGTTTGTGGAATACCTTATAACTAACTAGATTTTAGACAAAACAATTTATATTAACATTTTAAAAATAGTTTATTGTGCGCTCATGTAAAAAATATTTTACACTGAAATATGCACCTTTCTTTTCTTTTACTGTGTTTTTTAATTATTTTTATTAACTTCAAATTCTGTATGTTCGTGGCAAGTAAAATCATTTTAGAGCTGATTAATCATTTGTCATTGTTGATGAAAATGCATTTTATGAAGTTTTGGAGACGAAATAAAGTCAGTCAATGGAATCAGACGAGCGTTTTCTTCGTAGTATTCAAGCTCCATGGAAACTCGTATCTAAGCACCCAATATCATAAATAAGTTGCAAGTACACATAAAAGTTAGCAATGTTAAAGAAGTTATAGTAATTTTTTTTTTTTTTTTTTAATTTTTTTTTTTAATTTTTTTTTTTAATTTTTTTTTTTTTTTGTAAGGCGAATTAAAGAGAGTAAGTTTTTCATTTAAAATTAATGATAAAGCAAAATTCCAGTATTTTTTTTATTTTTTTTTAATATTTTTATTCAATTCTAAATGTTTTGAACTAAATGCCATAAATACACACATTTCTTCTCAACGCACTTTTTTTAAAAATTAATTTGCAATCAAACTTCTCCTGTTAGACTTTGGCAAGAAAACCATTCATTCTGTTCGAATTGAATTTGACGTCAAGAGATCCCAAACATATTGGTTTGAAATGCAGCAGCGGAAACCAGTATTACAAGTTTTTCACAAATCGTGCCAACCTGTACAGGAATTGGCAATAGTCTACCAAATCAACATCAACTATTTAGCTGAAACCTCACGATAACTATAGAAACGAAAGGATATATTGATGTCACAGATTTTGTTGAATGTTTTGATCGCACTGGCTTTGGATCGTTTTGGGGCATTTTTTTTCTTAATATTTAAATAACTAATTTTTTTAAAAACTTGGATTCAGAAAAAAAATTGCATAATTATAAACTAATTTCACTCGTTTATAAAAAAATGAGGGAATTGTCAATTTATTTTTCTACATGAATACTTAAGAGTCAAAATACACGAACATGAATGGGAGAGATTTCTTAAAGGTAATGATTGAAATTTAAATTAACGGGAATCAATAACCTCTATATCCTTATGTTAAATAGCCTATTTTTTATTACCTTTTCGTGGAAAGTTGTAAACAAATGAGTTTGAAATTTTTTTAAATAAGTAAAATTTATCTTATACAAGATACTAATGTAAAAGTTTGGTAAACAATTTAACCATAATTTATTTGTTAAATTTAAATCAATCAAATCTTTTTTTTTTTTTTTTTTTTTTTTTTTTTTTTTTTTTTTTTTCACATAGATTTGATATTTAAAAAAGAATATTTTGAATTGCAGCAGACCTTTTTAAACTCAGTTTAGTATATTGGTTATGTACTATTACAATTTTATAAAAATTCGTGATTAGTAGTTTGAATTTTTTAAAACGAAATATAACAAACTTCTAATTTGAGTAAAATAGTGTAAACGAAATATAGTATACTTCTAATTTGAGTAAAAATAATGTGAACGAAATATTGCATACTTCTAATTTGAGTAAAATTAATTCAATTCATCAACATAATGATATAAAAAAACGACAATAGATTTCTTTTATTTTGAGACCACCGAATGTCTTAATATTACTTCAGCAAAATAAACCAAAAATAAATCTTTAAACAATTATTATTATTATTATTTTTAAATTATTTAAAAAACAGAACGATGCAAGTATCATAAATACATTTCATTTATTGTATATATACCGTTATATAGAATAACTGGAATATATTTATATGCGATATGTACCTTAGATCTTAGATCATAAATAAATTTTGTAGCGCTTGCCTGAGGGTTTGGCCATCCATCTCTGGTAGTTCCCAGTGGGGAGTAAGAAAATCAAAAGAGAATAAGGAGCTGAGCGGTTGCCAGAGCAAAGAACAAGCAGGAGTGGGGGGGGGGGGGCGCAGGCTACGCAGATGCTCGTACGTGCATTACGTTTCAATTTATATCGAAATAATATTCTACTTATTCTTGTTTTGATAATAATAGTCTACATTGAATTTGGAAAACTCTAAAATAGTTTAAATTGCCATAAAAACAAAAGTAATCTTAATATAAAAACAGAAAACTACTATTTTGGAAATGCAGAAAATTAAGTATTGATTATTTTATGCTAGCATTAACTCAATTCTAAATACGCTAAATATAAATATAAAGTCCTAAAGTTATAATAAATTAGTGTGAAAATATTAAAGAAATATGATTGAAACCATATTTTGGTAAAATAAGCAACATAATTTAATGTATTAAGAAGCTTCAGCCAAACCCAATGTGTATATTGGAAAAAAGAAATGAAATTAATTAAAAAGAAAATAATTTTCAGAGAAAAAAAACTTTATTATCTAAATGCAATTAGTATCAGTAATTGGAAAATATATCACTTTGGATCACGTAACAACTTTTTGACAATACTACTTTAATACAAGTGTATTTCTTAGTATAAATAACAGTTTAATTATATTATTAAACTTTCTAACCTTTTGATGGAACATATTTGAGTAGTTCTGAAAAACTATTTAAATAAATAACTTCGCACCAACTTTTGCTACTGTAAAAAAAAAGCACAGGTGTATAAAACGTATTACATTTTTATTATAAAAAGAATTGTGAATGTTAATGTGGCTGATTAGGTTTATGATGCCATACTTAATTAAAAAGTTCTTCAGTTTAAAATATAATTTAATTAACTAACCATATATTTTTGGTGCTCAAAGTTAGACGAATTATCCAGAAGTCCTAGTTAATTTCATTTGCGAAATATATATTTTGGTAACAAACATTATTTATATAGGTTTATTATATAATAAGAAATATATAAATTAGGAAATGCGCAATAAAAAAAATAATGTTTGCAGTTATTCTGATAAAGCATTTATATTTAAATGAAGAAGAGTTGAAATTGATGTTGAACATTTCATTAAACATTACTGTTTCAAATTAAACTGACGAAATAATTTAATTTATTGAAAATACTTTCGAAAGTATAAAATAATCATGAATAGTTAATCGAAATAGAATTTTCAAAGTGGATCATGTTTTTGAATTCCTTTGACAATTCTATAACATAATTTTTATGACTAATGTAACTGGAATGTATTCAAGAAAGAAGTTTCCACTATTCTCTTAAACTAACTTACTGAAACAACGAATTTAATTTCTTTCGAAATGTAAATATTAAGACTTTAAAAATGTATTTTATTAAAACATTATTTTTGTTCACAATCTAAATACGCCGAATTATAATTTGGAAAGACAATTGTAAAATTTCTAAAAAAGAATAATTGTTATTCTTTGTTTAAAATCCTTAGAAATATTTTGAAATATTTCCTTTATCCAAATCGCAATCTAAAAGGAATGCTCTTAGGATTTTATTTAACTTCTTATGTAAACTAAAATTATTATTCGTACAATTTTATTCAACAATTCTAATTTAGATCATGTATTTTTTTTTTCTCATCTAATCATGATACCATGCTTTAAATGAGACACTTGATTTATAGATTGATTGATATATCGAAAACACGCTCATAATGTCAAAATCTCATAATTCCAATAAAATAACCAAATTCACTTTGATGCAAAAGTAACAGGACTAGAGGTCGGCGATATATCGATAAGACGATAATTTTATCGATATTTTAAAATATATTATCGATACTAAAACTATCGATACAAGTCACCGATGTATCGATATTTTCAAACATTTTTAGTTTTTTAATGGTCGTTTTGTAGTTCCATGTGTTTTTTCAATTTTCTTTATTCCCTTTTCAAAAACTTCAAAACTAAAGTTTGGTCTTGGCTGAGAGACACTTAAAATGGCAAGCTAACCAAAATGAAAACATAATGTAATGGGAAAATAAGATCATTTAGTAGTAGTCCTTAACATAGCGCCTTTCTGTTGCCAACGTGTGCCTGGAATTTGCATCTATTTTTAAATATTAAAAACATCTCTATCAGAAAATTTGCGGTAAACTACTTTTCAAAATTTTTCTTTAAAAATAAATGTGAATTTATGCATTGACATTCAAATATATTTTATTTATTCTGATTGATAATATAATTTATTCATTAAAACAATTCTCATAATTCATTTATATATATATATATATATATATATATATATATATATATATATATATATATATATATATGACACTACAAAAAATAGATAAATTCACGAACACTTTACTGCTTTATGTATTTCCAATAAAAAATTGAGATTCAGGTTGAATCAAAAGTAACAGGGCATAAGAAAAAATAGATAATTCATAGACATTTTACTTACTTTGCCATAATTCCTATTAAGTATTCAAATTCACATTGATTCAAAAGTAGCAAAAGGTGCTCAGAATTTTTTTTTCCCATAAATAAACTGAGCAGTTTTATCAATGGATGCCCTATGGTGAACTAGTACACTATGTAAAAAAAAAAGTAAAAGTAAAATAAAATATTTTTGGAAAAATATGTAGCTTCTTACTGTTACTAATATTATTTTTATGATCAATGTTTTAAATGTCTTTCAACAAGAAAATATCAGTATCAGAAGCATTAAATTACAAATTTTATAGTTTAATCACAACAGAACTAGTTTCTACGATTTGAATCTCTAAAAAAATTTAGTCCCCCGATACAATAAATAAATTATGCGATATTAGTTTTTTTGCTTCAAATATTTATTTTAGAAGTGAGGTATACTAAGACTAAATTTTACGTTGGTATGCAACTGTCAACTATTTAATTCTGCATGAAGCTTTGTGAGGATATTAAGATGCTTTTTACCAGCAATATACCTGAAGCTGGCCATGATAATACTTACATCAATTGCAAGCAATCAATTTTTTATTCACTTGGCAGAAGTAACGAATGCTACGTCTTGTTGTATCATACACTCTTCTACTTTGAATTCGTAGATATCAGGTAAAAACTAAAGATGCAGAACTTGATTACATTCTGTGTATGTCTGCTACAATTCAGAAATATCAGTTTTGTTCTTCCTCGATATCCAACTGCTAATAGAGGTCGGCTATATATCGATACGACGATATTTTTATCGATATTTAAAAAAATATATCGATATTAAAAATATCGATAAAAGTCACCGATATATCGATATTTTTAAAAATTTTTAGTTTTTTGATAATCGTTTTGCAGTTCCATGTGTTTTTTCGATTTTATTTATTCCCTTTTCGAAAACTTCAAAACTAAAGTTTGAACTTGGCTGAGAGACAGTTAAAACGGCACCAATATTCAATATTATATATACACTTAAAAGCTATTGAAAATTATCTAAATTTTTTTTTTAAATCACTGCACCAATCAAGTGAAAATATGATTTTTTTTTTTTTTTTTTTTTTTTTTTTTGTAATAGATCCATTTCAATTAATAAAGTAGTCACCTTACCAAAAAGCAATCATGAAAAGTAGAAATTTGCCCCAAAAACTTTGTTTCTGGCAAAATTGAAAATCAAATAAAAAAAAAAAAAATCATGCATCGATATTTTATCGATATTTTTTTCTATACAACGATATAGTATCGATATTTACTTTGATCGATATTTCCGACCTCTAACTGCTAACCAGACGACTAAACTTCTTCCATCCATTTGTCGGGTTGAATGAAAATCTTTATCACCCATCGGACAATGTCAGCAGTATTGGTAACCTTCCAGACAGTATAAGTTGAATTTTTACATCTGAAAATATTACAATTTTTTTCAGTGGTGCATGATACATTAGGATGATGCTTATATGGGGTCAAACTTGAAATCGCATCTGGTTTTAACTCTTAACCCCACATTTTTTTCCTTTTTACCTATTTTTACAGTGTGCCAAATTTCATTCTGATAAATTAATATCAACCCCTCCCTCAACGAGCCTAAAGTTGTTAAAAAGATTGGAAACATTTATTTTTTTGAAAAAATTAAATTTTTTCGTATTCGATTGCACACCCTTGAATTTTTTTCCTTTTGACATTGTGTTAAGTTTTATTACCATAAGTTAATATTAACCCCTGCCACATTGATAGTGAAAGTGCTAAAATGGACACAGAATTGGCAAAAATGAACGAAAATATTCCAAAAATTTAATTCCCTTAAATGCAATAGAACGATGTAAAACATTGATGCAATTTAAGAAGTAAAGATACTATAAAATTTATTCAACAAACATTTGGTGTTTTTGGAGATATTTGTGTGTGTTTTATCCTACTGTTTGCAGCAACCGCCCACACGTCGCAAAGCGCACTTTTTTTTTAATAAAAAGAGTCCTTTGAATTTTTTTCTATTAACAATAGACCTTCTTCTAGTACAACACGAGGATTTTTTTTTTTTTTTTTTTTTTTTTTAATTCATGTTTGACATACTTACAGAAATGTTTGCTTTCCAAAAAGTGGGCGATACATTTAAAAATCCCATTTAAGTTCCTTAAACAGATTACAACTTTTGACTGACGAGAATTTTTTAATCTAAAATGATAAATATGTTAAAGATTTATCCTATGATGTAGATATTTAGTAGTTATAAAAATCCATTTTAGTATTTTATAATAAGATTAAACTTGCAAATATGTATTTCACTTTTAAATAATTTTCTTTATTACCGTTAAATATGTACTCTAAACCCATGGCTCCCCTTTACATGCTCCACAATAGCCTATTGTTGAGGACCGTCTCGCTTCAAACAACTACTGCCGGGACGATTCACCACAGTTTGAAATATCCGTATCCCTCCCTGGAACCGACCAAAGGGCAACTGGCTGGGAATTTTTCTACAAGGGAATTTTTCTACAAGGCAATTTAGGGAGGGTTGGGATTTAAAGTGTTAATGGGTAATTGCTTGAAGCATCTATTCAGAGAGCTACCTTTTTGATATAACAAAAAATATAAATATAACAAATGGAATAAGGTGATTTTAATCAGATAACTCTCTGAAACAATTGGTGCATATGAAAACTCACATTCGTGAGATTAGTTTTCTTTCACCTACCTGTGAGATTTTCTTTCATTTATCTTACTCATTGCCTTAAATCTGAGCTTTGAATGTGATCTGAATTATTCAAGAACGTGAGAGAAAATTCCACATAGCATGTTCTCTTTATGGTTTATGGCTTTATTTTTTAGTTAACATTTATCCCTAAAAATATTATGCAGAATCGAATGAGTTCTCAAAAATCCTTTTAAGAGTTATTTTGCTTTACACTAGTTATTTCTAAAAATGAGAAGCGTTTCTTCAAAATCTTTTTTGTTGAAAGCCTCATGCAAATATGATTTTGCATCCCGAAAATTCTTCTTATGGATCTACTTCTATTTTATCCTAAGTGTTTAATGCTTGATGTATGGACTGCTTGTGACTTGATCTAGTTCATTTTTATGTACCCACATCTTATGACTCTACAACGGAAATACACTATTCATTTTCTAGCCAGTAGTTCCACGTGAACAGCAATCAGTCAGTAATAAACAATATGGGAGCACCAAAATATTAAACACTCTCTTGCAACTAATTTGAGTAAGCCTTTCACCGATAATTTGATGTAAATCAAGACTGACAAAAGCTGTTGTTAACATGTAATTTGATGCCTGTTATCTGGTGAAAAACTTTACTAATTAAATAAGTATTACCGGCATTACTTCTTAAACTACTCACCATATTTTCGACAAAGAATAACAACAACTTCAAATTGAAATCTACACTGTAGAAAGTTTGGGAAGTCGAGAGAAACTACATTTCTACCACTCCTCTCTGATCATGATTTCAAGAAAGTGGTCAAGAAAAAATGTCTGTCTGTATGGGCTCAGCATTAACCCTTTGCACTCCAGCCCTTTTTCGCGCGGAGGAATCAGCAACTCGAGACATTTTAGGTTCGGCTGGTGTTTATGGATTTGCTTCATAGAAACTAAACACAGTCATTGGCCTTGCATCGAATTTCCGCATCACACCTAATGGTCCTCTCGTGGTTTGGCATCCAATCGTGTGGCATCTGAGAGGCGCCACTGGAGTGCAAAGGATTAATTACCGAACAAATTGACTTACGATGTTCACATGTGGTGTGCTAGTTGGTGGTGGCCTTGGGATATACCATTAAGGTTTTCGTCAAAATAGCGCTTACGCATTTGGTTGAAATCAAGACAAATCATGAAATAATCATGTTTTTCAGAAATTGCTAAAAAACGGCTCTAATGATTTTGATTAAAATGTATGTGCTATGCCTCTTAAAATGTTCTAGTCTTCCCCTTCTTCGAAATTCCCGAGCAATGCGGTAAAAGCGTAAAAAGTTGAAAAACGAGTGCCTTTAATATAGAGCTCTCTGCCATTAAGGATCGCTCATCAACGATTAATTTTATTTTTCTGTTTCAAGCACAAGGAAGAACAGTGTCATGTCTATTGAATAACATTCCCATCTTGGTGGGTATTTTTTTGCACATGTAAAAATTATTGCCTACAATATCGCTGAACTGGCAATTTTAATTTAAATGAGTGAAAATATGAAAATGATAAAAACGTATAAATGTTAATGCAATGACTGGCATTACAGTCTAATTGAAAGTTGTGTGAAGTTCCACGCCCCTAGATTTTCTACTTTTGATGATGATCTTAAATTGCAGTTATATGACTATAGTAAGTTTAAAAGCTTTTGATAATGTAGTTGAAGAAGAACTAAGACAAGGCCGTCTCTACGTGTAACAGACCGAAACCTGGAGCTGGTGACGTCACGAAACGGGGTCATTGATCGTAACCAAAACAAAGCGATGATCTTATGTATTAAATATATATATATATATATTTTTAAGTATATTTCTGTTGATAAAACTGAACTAGATTTTAATTACATATTAATTTTCAATACATTTTAGGTGCTTAAATCATAAATCAGCTGGAAGTTAGTTTTTTTTTCTATAAATAAACATTACTATGAAAGCATTTAATAACCAAGAAGTCACTATCAATTCAACTTGGAAACACATTTAAATCTATTTTAATTTTTTACTTATAAATTCATAAAAGAGGTTTTCATAGAAATATTGGTATATATATATATATATATATACGAAAAAACTTTACATATTTTGCATAAATAAGATTCATAGATGTTTTTCAAATTTAAAATAATTTTATGTAGAAAAAATAAAACACTATATTTCAAAAAAAATTATTACACAAAATATACATTTTAAAACAAATATATTTAATAAATAAATTTGGCGAGCAACATATCCCGATGTATAAATAATTACTCGTATCTCAATCTCATCAAAATTAAAATAATATTGTTCATAAGTAATATTTTCAAAAAACTCATAATCACTATTACTTACTGAATAGGTAAACTCGTTACACTGCATATCATGCACGAAGTTTTTTAGAGAAAACACACCTTTCAGAGACGAATTGACATTGAGAAGACTGCTTATCTGTTTCCTCTCGCTTTCCAAGATTTCCCGCACAGACACATTGTAGTTGTTTTCACTCATCTGCCGTCTGAATATGCATCCGGCGACAGTTTCGGTTTTGATCGTTGTACGCATAACCAGCTTCCATCATCGCGACGAACTTTATCCTCTCGTATTATGAACTGGTCGGCTCAAAATCTTCTCTGTGTATGGATCGAATCCACTTTTTTTTTTCGGCATTCTTAGGGAAATAGAAGATTGTAGTGTAGGGCAAGCCTTTATAGTTAGAGTTGCACCCAGCGACAGCACACTTCCGTGGTATGCCTGTAAATAGTAAAATATTATTAGTATTTGTAAAATAGTAATTTTTGTTTTTATTGGTTTAAATATCTTAAACTTTCAATTTTCTTAGTAAACGATGCACCTTTGATTAGGCAAGTTTTGACAATACATGGTCAATATACGATAAACTATGTATTTTTTAAACCTTGAACTCAGAAATTTTAATCACACCATATGAGGCATCATTAAATCCCGCCAACGCTATGGATATTGTATGTCTGGTGTCAATAATTTTCAGTAATTGTGCCAAATAAATTTAGTTCAGTAGTATTTTTATTAGTATTCTATTATCAATTCAAACAAGGGAATACAATTTAAATAAAGCATGGTAAATAATAATGTTTTCCATAAAAATAAATATTATAGTCATCCTTATTCCACATAAGTTATAATAGTAGTTGATGATGAGTATTTTGAAACATATGTTTGTGTAATTTTAACTTGGACAAAGTTTTGAAAAATAACAATTTCCAAAAAGTATACATTTAAGTAACCACGTGCTAATAACAATGTGGTGATGTCCCAGTATTCTATGCCATAAAATCAGAAAATGTTATTGATATTTTTTAAAACCAACATTTTTTTAAGTTGCAAACAAAAGAATAAACTGTGGTAAATTCCTAGTTCACGTTTATGGGTTGGCTCACTTTTGAAAAGTTGGCGACAAAGCCAGAATGTCGCCAATTCGGAATTCCAATATGAAAAATTGAGAAACGAACCAGCTCCATGATTTGTGGTATAGAAAGGTTGAAGCCAAAGCACGTCAATAAAAAAAACGGGGTTGCCAAATTTAGAACTGTATCGCCTACAAAACAGCGCTAAATCGGTTTGGCGAAATTTTAACTTCAACTAGGAATAGACCTAAACTGTTAACAACAGGCTTACTGGTACCTATATGCTTTGGTGGAAGCATTTAACAAAATAATACAAGTTAACAGAAAAATTTAGTCCTTAAAATATAAAGAATAACAAATGGAGATCACTTACCTAGTTTTATATATTCGGACTTTTTTCAGCAGATAATTGAAATGTCGGGTTTAAAGTAGTAAAATAATAGAATGCAAAGAAATTCAGTAGCGATAATGAACTGCGAAGCGATGAAATGAATGTTTGTTTGGGGCTCCAAAAGTAATTGCATGGGCCCCGTCTCGTGACGTCACTCAAGAAAATAAGACGATGGCTCGGGCCTGTTTACTTAGAGATGGCCTTGGCTAAGATGTATATCATCAAGATATCATCTTTTTTATTATTTGTGTGTTATGTTGAACATTGGATACTATGTAGATGAACATTTCAACTTACAGTTCAGATGTTAAAAATAACTTAATTTGGGAAATTACCTGAAAAGGGACTGGTATTACTTCATGTTGATTGGGGATTTAGTCTCGCACTTTTCTTTTTCTTCCATGAAATCCATAAAAATGTTAATGAGGTGCAATTTATCTCCTTGATATTATTTTCTACACATTTCGTTTGATTGAAATTCTAACAAATATTTTTGGTTGCAAAATCTGATTTCTACAATAACTGCTCATTGGAATATCTAATTATTTATGATATTATGTTATATTATTGTGGAAAGGAGGTCTTAACCATCTAAACTATAAACCCACGAATGATATAAATAGGACAAAACTTTTCATCCGTCTGAAAAACGTGCTAATTTAACTAAAATATCAAAAAGTAAATTCTTTTCAACTTACATAATGAAATTATTTCTACTTTAATTTTAAAATTGAAGATCAGGGGAAAAAAAATTTCTTTGGGGAGTTAGTCTAGCAGTCAATATAAATATTTATAATTTACATGATATAGGAAACTATGTTGTGACCAAAAAGCATTATTCATCCTTTTTATGTTTTTATTTGGTCTTTTAATAGATCCTTAAAGCGACAAATCATAGATTACACAACAAATCAAACAATTCGAATCTATAAAAATAAACTATTTAAAATATGAGAACTATTATGCATTTCAAATTGTTAAAGATAAATGTATTGTATAAAGTATTTTCTGAGTATGTACATTTATTCTTAATAACAAACCCAAAATTAATTTAAAATACGTTTATTTAGATTTTAGGGGGGAGGGGATCATTTTAATTTATTTTAATGATGGCATCGTTCAAGAATCTAAACATGTATTGTAATTACGCATTATTTCAACAGTGTTAATATTGAGATTAATAAAAATAGGCTAATGACCGAATAAATGCACATATTTGTCACCACTTTTTATCAAATTCCCTTTAAAAAGCCAGTTGCAACTGGTCTAAACTTTCTTCAAATAAAATATAAAATTCTTTAGACGTAGGTGCTACTATTTCTCTTTTATCTTGATTCTTGAGTTAGACACGATGGAATGGAATCGCATTGTGCCTTTGAATTCGTTCAACTCAAATTCAATAAGACAGAGTTCTATTCAGAGTAAATTTTTGTCGAGATTTAGAAGATAAAATCACGAGTTACTTTCTTTTTATTCGACATCCAACCGTGATAAAATACGGGGATATTTGAAATTTATTGAAGCAATAAGTGATTCTTAGAGTTTCTAGTCTATAATGTTAAGAAATTCTCAATTTAAAACAGTTTTACAGTTTAAAATATATATTCCCTGTTTATAAAATTATAATCTTACTTACGATCTTAAAGATTCTAAATTTAATAAAAAACGTATTTATGTAATTCAAATAGTTTAGAAAATTGGAAAATTGTTATAAATTGGATATCATTTCCAATATATATATATATATATATATATATATATATATATATATATATATATATATATATATATATATATATATATATATATATATATATATATATATATATATATATATATATATATTATTGGAAAGCATTGTTTTGTAATGATTAAGCGGCTAACAAAATTTGAAAAACAGAGCTTCATCCACATGATCTACCTCTATTAATAAAATATTATGAACACAAATAAGAACCATTTCTGAAAATAAAGTAATTTCTGCTATAAGTTATCGTGGTACAGGGCGTCACTTTTTTTCAGTGATTATTTAAAACATAAATAAAATACGACATTTCAAGATATAAGAAATGATATGTTTTAAAATAACACAATTTAAAATAGTTTATAAAAATGAAATTAAAGATTAAGAAAAGTTTGAAGATTTTGAATATTAAAATAACGATGCTTATTTGGATTATGTCAAGCGACATCGTGAGTCCCATAAAGACTGCTGATGGCATAAGCAAATTCACAATGGACAATTCCTGCATTTTTTGAAAACGAGTGAAATTAGTACATATTTATGAAGAATTTCTTTCCTATTCCAAATATTTAAACAAAAGTTCTTTAAAAAAATTAGTTATTTAAATATTAAGAAAAGAAAATGCCCCAAAACCGAGCCAAAACCAGTCCGATCAAAACAGTCAACAAAATTCGTGACGTAAATAGATCCCTGCGTTTCTATGGTTATCGTGAGGTTTGTGCCAAATAGTTATAGTTAAAACGGTTGGCGTTGGTAGACCATCGCCACATTCCGTGCAGGTTGGAGTGATTTGCGAGAAACTTGCAAATCTGGTTTCCGCTGCTGCATTTCAAGCCAAGATGTTTGAGATCTCTTTACGTCACGTTCAACGCCAACGAAATGGGTCGTTTTCTCGCCAACCTCTAACAAGGTAATTTTGATCGCAAATTTAAAAAAAAAGAAAAAGAGCATTGAGCAGAAATTTTTATGTTTATGGGCTTTTCGGAACATTTAGAATTGAATAAAAAAAAAAATGTGGGAATTGTCCATTGTGTTTTTTCTTCCACGTTTTTTAGATGCAACAGTAATCTTAATATTGATGATAAGAACGGTCTTACAGTCAAGAAATTATTCTTTAATAGTCCAAATGACACCAATAAATTAATTCGTTAATCTAGTTATAGACGTGGTCTATTATCCGATGATGTCGCCTACCAATGACATTTGTCATAGGAACATGACACCAATTGTGCTGAAGGAAACAATTTTCGAAAAGTTACAAAAAACTACTGCTAAAGTTAGATGTCTAAAGTATCATAAAAGAGTAATAAAAAAAAAACTTTCACTATTTAATTTAACTTTTTGAATTGAAAGTTCATTCATTTCAATGACTCTAAATTATGTAAAAGAGAGTTTAGCATGTAGGTGATTTTGAAAAACAAACAATTTCAAGAAAAACAATAAACAATTGTACTTAATGTAGTCATTATAATTAGTAGAAATACAAAAGTCCTATAATATGACATTCTAACTCGAATAAGGTCAAAGTTCAAGTCCTTTCACATGTACCGTGCATCGGTTAAAGTTTTTTTTTTAATTCACAAAAATAATCTTTTTGCAATTTTTTTTTAAGAAATAAATTATTATTAACATTTATCCAAATGTACCTATGACTTTTGTAATTTTAGTGCCTATAAATTCAGAGAAAATTTACACGTGTGCCTTTAAAGTAGTTTCTTTTGTTTCTCCATGTCTCGTGCGTCGGTTGCCTACAATTGCATATTTGACCTAGTTAAAACAATTATTTTTTCCATATAACTTTGCAACCAACTAAAATTATAAAAAATATAACTACATATTCATTATTAGTTGGTTATTCTTAATTGTTTAAAAGTGTAAAAAAAAACATAAAAAAAACGCAAAATGTCCCATGCATCAGCTAGAAGAAGACCCCATTGTTGTTTCATTTATTTTCATGTAGTTTTATAAAAACTAGTCAGCTTACTATGTATACCCATTAAAGACCATTGGAAAGAAATTTTGCCAATCGGCACTGTTTTTAAAAATCATAAAAATAATTTTCCAAATACTCTGAAAATTCAAAATATATTTTAATGATCTAATTAAACTAGATATAGGATAAGAAGTTATAGTTTTTAACTATTTCAAATTAGTCTTTAATGGTTTAACACTAGAAAGACGGGAGCTTAGTATATACCTATATTGCCTGAAAGCAGTCAAAATGACTGCATTGTGAAAAAATAACTAATGCGCAAAGAAATTTGTTTAACAGTAATTTTTAATATATTTTATATCACTTACAGTCATATAACAAGTTATTAATAAGTATTAACAATAAAAGAAATGTATTTCAGTTCGAAAAAAATAATTTATACATTATCTGGACATTTTAAGCAAATAAAAGTGCAAATCTTTTTGGATGTACATCTTCCTCAAACATACTTTTTACATTTTTGACAAATATCAACTGAACAACGTGTTAGAACGACTGGCAGTGCGTAAAGCAGGCCTGACCAAAGTCGACACGTGCGCAGCCGTATCGATAACAGTATGAGATCATACACTCAGTGATCCTCCTTCCCATCTGAATTACTTTACAGCGCGTTCAAAGGGAACAAAGCGCGTGGCCAGGCCTGACATAAAGATTCGAATAATAAGTACGAATAACAATAACTTTAGTTATTGAACAACTGCAACTTATCAAGTATATGTCGAAATCGACAATTTATCATGAACTTATATGTTATCATGTTATTCCAATCCAGAGCCGAACTAGTCTTTTCCAAGCAGTCAAAATGACTGCTTTTCGGCAATATAGGTATAATACACATATACCGGAAGTGAAGGAGGGGGGGGCAACAATGATTAATTAACCCATTTATATGTTGTAGAAAAAGTTACAAAATTATAAGAAGTTGTGTCATTATTTAAATAATTATTTTTTAATTGAAATTCAAAAGCAGTCAAAATGACTTGCCTAGGCAATCTAGTGTTAATGGTCTTCAATTAATTATAAATTAAAAAAAAAAAAAAAAAACTCTCACTTGATGTGTTGAATAATCAGGCGATACCAAACTAAATTTTATAGAATACTCTCCTTCCATAAATTCGATTTAGGTAATATTTAGATTTGTTTTTTATACTCTTAGAGCAATAGATTAGTAACGTTCTACAATGACATTTCGTCGTTTTGATGTCAGCTTAATATAGTTGTTTTAATAACTTTGATTGGTTTTATTGGTTAGTATTAATAGTAATCGATTCATCACGTTGAAGTAACTTGTCTAGTGTTTTTATACCGATCGTAAATCATTATAAATTATTTAGTTTATAAAACATATTGAGTATAAGATAAGAATAGCTACCAATATAAATACAATGCGTGCATTCAATTAGGTGATAAGAAACTTTTTGCTAAGTGTGGTATTTTACAGAAGTTTGCTGAGTTTGTTATCATTCATATGCTCTTTGGTCTATTTGAATTATTGTATCTAGTTAAAATTAAATACATATTACATTATCATAATAGTCAATAGATACCGAATGTTTCAAACTAATTAAAAATTAAAAAAAAAAAAAAACTCACCAGTAATAAAGTTAAATTTGCTGTGTAAAATAAACTTCTACATTTGTTTACTAATATACAGTCATCAATACTTTCAATATTAGTCTGCTTGCTTATGGTAATAGACAATCAAAAACTGTAAATGAATGAGGTTGTACGAAAACATATATCATGGAGTGTTTCCTTTTTCGCGATTATTTTGAGACAATCATTTGCCAAGGCTGTGTATTACGGTTTGGCATCTTTGCAATTTATTTCTAGTTCTAAGAAAATTGTATTAAGCACAATTTTCCATTAATGACCGTAACCTATTCTGCGTTTGAGCAGAACCAGAAAATTGCCATTTTGGGGATATTTTTGGTGATAATTATTACATTAGTAAAAAAAAAAAAAAAATTGCTAAATATTTTACTATCTTTTCTTGTAAGTGCAACAAAAGAGCAACCATCGTTGATGTGCGATTCTCAATGAAAGATGAATCCGTGAAAAAGACATTCGGTTTTCAATTTTGTCGCATTCTACATAAATTTCGAAAGTGGGGACGTTTAGAGCACCCTAAAGAGCATTAACAAGACAATTATGATTAAAATCATTTGAGCAGTGTTTTGACATTTGATGAGAAACATTATTTTTTTAATAGTAACTAACTCATGCACACTGGCAATTTTGACGAACATTCTAATGACAGTTCAAATGACAACCAGTAATCCTCACTCACAATTTGACATCGCATCGTAAGTTAATTCAATCGGGCTCACACGCAGAAATAATTTTTTTTCTAGACAACTTTTTTTTTTAACTTAAGATGTTCTAAAACGTGGAAAAATACAAAAATAATAATAAATAATAATAAAATATATATATATATATAGGGTAAATTGAAAGTAAGAAGGGAAAAAAATTGTTTTAAAAGTATAACGAACCTAAGTTATGAAATATAACTTAAACAATATTTAGTTTTCGCCCACTGCAACAAAATTACTAAAACAAAAAGTTTATTAAGCAAGTTAACCTTATATGTAATAAAAATAATTATATATTAGTGGCATTGCACACTTTATTTTCTTAACTTCCAATTCACTTAGGCGAATGCCTATATAGAGAACATTTTGTCAAGATTTATAAGATGAAATCAGGAATTAATTTATTTTTATTCGTCATCCAACAATATCATTACAACCTCTAGTAATAATTAAAAAATATCAAATTAAACTTAACGACAAATATGAGGGGGCTGTGATCAGTCGTGCAAACTTCCGGATTCGGGAAGTTGCTATCTGAAATAAGTCTAAAGAGCCTTATTTGAATACGTTTTTTAAGGGACGTTTTGGGAAATTTTAGGAAAATTTCTTCCAACAACAAATGGACAGATTATTTTAGTACTATTACTAGGAAACAATGTCTGAAAAATATCAGTATAAAATAGTACTCGGTTTGTTATACAGAATGCCAAATAGAAATGTTGCAACTGGTTTGTCTAAAAGAACATTACTCTTTTTGACAAATGCACTTTTGGCTGTGTATCGAAACACATATTTGGTAATAGGCGCCAACTTTACGGGGACAAAGGGGGTGATCGCCCCTGTGCTTCGTCAACAGCGGGGGCTAAGGTATCGATTTCGACTCCGCTGCAAAAATCTGTAAAAATGTACATTTCCAATAAACTTATAACTTCAAGTAAATAAGTTTTTTAATGTTTTTTATATTTGAAATTTTTTCTTGTGTGTTGTAAATAAAATACAAATTTTCAGAAATATTAGAAAATCACTTAAAATTATCAATATGCGCCGTTATCATTTTTGTGCAATTTCATAAACTAATATGTTAAAGTATTGTATGATATTAAAATAAGTAATTTTTAAATGATGGAATTAATGGTAGACGCTCTTTTTTCAAAAATTACTATCCAGAATTATTAAAATATGTTTTCTTTTAGTGCAATAACATAAAAGTATATCTTTAAAAATAATATATGATATTCAAATAGTTTTTATAATGACGAATTTAATAGTTATTTAGTAATCTTACTATCTCCATTAAAAATGTATCGTGTAAAACTATACACTAAACTCCAACTTAACTTGACATCACTAGACGATAGATCTTCACCGTGCTCATAGGCAATTAATCCATTTTAGCGGAGTGAAGATATAATTTTCGCCAAGCCTTATAGCCCTTTATTTTCGACAGGGTTGTGGTTTGACGAACATTATGCTTTCACGCCGCCAAAATGGATTTAATACCTATGAATAGGGATGGAACGGATATTCGGTAAATATCCGATATCCGGCATATCCGGCTGATTTTTCAATATCCGAAACCCCGTCGGATATCCGATTTGAAATACCGGACATCCGATAATTTCATTCGGATATCCGGCTATATATCCGGCCACCAGTTATCCACAAGAAATAATTTTTTGCCAAAAATAATGATCTTTTTCGGACAAAGAGGACACCCCATCCTACACTTTTTTTTTCTATTTTTTTTTCTTGGACATAAATTGCAGTCAAGTTAGAAAATGAAAAAGTTCCTTCTTGAGAACTATGCTTTCATTAGTTTCATTCACAGAGAGAGGCGCCGTATTATTGGCGCCGAGTTGATAAGCATAAAACATTCCTCCAAATCTTTTTCCATACACATCCTTCATACGTGTTTTGCAATATGTTCTTTTAATTCTAAGTTTATGATCTGATTAATTCCAGATGTTATATTTGAATGCTTCTCCGTAAAACACGAACCGAAATACTAATAAATAGTACTTTTTCCCCATAACATAAGTTACTTGTTAAGAGTTTTAGTTATTCTCACTTCCTCCTTTTTTTCTGACATTTGCTAGCGAGTAAAAAGCAATAATAGCCAATGCGCACTCCTCAATGCCTTTTTTTTTTTTTGTTCTATCGACGATAATACCCTACCCCTTTATGCTGTGAATGGTATGGTCTAGGAAATTATCACTCACACATGAAATGAAAGTTCTTCACTGGGCATATCTATTTGGAATGAGAAAAAGTGATGTTTTCATTCCCTGTATTTCATGTTCTGCATTATAAACAATAACTTTTCAGCATTCTTAGGGGCTAATTGGTTTCTGTTATCAGTGTATATTTTCTTTGCTCCACAGAAATGTCTCTCTGAATTGACTGAGCTTGGTGGGGAGCTCAAATATTTCAATACGATTTTCTTTAAACGTGGATATTCTTGTATATGGTGTTTCCACCATTCAATTGGATTAGAATTCCGGTCTATTAGAGGAACACTGAAAAAAATTTCCAGTTCTTTTCTTATTGCAGTTTGTAAATCATTTTTGCCGTCATTTTCCTCTTTTGAATTTTCGTGCTCAACAAATTCTGAAAAGCAATTCCAAATGTCTATTTTCCATTTCATTGACATTTTCCGTTTCATTAAATAATTTGTATTTCGAATCTAAAAATCTTTGAAAGTGAAGTATGCTGATTGGATATCACTAGAAATACTATTCCTTTATTCACTTTGAATCGTCACGTTGCATTTTAATTGGTGTACCTTTTGAATTTTGGTATATTTTACTTAGTAAATTTAATACTATTAAGAACATCTTGTCTTTATAAAATGTTACAGATTTATGTTGTCGATGAATGCCAAATTAGGAATTCCCCAAATTATTTTAAGAAGCGGTTTTGTTATCTTTTTAGTGTTGTGATTTTCTTATACACGAGACTCCTCGTGATGAAATTTTATTGAAACAAGCCACTGACTCTTATTTATTGGCATTAATCAAATATTCCAAAAAGTCGTCAATTCTGTAGTGCATTTGCACCAAAAGGGCAGAAAAAAGGTATAGATGTTGAATAGGACATTTCCTAGGAAAACTTTTGTTTGGAAGATTTTTTTTTCTTGCAACATGTTTGATTTTAAGTTATATTTTAATATTTATACTTTAACTTAATTTTGCCATTACTTAAATATTAATTTTGAAAATTTTTCTGATTGCTTGATAAAAAACAAATTGCAGAACGCTCTATACTACATCTGTTCCAAAACAGATTGATATTGTTGAAAGTATTGCATATATTTTAATCAAATTAAAAAAAAAAAATTCTTATTAAATTTGTTGTCAGTTTTATTAAGTATTTTTTAACACAGTCTTAATAAACTATAAATAAATATCATTAGTTAATGGAATTCCATTGTTTTATTATTTTGACTTCAGTACAATTGCTGTGTGTTTTTCGGGTAAAAGCAATATAGGATATTTATGCAGACTTGAGGAAGATTATCTTATGTTTACATTACATGATACAAGGTAAGAAAAAGTTGAGTAACAATTTACAAAAGTATTTCTGAAATATTTTCATCACATTGCAGAATGTTTGGTACAATTTTAAGTAACACACAAACAAAATGGTGATGAAGTTAAAAATTGTTCAGCAAGTGTAGGTATTGGCATCACTAAAACATCGTTTCATCAACTAAAGTTTAAATAAAAAAAAATTAACTCAGTGGCGCAACAGCCCGTGAGGACCAAGGCCTGTTGGGCCCAGCTCAGCTTTCTTGACTGTGGCATTTGTGTGTCACACAGCAGATGTTCCGGTCAGATGGTCATTCCGACGCCGAACCCCAGTGTTTAGTTCTCAAACATGCATGGTTCTCCTCAGTTTATTTCTTTCAGGTATAAACAGTTAAGTCAACCTTGCCCAGTCCGCGAATCAAACCATGGACCTGTGGCATGCAGTGCGGTGCGCTAACCACTAATTATAATGTACTTGATACTTCATATCATGAATTTTTTTTTCGTATAGCATATCGTATAACTATCGTTTTTAGTATATAGACCGAATATCCGGCCGAATATCCGGCCGGATATCCGGTTAAATCCGTTTCGGATATCCGTATCCGGTAGACATGGTACCCCGGATATCCGAAATCCGGTATCCGGCAAAACTCACATCCGTTCCATCCCTACCTATGAGCACTGTGACCGTCATTTACCGTCTAGGAATGTCAAGTTAAGTTGAAGTTTAGTATAGAAGGAATCTTCCTGCTTAATCATCGAAATAATATTAAGGAGGTTTACAATAATTGATAAGAAATATGCAATCAAGTTAGATTATTGAATTCTGGCGTAATCCATTTACATTACTCTTACGTCGAATGTTAGTTATGCATCGCCAAGTTATAAATATATTTTTCAATTTTTTATACAATAATACAAAAATACGAAATTTGGTTAAAAAGACCCTTTTATACCCACTGGTGAACCCAATCCCTTTTCCCTCCTTGAAGTTTCAAGTCCAGTTACGGTTTGGACTCAGTATACAATTCTAAACTGAAAGTTTCAAAGACAAGTTTAGTAAAATTTAATAAATATACATTAGCGTAAATAGTACATCTAACTGAAATAGTATGCCATGATTTTGAGGATGCTCATAACAATTCATGTAAAATTGGTGGGACAAATAAAACTAGAGGTGTGGAACATCGCACAACTTTCAATAACACAGTAATAAAAGTCATTGCAATCAAATTTGATACGGAATTGTGTTTTAGTTACCATTTTCATATTGTCCCTCATTTAAATAAAATTGGCTAGTATGGCGATATTTTTGGCCATAATTTTATATAGATAAAAGAAAACTACACTAAAATGCCGATGTTGGCGATGTTATTCGATAACATTACCTTATTCTTTCTTGTGCGTGAAACAGAGGAAAATCAATCGTTAATGGGCAATGTTCAAGGGAAGAGAACTATGTGTTAAAAGGATTCGCTTTTATAACGTTTCGACGGGAACTTCGGTGGAAGGGGTGTTTTGAACACCTTAAGAGGCATAGCACAGCGATTTTAATCAAACTTGTTAGAGCCTTTTTTTAATAATTGCTGTAAAACAAGATTTTTTCTAATTTTAACCTTATGCGGATGGACAATTTTAATGAAAACATTAATGGTAGGTCACATGCTCACCAATAACCCATGCACCGAATTTAAACAAAGTTGGTCAATTCGTTCGGGAATTATGCAGACCACGAATACATAGACAGCTATTTTTTCTAAATCGCTTTTTCAAGTCAGGATGTTCCAAAACATAGAGAAAAAAAATGTTGTTTGTCTTGAAACCATACTTTCATTACGTTACGTTAACGTATGGGTAATTGAAAGTAAACAATCTAACAGATTTTAACGATTTCCCTTTTGTTACACGAACTCCATTGTAATGCATTTTTTATTCCTTTTTACTTTCAATTACCCATATGTATACATAAGGTTATGAAAGTATAGCATTCGTTTAAAAAAAAAAAAAAAAAAAAAAAAAAAAATCGTTTTTTTTTCTTTTTTTTTCCCCCTTCATGTTTTGGAACATCCTGATTTCAAAAAAGTGATTTAGAAAAAATGTAAGTGTGTACGTGGTCAACATAACTCCCGAACAAATTAGCCTACGATGTTCAAATTTGGTTTGCGGGTAGGTGGTAGCCATGAGACCTACCATTAAGGTTTTCGCCAAAATCACGCATGCTCGTAAGGTAGCTGCTACTGAAAAAATCCATTTTTTTTTTTAGTAATTGCTAAAAAGGCTCTAACGATTTTGTTCAAAATTGCTTTGGAAATGCCTCTTAAGTTGTTCTGAACATCCGCACCTCCGAAATTCCCGTAAAAATGCTTTAATGGCGTAAAAAATTGAAAAACGAATGCCTTTAACACAGAGTTCTCTTTCCTTGAACATACCTCATCAACGATAACTTTTTTTCTTCTCCTCAGTTTAGTGACATAAACATTTCATTTTAGTATAAATTTATAATTTGTGAAAATAAAGATTACAATTGCCAAAATTTAAGTCCAACATATTTTCTCCAATGGGCATTTCTTCCTGTCGATAACTTTTTGGAAACAAAGATAAAACTTGATACGCTTTGACAGTTTACAGCCGTTAAGATTTATGGATTGTTTGAAGAATAGATTTACGAAAGGTTCATTCTTGGCGAACTTTCATAGGATTCTAGTTTTTTTTTCTTAGAAGTAAGCAAAGCAAAATGGCTAAATTGCGTGGGAGTCGATTTGAAACTAACCTTTTCCAAAATAATTCATCTGTATATGAAGTACAGATTTCATCAAGGGAAGTTGGTGCCCTCTATACAGGTAATGTCAATTCGGAATATTTCATGTACCTTTTTCTCAGGAAGTATTTGACATAGTTTGTTTTTCAGTGCATTTAGCAGACACTTGTCATTCTACTGAAGTTAGCTTTTGATTAGGATTCATTTACTTTTTTTTTTTTAAATGAATGTTTGTGAAAGATACTCAAATTTGTTAAAAATCATAAGTTATTTTTGCCAAACAGAGCAAAAACAAAAAATACTTTTTAAAATAACAACGAAGTATCACTTCAGTATATACAGATACGTAAAAGGAATACGTGGCAAAAATTTCAGGAAGATAATCAGCGCAGTTTTTTGTGAAAAAGGTGCAGGAATAATGAAAAATGTAGTTTGGAGAAAAATGTAGTTTTGAAAAACGCATTTTAAAGAAACTTTACTTACACTAAATAGTTACCAATTTTGTTTTCAAAAAATTATTAAAAATACTTCTGGTTGGGGTATTATTACAAATGAGGTATATTTTTAAAGAGAAGAATATAAATTTATTTTGATGAACAATAATAAACTCCAAATCAATTACTTATAAATTTGTGGGTATTAACTCCCCTCAATTTATGTGATAGTTACGGTAAGTTATTATTAGAAATTAATCAGTATAAAAAATATCCCTCTATAACATATATACATACAAGATAATCGATAACTAACTAAACAGTAAATATTTATATCTTTTTGTTGCTTATTTGAGACCAGGGAAAAATTATCACTTTAAACTAAAATGTAATCCAAAATTGTGTGACTAGAGAGTAAAGTGGTCGTTTTGTGATACAATTATAATATTAATTGACTAATGGTAATATTATTGAAAAGGTTTATGTATATGACTGGACTATGTGATTTATAACACTTTTATAAAGTTTTTATCTCCTAACATGTGAATGTAATCCATGAAGCTGCACATTTTCACATAGTGGAGAAGTTTGTAGTAAACCTAAATAATCTACAGATAAATAAATAAAAAACTAGGGGTGTGGAACATCGCACAACTTTCTTTTACTTTTTCTTTACTCACGTGAATGTGTGGCTTTTAAGAGTATTTATATTTTCAGCATTCATTTAGTAAAAATGGGCAATTAGGCGAAATTTTACGTGATAATTCTTGCATGGATCTAACAAAAAACAAAAAATCGCCAAATTGATGATGTTAGGGTTTACTTAGTGCTAATTTTTAGATTACCCTTTCTTTTAAGTGAAAGTGGTGATTCGTTTTTCAAACTTTTATTCCATTAAAGCATTTTTATGGGAATTTCGGAGGTGGGGATGTCTAGAACAACTTAAAAGGCATTGCCACAGCGATTTCGAATAAAATCGTAAGAGCCGTTTTTAGCAATTACTAAAAAACATGATTTTTTAATGGTAGCTACCCTATGAGCATTCTCGATTTTGACAAAAACTTTAATGGTAGGTCCTTGGGCCATCACTAACCCTCACACCAAATTTGAACAACATAGGTCAATTTGTTGAAGAGTTATGCTGATGACGTACACACACACACACACACACACATATATTCACTTTTTTGATATCATGCTGTTCCAAAACGTGGAGAAATGTAAAAATAAAAAAATCGATTTTTTATTTTTTATTACCGAATGCTATATTTTCATTACCCTATGTATACAAGTGAGTAAATGAAAGTAAAACATGCCTGATGGATTTAATCGAATAGAGTTAAAAATTAAATGGTATTATTTCATATGGTCTTTTATCACCAAGTAACCATGTGATAATTAACAAACCTTGTAACATATGATGATTATGCCTATGACGTCATTATAAATTACTACTAAACGTCACTACGAACATGATGTTGCTATGGTTGCAATCATATTTTATAGAATTTGTGAATATTTCAGTAATCTCGTTTAATACATACGTTGATCCTTAATGTACCCTGTTTGTTTTGCCATCTTTTAGAGTCGATGTACCTATCCCTCCCATGCAAGGGAAAACGCAACTCCCAATTTCTTAGTTACGTCTTTATTAGTACATATCTAACACTCTACTGAATGATACAAAACAGTTATATTCTGATTACACAAAAGCGCCATCTATCGGGCGTATATTGCAAAACAATTCTTAACACTCCCCACCTGATTTTAGCAAAAAAATCAAAATACAACACAAACAATATTCATAATTAAAGTTAAAGCAAAATATGTAAATAATTAATATGCTAAAAATAAAAATAGATTGATTAAGCATGTTTAAAGGTAAATTAATAAGGCATATATAATTACAATAGAGAATTTAAAGTTCAAGAGGATATAATAGTTGTATAGGTCTCTTGTACTGTCCCTTAGCAGTTTGAACTATACATGAACGAACAAGTCCGTCGCGACCCATTATAATCTTTTCGACTCTCCCAGGAGTCCACAGAAACTTCGATTTGTTGGTTCCTGCTATTAAGACGACGTCACCCCTTTTTAAGTCTTTGTGAGGCGTAGGAGTTGAAAGTTTGTGGGCATTGTTCAGCTGAAGAAGATACTCTTCCTTCCACCTTCTCCAAAATTGACGTAGCAGAGTAGTCTGGTACAACTTCCTTCGAGCCAAACTTTCCTTGGTGGAACGTCCATTGCTCAGAATTTCAGCGAAATGTAACGGGTATTCGTTTAACTCCATTGATGGGAACAGGAAATGAGCTGGAGTCAATGGCTGTAGATCTGCTACATCATTTGACACGTAAGTGAGTGGTCTGTTGTTTACCACTGTTTCGACTTCGGTTAACACTGTACACATTTCTTCAAAAGTCAACAGTGCTCGTCCGAGGATCTTTCTAAGAGGCTCCTTAATAGTTTTCATCAATCGTTCATAAAAGCCTCCCCACCATGGCACAAGTTCTACAATGTATGTCCACGTTATTCCTTCAGATGTTATGAAGTATTTTAATTCATGATCAACAATGATTTCAGTCAAACTTTTTAGTGCATCGTTTGTTCTTTTAAATGTTGATTTACATGGAAGAAGAATAGGATGTTTTTCTTCTATAGTACAGGAACTCTCTTTTAAACGTCCTTTGACGTAAAGATTATCCCTTTCATCCAAGTAAGGGGCTAAACTGTATAGACTAGAGTCCTTTGGCAGCAGTTTACCCTTTTTGAGATTGTCAACTTCAAGAGCGTATGTACTGTTTTGACTAGTCTTTATCCAGAACTCTTCTGCCTTTTGGAGTTCATCTGCTGTAATGGGACCGATTTGAGTAGGACATTTTTTGAATTTAGAGATTAATCGCATCAACCAAACAGTCACTCGCAACAGTCGTTTAACATTGCTGAATGAACCAACATTAATTATAGTTTGTGCTATAGTTGAAACGCATGTGGTAACGATGGATCTCCGTTCCAGTTGATCTTCTTTTAATGTCGTTGAGTGTTGAGTAGGCCAAAGTTCAGGAGAACACCTCAGCCATGGTGGACCAGAAAACCAGATGTTGTCGATGAGAAGAGATGCTGCTGGTATTCCACGTGTCAGTTTGTCTGCCGGATTCTCTAGTCCTGGACAATGTCCCCAATTTTCAGGACCAGTTGAACCCTGAATTTCCAACACTCGGTTTGAGACAAATTGCTTCCAATCCCTAGCAGAACCCTTAATCCAATGCAAACAAATTTCCGAATCGGACCAAAAGAAAACCTCTTCTAATAAATTCTCAAACAACCCTACTAAAAACTTCCACATTCTTGCCGCTACCACTGCTCCCATCAACTCAAGCCTTGGAAGTGATAATTTCTTTAACGGCGACACCCTACTTTTCGACATGATGAAGGACGTAATCAACTCACCTCTATCATTCCGAAACCTAAAATACGAAACTGCACCATATGCTATAGGAGACGCGTCACAAAATATATGCACTTGAACATTCAATTTATCCGTATTTACACAATTCGAAAAATACCTCCTCGATATTCCCAGATTTCTCAAACACTGGACCTCCCTACACCAATCACTCCACTTATTTTCAAGATCATCCGGTAATTCTTGATCCCATTCTAGACCCCTTTGCCAAATTTGTTGTAACAGACACTTAATCCTAATTATAAATGGAGCTATAAACCCGACAGGATCAAAAACCATTGCAGCAAAATGTAAGACAAGTCTTTTGGTTGGTCTTCCACAACTCAAACCCTCTATCAACGAACCCAACTCCAACGACAAAATATCCCTTTCCGGATTCCAATTCAAGCCCAAAACCTTTGATTGAAGTTTTGAGTTATCATCAGCTGAACCAATTCCTTTTTCTAACCATAATGAGTTTAACTCCTCCGAATTAGTTGTAAATTTTCTCAAATTAAAACCTCCATCTTTCAAAATAGAAACTGCATCCATGGACAACTGAAAGGCCTCTTCGACAGATTGTCCTCCAAAGTACAAATCATCAACATAAAGAGAAGAATTTAGCATTTCTACAGCTTTAGGTTTAATTTCCTCATATTGCTTAATGTGTTTCTTAATTGTCGCGCTCAAAATAAAAGGCGATGTCGTACACCCGAATGGTAAACGAGTCATTTGCATAACTTTATAATTTTCATTTTCTTTATCGGAAACCCATAACAATTTTAAGAATTTTCTGTCTTCCTCAGCGATACCTATCATTAAGAATGCCTTTTCTATATCACTACTAAAAGCAATATCAAATTTCCTAAACTTTAAAATAACATTCAATATGTTGGGATTTAAATTCGGACCCGTTTCTAAACAATCATTTAACGACAAATTATCCTTCGTTTTAGAACTACAATTAAAAACACAACGAACGCGTGTAGTAGTCTTATTTTCTCTTACGACAGGTTTATGGGGCATAAAATAACCTTCACTACCGCTAGTAGCTTCTTCAATTATACTCGTATCAAACTGTTCTTTAATAATTTCCTTATATTCAGAAGCTACCCATTTATTATTTTTAAAACCTTCTATCAAATTATCAAACTGTCTTTTGGCCAAGCCAAAATTATTCATTAAATGAATTGGCGCAGATTTCCACAATAATTTTGTTTGATATTTTCCATTTAAAAAATTTAGCCCATTTTCAAAATCGGTGATGAATTCTTTATCTGCTATACTTAAACCCTCGTCGTCTTTCAAACCCAAGGTTTCCAAATCCCACAAAACTTCCATACTTTTTCCAATACTTAAGTTTGTTGATACTATCCCAACGCTAGTCTCATTAAAACTGCGATCTTGCTTTCCTTGAAGTGTAAACCCAAATAAAGTTGGAATGCAACTCAAAGTATCAGTTAGAGAAACCACTCCGTCTGCACTTACGATTTTCCAAAACATATCTCCACCGATTACACTGCACATTCAAATCTGATGAATTGCAGGCGTCAGCCAACATCCATTCCTTTTCTTTAACGATGTTTTGACTTATTGCGTTTGGAATCAAGATTGGAGCAGCTGTTATAGTATCTGTAATTAATGCCTCTATTTCAATTGATTTCTCAGGGTTATGCCTATTCCTCAATTTCAGTTTCGCAACGCAATGTAGTTTTTCTGCGGGCTTTATGTTCCCAAAGGAGAAAATAGATAATCTTTCTTTACGAATTGGTTTAACTTTTAGAGCTTCTGCTAAACTTTGTGTTATCCACGTTCTTTCAGATCCATTGTCGAGAAGAATTCTAACTAATTTTGATCTTTCCCCCGAACAAGCAATTACACTACACGTTTGCAATAAAATACTATTTGACTTACCAGTTGAGGAATTACATTGGGTTACTGCATTTGTTTCCTCTTCAACTGATTCCTTAGCAGCTACATCATTACTTTTATAACATAATGAATAATGATGAAACTTAGAATTACAATGTTTGCAAGGATCTATTTTAGCCTTGCAAAATCTGGCCATGTGAAACCCGAAACATATAAAACATTTTTTATCCATTTTAATTTTGTTTTTTCTTTCCGACACATTAAGACTTTCACAAAACTCATGGTCTGGACTATTACAAAAGACGCAATTGTTTTTTACGTTAGTAGCGAAACTTGCGGTAGACTGCGGTTCATTAAATTTATTTCCAAACCGTTTATTACCTTCGAACCTTCTAGGACTACCCTTATATTCGTAACTACTATGTTGAAAATTACCAGACTTATAACTATATATTTGTGTCCTTTCCCTTGACTGAATTTCCTTATCTAAAAATTCCATCAAATCCCTAAAATTCCACGTTTCATAGGAATATGTTCTATTAAATTCTAACACTAGTTCCCTGGGAATTCTCTCTAACAAAATAGGACTTAACAAGTTTCCAAATGTTTCTGTTTTCACCCCCAATGACTCCAAATTTCTAATTTGTACTTCTGCACGATCAAACAATTTTCTTAACCCAATCGTATCATTTATGTTACGAACAACTTGAATTTTTAACAGATGATTTAAGTGAGCTTGAATTAATGCATTTTTATTACCAAATCTATTTTTTAGCAAAGCCAAAGCAGCATCATAATTTTCTCCTGTCAGTGCAAATCCATTAATACAATGGGCTGCAGCTCCACCCAGATAAGACTTCAAATAATTAAATTTATCTATCTTAGATAAAGTTTCATTATGGTGTATAGCACTTTCAAATTGATTTATAAATTCTAAGTAATAAGCCGAATCTCCATAAAATGTTTTTAATACTAATTTCGGAAGTTTAACCGTTTTTCTTTCCCTACGGATATTACTAGCCAATTCAAAACCGCCTTCGGCATTCGCAATATTGTTATCAATCATTGTAACATTTAAACTATTACTTAACTTTTCTATAGCATTAATTAATCTTTGTTTCCAAATAATTATCTTTTCTGAATATTCTTCAGATGTAATAACTTCCGATTCTAACTTATCGAGTTCTACGAGTTGTTCAATTTCTAAATTTAATTGTTTAATATTATTTTCTTTTACAGTTAATTGTTCATGATATTCTTTTAAAGAATTTAATTTCACCTCTACATCTAGTTCATTAGAAATAAATTCTTCTATTTTGTTGATTAGTTTGGTTGTACTAGATCTCAAAACAGTTCGTTTGGTGATTGCTCTCTGTAAAGTTGCCATTTTTATATAATTCAACAATGCCACAATAATTATATAACACTACAACTTAAACAAATCAAAACAAAAACCCCAACAAGTTAATCACAAATACAACAATTGCCAACTATTAACACACAATTATTGAATGCATATACCAACAAGAAACCAAAACTAACTTTTGATACAACTTAAATCAACACTATCAATTAAATCAAATCCAATAATAATCATCAACAAAAATCATACTACATATTCTCAAAATGAAACTTCTAATTTTCAAGCAAAACAAAATTCGAAAATTTACCACAACAAAACCAACAATATACATCCTACCTCACGAAATGCCAGACCTCAACACCCAGCACAACACAATCTCAACACGAAACTTCCAATTTTCTAATTCTCAAACAAAACTTAATTCGAAAGTTTACCTCAACAAAACCAAAACAATAAACATCCTACCTCATTAAATGCCATACCTTAAATACATCACACGATGTCCGGAGACTTTCAACGTTGTCTCAATCAAAGCTTGCGGTGGTTCCTTTTACATTGGCCATTACTTTTCGGCCGTTGCACCATATTTTGCCATCTTTTAGAGTCGATGTACCTATCCCTCCCATGCAAGGGAAAACGCAACTCCCAATTTCTTAGTTACGTCTTTATTAGTACATATCTAACACTCTACTGAATGATACAAAACAGTTATATTCTGATTACACAAAAGCGCCATCTATCGGGCGTATATTGCAAAACAATTCTTAACAGTTTGTAATATATTCACTCTGATTGACTGGCTTTTGATTCTGCTTTTTCAACGAATACTATTGGTCTATTATGGGCGAAAAAAATCATTAAAACATTATCATTAACATTTTAATTTAATACAATGTGACACAAACAAGCCGAAGACTTTTGCTTCTGGTGCCTGTGTTTTCAGTCAGTTATTTTAAGTCATGCTATTTCATTTATATTCAAAGGAAAACTTAATTATAACAAATTCTACGGAATTAATTCAATGTCATTTATACACCAATATTCTATACTAATATTGTCAGTCTGATATTAACTAAAGATAAATTATTCCGAAATGCAGATAGTACAGCTGTGGTAATTAATATATGTGCCTCAGGCATCCAGAATATCCTGAAGTTTAGGATTACAAGTCATTAAAATGTAAACTCACATTTCGCTTTTGAAGATTTCAGGCTCTGCTAATGAAAGACACAGATTTGAAACAGAGTAATAGTAAATCAAATGCATTCCTTGAATATGTATATAATGCTTCGAAAACTATCTTATGAGTTTAACTAAGAAATATCGTACGCATAATAGTAAATATAATCGATCAAAGTATATTTTCAAATATAAAAGATTTACTCACTCATCCTTAAAATGCACTCATACTTAAAATCATCCTTAAATATACTTAATTTCTTTGGAACATATTGAAGAAAAATCTTATAATTATCGTTTTAAATTCATTCCATCAATAAAACCAACCTGGAATAAACACTGTAAATAAACATATACTACAACATAAAATGAATAGAGGACTTAAAATATATTTCTTTCAGTCATAGAATTTCACTATGATATTAAAATATGTATTTTTCTACGTTAAAAATAATCTAATGTTTTACCACTAAATTAAATAACAAAAATTATATTTATAAAATTAAATCAATTATATTTTTAACTTCTCACAATAATATTAAAGCTGCGTTTATTATTACATGATCTTGATAAGGAAGATATGAAATAATTCATTATAAAAAAAGAGAAAATAACCCTCTTTATATGTTGAAATTCTATTAAGAACTTTGCATCGGAGTATTTTGTCATTGGATTGAAACACAAATTTTTGTTCAATAACCAATTTTGTCGTTTTTGAGTTCTTATAAATTATTATAATTGGACATTTTCAATTTAGAATGTAGTCTACACCATGTTTTCTCAAATCAAAATATTATGTCAAAAGTTTTCCAAGGTTTTTTTGACTAACTAGATATTCTAACTGCATCCTGAATAATACTGAATGATGGTAAATACTTTGTCATCGGACGAGGTAAAAAGTAAGTAGCAAGAAACGTAAAAACGTATACATTTTTCTAAAAACGAAGCATGATTTTTTTTTAGTAGCTATACTTACTATTTATAAAGACATTTTTTAACTTAATAAATATATAACATCATATAAGATGAAGTAAAATTGATTGTCATAACAAAATGCCTCAATTAATTACTTGATCCTCCTTTTTTTTTTAAGTATTAGTTTCATCACCACTTATTTTATTTGTATAGTTGCTTTATATTTTTCGAAAATATTTAGCTACAGTAACTGTTTTAATTTATTAAGTATTAAACAACGTTTGAGCAAGTAAAATGCATGAACTTGTGCTGTTTGTTTCAATGTAATGGAGCCGTGAATGTGATTGTGATATGTATGATATATAGCCTTGAGTACTTAGAGCATAACATACGTGCTTTCATTTTTGGTAATTTTCAGCTTTTAAGTGCAATATTTTGCGTTTTTTTCCAAAGAGTAGCAAAAATATCTCGCAATTCTGGGATTTACAATTGAGAAATTCACGTTTGATGGGAAACAGTCCTAATTGTATGTAGGAGGCAATTTTCTTGATTAACACACATTCAAAAAACATAATAGGCACTATTAATTTCTTTTATATAGCTGCTAAGTGATGAAGAATGCAGGACATCCCAATATGCCCGACATAGTTTAAATTTCAATTAAAAAAAAAAAATCATGTAATCATCATACGAGTGTGTAGTTTGTTCTAAAATGTTCTCAAGATGAGAAGTTTTTTTAACTGTTCAAAATTTTGCACATCTAGTTAGGGATGTATCTTTAAAACAATGAACAATGCATCGCGCTCTGAAGATACTCTTATTTTTGGTTGATATTAGATTCCAATGCTGGCTCATTACAACTAACTTATTTTTGTAAATTTTTGTGTTGAGATTTTAAGGCATTTTTTTTTCTATTTTTAAGGTTTAACGTTATCTACATGCAATATTTTGAATATTATTTTTATTTACTTAAAAAATTTGTTTATATTGATAAGCATTTTAGTACAAGCCGCATTCTCGTCCGCCGAGACGATTAATGGATTTTTTATTGAAATTTTAAGAGTGGTGAAGACTTTTTTGACACTCTGTTTTCTAAAGCGTGTAAAATAAAAACCACGTATGAGTACTATACCATTGACATGGCTGGATGAGGCCAGAATTTCGCAACGCCTATAATATCATTGTACCCCACGAAAGGTTGAGAATAACAGTTCTGAACATTATACAATTCTACAGGAAAATTACGATAAAATGAGATGTTGCACTTCACCTCAGGGCTTCACTCAAGACTTTGACAAAACTTATCATCAGTGATTTTAACTTGAATGTTGGCATACGTAGAACATTGTTATTTTATTTGATGGCCGAACTTATCACTAGTTAAAATCCAGTTTGTTACTGTATTTTGTAATTCGTCCAAACGCATTTGAAATATAACCATATCACCAATCAAAAAGTGACGTAGAATTATTGAAGTTTTGGTTGGTTGTTTTCAGATTATCTGGCACCTTCAGCAACATGAGGACTATAATGCGCCGAAACATTCGTCATTTGACAAGCCAACATACATTTACAAACACACATGCCTAACACGGGACTTGAATCCGCAACCTCGTGGTCTAGAACGCTAACGGAACTGCAGCGAAATACAGTAACTATGGGTTATTTCGGGCCTGGTATTCGGCGCTCTGGCTGAAACGTCGCTTAGTGATGGATGAAAATGTAAACAAACTATTCTACGAACTAGAGTGTATACACGGAATTCAAATTTATTGATAGTTAAATGTTTATTTTTATCCTTTTTTTATTTAAGTAACAAGCTGAAATGTGGAAAGGATAATTCTATAAAGGAGTGACTTTCAAGTACGTAAACTTTACAGGTAAGTTGCATCATGTTATTAATGTATTGCTTTCAAACTTTTAGTGTTCTAAGTTAGGCTTAATCCTATCGTAACTCAAACAATCTCTCATAGAAATTAAAAAAGTTTTATTTCATAATTATATTTTAAATATTCTTTTGAAAATATAATTTTGTAAAACTGAAAAAGTGAAATTTTAAAATGTTTGTTTCCTACTGATACAGCTATCATATAAACATCTGCTGATTTTTTAACATCGTTAAAAATAATTAGAAAGTAATCTTTCTATTTATCATTTATTTAAGTTGAAATTATCTTTTTTTTTTATGGCTATACTCGTAAACAAAACCTGATGATATTTCTTTTCTTAGAACCAAGGATGGCTACAAGAATATATGATACCGATGAAAAAATGGACCAGTTAAAAGAATATATGATAAAATCTAAAAGAAACGTAAACATTGCAAAAATAAAAAAGACTGGCTGCTGTGTGTTCAAGAAAACCGCAATATTTTTTATTGCCGGAACATTCAAAAAGTGCCAATAAGTTTTCGTCAGAGTATTTCCATAGAGAAGAATATGTCTCAAAATGTTTTTTTGGGAAAAAAAAAAAGAAAAAAAAATTACGAATTAAAATGGCTCTTTAAATGCAATGCTAATAAAGATGGTTCATAGTTCAAAAAGAAAATATAATAATGTTCTCAAGTCGAGTTCGTCTGAGTTAGTTAGTAGTTGCATTTATAATAAATTATTATTATTTTTTTTTATTATTTTTTTTTTATTATTATTTTTTATTTTTTTTTAATTTTTTTATTATTATTATTATTATTAACAATATTATGAATGCTAAAAAGTTATTTATATAATTTTTTAAATAATATTTATTTTTAAATATATGTGAAACATATTCTTAGGGTATAATTTTTAAGATTTAATTTTGACACTTATTTTCAAATTAAGTAAGTCTTATTTATGATGACTGTGTGGTTAGCTCTCTAGCCACGCATGCCAAAGGTGCCTGGTTCGAATCATGGATAAGGCATGGATGTTCATTGTGGTTAGGAAGCCACTTTAAGTTTTAGGTCCCGGCCTGATTAACTGTCATTGTACTTAAAAATAGGTCGTTGAGAACATAAACCAATCAACTTATTTGTTTAAATATGAAAATATGTATTTGAATTAATTTATCATCTTTTTGAAGAAATACATTGCTTAAAAAATTTTAATCAGAATATTAGGTACCAGCACTTTACAACTTTTAAATTTCTATTTTTCAAAGTAGAAATAAAGTTTTTGTATAATAATTTAGTATTCGTATTTTTGTAATGTTTATTCTTTTAAATATATACTGTTTTAATATATTGCTTGTTTTGGTATTGAAATTATTTCAGATATGTTAGTATATGAATATATTTCAGAGAATTTTCAACCTGAATAATCTATTATAAAAGGTTTGAATATTATTATTAGTATTAAAAAAAAAAAAAAAAATCCATTTATAATTTCAATAATATGCCGCAATTTTAATTTAAATCCCACTCTTGGTGCTTTTACTTTATGAAATTAAACGTTGTATCTGAATATTCTACAATTAAACAGCTTAACATATTAAAACATTTTATAACCCACTACATAATATTTTATTGAAATTACTAGAGATGTTTCATTACATCTGTGAATTAAGGACTACTGCAGACAGCCATCCTGTTTCCATCCATCGCTTAGAGTGACGTCATCAAACTTAGGACCGGGCCCGATACAGAGTAGAGAGTCTCTTAGTTTCACGGCGCTCCCGACGCTAACCACTATACCGTTTGGTCGGCATTGAAGTTTTGAAATATACAGATAACACTTGGAGCTTCGCATATAAAACTATTTGCTAAGTCGAACTAAAATTATTGGTAAGCATATCAAAAATGTTGGTTAAAAACCTCCAACTATGAGAGCGTGAACAATTAAGGACTTGAAATGAAAAACGACCTCAGTCCAAAAGATAAAAATTTTCAAGAGAGCCGAAAAATGAAAAACACTCGCATCTGATACTTAAGGCCATGACTAAGTACCAGATTGAATTTGAATGTAGCTACTGTTGGCGTTCTCCACTGTATTTAGCTTAAGCTTTAGGACATTTTTCCGTAAAAAAAAAAAGATTTTAGATTTTTGTTTTATAGTGAGGTCGTTTTCCGTTTCTAATCCTCAATTAATTTCACTGTGAAATGGTCCATGGTAGTTGAATGTGCTTAACATGTCGGCAGGGCTTTTTACAGCTTTGAGTTACCTCTGAATAAATACAAAAATGTTGCTCTAAGTTAAGCTTAACAGTTCTTCTCGAAAAAACATGTTTTGTAGTTTAGAAAATCATAGTCAGTTTATAGAATAAAAAAGCAGAAAATTTACACTTTTACTAACAGTTTTCTAAAACATAACAAAGTAATTGAAACTAAAAACATATATTTCAATTGCAGCAAGTATAAATTCAACAGCAGTGATTGTTGAAATTTTATACTAAACAGTTTACTTTGATCCTCCAAAGACGATAAGCCTTTTATGCTATGCTACCAATGATTCGTCTTATTAACAATGTTTTCTGGAAGCCTTTAATCTAAAAAATAAATTTTCAACAATTTACTTTTAAAGGAATTTGAACGTAAATTTAAAATTCATTTTCTCATCTTTCAGAAACAAAAATGTATCCTAGTTTTAAACAAAGTAGTTAATGCATGAAATTATTTAAGGAATCTGTTCATCTCATTTTAAATGAATGGGACCAATCACAATGCTTACTAGAAAACAATTTAAACTTTTCAACCAACCATAAATACGAATTTATTTTTCCGCTTGTATAACAATTGACTATATGCAAAAATTATTTTTGGAAATTTGACTGAATTTATTGTTAGAATCGAATCTGCTGTAAAATTTCCAGGTACTTCATAAACTCTTCAACCGTAAGGTTTTCCTCATGAGGTTCGCCATTTTACAATTATATTTTGCGATTCCATATATCGTTATATTCCATGCCCCCCCCCCCCCCAACGTTATAATATAACATCCCTACTAAAAATCTTTGTCACAGTTACGTCACTGCAACGAAGTTTTTCGTCGCAAAGATCACGGTCACAATGTGACTTGCATGGGATATCGCAGCGATGTCGCAAAAGTTCACGTCACTTTCGACTTCCATGTGATATCGCAGCGACATCACACTGTGACGAAGTCGTGATGTTACTTAGTGATATGGCAGCGACATCCAGTGATATCCCAAAATAATTTTATATAATGAAAATCACAAATAAGTCATTTTGTGACATGTATGTGATATAAGACGTAATTTTGCGATATCACAGGGATACACAGGGATATCACATTTTAACATTTATGCTATTTTTGTGGTATCAGTGTGATCTCTATGTGATTTTGGGGACATCTATGTGATTTTATCAACGAATCTCACGTCACTGCTATATCACATTGTGATCAGTATGCGATCTTAGTGACTTTGGCGACATCTATGTGATTTATGCGATTTTCACAACGAAAGCTTTGTCACTGCGATATCACATTGTGATCTGTATGTGATCTTAGTGACTTTGGCGACATCCGTGTGATTTATGCGATTTTCGCAACGTAAGCTTTGTCACTGCGATATCACATTGTGATCTGTATGTGATCTTAGTGATTTTGGCGACATCCATGTGATTTATGCGATTTTCGCAACGAAAACTTTGTCACTGCGATATCACATTGTGATCTGTATGTGATCTTAGTGACTTTGGCGACATCCATGTGATTTATGCGATTTTCGCAATGAAAACTTTGTCACTGCGATATCACATTGTGATCTGTATGTGATCTTAGTGACTTTGGCGACATCCGTGTGATTTATGCGATTTTCGCAACGTAAGCTTTGTCACTGCGATATCACATTGTGATCTGTATGTGATCTTAGTGACTTTGGCGACATCCATGTGATTTATGCGATTTTCGCAACGAAAACTTTGTCACTGCGATATCACATTGTGATCTGTATGTGATCTTAGTGATTTTGGCGACATCCATGTGATTTATGCGATTTTCGCAACGAAAACTTTGTCACTGCGATATCACATTGTGATCTGTATGTGATCTTAGTGACTTTGGCGACATCCATGTGATTTATGCGATTTTCGCAACGAAAACTTTGTCACTGCGATATCACATTGTGATCTGTATGTGATCTTAGTGATTTTGGCGACATCCATGTGATTTATGCGATTTTCGCAACGAAAGCTTTGTCACTGCGATATCACATTGTGATCTGTATGTGATCTTAGTGATTTTGACGACATTTACATTACCCATTTACATTTCCACCAGCATTCAATTGAAATTGCCAAATTATGAAAATTGTGGAATTCAGCTTTAGTTTGTCGGGAAAACTGCAGATATTGAAAGAACATTTTCTATTGTTTGTAAAATTTGGAATTCTGAGAAGGCACAACTTTCTGTAATTACTCTGAAATCTTAGTTAATAACTAAAATTAACTTGTCATATTTCTGCAGAGTTTCTGGATTATAGCCTCAAAAAAATATATTAAGTATGGTTGAAAGCTAATAAAAAAGTTAAATAAACCTATGAATTACAATGTATATTGTATATCTTCCGAAAAAACCGCAAACATTGAAGATTTTAGAATTGTGTGTTCCGAACTCCATAAATAAATACGTAAAAAAAATTATCCCTTTCCCATAGCAGAGACATGTCCTGATTTTTTAATCAGAAAAATCTGATCGTATTAGATATGACTCGTGTCTTTTAAACTATATATATATATTGATGATATTTATTTCCCATCTCTTTATTACTTTAAAATTTTGCATTTTCCCCTATTTAGTCCCCCAGTTATAACTAGATGGCGCCACTAGAGGCATGATCTCCTGAATTACTTCAGAAGTTAATTAGTTTTCGTTTTTATTCGCAACTATCTGAATAGTACCCGTGCTTCGCTGCGAAATTGTGCTATGTGCAATATTTTAGTTAGAGTTGCGTTGCCAACCGAGATCCGTAATTGGTGTATAGGTTCCAACTTTTGACGCTTTGTTCGCAGGATGATTCATTGATACCCAAAACCAAGCTGGCTTTGCTCTCTGAAAAGTTCATTGACACATAAGTACAGGCTTACTTCACACGTTGAAAGGTTCATTGCTATGCAAGCATAAGCTCGCTTCATTCCCTAAAAAGTTATTGCTACGTAAACCCTTAATATTAGAAGCCCCTACCCTGTCAAGAAGCAAAAAAAAAAAATCCCTGGTAATACAATAATATAACACCCATTTGAGAATATTTTAACACTTATTTGTAAAAAACAAAATTAGAAGGCCATAACTATGTTGAAATTTTCAAAGCTCTAGGCCTATTAGAAGAAATTCTATTTTTCAAAAGACCAATTAAAAGGCAAAAACTACTTATGTTACAAATTTCAGAACTATAGCCAATTAGAAATCGTTTAGTAAAATATTTGTTAATTACAAAAATTAATTAAAAAAAAGCTAATCAAAATTTTAAATTATGTTTGTCAAAAGTCTAATTAGAAGGCCAAAACTAATTATGTTGAAAATTTCAGAGCTGTAGTCCTATTAAAAATCGTTTTATGAAATATTTGTTAATTAATTAAAAAAATTAATTTAAAAAAAAAGAAATCAAAATTTTAAAATTCTGTTTAGCAAAAATCCAATTAGAAGGCCGAAACTATACTTATCTAGAAAATTTCAGAGATGTAGCTTTATTAGAAATCGTTTATTTATAATATTTGTTAATTAATAAAAAAAAAAATTAAAAGAAAAATTATCCCAGAAACCTTATATATATATATATATATATATATATATATATATATATATATATATATATATATATATATATATATATATATATATATATATATATATATATATATATATATTGCATGCAACATTAGCTAGGGGCTCACCATAAGGTCGTTCTTGAAGGGGGGGAAAGAAATTTTCACTATTGGAGTCTACCCAGAGGGGTGTTCCTTGGCCATTGTAAGGTACTGGTAGTAGTACAATACAGTCGTCCATCCTTGAAGACAGTCATTCACGCCCCTCACAGGTGTGGAAGATTTGGAATTTCAAGATTGTGTGGTAGAAATAGAAAATGTACATATATTAGTAGCCTACTTTTTGTTGGAAATCTAATGACGCAATTAAAATTTAGGATGCTAATAAAAAATGAGATATAAAATAAAAAATTTGCACACTTTCAATATAAATGTTAAAATTTAATCTGTTTTTCATTTCTATTCAGATTTCCAAAATATAAAAATACACCTTAAAAATGTTTCTCAATGCGGTATGAAATATTTGAAATCAGAATGACATTTTTAGTGTGCTTTTAACTATTTTCTTTTTGCTTGTATGCAATTAGTTTTAACTATTTGTATAAATCTTAGTTTGTTTCAATAGTGAACGATCGTATAAAACATTTTATCATTATTGGATAATTGATTGGATTGCTGTGTAATTATTAAGTTCTCTTAAATATTCTAAATAGTACTTAACCATTATGTCACAATAGTTGAAAATTATTGCATTTTTTATATAAACATAAACTATTTTCTAAAGTAAGAAACTGCAATATTTTACTATAAATTCAAAATGCTCCAATACAGAATAACGTACAAGAATAAGGTATAACGATTCAATACTTTGGACAAGAGAGGTAAAAGGTGAAACGTTTATTTCCTTTTTTTATTCAAAAATATGTTATAGAAACTGTACCTATTGCTTGTAATGAATTTCAAATACATATATGTGAAGAACTATAAAAGCCTGCCATTTATATATATAAAAAAAGTAAAGCAATTGTACAAAAGCGTGAAAGGATATATATTGATTTATTTAAAAAACTGCTTATTAATGTTATATTTATTACTTTTGTTTTTATAGTGAATATACCAATTATTGTTTATTACTTTAAAAAAAAATTTCAACATCCTCACCACTAAAATTCGCGTAAAAATTTACACAAGACGTAATCAACCAAATGGTAAAATAAAAGTCATACAAAGAAAACAGTTATTTTGCAACAGTTACTGACTGTTTTTATTCACAATATGTTTATGACATGTGAACTGAAATAAATAAAGATTCGCGTACACTTCTCATCTTCCTTACCTTCTTTTTTAAAACTACGTCATTTTAGCCCCTGTATTACACTGTGGAGATAACTTTCTTCAAGGGCCTATGTCTTTCAATTTCTTCAGATCATGTTTCAGAAATTTACACCTCCTCTTATCGGGAATTTCACCAACTAAACAATATTTGTGTTGCTACATATCGTCAAAATTGAAGACATTTTTTTATTTTTATATATTTTTTTAATAAAAGGATGAAAACTCGTACGATAAATTATATTATTGTACTTTTTGTCTGTATTATTTTAATTTTACACCTTTCATACTATAATTCTTCAGATTATAGAAAATTTATCTATCTGTCTTTAGTAAATAAAAGTAATAATACAACATAAGTGTAAAATATAATATACCAAATTTACATCCCACATTTCTATTTCATAACCTGTAAATTGATAACAATTGGTCATATGACTATCGACACGCAATAAAGGGAATTTTGATTTTAAAAATTTTGTTTAAAATAAACACTTTTAAAATAATTTGATTCTACCAAAATTTAAATTAAAAGTTGAAAAATATTAAAAAGAGTTTTACGACAAATTTTAACAGATTTATGGAATCAGAATATTAAATCCTCTTAAAATTCACTAAAGTTAACTTAAAGTTAAGTTTTTATTTATGGTTTGGATACTTTAAACATTTGCAAAATAATTTAGTAAAAAAATATCAAGACTTCATAGAGCCAAAAGAATAAACATTCAGCAAAGGAAATCGTAGAAATGCAGTTAGCGAAAACCCGCCTAGCAGGAAAAAGTCACTTATCATTTACTAAATTGCCCCCCTGTCAAGCAGCTTCAAAATACCCCTTTGTGTCCCAACTGAATGGGCTGGCCATGTGTGCTGTCGAAATTTCTTCCTCTCACCCCAATTCCGAAATTGTCACATGCCCCCTTCCTCTCACAGGAGCCCATGTGAAAAGGTTAAATTAACAACTTACACAAGCAGCCGGTAATCGGGTAATTACCTGCAAAAATTACCGTATTTTAAAGTTTGGCTGGTATTTTGGAAGATAATTTGAAAATGAGGGTATTTGCGGATTTTTTTTAAAAAAATGGTGTATTTTTTATTTATTTATTTTATTTTACTACGGAAGAAGTATTTCTTTGGATAATCTGATAATGTGAAGCTTGTGTTGAAGAGACAAGAGTCTTTACAAAACCAGCAGGCGATGAAATACGAGATCCATTCAAGAGACGCGAACAAATAATAAGATCGATTGGCGGGATAACTAATTGAAATGGTTATAGAGGGTCGCTTTAGGTCAGTTTGGCCTCTGGCCTCCAGTTCCTCCTTTTTTTTTTGTCTCGCAAGCAAAATTCAATGAACCAAAGAACCAAGATTGCACATCTGTTCCGTTTGTTAAAAGACTGGTCGCGTTGTCGGGTGAAGGAGAGGGGGGGGGGGGGGAATGAAAAGTTTAGTATCTTTCCCTTGATCCAATCTTGACAGAAACCGATTCTATTTTCTCACATGATTTGTTAGGTTCGGCTTTTTTCTTTTCCATTTTTATCTATTAATTGGGTTAACGTTCCAAATAATATTGAAAAATATTCTTAGATATTCTTTGGTTATTTACTAATGCTTTTCATTTAAAACTTAACAAAATGAATAATAAATAACTGCAAATAATGATTTATTTTCAATTTGATTTTGTTCAATAAAGGAAGCAGTACAAATGGAAGAAATACTACCAATCTGTTTGGTTGGTTTATACGCTCAATGACCTATTTTTATGCACAATGACGGCTAATTACGACGGGACCTACAGCTTAACGTGGATTCCGAACCACGACGAACATCCCTGCTTAATCCGGGATTCGGATCCAGCACCTTTTGGCATGTGTGACCAGAGAACTAACCACACAGCCATCAGATGGGCACCAACCAATCTGGAAATGATGTTGAAAATGGTAGATAAATATAAAAATAATACAACTTTAACCGCAAGATTATTATTTCTAAAAATAGTTAATTAACTTGAGAGAGCCATGAAAAACACATATTGACAATTAAAATACTTTATTTTGATTTGGAAGCAAACATTATTTCCTTTTATTATTTCAGTAACGATTAAGAAGCATGATGCAATCGAATAATTTATTTACTATATTTGTAATTTTTTTCTAATTCCTATCATGCTCACATATCACATATATTCACCGAATTCTGTTTCACATTAAATAGTTAAAAAAAAAAAAAAAAAAAAAAAAAAAAAAAAAAAAAAAACGAAAACTATGTAAGTCTGTTATTGTATAAACTTACAGAGCCAGCAGAAGACAAATTAAAAGTAACAAATATTTTAATAAAATAACATAACGATACGTATATTATATTTTAACCTTCCAGTCAATAAAAATGTGTAATTTATATATATATATATATATATATATATATATATATATATATATATATATATATATATATATATATATATATATATATATATATATATATATATATATATATATATATATATATATATATATATATATATATATATATATATATATATATATATATATATATATATATATATATATATATATATAATTTAAAAAAAAAAAATTAAATCATTTTCACTACTTAAATTCATTCAGAAAACAGAGCATTGTAAAAAAAAAAGTATGATAAACCGTTTCAAACGAAAGCGTCTCTAAAGCCCTGGTTTCCTAGGAAAGCGTTCCGTGATCCAGCGTTCACTTGAAAACGGGGAGTGACGTCACGAACCGGTCAGATTTTCGACAGAACGTGTCGTTGATCATTTGCTGCCACTCTTTCTGTGGGTCCTTTCAAGGTCAGATTCTGAAAACTCTGATGGGGATTTCATTGTTCATTCTTGTCCCTTGTTCCTTCATTCTCCGCCCCTCGTCAAGAAAAGTATGTTTGAGAACACATGACCGGCAACGTACGAAATGCCGATCTACCTTATATAATGACCGGCATTTTTAGCAAAGTATGAAAAAGAGCCATGATAAAACTTTGAAGGAAAAAAAAAAATGTTCTTCCTCAACAATACATTTGTAATTTTGAAAAAATAATGAAAAACAGCCCTTGAAAAAGCTTTTATTTAAAATACTTAAAAAGAATGTAAGTAATAAAAATAAAAAAAAATTATGAATTTTATTAATGAAACAAAATAAAATATGAACCTTTTTGTTGTACCAAGAAAGTTGATAATTTACTTAATTTCAATTTCACTTAACTTTATTTCTTATAAAAAGTAAAATCGTTATTTATATGAACTATACAAAAAATTGGTGATGTATTTTATACTTGGTCGGTTTGTCATTTGGCATTCTTTAGAATGCCTGAGCAATGCGTGAAATGTTTAATCGTTTTATACTTTGCCGGCTAATTTTTGGAATAATTTAAAATGCCTAGGTGCAGGTATTCTATAGAATGCCGGATTTAATACATTATTGCCGGTAACAATTTATAAAACATAGAAAATAATGTAGGAATTGAAATGCAAATCGTCAAAGAATTCCCTTTGAATTTGATCATTCGGTTATTGGTCAATCTAAACAACACAATTATAAAACTGAAACAAAATTATTGATGCGACAAATTTATTTTGGTATTGCGGATTTAATACTTGATTGATTGTTAAAGAGTTTTTAATAATAATAGAATGCAAACTACTTTATAGTATTCAGCAAAATTTAATTCTTACTTTTTGCAAGGACAAAATAAAGGATACCATATTTATTTTAAATTTTCTTAATTCAGTTAATGTTTGTATGCTTTTCGAGAGCAGATAATAATAATTTTTATATATATATATATATATATATATATATATATATATATATATATATATATATATATTGGTTTTAATAATTTCAATTGCAACAATTCATAGTGATCGTTTAATTGTGCCAGTATTAAATTCTGGGTAAAAGTTGAACGGTCAGAATCTCATTGACTTGAGCGTTCACCATTTTGTGCATAAAATGGTAGATTGCGAATGTGCCATGATTATAGAGGAAAATACATTCCATGCACAGATGTAAACAGAGGCGATATTAGATGTTATTCTGGTTCATGAGAAATTAGAATTTTGCTATAAAAGAATCAAATGTCATAGTTGTTCGTTTTATACGATTTTACAATTGGTAAAATTCACGAAGTTATTTTAATTTGGCCTATAAACCAAATTCCAGGTTACTTTTATCCGAATTGTCAAACCATTACAAAAATTTAAAATCAAATTTCCGATTTTGAATAATATAATCAATATTGGCCGGATGCCTTTCAGTAAGTTATTTCAAGAAAAAACTCACCATTCTTTACTATAATTACAGTAAAAGTTAACTATTAATTTATTTGGATTCCGGATATCCAAACTGCATGTATTCCGGAAATGAATTTCTTTTCAAAGCAATAAAAATATTTGTTGAAATAAATTTGTTGAATATTGGAATGAATGATAAAAATTATCATCTTATCGGAATTTCGGACAAATCATTATAAAATTTTAGTCAGATTTTCGATTTTGAATTAATCAGTTTTTCAATGTGGAAGATGTAATTTCGATTGTAAAGTTACGTTTCTTTAATATAGACTATAATTATAATAAAAACTAGGCGTGTTGAACATCGCACAACTTTCCATTACCCTATAATACTGATGTGGATTTGTGTCATTTACGGTTTTTATATTTTCATCATTCATTTAGCAGTTAGGTGATATATTTTGCGATAATTCTTGCATGGGTCTTTAAAAAAAAAAAAATTCGCCAAAATGATGATTTAGGCAATTTACTTTTCTATAATTCGTATATTATCGTTTCCCATAAGTGAAACTGAGGAGAGAAGAAAAAACAATCGTTGATGAGGTATGCTCAAGGAAAGAGAACTCTGTGTTAAAGGCATTCATTCTTCAACTTTTTACGCCATTCAAACATTTTTACGGGAATTTCGGAGGTGGGGATGATTAGAACACCTCAAGAGGAATTATCACAGCAATTTTGAACAAAATCGTTTGAGACGTTTTTTAGCAATTACTGAAAAACACTATTTTTTCAATGGCAACTACCTTATTTGCATGCGCGGTTTTGACGAAAACCCTAATGGTAGATCCCTGTGCCATCATCAACTTCCACACCAAATTTGAATATCGTAGGTCAAATTGTTCGGGAGTTATGCTGACCACAGACACACAGACACATTTTTTCTAGATAACAGTTTTGAATTCAGGATAATCCAAATCATAGAGAAATGCAAAAAAAAAAAAAAAAAAAAAAAAAAAACACATTTTTTTTACTGAATACTATACTTTCATTACCCTATGTATACACATGGGTAATTGAAAGTAATAAGTAATAGATTTACAAGGATTCCAGACAAATAAATTGCATTGTATACCGAAAACGAATATATTTTTAATGCAATAAACGATGCATATATGACATATCTTTTGGATATCAGAATTCTGTATAAACCTGACTTTTGAAAAATATATCCTGGATGTTATGGATAGATAATAAAATATCTATTACCCCCCCCCCCCCATATTTATACAATTAAGCAAACAAAATTTATTAAAATAACATGTTTAGATTTGAGTGTTTTCTGGACATATGATGCTGATGTAAACTGATCACACAATTTATATGAATATGAAAAACACTACTTGCAAAAATGTATATCATTCGGATAAAGAGTCCTTGCTACTTGCCAAATTACAAATACACTAAAATCCATCATAAGTCAGCTTAAACTTTAATAAATACGTCCATGATTAGTTTAAGCAAATGAATAACATGATCAGTAAGATTGATGATATCGAATAAATCAGCAGAATATATGGAAATTATGATTTAAATACCTTTATTGAATATTATGTCAAGTCAGAAGTCACAAAAAAACACAATAGACAGGTTTTAATTAAAGATTCGCTTATTTTTTTAGACTTGATAATCTAATGCTTGATAATCTAAAACTTGAATAGTTTATAATAGTTTTTTCTTAATAATCTAAAACTTGATAATCTTAGCTAAGATAATCTAATGAGAATATTTTTTTTTAACTCCTAAAAATGAAAAAAAAATATATATATATAGGAATCATTTTGGCATATTCTGTAAAAATCTGCGACCCACAAAAAACTGGAACATAACTTATACCGCTCATCTCTAAAAGTTAATGGCAAACGCTGCTCTAGAATATTTATAAGCATATCGTGTTGTAATCAGAAAATAAATTCATTGTGTGTGCTTATATGTAACTTAGGAAATTTGTAAGCTGAGCATATTTATATTTAATAATGCACGTGAATGCATTTGATTGAAACGAGTTTTTCAATTCGTTATATAACTCAGCATGTCAATAAAAAAATAACACATAATTAAAAAGAAAAGGAAAGTACGTGAAATCAAAAATTTGGAAACTAATTAAGAAGTAAAATTTTTCATTTCATGACAAAAGAAATTTTTGAAGCACATGGTATCAAAACCCAACTAATGAAAAGTACAGATTTAAAAACATATTCAAATTTTAAACCAATCAAAAATATCCATTTTATTTATACGTTGTATAAGCAATTGACTATGACGTAACCATACATAAATTGTCTTAGTTTTAGATATATGCAGTGGCAATACTCTAGTTGACAATACGTTGTTGCTCCAAAACATAGCTCAAAAAGCATGGTAATCGGTCTCCCGGGAAGCATAATCAAGCAAAACCACCACCAAATCAAATCAAAGCATGGTAATCAGTGTTTTTTTATTTTTTATTATTATTATTTAACTTAAAATTATTTTTAGTCAATTAAACTTTTCTTTATCAGAAATGTGTTCTCAAACTGAGTTAATTACAGTGGGTAAAAAAAGTCTCCGTACGATAGCCAAAGTTGCAAATAAATTAGCATTATTTCTAATCTTTAGCTTCATATCTTTAGTAACTATTGAAATATGTTTAATTTGACTCTTTAAAATAAGTTAATAATAAATGTCTGTTTTTACAAAACGCAGCAAGTATTTAAATTGAAATATTTAGGAGATATTGCTAAGTGCCATGCAAAAAAAGTTTCCGTATGCAATATGAAAATGAATTCTGATGTCTTCCATAACAGATTTGCAATAAATTTTCCAAGCTGAAGTGTACGCAAGTGTTATGAAGACATGATAGCAGCAATTGTTTAATTTTAGCTTGTAGCTGATTGTCTTAAAATAGAGTTCCTAAATCCATTTGTGAGTTGGTAATTCAGTTATGGGTCTATTCCTAGTTGACATTAAAATATCGCCAAGCCGATTTGGCGCTGTTTTGTAGGCGATACAGTTCTAAATTTGGCAACCTCATTTTTTTTATTGACGTGCTTTGGCTTCAACCTTTCTATACCACAAATCATAGAGCTGGTTCGTTTCTCAATTTTTCATATTGGAATTCCGAATTGGCGACATTCTGGCTTTGTCGCCAACTTTTCAAAAGTGCGCCAACCCATAAATGTGAACTAGGAATTTACCCAGTTATGAAATGATGGATTATCTATGAAAAAAATTGGCGAAATCTTTAATATATATTATTGAAAGGCACTGTGAGCTTCAAACTTTTGAGGATAGAGTTTGATCCAGAAGATCTTCAAAGCTAAAACGCTTTCATAAAAGAAATATCCTATTGCAAGGTTCAATTTAATCCGCGAATAAGTGCACCTCAAGTCGCACTTGGCTTAAGAATTAACAAAAGCATGGAAGACAATTTCCCAAGTGACAATTTCTGTGCACTGGTTAAGACATTTTGTGTTAGAATTTCAAGATACACGTATTTATGCTTGTTTCCTTCTACATAACGTAAATTGCGACACACCAACAGCTCTCATACACCCTCATACTATAACACCTCCTCCACTGTGTTTGACAGTTCCACATAAATTCTAAATTAACATTTGTTGGTTTGGTTTTATCCAGACCATAACTCGATTATCTGACCCTTGGATATTAAATTTTAATTCATCATTAAAAAGAACTGATTCACAGAAAGATAACTGATAACTTACATGCTTTTTTGCAAACTCAATGCATTTTTTTCTGTTACGGGTACTTGTTTAAGGATTCTTACGGGCTGCAAGTTCATTCAGACCCGCTATTTTAATAATATTTCTCACCGTTTGAGATGTCCCTTCAATATTTTTATAAATTTTTAAGCCATGTGCAACTTAAGCAATATCTCCCAAGTATTTCAATTTAAATACTTGCTGCGTTTTGTAAAAACAGACATTTATTTTAAACTTATTTTAAAGAACCAAATTAAACATAATTTCAGTAGTTACTGAAGATATGAAGCAAAAGAGTAGAAATTTTGCTAATTTATTTGTAACTTTGGCTTCCGTACTGAGACTTTTTTTACCCACAGTATATGTCTACAATCAAATAAATCTGGTGACTAAGCACAGAACATAAACTTAAGCATTTAAATATTTATGAAAAGTAAACTAAAAATAAGATAATAAACAAAATACTATATGCAGTTACAAATTTCAAACTTTTGATTCAATGTGTTAAAAATCATGCTGTAATACACAGTTGAGGGGTGTGGCTGGATAATAAAGGTTTAAGCCTCTTAAAACTGATTTTTAGATGGCTTAGTTTGGTAGATGTATGAGAATTTGTCTTCATTAAGACTAACGTTAAGTGCCCGGCCAATAAACTAGTGATTATTCTTTCCAATATGCAGCATACCACTTTCCTGAGGTAATATTCATCATGTGACAATAACTTTATTTTTTACTTGTTGTACAATATCACTCTCCATTTTCTTTGGTGTATAGACAACTTTACCTTGAGGGTAATTAAAAGTCACTAAGCAGTTTATGGTTTATGAAGAAACTGATACGACACAATGCACTCTCCGTATTAGTGGAATTGGTTGCTCATCACAGATCTTATCCAAAACTCCGCTAAATTCCAGATCTTATCCAATTCCTCAAGGCATTTTCTACTTTTTCTTTGTAAAAAAAATGACATTAGTTTTTGTATTTTTGGCAAATTCCGCCGATATAATATATTTAACAAAGGTATTTGCATCCGTAAAAACATCATAATTCATAAACTATCTATCATCTACTACTCCCTTCCCTCAAGAGGCCACAAAAAAATGCCAGTTTATAGGTTGCCCTGCTCCATCAGGAAATTTGTTGATGAAAAATTGTGTATGCTTTCTTGGTATGTCTCCTCAATTAATAGGAAGTTACAAAAATGCTCTGCTATTTATCATGAGGGATAGAATAAAGCACAATAGCATAGCAAAGTACCTTTTCTAAGTAGCATATACAAGCTGTATATAATATAACCTGGTTTTGTTACAAGTGGGTACTTTAAACCTCATCTTGTTGAATTATAGAAAACATATTGCTAAAATCAATTTTTGATTAGTATCTTTTTGCAACATATTGAAATAGCTTGATTGTTTTTTTTTACATTGTGATGCCATAAAAAATATGGTAATTGTTTTTTGAGATTGTACATTATTATGTCTTACGTGTCTTCTTATTAAACAAGGCATAATTTTACCTCTTCTTCTGTTATCCGATAAGCATACTGCAGCTTAGTCAAGACATCATCTCTAGTTTAATTCAAACATATATCTTATTTCCTTTTTGAATGTATCTTAACAATCATCGTATTTTGGTAAAAGTGCCTTGCTGATATCCGAGCTACATGTGAAGCTGTGATGACCGATGATGAAAATTCACTATTCAAAATGTTTCATCTCGTGTTAATGATCATCAATTCAAAATGTATAACTTTTTCTAAACTTTAGGTTCAGACCTACTTTAGTGTAATATTACTCTTAAGTAAGGTTATTTGTAAAACCTGTGATATAAAATATCTATAGTTTTGTGTTTAATAGCATTCTTTCCTGGTTTCATATGGCTGTTATGATGCTGGTACCACATTTTATCATATAAATGATCTGTTATCCAAAAAATCAGTCACCTAATTTTTACTATTTTGTAGTCAATAGGTCCTTGCCATATTTGAGAGAAAGTTTCTCAAAAGCACCTTTGGGGAGAATTTAGTTGATGGTTCATGGAGAAGTATCTGACATGGGACAAGAACCTGCTAAACCAGATGGATAAAGCAAGAACAATGAAAAGACAACATGGAGCTGAAGACGATTATAATAGTCAACAGGTAAATTACTCTTTTGATAGCAAAACTAGTTTTCTGGCTAAAATTTTTTAAATGAAAAATGCCATTATTGTTCATGTAGTTTTACTCATTTTATAATTTTTGTGCAGGAAAAGTGTGCATAAAAACATTCTTTTCATAATAGTCGAATAGAATTTATAGAATAGAGACTACCTGTCTCTATTCTATAAATTCACATGTCTATAAAATCTATATATCTAAAAGTCTATAAAATCACTAAACTCTCGACTAAAACTCTAGACAATTTCAATTTGCTTATGATTCAAATATATTTGAATCATTAACTTCAATTCCATTGACTATCCATGCACAATATTAATTTTTAACTAAAAATATTTCAATTTAAATTCTTTATTGTTTTGAAATTACTATATGTATTTATGTATGTATATATATCCCAAGCAACGCAACCATGTTGTTTCAATGTGGTGTCAACGTTAAATACCAACATGCACAATGTTGTTTCAACGTGGAACTGCAACGTTGTTTTCAAGCGGAAGTGTTCACTTAAAGGAGCGTGGATACAATGTTGAGTGCCAACGTTGTTTCTACGTAGATATATCACACTGCTTCCACATGCTAGCTATTGCCCACGTGGTTTCAATGTTGAATGTCAATATTGGTTCAACGTGGATTTGTCACATTGTTTCCACATGAGTGTTCATTTTTGCCCATGTGGTTTCCACGTTGAATGTCAATGTTGTTTCAACATGGATGCATCCCATTGTTACCACATGATAGTGTTCACTTTTACCAATGTTGTTTAAACATGAATCTTCCACATGAGTGTTCAATATTGAATCTTGCCAATGTTGTTTCAAGACACACATCCCATAATGCTGTTTTTACAGCACTATAGTTCTTGAGCCCAAGAACTAGTGCTGTAGAAACAGATTTTCTGGAAAGTATGTCTTGAAACAACATTGGCAAGAATCAAGATTGAACACTCATGTGGAAGATTCATATTTAAACAACATTGGTAAAAGTGAACACTATCATGTGGTAACAATGGGGAACACCCATGTTAAAACAGTATTGCTCATATTTTTCATATTCACATATATATTCACATTCATATTGCTCATATTTTTCGGAAGGAGTTATGAAATTCAAATTCAAAATACCATTTAAAGTTGCAATTTTAAGCAAAACAAATTATTGATTTTTGTATTTTAATAGATAACAAAAAATTTTGAAGCGAATGTATCCTGCCTACTTTCTTAAGCGCTTGTTTTGACACATATTTTTTTCACATGAATGTGTTTAGTTTTATTAACACTGTAAAGTTTAAGAGTATATGCATTATAGAAACTCTCATTTAATGAAAAGAAAAAGTTAAAACTATAATATTTTCCAAGTATTGGCTTTATGAGTTTCCAACTACTGTTACACTATGTATCATCTTTTAGTAGGTAGAATATCATTTTGTGAAAAATTAAACTTTCCTTTTATATGCAGAGGATTATTCTGTACAAAAATTTAATTTTGCTCCAATGAACCACAATTAAAATTACTTATAATATCTGCTTCTTACTTATCTCTGAACTAATCAAATTTGAATAAAAATTATATATATATGTATTTTTTAACTGTAAAAATAAATCATTACATAATGTTCAAAATAATTTTATTTCAAAAATAGCACGCATAACATTAAAACAAATGTTAATAAAACAAATATTAATAATTACATGTAACAGTAACAGACATGGTCCTAACACAATTACATATATGTGTATATGTATATATATATATATATATGTATGTATATGTGTATATATATGCATATAGATATATATATATATATATATATATGTATGTGTATATATATACATAACAAAAGGAAAAAAATGAAATTACAAATGTAAAATCAAAAACATCAAAGCTATACCAGATAAAAAAAAAGCTATAAAAAATTACCAGTACATATGCTGCTAGGTTAAAAAGTTCAGGGCGTTTAGCATTGGTCCCTTAGTCCCTTAAAGTACCTTTTTTTCATTTTGGTCCCTTTTGTCCCCTTTTTTTAACATTTGGTCCCTTTAGTCCCTTTTTTTTAAATATATTTGTACCACGTGACGCCATTTCGCTTTTTTCCTTCTTTGTCGAACGCAAGAGGAAAGATAAGCAGACCAGGAATCCCTGTCATGTCCAGTTACGATGAATCAGCGTTGATTGGTTGAATGCTGTTTACAGAACTGGTTTGGTTCTATATCGAATCGTCAAGGTCAAAGGTCATGTAATCGGTTTGGTTTAGTTTTTTTCTGGCGCAAGAGCAACTTCAAGGCCATACTGCGCCGAAACCAAGTAATCCTTAAAAATTATTTCAAAAAGAAAGGGTTATAGCCAGTTTAAAATTTTTTAGAATCTGGACTAAAGTTTGAATAAAGTATTTTTAAAAATCAATAAATTATATGAGGTGATAAAAACCAATCGCTTGTAAAAATTTAAAAAGGTTAGTATGAGGTGGTGAATCTAACAGTGAAGATAATGAGGGATGACATGTTTTAAAAAGGTGTTGCCTTATTGCATTAAAAGATGGGCATTCTGTTAAAATATGATAAACTGAAAAATTAATATTACACAAGGAACATGTGGGTGCATCTTCTGCCAGCAGAAGGTGAACATGGGTAAAGCTGCAAAGTGCGTAGTTTGTTTGTGGGCTCTGTGTCCCACATGGCCTGCCATGTGCCGAAGAGAGCCTTTGCACATACTTTTAAAGCATCATCAAGATAAAGCACATTGGTCACAGTTCCGGATGCAGCTTGAGCAATAACATCGGAGCCCTCATTACCCATGATACCCAAGTGACCAGGGATCCAACAAAAGAAGATTGAAAACCTTTGTTTAAAAGTCTGGAATGATGGGTTAAAATTTCCCTAATGAATGGATGATTTTGTGAAAAAGGATTGCCAAGAGCGTCTAGACAGCTCTTAGAATCCGTGTAAATAATTCACATTTTATATGAGTTTTTTTAAACATAACCAGAGCTAGCAATCTAGAGCAGGGATTCAGCTGAAAAAAATTGAGCAGCTGGGATGTAGCTCTATCGACAAGGTAACATTGTCGTTAACAGCAGCCGAACCCACGTAGCCCTGGCTTTTTGAGCCATCAGTAAAAATAGATTTGAAATGAGAAAAATTATTACGATGATCATAAAAGATACTTTTAAAAACAGTATCAGGGGTTTCAGACTTTTTAAAATTTGAGAAAGGGTTAAAAATTGCAGTTTCATGATGATGCCAAGGTGAAATGGGGAAAGTTGGAGGAATAACTCTAAGGTTATCCACCTGATGGAATGAGAGAATGTTTTTAACTCTCAATGAAAAAGATGGTCGTGCATGTTTTTAAGTAGCTCTCTTCTTAGTTCGAATGAATAAGCACTTTTTGGTGTTAAATATAGGTTTTCTGAAGATCATAAGAATTCTAGTGTTCAATCATGTGTTGAAATAATCCGATGCAAAGGTGAAATTTGCACTCCAAAATTGTTATTTGCGTTCTGTCTGTTTACAATTTTAAAAATGTGGTAATCATAATTTTCAGTGTTTTTTTTAGTAATATACAGTCAATAATTAATTCTTTTCTTTTTAATAGGCATTCCAGATGAATGTTTGGAGTGCAAAGTTTACACTTGGACAAATAATTTTTAATTCAACCCCTTAAATTGTAAGTATTGAATACTAGGCATTTTTTCTATGCTATAAAAACAAATTTTGTGTAAAAGTCCCTTTTTTTTTACAAGTACCTTTTTTTCAAACTTTTGGTCCCTTAGTCCCTTTTTTTGAAGTTCCAAGTTGCTAAACACCCTGAAAGTTGCCCCCTGATGAAATTCCAAATTTCTGCCGTTTTTCATTTTATTTTGTTTGTATATCTAAATATATATATACCTAAAAATATTTATGTAATCCATGAAGCAAGAACAGTGTTACATAGATGGTTAAGTATGGCTGCTGTCAACATTTTGCAATACTAATTGAACATAACAGCATTAATTTCTTTCAAATTTCAAAAAATTGTAGTCTTCAGATAAATCTTCTATAAAATGTAATTGATTTAGAAGAAATACAATAATGCCACTAAGGAAAAAGTTAAGTCTGAGGATGTTTTTTTTTTTTAGCTTTTGAATTCTCTAATTGGACCATATATGTTATGCGTGTGTTATTGTCAATGTATGAAAGTGAAATTAGTTTTTCTATATAAGGACTGAAGTACTTTAAGCAAAGTTTGAAACAACATATCGTAGAGGTTAAATTGTGAAATAATTAGTTATAACAGTTGTCTAGTTATTCTGTGATATAACTAGTTTTTGTATAAAATTTCTAATGATAGACAATTAGATAGTAAAATAAAAGCACTCTATAATTTTTTATTTTATCTTTTGTTGCAAAACTCTAAAAGTAACAAAAAGTATAGCAGGCATCTTCTTCGAACAGTCGTTTGAAGCCCCTCAAATTGCCTTATTTTTTTAAAATCACTTACTGTTGCCAAATTTATTGCTTTTAATAATAGTGTTCTTAAATATCAATTTTGGGGAATTAGAGGTCCCAAATGGTTGTTGGACGTAACAACTTTCAGTAACAAGTCAATTTTTTAGCAATAATTAAAAATGGAATTTTTTTTTTCACTAATTAGGAAGTATTAGTCTGATAAAACCTCTGTTATCAGAGTGAGTCATAGATAAACATAAATATCAGCGTTAGGTATTGTATTCTTTTACTAAGATATGTATTGAACCTTGATTTGAATGACAGAACTTGGCATGGCTCGGATATCTGGTCGTCTAGTGATAAATTGTATCTTATGAATCCATTATTCAATTCAATGGAACTTTTTTAATATATAAGTTATATTTTTTAAGAAATAATGGAGGGAAATGTTTAAAATTAAAAACTGTTTTAAAACAATTTTTTTTTTTTTTTTTTTTTTGTAGTTTTAAGTCTCACAAGTGAAAAGAGGATCATTTCCAGATCGAGTTAACATATTTCCTACTGCATATTCATTGAAAGCCAAAAACAATAAATTATTTGTCAAACAGATAGCAATATGTGCAATTGTAAATAAACTATTTGTCAGAAGCAGAGGTGTTTTAGCTTTTTAATTGGTATACCATTTATCAGTTTTAGTTTTACAAAGGTAAGGGGAAAAATATTAAAAAAAAATAAAAAAATCAGAAAATAGTAAGTCATAATATTCCAAATTAATTTTTTAGCAATTAATGGATTACAGTGATGGAAGCTGTAAATAATCACTTGTAACAATATCAAAATTGAGTGTAATTATCAATTATTTATGTTGGCATTACACATTTTAATTACTATTATAACCTTGTTATGAATACTTAAAGTTGGCACAGAATTTCTGTTTTTATTTTTATTAACTAGCATCTTGTGCTATAATTGCATTAGATTTTTAAAATTGTATTGTGAGTGGCAATTTTAAAAATGGTGTATTTTAAACTAAAATTTAAGAATAACCTATTTTTTATTTTCTAGGTCCAAAGCCTACACCTAATGCTCTGAAACACGAAGAAAGAATAGGCTACATTGAAGGAAGTGGCTTAATTCCTGGCAGTCAGATGGACAGATACCTTGCTGAAAAGAAAAGCATTCTGCAATATTTAGTGTAACAAAGAATATGTTTGCTTTGTGTTCAATAAAATAAACTTATTACCTTTTTATGTTTTTACTCTTATTTTAATTGCATATTTCCATTTTTGCTTGATTTGTTCAACCTGTTTTTAGTTTTGTATTTTTCTTTTATGCTAAACTTATAAAGGAGAAGATTTGCACAAAATGGCAAAACAACATTGTAATCTGTTTAAAAGAAAAATTGAGATGTATGAGATACATTACATTGTGCTTTAATAGATTTAGTCATGTTTTGTCTTATTTTTAAGGTATATATTTAGCTGAGAAATCTATTGGAATGGATAAATTCTCTTGGTTAAAGGCTAATTAGGTAGTTAACTGTTTCATTGGTTTTTAATATAGGAGACTAGTTTTTACTTCCCAAAGTCTTGTTAAAGACGAAGAAATATTTTCTAATGCTATGATTCTTTAATTTATTATACCATTAAGTTCATGTATATTAAGTTTAGAAAAGTTCATACTTTTAGAAAATATTCAAATATTTTCTAATACTATGATTATACCATTAAGGCCAGTCATTAAAATAATGACTGGCCTTGATAGTATAAATTATATTACCATAGTATTAGAAAATATTTGACGTAAAGAAAAGATACTGAGCCTCTTCATAGTGAGAGTAGGTACTTGAAGCAGATATAGGTAGTTGATAAAAAAATTGTGAATTTTTTGTATAATTATGTTGCAGGAACAAGGCTTTTGTTGTGAAAATCACATAGATGTCGCCAAAATCACTAAGATCACAATGTGACATCGCAGCGACAAAGCTTTCTTTGCGAAAGTCGCATAAATCACACGGATGTCGCCAAAATCCCTAAGATCACATACAGATCACAATGTGACATCGCAGCAACAAAGCTTTCGTTGCGAAAATCGCATAAATCACACGGATGTCGCCAAAATCACTAAGATCACATTTAGGTCACAAAGCGATATCGCAGTGACAAAGCTTTCGTTGCGAAAATCGCATAAATCACACGGATGTCGCCAAAATCACTGAGATCACATTTAGGTCACAAAGCGATATCGCAGTGACAAAGCTTTCGTTGCGAAGATCGCATAAATCACACGGATGTCGCCAAAATCACTAAGATCACATTTAGGTCACAAAGCGATATCGCAGTGACAAAGCTTTCGTTGCGAAAATCGCATAAATCACATGGATGTCGCCAAAATCACTAAGATCACATACAGATCACAATGTGACATCGCAGTGACAAAGCTTTCGTTGCGAAAATCGCATAAATCACACGGATGTCGCCAAAATCACTAAGATCACATTTAGATCACAAAGCCATATCGCAGTGACAAAGCTTTCGTCGCGAAAATCGCATAAATCACAAGGATGTCGCCAAAATCACTAAGATCACATACAGATCACAATGTGACATCGCAGTGACAAAGCTTTCGTTGCGAAAATCGCATAAATCACACGGATGTCGCCAAAATCACTAAGATCACATTTAGGTCACAAAGCGATATCGCAGTGACAAAGCTTTCGTTGCGAAGATCGCATAAATCACAAGGATGTCGCCAAAATCACTAAGATCACATATAGGTCACAAAGCGATATCGCAGCGACAAAGCTTTCGTCGCGAAAATCGCATAAATCACATGGATGTCGCCAAAATCACTAAGATCACATTTAGGTCACAATGTGACATCGCAGCGACAAAGCTTTCGTTGCGAAAATCGCATAAATCACACGGATGTCGCCAAAATCACTAAGATCACATTTAGGTCACAAAGCGATATCGCAGTGACAAAGCTTTCGTTGCAAAGATCGCATAAATCACACGGATGTCGCCAAAATCACTAAGATCACATTTAGGTCACAAAGCGATATCGCAGTGACAAAGCTTTCGTTGCGAAGATCACATAAATCACATAGATGTCGCCAAAATCACTAAGATCACATACAGATCACAATGCGATATCGCAAAAATCGCAAATTCGTCCCCAATGTCACAATGTGACGAAAAGCGATATCGCAGCGATATCACAAAGTTACGTCGCAAAACCCCCTCTAAAACGGACATTGGACGACTATGTGACCCCTGTGTGATATCGCCGTGACATCGCGTGATCTCTATGCGATATCGCTTTTCGTCACATACTTGTCACATGGTTATTAGGGATTTTACAGGAAATTCTATTATACATATGTTTACCACTATTTTTTTTTAAATATATATTTATAAATTAATAGTATTTACCATCATGGTTCACTGTTATTAGCCCAGTAAATCAACTATTCTAGAGGGTGTAGAGTATTGCGGCTTATTCCGTAATAATTTGCTTACGTTTTAACCAAATTTTTCTAGGGGCTGTTAACTAAGTAAACTTAATTGTAATTCAAAAAATTTCAATACGAACCCCCAATTTGTATCTATTCATTCGATCTAGAATACTTCGATTACCCTAAATATAAAATTTCAATTCATTATGTTCAAAAACACGTCACTTATGGAGGCAAATCTCAAAATTGGGAGCTGTAATTTTAAGGGAGCGTGTTTCAGGATGTTACAGGTATTAGTCTAAATCTTTTTGGCAACTACATAGATTTATTGTGTTATTATTAACAAGACACCAATACAAAATTAGTAAAGAGACTCAATCAGAAATGAATTTTCTTGTAACATAACTAACAAAGTTGATAATGGGCTAGCTCCATACGCAGTCCAATTATCCCTTTATCTACTAACGGTACTTATAAATACCAATCTCTTTAAAACTTTATAGCACAACAACCATTACTTATATTCTGATGGTACGTTTTAGAAACTTTTTCATGATATATGAAAGTAGTTGTTCTAGGCTGATGAATTTTGCGAGGTAGAAAGCTATTTTCGAACGGGCATTGTGTTCTTTTGCTGCAATTTTGTGCGGATTGCCGCTCTTATCTTTTCTTTGCTATACATATATAATATCAAACCAAAGGTAAGTGTTGAATTTTTTTTTTTACTAACCCTGTCAAGAGTATTTGAAAATGTTAGTGTTGAAAGTGAATTTGCTTTTGCATTCCGAATAAAAAAAATAAGCTAGAATTTAATTTTTTAGTGTGTGTGGGTAAATGTAATGTACTTCACGTAAAAAGTGTTCAAGCAATAGTAAAAAATTATTTCCTTTTTTTTTTTTGAAGGCTCCGAAGAAAGGTCTTACCAATCAGGAGGCTTTTGATATGTTGAAAGACTTGCCATCAGAAAATAGTGATATCGGTGATGATTCATCTGATGAAGAATTTTCAGACTTTTCTATTATGAGGAACGGTGCTTTTAAGTACCACTTTAATTAATTAGTTCTACCAAATTAAATTTCGCACCAGAGTTGTTAACCTTACTCTTACTCTAATCATCAGTGTAACAGCCGGAAACAGTATATGTATGAAGAAATTTTCAGAAGTTCATATTATTGTAGATAGAGGGTTATAATGGCACACAAAAAAAAAGTTAACAAAAATTAGTTTTGATGAAAGTATAATAAAATTGACAGATATAATGTTGTTACGTTATAGTTTTATCTGCCGTTCATAAATTAGTTGATTCTTTTTAATTAAGTCTAGCTTATTTCGTATGTGAGTTTTACAAACTTAAAGAAAAAAAATATTAAATGTTATAAATAAATTAATAATACTTATTTTTTGTAACATCCATATTTTCAATGAAATGAAAAGTTTCATACAAATAATAACTTTACCACTATATATTACCTGAGAATGTTAAAACGTTTTATGTAAATAATCTTATTCTCATAACATCCTGTCGTTTTATACGTACAGTACGGAAAAGGAAAAAAAAAAAGGAAAAAACGATAGCTATATCTTCGGTTCTATTTATCGTAGAATCTTGCGGGTTTGCCCCAAAATGTTTTGCTCGCGATTTCCTACATATGTGGTGCATTTTTTTTTTCTTAAGGGTCCGTTTATTAAGTAAATGTGACGTTATCTTCAAAAATTTCAATACGATCCCCTATTTTTTATCATTTCATTCGATTTAGAATACATCATTTACTGTAAATACCAAATTTCAATTCATTATGTTGAAAAACACGTCATTTATGAGCGAAAATGTATAGACCATGTTTTGACCGATCTTCTTCAGAGAGAATTTCCTTAAAACCAAAGGTATTTTTAAGGTTCTACTTCACAGCGGGCAAAATCGAACGTTCAGGGCGGAAATACAAATATTAGTCTAAAATTGCATGGTAACTACTTGGATTTATAGCGTAATGTTTAAGATTAATACAAAAATGCAAATAAACGCAAAAATAACTTAATTTATTTACAAGTGTAAAGATGTGTATTCTTCGCACGAAATAAATAAAATATCGAAAACTGTAATTGCCAAAATATAACGTATACTACTGATGATTAGAAAACTGATAAAAATAAAATGTGTGCATTAGTAAACAGTGTTCAGCAAAGCATTTTTTTTTTTTTTTTTTTTTTTTTTTTTTACAGAAATATTACAATGTAAACAGAAATGTTGAAATTTTTTATTAAATGAAAAAATCATGTTTTTCAGCAATTGGTAAAAAAACGGCTCTAACGATTTTGATTAAAATAGCGTGTTAATGCCTCTTAAGGTCGTTCCCACCTCTGAAATTCCCATAGAAAAGTGATACAAGCGTATGAAATTGAAAAACGAGTGCTTTTAACACAGAGTTCTCTGTCCTTGAGCATCAACCAACCATGATTGAATTTTTTTCCTTGTTTCATGCCCAAGAAAGGACATTGTAATGTGTAAATAACATCGCCATTTTTTTTTTTTTTTTTTTTTTGCCTGTGTAAAAATTATTGCCAAAAACGATAAATAACACCATACCAAATTTCAATGCAATGACCAATGTTATAGAGTAATTAAACGTTGTGCGATTTTCCACACCTCTAGTTTACCTTGAATTAATCTTTGATTGCTTTCAAATGTCTTCTAATATACGGTCCCTAAAGTGAGCGTTTTTTACATTTTCGCTAATAATCGCTAAATATTCACAAACTATGTTTGGTTATTTGTAAACTATTTTTTGAAAAAAAATTGGTGAAACATATTAATTATTTAAGTAATTATGGCCAAACAACAACTTTTGTATTTAAGAATTTATAATTTTCTTTTTATCATTTAAATTACAAACCATTCATTCTAAAATTGTAAATTTTTGTATTTCGAAATTTTTTTGGATGCTGAATCCGAATATGTGATAATATTATGAGGTTGCTATTGAACTTTTTAAAGTTTGATTCTGTTTTAATATGTAGATGACCCGTCATAACAAAAAAAAGGGGGGGGGGGAAATTATATGGAATTATTAAAAACCTTCCAGGATTTACAACGGTACGTTTGGTTTGTTATTTAAACAATTAGAGCACAAGATATAGCCGTCGTTCTGATTTTTTTTTTTGCTTACTATACGTTTACTATATAATTTTTTATTTAAATTACATTCTATTAAATATTTGTTAAATATGTGTGTTTTTACGTCCCCAATGCCCATAAACTTTAGAAAGACCCATGAAGTAACCATTTTGTAATCATGATTTTGAGCTCAATTTGGTTGCATCGTTATTTTTTTCTTTTTTTTTTCTTTTTCATGATGCAAAAAGATATAAATGAAGAAGATGCTATGTCAAATTTTGTAACATTTAAACGATTATACTATAAATTTCTAGAGAGAATACCTTAGCAAAATGACTTTAAAAATAATGTTCTTTAAATTTCAAGTATCTAATGGAAAAAGTCTCGCATTGAGAACTAAGATCGCACAATTCCGGTTGTGTCTACCTATATTTGAAAGCATAACTTATGTAGTGCCGTCGCTGTGTTTCGAAACGGAGTTGTAGTACATGCTAGGGGGGGAGGGGGGGGGGGGCTTCTGATCCAGGAGATTACTCCTTTCACCAGATATAACTTACAAAGGAATGAATTTGATCCGTGCCTGCCAAAGCTTTCGAGTTGTAAAATGGATAGCAATTTTCAATATTTATTTGGGACTATCTCGTCAGATATATAAAAATTTACCATCTATGTTTCCAACAGTTTGAAAAGATGAAATAAATACTTAGAATTTTAACCCTAAAACATTTTTTTCTTAATTTAAATTAATTCTTGATTGATTTCAAATGTAATCTAGTATACAGTCCTTAAAAGTAAGCTTTTTAACATTTTTGCTAAAATATTGAAAACTAAATGTCAAAATGGAAAGGAAAGAGGGTTTTCGGCTATGATAAAACCAAAGAAAGTGAGAAATTTTTTTTTTTTTTATTTTAAATTTGTTTTAATAATTAATAGTTAATAATTTTACAAAACTGTTTAATACAAAAGATGCATGTTATTTATGTTTGACCTTCAACTAATTCTCGTTTGAAACAAGATTTTCTAAAATATATTTATTATGTAACAATGTATGGCTAAAAATACAGTTTTTCTTTTTAACATTAGTTTTTAATTCCTTTATCATCATTCAATATGATTTTATTTTACTTGATTTCTACTTTTTTACCCTTTAAAAAAATTATACCTTGTGATAGGCACAGCTTGATCCTATAGGTACTTGCGCTAAAAATCTCCAACCAACCTTTATCATCATTTAAATTATTAACCACTCACTCATTGGAAAATTATTCCATTCTTAGTGAAATTTCACATTTCGCCTTTTTTCTTAGTTGCTGAATCTAAACATGGCGGGATCTCCCTTGAACTTTTTGAAGCTAGGTATAGTATAAAAATGTAGATGATTCCTCAGGATAAAAATAATTAATTTAAAATTATTAAAGACCTTATACGATGTACAACGATACTTGTCTATTTTTTTTTCCTTGAATTGGAATCCAAGATATAACCAATGTTCAGATTTTTTTTTGGGGGGGGGGACGGGGAGGGACTGTACTATTTACACTAAAGACTGATGACTTCAAAAACACTTTGTCAAATTAACCCTTTTACATAGAATGGCTTGTACTTAAATTGTTACAGATCAAGGAAATCGAAAAAAAAATATCGTTACTTTATCGTTGCATAGAAAAAATTATCGATATCCCACTTCTTTCAGGTTTTTTCTCTCAATTTCTACTTCAATTTCTTCAAATTTCTACTTCTTAAAATTGCTTTTTCCAAATGAAATGGATCGATTACAAAAAAATAGTTCTATTTTTGCTGTTGCAGTAATTTTAACAATACTTTTGACATTCCCAATAGCTCTTAACTTTGATTACTTAGCATACTATTTTTACAATGTAAATATTAAAAAATTAACCAGAGAATAAATATATATATATATATATATATATATATAATATGGTGGTTATTCTCTTTGAAACCTAACTTTTAATATAACCGATTTGCAACTTGCTTATACAACGTACAAAAAAATAATAATTGTTGCAAATTTTGGTATATTTGTAAATATTTCGTAGTGTTAATTTTGTAAATAGGAAAATTTATGTACAACTCGCATAAGGCAGTGCAATGGTTCGTCTGAGCTTGGCTTCCCTGCAATACGGGTCTTGATGCTTGATAACGAGTTTTCAACAACAACAACAGAGGTAACTCTGGGAAGCGAGTTTTAAGGAGCAGGGCATTTAACATTATGGTAATGGCAATCTCGCCAATTTGGCGAGATAGAGCCAAGTTGGCGACGGCTTTGACGACTAATTTTTGTCGCCAAACTTGGCGAAAATTTAAATTCGCCAAACTTGGCGACCATTTGGCGACATTTTCGGTCCCCATGTACATGTACAGGACTTTTCGACTACGATCTGGAAAGTTCTTCAAATATCTACCTCTAAAAGTTTCAGGAGGTTTCACCTCCCCTATATAAGGAGTTAGTTGAGTGATTTTGAGTCACTGAGTTAGTTGTTAGCTGAGTCCGTTAGTTGACTGGAATTACTGAGTCTCAGTGAACATTCCGAATAGTTCTAAAGCGAACTGTATTGCATTGCCTTTTGCGGCGATTTAACAGTTGTGTTGTCAAGCTTTTAACTGCTGTTTTGTGCTCTATTGTTGTGAAAAGAGCTGTATTGTGTCTACTAGAACGAGAAGTTCTGGAGCTGTAAGAGAATCTGTGAAGAATTATATTGGAATAAATTTCTGCAAGTTTTGATCTGCTTCGGCTTCAAATCTTTCGAACCCGTCCACGCAACACTATTATTATGAAGGTAATGGTAAAATGTAGAATATTCTTAAAAAATAGCTCATTTTACATAAATTCCAGGCATGGGTACAGTGGTGCAATGTCTGCCCCATGTACTAATCTGTCATTCATCTTGTGTATTTTTAAGGGAAGTCTGCTAATTTTTATTCAAATTAAACCCATGTTTTTGTAAATATACCATTTGAACAGCATAATAGTCATATCTGCACCTAGGCTAGCCCAGTGCAGAGGCGGATTTAGAATTTCGCAGCCACTTGGGATAAATCAGCATTTGCCTTCAATTAGAATTCATAACAGTCATATCTGCACCTAGGCTAGCCCAGTGCAGAGGCGGATTTAGAATTTCGCAGCCACTTGGGATAAATCAGCATTTGCCTTCAATTAGAATTCACCTAGCTTTCAATTAGAATTCATAACACCATTAATAAATAATTTCTTCAGTTCGAATTTAACTATAATGAATTATCGATTCATGAAATGTCTAATTTTAAACAATTTGAAATGAGAAAGTGGTGATGTTTATAGAAGAAAAAAAAATTGAGGAAAGAGCAGAACAACCTACTTCCTACAAAATGCATTGTAATTTTATGAAACACCATTACACAGAAAATTAAGCAATTCACCCCTTCTTGATGATGTTTGAATTTATTCTCGAATAAAAATTAAAAAAAGGTTGAATGCAATACAAATCCAAGTACATTAGCTTAATTCTAATAAATGATCATGGCATTACATTAGGTTTTATCTTCAAATGAATCCCCCTGTTCGTGGTGGTGATCGGAACTTTATATATTTTGAAACAATAGCTACATTTTACTTTAGTGAGCTCATTTTGTTGCTTGGTTAAGTAACCATACACGAGACTTTACTTTTTAATTGGGGTGCCATTTTAACCGCATCCCAGCCATACAAAAAAAAAAATAATAATAAAAAAAAATGCTTGATAATGTCAATATATCAATATCTGTCATTGGCATTTTTTTTACATATAATATCATCGACTTCTAGAGTAACGGGCAGAGAGTATTTTTCGTTCTATAATTCTCTATGTTCTTCAGTGGTAGACAGAAATTTGCCTAGACCACACATTGAAAGACGTTTGAAATCACAGACAGCTTTTTCTGTTTAAAACAAGATATTTTTACAAATTTAAGCATTTACTGTTTAAGATCGGTGGTGGTGATATTGTGCTAAAAATTCCCTAAAATAAAGTTTTACAAGTTGCGAAAACTCCTTAAAATTGTTAACGGTAATTCTAAGACAATTTCTGAGCTCTTGAGGATATTTAGTAGCCATTGGGAACATATTTTTTTGATACACCAAGAGTGTCTCTTTGTCATTCTTCTACGAAACCAGTAATTTATCCGGTAGGTTCTACGCCAATTTAAAAAAAAAAAAAAAACAACAACATATTTTTATTCTCCATTCCTGTAAACAACTAATTCACCCACAGTTTTGTCAAAAGCTTCATCAGCATCCGACACCGGCATACTATTAAATCGTAAACACTTCGCAATTTCAGTTTTGCATATTTAAAAAAGTGGTGTACATTATGTGTGAATACACTGTGTATCAACTTTAAACATACTGTTGGGTTACTAAACATTGCGCAGTGTTATGCATGGTTGAAATATAATAATAATAATAGCAATAACAATAACAACGATAATAATAATAATTGAAATGCAACAATTCAAAGTTACCTGAACTCATACAAAACATTTGTTTACAATTACAATAAATAATAGTTGCACACTTTTTAAAGTATAAAAAACATAAAACAAAATACGTGGTTTGGACAACCTTTTTTAAAAGCCACCTAAAAATCAAGTTGGTGTAATTATTATTATGAATGGGTTATAGATTTTTTAATATTTAGCTGTAGTTTAGCTTAAGTTTGAAAACATTGCATAAGATACCCACTATTTAGGTGGAGAGAACCAACTAGAATAGAATTGTAAGTAAAACTTAATAGTTTTTATACAATCCATTTTATTCTCAGCCACTGTTTGCTTTATGGGCAAACAAAAGTCTAACTACCTCTTCAGCAGCTAAATAGCGTATTCAAATGCAAAGTGGAGTACTCCATTAAATGTGCATAACTGATATTCAGTTTTATTAATCAGAACTAATGTAACAAGTCCCATATCCCTCATCGATAAAGCTACAGAAAACCTTTTTCAAACTTCGCATTTGTTCTTGAATTATAGTTCATGGCTCTCTTGATGATGTAATATTAAATGTAAACAGCGCTATAATTTAAATTCTTGCGCGTCTGGAACTGCATCTCTTATAACTGACATGAGACCCAACCAAGAGAAGTGGTTCTCATGCGTAGCAAGCATTTGTTATAAACTGATATATGCTGTTTGCAAATGTTTCGGCTTATAATAAATCCAATATAGAATAAAAATAAGTGGTGGTCAAAACTTATTTTAAAACTTATATAAAAATCAGAAAATTATTAATGAGTTTTAGTATAACATTTTTAACACATCAAGTTTAAGTTTAAAAGTAATACGCTACCAAATGTTAAATAACATCACGGTTCAAAATTAAATAAAAAATAAAATAATTTCCCGAAAGGCACTTGTCAACAATCAATACCATACAAAAACTAAATAAGACAATTTATCATCTTAATAATATTCTAGTGGATAACAAACAAAAAAAGAAAAGAAAAATGGTAGCCAAGCATGTTATTCTAATCAGAAATTGATATATATTTAAATGGGTACTTTGAAATGTACTTTGAAGGGTATAAAAAACAGGACAATAAAGGTATATTCGTTTCTAAAAGTCATAGAATACCGATGTTTGCACCAATGTAATTTGTTTATGATTCTAAATATACCTAGTGCGATTTTTTTTCTTGGAGGGGGATCTTATGTATTTTAGTGAATATGAAACATCAAGTGGGAGAGTTAAATTTTTGGAGGGTTTTTGGATCAAGTTAAAAGTATTATAATAATACGGGACCTAGAAATATAAAAATGTATGTTTCAATTATAAAAAATAAAAATTGTGGTATTAATGCAATTATTTAAAATTAAGGCCTTTTTTTTTTTTTTTTAAATGTTTTAACTAGAACGATATATTTTTGTTTTAAAAAAAAATATTAAAAACTGTTAAAGCAAAATTTTTATGCTATTTGTTTTGCTTTTAACAAATAATTTGTGTTTGAAACAAAATTGTTTGAAACAAAAATGACTAAAGTATGAAAATTATTTAACAATTTATGGCTAAAAAAAAATTAGTCCTTTTGGTTAAGATTTACTGTATGGTCCTCCTTAGCGACTTTTTGAAAGTTGGCCTCATTTTCAATTTGGCAATTTTTTTTACAAAATCGCAAGGGCAACCTTGCAGTAAGTCTTTCAAGTCCTTTTTAACATTAATTTGTCATTATTTCAATTATCCGCTTCGCCGTCTGTCGGTGATCACGGGAGAGCGCATGTGATTGGATGATGGGAGTCGTCGGCTCGAGTAAATAGAAAGTGTTGCATTTACTGGAACCAGTAGTCAGGTGACGTCACAGTCAGGCGATCTAAACTGGAAACCCAATGATTTAATTAGCTTAATTTAATAGTAATATAGCTTAATTTATGGACGCCAGTGTAAAGGGACACTGATCTCTAGCAGTAACTTCTGGAAAGTCCATAAAAGGTTTCTGTTCTGGAATTATATAAAACCAATTCAATTTCCGAATTACCATCTAATGCTTTGAAATAAGTTGCCTTTGGTTACCAACAGGCGCTAACTAGTTTAGGGACGAGTTGTTACTTTGATTTCTAAATCTTCTTCAGCTTCAAGTTAATAAAACAAGTTATATTTAAGCGATCAATTGTTATGTAAATGTGCTATCTTTTCGAGTCGATATGTACCTATCCCTCCCATGTAAGAACAAACACAACTCCAAGATTCTTAGTAACTTGTTTATTCGTGCATGTCTATTACTTGACTCACTTGATACAATACAGTTACATTACATAGTGCTTACATGGGAAGCGCCATCTATTGGGCATATATTCTTAACTGTAAACATTGCTCTTCATTCTAGAGAATTTTTTTTCAAATAAAGGTTTTTATTCTGGGTTTTTCTTTAAAAATCGATTTAAATTAACCTTGAATCGTCAACATGCAATACCAAAATTTAAGGTAATTTATAATTTTCTTTTTAAGTTATCATGAATGTAATATTAATAACCTCATAAATCTAAATTATTTACTTTTATATTTTAATCCATCTTAGGATTTAGTAATTCTAAAATGACCTTCCAGTAAAAGAATTCTAGGTCGTTTTACATATTTTTAAGCTTAATTGGGTTCTTTCTTAACTATAATAGAACTCTAGGCAATTTGAAAACAGCAATTACAAGTCGTTTTTATCCTTTTTAACAGAAGAGGATTTCTAAAAATGTAGCTTTAATAGGATGGATTTTTGCATAAGCATTGAATAAAGAAATACACATTAGCTCGTTACATTGAACAGAGAACCTTCACTAATCTTTTCACTCAATAATTTCAGCAGGAAGATAATTTTTCAATCATCCAAGGTAATTTATTCCAGCTTCGTTAAAGTTTTATTTTCCACCTTATAGCAATAGCTTGTCTTTTAACGTAAAATGGATGGTTTTAATTTTTATAGATTTGTTAATTGATATAAATTGAAATGAGATATAGCTACTTGGATGATATTATTAGGGTGGCCCAAATGAAAAGTGGACACGTGCAGCGCATCCACTATCTCTACCGCTGCAGTTGTCCACTTTTCATTTGGGCCGCACTAATATAGTATTACAGATGAAGTCTGATTTGCTTTTTTGGAAACACAGAATATTTGGAGTATTTTTTTATTACTTGGGCTTAGAAGTCGGCAATTTAGATCTAAATTTGTAATCAACAAGACCTAAATCTTTAGGAATATAAGATTTATTAGTGTTTTTGTTGTGTTTTGATTTTTTACAAAATTAAATTGAATCAAAACGTTTAACTTTTTAATAGTGTAAAAAAAAAAGCTTTAGAGGATTGGATCATGTCTGCCTTCCATTTTCATTTAGTAACAAATTTAATATATAATAATAAACCAAAGAGTATGTGTATCGATAGAAAGCTATTTAAATATAAGCATTGCTATGAAACTTCCAACATAAGTAGTTTTGCCCTCTGACTTCCAATTGTACCTTTTACAAGCAGAATGTAAAAACTTTAATTATTTTTATAAAATAATTTTTTTGATTATATTTTTACAAAATGACTTCTAATAAGGCTACATCTCTGAAATTTTCACCTTAAAAAGTTTTTTTTTTATCGACAGGAGATGTGGCTCTTATATTAAGGGTTCACGTAGCAATCAATTTTTAGCGAGTAAAGCGAGCCTTATTTTAAAGGGTGACAGAATTGAAATATCTTGATTCAATTATCACTGAAAAATATGAAATAAACCCAGATATAAAGGCTAGACTGTCAGCTGGAAACATATATTATTTTTCAATGTTTAAGTTGTTTAAGTCCTCTCTGCTCTCAAGAAAATTAAAACTAAAACTATATAAAACAATAATTAGACCTATAGCCACTTATGCAGCAGAAACTTGGACTACCACTTAGAATGAGGAACATATACTTTTGATAGAAAGATTTTAAGAAATATTTATGGACAAATCAAAGGTGGAAATGTTTGGAGAATTAGGAGTAATTTTGAGTTAAGTAAGCTATATAAAGAAAAAAAGATATAGTGAATATAATAAAAACAAAAAGAATACAATGGTTCGGATATCTGGAGCGAATGAGTGATGAAAGAGTAACTAAGAAAATTTACAAGGGAAGAGTAGAGAGAATGAGAAAGGGAGTACGGCCCAGAATAATATAGCTAGATGAGGGGAAAGGAGTTTTAGAAAAGATGAAAATCAAAAATTGGAAGATAAAAGCCAAGAATATGAAAAATTGGAACTGTATAATAAACCTACTACTCCGCCCATTGTAGAAGCGCTGACATCGTTTTCTAGTTTCGGTTTGACTAGATAGCGCCCTTAAGCTTGCGCAGTAATGAATCTTTCAGCGAACGAAGTTAGCATTTTTCAACCAGCGAAGCAAGCTATGTTTACGTAACAATAAATGTTTTCAGAGAAGGAAGCGAGCTGTGTTCGTGTTAGAATGAAACTTTTAGGGAGCGAAGAGAGCTTGGTTTTGCCTAACAATGATCCTTTTTGCGAGCGAAGCGACCACGTTCAGCGCAAAAAGCTGAGACCTGCACTTTAAATCTCCGCAACGCGGGGTCACGCAGCTAGTATTTTAAATATCAAGAAATGAAATGTCTAAAATCAGTATAGAAAAGCGCATCTTATATATATATATATATATATATATATATATATATATATCATAGTATATGAGATTCATCAATTAGAATTAGTGCATTTCACTGAACTCAATTATAATAAGTTTAGATATTAGGACAAAGCAAAATCAAAATGGCACCCTGTTCCAAATTTAATGAACTTTCACCTAAATAATTTCCGAATAGCTTATTATACTTTCAATAGTTTCTATCCCTGGCATGACTGTTTTGCAAACATTTCTAACTATTAGTATCGATCTATATTTACAAAGCGAAATTCTACGTATAGCATTATTCTAAAGTTCAGAGGGTAGCGTCATTATTAATTCTGATTCCATTCAATTCAACACAAAACTTCAACCTGATAACTGGTAAACGAGAATTCATTCAGGCGTGAACTGCATTATCCAGGAGTTCAATACATATGAATACGTACTAAAGAATAATATAAATATGCATCAGATGAAAGAGAATAGTTCGGAAATGAGTTATATGAAATCTCAAATCATAAATACTGCTGATAGTCATCCATTAACAATTCACAATTTTCAAAAAAGTTTACAAAAAAAAAATTGTTTCTGCATTGTACCAAAATTCTTTAAAAAAAAAATCAAATAATGTTTCTTCTAATTTGTGAGTTTAAAATTCTCTTACCTATTAGTTACATTAGTTAAAAATTTAAATACCAGATGGAAGTAGTGCGCTTTCAGTATTTCAATTAAGTATTAGATATTAGTTCATTTATTTCGCAATTGTAGGTCTTGAAGTGAATATTTGACTTAGTGTATTTTTCTACACATATTTTCCCGCTTTATAACAGACATATTGTATTTAATTGAATTTTAAATAGCATTACAAGATTAGATGGGCAATAATTTTTCATAGATAGAATAATTGTATTGCACAGTGTAGAATGAGTTAACATTCGTTTGCTCATTCGACGCTATGCAATAGAACATACAACCAAGCACTTCTTCAGTCTCAATTAAGATCACAATTCATCTTGCGTGCATTTCGTTAGTAAGTCCCTTTACGATCCCATCTCTCGTGTCTATTGTTTCTACGTCACTGTAAAAAAAAAAAAAAAAAAAAAAAAAAAAAAAACAGCTCACGAAATCATTCCAGACTTCTTAAAAAAAACCGTTTCATTCTCTCGCACGGGGCGTGAGATTGCGCCCTGCTGTGCAAGTCCGACAAAGAGGGCAACGTGTAAAAGCCGAATCGTTATCTGGCACGATGCACGTGAGAAAGAACTTCTTTCTATTTTGCTTCTTCAGAAGTCCAGTAATTAGAAATCTGGTCCTAATGTTCCTAACTTCTTTGGGTTGAGACATTTTGTTTTCCTTCCACTTTATTAAGGTTGTGGAAATGGATTGAATGAGTCAGTGGCTGGTAATAAATTCGCCAAATGACAAGGTGATAAAAGGACGTAATGTTAAATGGATGGGTTCCGTGTGAAATAGAGATGCATTTGTCACGATGATGGATAGGACGTGGTTGTATATTGGATGAGATCTGGAGGGCTTCGTATCGCCGGACACTTCGCGAGTGAAGGTTTTATAAATTTTAAGTATCTAAAAGACACATAAAAATATCATAAATGTGTTAGAGATGTGATATTTACGTTCTTTTTGCTGAACAGGTGTTCTCTGCTCCTGTTCTTTTAAAATGAACTACTCATTAACCCGTTCTTTTGAAGAACCAGTTCTTTTTTTCCATTTACCGAAATCATTGCGAAGAAGTGCCGGTCGGTCTTTGGGGTAGATCACAAGGGTCAAGGACGAATCTTCCCGCACTCCGCTGCTCTGATGACGTTGCGTTTTAAAGAATGAGAGGGAAAGTTACTAAGTTTTTGTTTGATTTTCCTATGACTGCGTCAGAATAATATATACAAATTAGAAGACTTTTTGATATTTTCGAAAATATGATTGTGACAGTCACACTCCTTAAATTATAAGCTCTACATATAATTTTAGGCTGAATATTTGCATTTATAATGTAGTAATTTTAAGTGAATGGAGTTTTTAATATATAAAGTTTCCAAAACACTGGGACTCAAAGAATGTTCAAAACCTCAATGGACAAAAACAAATATTATTGCATTTTATTTAGTCTATAATTTATTAAAAGGGATAAATAAATAAATTAAAACTTTAAATTAGAAATTAATGAAGGTATACAAAATCACAAACGATGGTGAATATTGTATAATTTTTTTCCCGACACCCTAGAAATGATTTTTTTTTACTTTCATTTACCCCAAGGGCGTAGCCAGAAGAAAAAAATTTCGGGAGGGGATATGAAATCATATCAATAAATCATACAATCCTCTTTATCAATGCCGCATGTATTTAGTAATCAAGATAATAGCTATTTTGTCTGTATCCTTAGACATTCAAAAACATCTATAATAGTAAAATAAGCTGTGTGTCTGTCTGTCTATTTGTCTGTGGATCTATAATAGAAACCTACTTAAAATTGGAGTAGAGCTCTGAAATTTTCAGCATAAGTAGTTTTTTCCTTCTAATTGTATACATCACAAAACAGAAAGTTAAAATTTTAATTAGTTATTTTTTAATTAATTGTTTTAATTAATATATATGTTACAAAACGATATCTAATAGGGCTACAGCTCTGAAATTTTCAACATAAGTAGCTTTGGCGTTTTAATTGGATTTCTAAAAAACAGAATTTTAAATTTTTATTTTGTTCTTTTTTGATTAATTCTTTTTAGTTAATAAATAAACATTTTACAAAACGATTACTTAATGGGGCTACAGCTCTGAAATTTTCAACATAATTAGTTTTGGCTTTCTAATTGAACTTTTGAAAAACAGAATTTTAAATTTTTATTTAGTTTCTTTTTAATTAATTAATTAATATTTTACAAAACGATTTCTAATAGGACTACAGCTCTAAATTTTTCAACATAAGTAGTTTTGACCTTCCAATTGGACTTTAGAAAAACAGAATTTTAAATTTTTATTCAGTTTCTTTTTAATTCATTAATTAATTAATATATATTTTACAAAACGCTTTCAAATAGGGCTACATTTCTGAAATTTTCAACACAAGTAGCAAAGTCCTTTTGTCAGTCCAATTAGAAAGCCACAACGGCTTTCTAATTGGACTGACAAAAGGAAGGTTAAAATTTTAATTTGTTTTTTAATTAATTTTTTCCTAAAAAGCGACTTCGAATAGGCCTAGAGTTCTGAAAGTTTCAACATAAGTAGTTTTGGTCTCTAATTTTGCTTTCCACAAACTCATGTTAAAATAATCTTAAAGGGGTGTTGTATTATTGTACTAAAGGGGAATTTTTTTTTCTCGACAAGGGAGAGGCTTCCAATATTAAGGCTTTACGTAGCAATTAGATTTTAGTGAGTGAAGTGAGCTTATGCTTACGCAGCAATGAAACTTTCAGCCAGCGAAGCGAGCCTATGCTTGCATAGCAATGAACCTTTCAACGAGTAAAGTAAGCCTGTGTTTATGTGTCAATGAACTTTTCAGCAAACGAAGCGAGCTCGATTTTGCGTAGTGATGAACCTTCCTACTAGTGAAGCGCCAAAAACTGGTTCCTATACACGAATGACAGTTTTCCGCAACGCGAGGCCTCACAGGTAGCTGAAATATTGCACATGATAAAATTTCGTAGTGAAGCACGGGTATTCAGCTAGTTTTAAATAAATTTAATATTTTAAACAAAATATAAATTGATTTTTGTGTTTTAATGGCAAACCTAAAAATTTTGGGACTAAAAAAACGCTTGAATTACCCATATGTATACATAGGGTAATGAAAGTATAGCATTCGGTCAAAAAAAAAAAATTGATTTTGTATTTGCATTTCACCACGTTTTGAAACATTTCGGCTTTCAAAAAAGTGATCTAGAAAAAATATACGTCTGTGGTCAGCATAACTCCCGAAAAAGTTGACCTACGATGTTCAAATTTAGTATGCGGGTATGTGGTGGCCATGGATACCATTTAGGTTTTCGTCAAAATTGCGCATGCGCACAAGGTAACTGCCATTGAAAAAATCATGTTTTTCAATTATTGCTAAAAAACGGCTCCAACGATTTTCATCAAAATCACTGTGGAAATGCTTCTTAAGGTGTTCTAGATATACCCACCTTCGAAATTCTTATAAAAATGCTTTAATGGCGTAAAAAGTTGAAAAATGAATGCCTTCTACAAAAGTTCTCTTTCCTTGAGCATACCTCATCAACGATTGTTTTTTTCTTCTCCCCTCAGATTCACTTATAATAAAGGATAATATATAAAAACGGTAAATGACACAAGTTCACGTCAGTATGTAATTGAAAGTTGTGCGATGTTCCACACCCCTAGTTTTCATTTCAATGGTAAACTATGCTAAGAAAAACACGCATTTAATCGGCGCCATCTGAACAACGTTTTAGTTTTTTGTTTTTTTTTAATTTCTAGAAAGTTATAATTTTATATAAGTAACTCAAAAATTTAAATTATTTTTGAACATACTCGTTTCTGAAAACAAAATTCTTATAATATTATAACTATCTTGCTATATAACACTTATTATACTGGAGAAAATTAAAAAAAACAAATGTAACACCTTCACAACTAGTGAGAGATAATTTGTTACAATCACTGTCGTGCCTACTCGTTTCTGGATAGTAGAAATTGCATTGGCCCGATGGGGCGATAGAGTATGAGTAATTTGTGAAAGATTCCCACAGTGATAATGTAGTGTAGAAAAAATTAACTTGAAACAAAAATGTTAGAGATAGCCCAGGTCCTTTTACCAAAATAATATTTCACAATAGATTTACAATATAATGGGACACACTAGTTTTATTACACATTATATAAAAAATACAACCTTCATTACAGTGGATTTCGAAACACAACGAACAACTCAGCCTGCTATAAGGATTCGAACCTAGCACCTTAAGAGTATGACAAGCAACCTTTGGAATTGCGTTAAACAAAATACGACATTTCGTTTCTTTCTTAATTAATACAAATTAGAAGACCAAGAAGAGGCTTATGATCCAGGAGGGTTGGTCTAGACAAAATAAAATACTGAATTTATAAAATACACATTATAAAAAACCGAATATGCAGAATGCATAATAGAAAATACCGAAATTGCAGAATTCAACATTTTCAATTATGTATTCCTATTATGCATTGTGTATATATTTCGTAAGTAAAGAAAGTCAAACTGTTTGCAAGTCCTCACATGCCGAGAATTCTGTGAAAGAACATGTTCTTGACAAATTTATTATAAACTCCGCAAATTTATTTTTTTAATTCTTTCAAAACTAGCTTTTATTTGTTACATACAAATCTAGTGAAAAAAAATTATAATAATTTCAATTTAAAACCAGAGTAAAAAAAAAAAAAATTTGTTTTTTTGCCGGATGGGATTTACCGGACCAATGTAACATAGACCTAATACATTAAAAATTAAAAAAAAAAATTAAAAATTCCAAAGTTAAATATTCCACAACATTTTGTTATCATAAATTATGTTTCCTTTTTCCAAATTTACCAAAAATTAAGTTTACTTAATTTAAAAACACACTTGTAACACATTACAATATAAGAAAAACGCAGTTTCATTCAATGCATTGATAGTTTGAATATAAACGAGAAATGAAATAATTACCTTATTATTATTAAAACAATAAAAAACAACAACATATAAGCATTATACCTGCTGAAATTAATTGAAAAGATCTCACCCCCCCCCCCCCTCCTCCCCGCGAGCATTTCAACAAAGTCCTAATAATGAAATCAACAGCATATCCGAGAAACACGGAACCAGTTCTGTAGAAGCTCCCGTTCCGACACAGAGCGGGAATGAGCAGAGAACAAGTGAACGGGAATAGTTCAAATGAACTAGCTCTTTACGGAGCAGTTCAAACTGAGCCGTTCGGAAAGAGCAACTCAGCTCAACTGTTCTGAACAGAGCTGGTTGAAAAGAACTGGCTCTTTGAAACAAACCTGCTCATCGATAGTACTCCATATCGATGCTGTTCATCTACTCTGCGCCTGCGCAACGCAGCCCTGCTGTTAGGAGAGAGATCACGGATGAGGAATGTGTGCGTGGAGGGAGAGGGGGAAACGAAACCTTCTTCCTCAAGTGCGACGTCAGAGGTGTGACGCATAGGATCGGAGCTGGAAGGATATCATCGAAGAATGTTAAGGAACAGGGTTTTGGTGAGATCAAAGAACAGGATGTTCTTGCTCTTTTTAAGGAACAGGCTCAAAATAGCAGACTGTTCTTTTATTTCCCATCCCTAAAATGTGTAATGAAGTTTAAATTAAAATGACTTTTTCTAAAGTTTTCTAAACTTGTATAAAAAGGTTGTTTATTCGCGTTGACTCATTTAAAATAGTTTTTTTTTTAAACGACGTCAAATTACCCATTCGGAAAAAAACTGTGCCTGCAAATAATTATAAATATAAAATTATCTTTTTAAAAACGACAATAAGCGGTTCAAAATTATTTAATTTTGAATTTTGTAACTATTTAATTACATTTTTGAATAATTCAATTTATAACTGTATCCCCAAAACACATAAAGTTAGACTGATATCACCTCAGCAATTGATTTAAATTTGCATTCAACGTGAATTTTTTTTTTAAGTAAAATATTTAATTTCTCAAAAAAAGTGAACATTTAAAAAAATCGATTATAAACCGACTAAAATTATTTAAAATTTTGAGTTAGTTGCTTTATAACTATAAATTTAAAACTATGAATTCCAATCAGAGAATGGTGGGTAAATTTCCAGGCTTCAGAAAATGCAATTGTAGGCTGTGAAGGGAATCCTTATGACAAACTGGCAACACCATATATTTTGTTTAAAGTTAATATTTACATCCAAATATTTTCAGTTATACTTCTATTAATGATTGGGAAAGACGATAACAATAATAAAAATAATAATTCATAACTTGTCACCATAGGTCAAAATACTGCAAAGGTACCAAACACGCACATTTTTCAATGAGTAATATGTGTCTGAAATTATGAATTACATGGTTACATACAAAAACATTCCATAAAAAAACACAGAAAAAATATAACAAAATTTATCAACTTCCGGCAGTTCCGTTAATGGACATGACAACATTTTTAACGTAAATCCTTCATATCTCCTTTAGTACCTTTTTTTTTTTTTTTTCATTTCAATAAGTAAAAAGATGAAACTTTCAAATCGATTTTCATTATTTCTGACTTATAAAGTTAGACACGCCTAACTATACTAGATAGAAATGATAATGTCGTAAAAGCCGTATATAAGAACAATACTGACTCGAGTTGGTTTGGACGCTCAACGAACTATTTTTTTATTTTTTTTTTACACAGTAACTTATAATACTAACCACAAAGAACATCCAATGCCTAAATCCAGGATTCGAACTTGGTACCTTTGGCATGCGAGGCCAAAGTGCTAACCACACATCCATCTACCGTATATTGTTATGGAGCTTTTTCACGGTTAGATTTGGACTACTGAGAAAGGAGTGACTACTGTGGAAAACATTTAAAAAAGAAACTTCTCTACTTCTCAAGGAAGTCATACAAACATCACTAGACAATTTGGCGTAATCGTTGTCTTATCTACTCTTCTTTAGAATCAGAAAATACATTCCCAGTGACACAAACTGTTTTAAGCATTTTTATTGGGGAAACAGGTGAAATGAAGCACAATCGGAACATTTTTGGTTATCATGACGAAGAAGTTGATTATTTATATATAAATGAATTTGTTACGAAATTAAAATATTTTCCTGAACAAAAAAGACTTATTTTATTTATAGTCACAGACTAACGCAATTTTGTAAGACTGAGTTCGTATTATTTCTATTAGGTCTATTTTTTATGGAACACATGTCAGAGGGAAATTAAAGTTTTTGTACTACCAGTTTATTTATTTTAATTTTTTATTTAAATATTTAAAATGCACAATTACTATTCAAGATAACTTTAAATTTCTTTTACTATTTATGTGAAGATTTTACTTTAATGTATTAATTATTATTGTAATTATTTCTGTTTTCTCTTTTCCGTTATACCAAACCAAAATTAATAAATAATATATCAATTTAAAGACTAAGAGCCCCGTTTCTGACGAATGGTTTATTTTAAATTCATATCGTATTTTTTATATTATAATCGAAGATAAAAAAAATTAGAAACTTATCACAGAAAAATCTACCAATCTATACCGATCCTTTTTATTCTATTTTATTGGAAAAACATTCTTAAGTATTTCATCATTGCTAGACATCCATCAAAAAGCCAACAGATACATCTTTACGCTGATCTATCGGAATTTCATCGATAACATCACAGTTCAAAATAGATATATATTTTCATTCATCACATGCCATCGGCTACAAGATCTACCAAAAACAATATGCGTCGACAGCATCCCTATTGATTGATTACCGCGAACTGTTCGGTGAAAATTGAAACTACCCGCTCTTGAATAAGCACCACGAAGGCAATATTCGATCCCATTCTTATTCTACTTATTCATCTCTAGGGTTTAATTTATATCTGGTGTGTAACTCTACTCGAGATAAAACAAAAGTCGTTTTGGAGTAGGATTCCCAAAAATCTGAGTGGCAACGACCTAATTTCGTCCGGTGGGAAATTTACGAGCAGTGAAGAATTTATTATTCGACTGATGTAATCTTTTGTTTGTTGGAACCAACAGCCGGAGGAAACTATTAATCAAACAATTCATAGGAAAGGGTGGAGTTGAGTTGTTGAAATATTGAAGGCAGGCGATTTGAGTGATATTGTTCAAATTATGATTCATAAGAGAAATAAAAAACAACTTTAAAATAAGAGGAGAAAAAGTACCATATGTACACTGATTCAAACATGATCGGTGATATATAGAGATATCATATTTCATGTGTAAAAGAATGTATTTATCTAAGAACAGCGTCTTAATAGAGATGTGATATTTACGTTCTTTTTACTGAACAGGTGTTCTCTGCTCCCGTTCTTTTAAAATGAGCTACTCATTAACCCGTTCTTTTGAAGAACTAGTTCTTTTGAAGAACTAGTTCTTTTTTTCCAATTGCCGAAATCATAGCCCTTGGGAAGAAGTGCTATCTTCGGTAGGTCTCTGGGATAGGTCACTAGGGTCAAGGACGAATCTTTCCCCTCCACTTCACTGCTCTGTTAACGTGGCGTTTTAAAGAATGAGAGGAAAAGTTACTACGTTTTTGTGTGGTTTTCCAATGACCGCGTCAGAATAACACATACAAATTAGAAGAGACTTTTTTATATTTTCGAAAATATGATTGTGACAGTCGCACTCCTTAAATTATAAGCTTTACATATAATTTTAGTTTGAATATTTGCATTTATAATGTAGGAATTTTAAAGGAATGGAGTTTTTAATATCTAAAGTTTCCAAAACAATGGGACTCACAGAAAGTTCAAAACCTCAATGGAAAAATACAAATAAATATTGTTGCATTTTGGTATATAATTTATTAAAAGGAATGAATAAATGAATTAGAACTCTAAATTAGAAATTAATGGAGGTATACAAAATCATAAACGATGGTGAATTTTGTATAATTTTTTTCCGACACACAAGAAATTATTATTTTTAATTTTTTACTTTCATTTACCCCAAGGGCGTAGCCAAAAAAAAGAAAAATTCGGGAGAAGATATGAAATCATGTCAATAAATCATACAATCTTCTTTATCAATGCCGCATGTATTTAGTAATCAAGATAATATCTATTTTTTTGTATCCTTAGACATTAAAAAAAAAACTATAATAATAAAATAAGCTGTGTGTCTGTCGGTCTGTTTATATATAGAAACCTACTTAAAATAGGAGTATAGCTTTGAAATTTTCAGCATAAAAAGTTTTGGCCTTCTAATTGTACATATTTGTCAAAGAGAATGTTACAATTTTAATTAATTCTTTTTTAATTGATCTTTTTTTTTTACAAAGTGATTTCAAATAGAGATACAGCTCTGATATTTTCAACATAAGTAGTTTTTTGCCTTCTAATTGGACTTTTGAAAAACAGAATTTTAAATTTTTATTTAGTTTCTTTTTAATTAATTAATTAATTAATATTTTACAAAATGATTTCTAAAAGGGCTACAGCTCTAAAATTTTCAACATAAGTAGTTTTGACCTTCTAATTGGATTTCAGAAAAACAGAATTTTAAATTTTTATTTAGTTCGTTATTAATTAATTTGTTTAATTAATATATATATTACGAAATGATTTCACCTAGGACTACAGCTTTTAAATTTTCAATATAAATAGTTGTGGCCTTCTATTGGATTTTTGAAAAACAGAATTTTAAATTTTTATTCAGTTTCTTTTTAATTAATTTTTTTAATTAATATATATTTTACAAAACGTTTTCAAACAGGGCTACATTTCTGAAATTTTCAACGCAAGTAGTTTTGGCTTTCTAATTGGACTGACAAAAAGAATATTAAAATTTTAATTTGTTTTTTAATAAATTTTTTCACAAAAAGCGACTTCGAATAGGCATAGAGCTCTGAAAGTTTCAACATAAGTAGTTTTGGCCTCTAATTTTGCTTTCCACAAACACATGTTAAAATAATCTTAAAGGTTTGTTGTTTTATTGTTTTAAAGGGGAATTTTTTTTCTCTACAAGGGAGAGAGGCTTCCAATATTAAGGTTTTACGTAGCAATTAGATTTTAGTGAGTGAAGTGAGCATATGCTTACGCATCAATGAATCTTTCAGCGAGAGAAGCGAGCCTATGCTTGCATAGCAATGAACCTTTCAACGAGTGAAGTAAGCCCGTGTTTATGCGTCAGTGAACTATTCAGCGAACGAAGCGAGCTCGATTTTGCGTAGCGATGAACCTTTCTACGAGTGAAGCGCCAAAAACTGTGTCCTATACACGAATGACAGATTTCCGCAAAGCGAGGCCTCACAGCTAGCTGAAATATTGCACATGTTAAAATTTCGTAGCGAAGCACGGGTATTCAGCTAGTTTTAAATAAATTTAATATTTTAAACAAAATATCAATTGATTTTTGTGTTTTAATGGCAAACCTAAAAATTTCGGGAAGGGATATATCCCGTATCCCTTCCCCTGGATAAACGTTTGAATTACCCATTTGTATACATAGGGTAATGAAAGTATAGCATTCGGTCATTAAAAATCGATTTTGTTTTTGCACTTCTCCGCGTTTTGAAACATCCAGCTTTCAAAAAAGTGGTATAGAAAAAATATCTGTCTGTGGTCAGCATAACTCCCGAAAAAGTTGACCTACGATGTTCAAATTGAGTATGCGGGTATGTGGTGACCATGGGTACCATTTAGGTTTTCGTCAAAATCACGCATGCGCACAAGGTAACTGCCATTGAAAAAATCATGTTTTTCAATTATTGCTTAAAAAAACGGCTCTAACGATTTTCATTAAAATCACTGTGGAAATGCCTCTTAAGGTGTTCTAGATATACCCACCTTCGAAATTCCCATAAAAATATTAAAAGGCGTAAAAAGTTGAAAAACGAATGCCTTCAACAAAAGTTCTCTTTCCTTGAGTATACCTCATCAACGATCGTTTTTTCTTCTCCCCTCTGTTTCACTTATAATAAAGGATAATATATAAAAACTGTAAATGACACAATTCCACGTCAGTATGTAATCGAAAGTTGTGCGATGTTCCATACCCCTAGTTTTCATTTTAATGGTAAACTATGCTAAAAACAAGTATTTAATCGGCGCCATTTGAACAACGTTTTAGTTTTTTTTGTTTTTTTTTAATTTCTAGAAAGTTACAACTTTAAATAAGTAACTCAAAAATTTAAATTATTTTTGAGCATACACGTTTCTGAAAACAAAATTCTTATAGTATTACAACTATCTTTCTATAGAACACTTATTAAACTGAGGTAGAAAAAAAAAAACTTAAAAACTAGTGAGAGATAATTTGTTACTATCACTGTCGTGTCTACTCGTTTCTGGATAGTAGAAATTACATTGGCCCGTTTTGCGATAGAGGATGAGTAATTTGTGAAAGATTCCCACAGTGATAATGTAGTGTAGAAGAGATTAATTTGAAACAAAAATGTTAGAGATAGCCCAGTTCCTTTTACCAAAATAATATTTCACAATAGATTTACAATATATGGAACACACTAGTTTTATTTCACATTATATAAAAAATACAACCTTCATTACAGTGGATTTGGAAATGTCAACGAACAACTCAGCCTGCTAAGGATTCGAACCTAGCACCTTAAAAATATGACAAGCAACCTTTGGAATAGCATTAAACAAAAAACGACATTTCTCTTCTTTCTTAATTAATACAAATAGGAAGACCAAGAAGAGGCTTAAGATCCAGTAGGGTTATTCTAGACAAAATAAAATACTGAATTTATAAAATACACAATACAAAAAACCGCTAATGCATGAATTCGTAATAGAAAATACCGAATTTGTAGAATTCGATATTTTCAATTATGTATTCCTATTATGCATTGTGTATATTGTGTAAGTAAAGAAAGTAAAACTGTTTACAATTCCTCACATGGCGAGAATTCTGTGAAAGAACATGTTCTTAACAAATTTATTATAAACTCCGCAAATTTATTTTTTTAATTCTTTCAAAACCAGCTTTTATTTGTTACACACAAATATAGTGAAAAAAATTATAATAATTTCAATTTAAAATCAAGGTAAAATTAAAAAAGAAAAAAAAAACTAAATGTTTTTTTTTATTTGCTGGATGGGATTTACCGGACCAATGTAACATAGACATAATACATTAAAAAAAAAAAATAATAAAAATAATAATTCCACAACGTTTTGTTACCATAAATTATGTTTCCTTTTTCCAAATTAAAAAAAAAATAAGTTTACTTAATTTAAAAACACACTTGTAACACATTATAATAAAAGAAAAACGCGGTTTCATTCCAATGCATTGATAGTTTGAATATAGAAAGAGAAATAAAATAATTTCCTTATTATTATTTTTTCATACTCAAAATAATAATAATAATAATAATAAAACATATAAGCATTAATATCTGCTGAAATTAATTGAAAAGATCTCACCCCCCCCCCCTCCTCCCCGCGAGCATTTCAACACAGTCCTAATAATGAAATCAACAGCATATCCGAGAAACACGGAACCAGTTCTGTAGAAGCTCCCGTTCCGACACAGTGCGGGAATGAGCAGAGAACAAGTGAACGGGAATAGTTCAAATGAACTAGCTCTTTACGGAGCAGTTCAAACTGAGCCGTTCGGAAAGAGCAACTCAGCTCAACTGTTCTGAACAGAGCTGGTTGAAAAGAACTGGCTCTTTGAAACAAACCTGCTCATCGATAGTACTCCATATCGATGCTGTTCATCTACTCTGCGCCTGCGCAACGCAGCCCTGCTGTTAGGAGAGAGATCATGGATAAGGAATGTGTGTGAGGTGGGAGAGGGGAAAACGAAACCTTCTTCCTCAAGTGTGACGTCAGAGGTGTGACGCATAGGATCGGAGCGGGAAGGATTTCGCCTAAGATAAGAATGTTAAGGAACAGGGTTTTGGTGTGATCAAAGAACAGGATGTTCCCGCTCTTTTTAAGGAACAGGCTCAAAATAGCAGACTGTTCTTTTATTTCCCATCCCTACGTCTTAATCTTTTTTCTAAAATTGTACGTTAATGACAAGCAGAATATATTTAGAATGAAAATGCTCTAAAGTAAAGCTTTGTGTCGCAACAGTTTCTTCTAAAATTATAGGTTTTTGTATAAATATATATAAAAATAAGCAAATGATACTTATATCGATATATGTATGACATCGATACTTTTGTTTCAGAACCGATTATTTTGGGTTTGATACCAGGTATTGGATACGAGTAATAGCATCGATACCAGATATCCAGAATCGATAAAAATAATCAAACGAATTCATAATTAAAAATACCTTTTTAATTTATAATGTTGTTGATAGTGAATGCTTTATTAAATTGTGAGTAAAATGTGTAAAAGTGTACATTTACTTATTTCTTTTTGAGAGATGTAAACATTAAATAAATGAACATCAATGGGATTATAATAGTTTCAAATTTTAAAAACTGGACCACTTTATACTTACAGTATATTTCTATATTTCTAAAAACACAAATATCATTTTCAACGAGTTTGTTAACTATCGTCTTGGAAATTACCTTCACAATATTCCAAAAGTAGAAAAATAATCATAAATGTTTTCAAAACTTAGATAAAAAAAAATTTCCTTCCCTTCCTGGTCATATACTGACCGTTGTTAGAAGAAAACTTTTAAAAAATAAATTACAATATAAATATAAAACGTGGACTTTGAAATAATGTTAAAAAATGTAAATCAATAAAAAAAAAAATTAATTTTTGAAACACTTGGACTACCTTATTTTTATTTTATATTGAAAATTGCAGCTGTGAAAGAATTTTGTCGTCGGCAACTAAAATTATTTACAGCTTTTCTGTTTCTAATATTATTGGCACATTTTCCTTTTTGTGTTGTTTTTCCTCTTGTGTTGTTTTTCCTCTTGTTTTTTATGTAATTTTTTTTTTTCAACACAAGTTTTTATAACATATGTGTGTGTTATCTGTATGGGCATATGCCCCTTTATAGCCATAATATTCCATAGAGTTCTAGTTTAGATATTTCTAGCTTAATTAAAAATTATGTGTTTTTTAAATATCTAACATTTTATGCGTTTGTGATTTGTTCAAAATTTACTCGTATGGGTTCAATATATACTTGCAAGTATTGGCTGCCTTTTATCAAGCAAGTATAAAGGTGAAGTACAAAACTATTGTCATATAAAAAAACTTTGAAAACTTTGAAAATTCATCTTCACTGCAATTCTGCATGAAAATAGAATGATCAAATCTGAAATATCAAATTTAAAATTATATAATTGCAACGTTTACATTAAATAAAAAATTGAAAAGTTAAGAAACCCTGACTGGATCTCGTTATCAAGGGGTTTGATCCTAGCCAGGATTTCGGGGATGCGTTTCTGAAGGATAGGTCAGTAATAAATTGCCAATCCATCCTCGAACCCCGACGCATCCCACTGCAAGACATAAAGTCAAATAAATATTCAAAGATTTACATACATTTATAAAACCAAAAATAGCTACAATCCTCTCTAGCCAGAAATAGTGACTTGCTACCAGACATTCATCCAACCACATTTATATACCAAATGAAAAACAATCCCGCACTTTCGAAAAATAAAATAGCCTCGCACTTAAAGAAAAAACAATATCGCCATTAATCAAGACCAGGTTCCAGTTAGGGCTATTTAACTGGGAGTTTCATGGGCGCCCCCAACAATATTTGCAAGGATGTGTAAGACTAGATTTTTATCAAAATCTTTAAATTTTTTTAGAAATGTTATTTAAAAATTATGCATTATAAATTATACTCTTTGAGAATAGTAAAAATCCATGGTATATATTTTTGAAAGCGCAACCATGTTAAAGAGATTTTTTTTTTTTTTTATTTCTTCCAAGTTTCGGATATAATGAAAAAAAAAAAAAAAAAAAATCAAAATGAAACACGATGGCAGTATTGGAATATGGTCAATTGAATTCTAAAAATAGATTTCAAGATATATATAAGTATATCTGATGACTTAAAAAACAAAAAACAAATTTCCTAGAATTTTGAGAATTACACAGGAAATGATTATTCAATAAAAGGAATAAATATTTCTACTCATCAACCTCTAATAATCATAGACAACAAGCGCCAGAAAATCGTCACGCAAATAGCTATAAAAAACGACAAAGGAAAGAAACAAAAGACTAAATTAATAGGGAAAAAAATGCTCATTGTAACATAAAAGTATAAACGGCAAATGTGCTTGTTTTATCTTGGAATTTACGTCTTTTCCCTCATTTTTTTTAAAGTTTTCAAGAGCCAGGGGGGTACAAGTGCACCTCCTTGCACCCTCCTGGAGGCGCCCATGGGGAGTTTTATCTATATCTTTAAGGTATCGATTATTTTTGAAGCATTGTAATGAATCTATGTGTCGGTAATTTAATGTTATCGATTATCCTTGTGAATATATTTGAATAGGTGTCATCACTATGTTTTTCTAGCATACATCAACTTAAATATTACAGCGGATATGTGACATACTTTTACTTATAACTTATATGATGTTCAGATACCGCCCGGTGGAACTTTTCAGTCGGATCAAGATTATCCATCGATTAAATTTTGCATTCGATTAAATTAGTGTACTTGTTTTAAGTTAGTCATGTGACACGTCGTGTAAGACGAATAATTAAGTTTTTACACTTCAACAACGTCTTGGTTTGCTATCTGAAACTGCGGGTTTCAATATCAAATACCTTGACCTTAACATATTCAGCTTTAGCATATTTTTAAAAACAAAAGATAAAAGCAAAGATACAGTTTGTATTTAATTTAAGGTGTTTTTTTTTTTAATGTTAAAATGTTATAACGTTTTGTTAAAAAGTTATAATGTTAAGATTGTATAATGTTAAAATGTTATAATGGTAAAATTTTATAATGTTAAAATGTTATAAAGCTTTTTTAAAATGTTATAATGTTAAAATGTTATAATGTTAAAATTTTGTAATGTTAAAATTTTATAATGTTAAAATGTTATAATGGTAAAATTTTATAATGTTAAAATGTTATAATGTTAAAATGTTATAATATTAAAATTTTATAATAATAAAATGTTTTAATGGTAAAATTTTATGTTATAATATTTTGTTAAAATGTTATAATGTTAAAATGTTTTTGTTAAAATGCTATAATGTTAAAATGTTATAATGTTAAAATGTTTTTGTTAAAATGCTATAATGTTAAAACATTAAATGTTAAAATGTTTAAACGTTTTAATGTTAAAATTGTATGATGTTTTGTTAAAATTAACAAGAATTCTTATAACTAACACTCCTATCGTCGGATATTCACGAAAAGTCATACGGTCAACAGAGGAAAAAGAACACAAAAGCTACATAAATAAAAATGCAGTCATTTTTTTCTACAGCCCTTCTTCCTTATAAATCTTGAAAAACCACATCCACTCAATCAGGAGTGCTCAGCCATTGATTGAGAACTCAATCAGAGTTCCTCCATCAATTCTGTCATACGTGAAAATTCTCTGCTCCATCTTGTGTTTGCTCGCTCGAAAACCATTTTGTTCTTTTAGTTCTTCATGATAAATTATTGCTTCGTGAAAAAGCAATATTTGCTGAAAACGCGAAACTAAATAACATTCGCCTATACGCGGAATTTCCGTGGTACAGTCAATTCCTCTATTTATTGTTCAATATCGGAAATATATAAATTTAGATTGGATGGCATGAAAGTGACGTTTTCGTAAGTGGCTCGAAACAAAATGTGGAAGTAAAATACATAATAAATGCAGTAAAAAAAATCTGATTTTTGTTTAAATATCTGTTTGTGTTTTCTTTGAAGTGGGATGGCAATATTTTAGAGATATACTTTGTCATATAATTTCATACGTAAGTTTTATGTGAAGGAATAATAAATACGAATACTGGTGAGAGAGAAAAAATCTATTATTGGGTATGGTGAAGATTTAATTAATATAAAGTTAATGGGTTAGGCGACACTTTAGTGAAACTGTTGTAACGCTGTCGTGATGATGCCGAATTTATTGTTGCATTCAATAATTAAACAAAAGAGAAAAACTTCGGCATAAGGGAAACTATTGAGCACATGAGAATGTAGATAATAAGGAAATAGTAATGATACTATTCTTATTTGTCCGCATTTTGAAAAGGAGATTGAGTCAAGTGGTGGTATTTGTCACATGATTATGAGATAAAAAAACAACTTTTCTGAAAATGTTTCTGACAACGCAGGGTGATTAAAGTTAAACTTACGTAATCAGAGACTAGTAAATCCGAGTCTGATGAACGTATCCGAATGAAACTTTAAATATATATTAAGTAGATCATGCTGTCAAGGTTATCATCAGAAAAAAATAGTTCGAAAGTTTGGCAACAGGTAGCATTGTAATGAAGTTATAAAAGTTTAAAAATCAAATAATAATTTATTTATTAATACAAATATGTGGTCTATGTGCATAAATTATCAGTCAAAAATATGATGAAAGTGTATCACCACGTTATCAACAGCCACATGCAATATATCAGTAAGAATGAGGGACCCATGGCGGACGATGCAAGTTTTCAAGTCCACTTTAGTAATTACACGTCTTGACAAACGCGTTGGTTGGTTGTTTTCAGATTATCTGGCACCATCAGCAACACGAGGGCTATAATGCGCCGAAACATTCGTCATTAGACAAGCCAACATTCATTTACAAACACCCATGCCTTACACGGGACTCGAATCTGCGACCTCGCGATCTAGAAGCTAGCACGCTAACCACTATACCGTTCTTTGACAAACGCGATCATTGAGAAAACTCTACAATCAGAAGTCACAGGGTTCAGATCTTGTAACCTTGCTGGTGAGTGATTTGCGAAAGTACGCGAGATGATGCATTCATCAGGGAAGTTAGCTTGACTCCTATTCTTTATAAGTCTTGCCATACGAGCAATTGCTCCGTCTTGCATTAACAGTTTGGTGATCAAACAGCATATTTGTCTTAACGCCGCGCCGGTGTACCATAATGCTCCTTGAGTCTGCTGTATCGGTCGCTTGTGACTTGTACACTTATCAAATCTTTCACTGTGACTTCCTCGAAGAAGTACGGGCCTAAAATGAAATTCGCTGTGAAACCACACTATGCCGTGATTGAAGGGATGTAGACGCCATTGTTAACCTTGGAATTGATGCATGAGTAATGGTGGAATCACATATGTGGCAGTTCTGTGTGTTCTCAGCATCATCTAAGTCATAATGAGCCTCGTATGATCATAAGATATGTGATTACTAGTACTTATCCACTTGCATCCTTGCCAGAAAACGCAAAGCAAAATCAAGACGTGCAGAGTAATCGTGCAGTTTCAAAAGTTGCTCGAAATACATCTTGTCAAGGGCACCACTTCCGAAAATTTTCGTAAAATCATCACGGTTGCGCACATGTCCTGTGCTCATGCTGTTGGAATGAACTAACAAGTAGCACCCGAAGAGCTTACAGATGCTCTAACAGGTGCAAATCCTCCACCCTCGCTGGGCCGACCAAACGGTATAGTGGTTAGCATACTAGCTTCTAGACCACGAGGTCGCAGGTTCAAGTTCCGTGTAAGGCATGGGTGTTTGTAAATGTGTGTTGCCTTATAAAATGACGAATGTTTCGGCGATTATAGACCTCGTGTAGCTGACGGCGCCAGATAATCTGAAAACAACAAATCCACACTCGCTGACTCAGTTACACATCGTCCTCTTCACGATGATATGCCATATATCGGCAATATTTCAAACTATTTTTTTTTAAGGAAAACTCAGCCTCGTGATCTACGTAACATATATTTAAATTTTCATTCAGATCAGTTCTATAAAACAGGATCTACGAGCCTCTGAGTGTCGTCAGTTTAATTTTAACCGCCCTGTAATAGTCTGTTTTACACATTGCCATAGTAATTATTTAGAAAATCGCAATCACAAATTTCATAATGACTTGTTTGAAAAGTAGTTTCTAATAATGTTTAAAGTACTGATTTATTTTGAAGCTTATCTTTTATAAAAGTCCAATTCAGTGAAATATTGAAAAAAGATCGTATATATCCTTAATCGCGTAAGATTCAGCTTCCAGTATTCGCTGATTGGGGAAAGTAAAGTATACGATTGCTTGCTAAAATTGACATCAATAATTTAAAAATGTTATATGTATACATTTAAAATTTATAACTCGATCAATCTTAATAATCTTTTTAAAAATAACGCAACGTTATTTTCAATTTAAGTATGCTGAACAGGAAAAAAAAAAAAAAAAAAAAAAAAAAATTCGATAGCCTGGATAATCTTGGGATTATAAAGAGAAAATCATTTAGTTCACTTTTATGATTTTGGATTCTTGCATGGGTCAGAAAATTCTCTCTTTTTTTTTTTTTTTTTTTGTACTTTTTTTGTACTTTTTTTTTTTTTTGAAGAAGATTATTTCTTTAGGAATCATATTTTTATCATCTAATTTAGAATTCTTTTCTTAAAACAGTGTTATTTTTAGATTAGTCCAGATAGGTATGCGGAAAAAAAAAAAAAAAAAAAAAAAAAAAGGTTTATTCTCGGTTAACTTCAAAAGATTATTCCTAGCACGTTGTTTGAAATAGAGGGCTAACACAATTTTTCTTTTCAAAACTACCACCTGCAAAGAAACGAGATTAGTTTTCCAAAAAGAAGTAATTTTTAAGCAGTTTTCAAAGAAGAGGAATTAAATAGATAAGATATAATGCATCAGAAGTAGAATTATTTTAAACAAATTTAAATTAGGATCTTATTCATTATATTTTATTACAGTATTTACAATAGACATTTTAACTGCAAATATTCATACCTTTCATTTATGTTTTTTAAGGATAAAAATGAACATATAAATGATATAATGTTGCAAAGCAATAAACTTATTTTAGAAGAGTTAATTTAAATACTTTAAATTGCAAACAACTTTTTTCAATTTATAAATATTACTTCATTATCTTTCAGATGTGTTGATGTATGAATATATTTAATGTTTTCTCTAAAAACACATAATTTTGACCTATTTTATTTCTTAATTGTAGTTATACACCAGGATACAAATATTTGTATATTAAACAATCAAATGAAAGCAACTTATATAGTAACAGTATTTCTGGATTTTCCACATTTTTTTTATCTTGATTTATAGAAATACAAGGTTGGCATACACATATCATTTTTGAGCTACGAAATTTGAAAATTTCATTATTTTTTACAAATATTTTTGAAACAGTAAATTATATCGTAATATATGTAGAAATGTAATCAAAGCGTTGTGTTTTTGCAAAAGGAATACTCTTCAATCTCAATTAATATCACAAATTAAAATTATAACAATCTGTTTCAATTAGTTTTACATTGGAATTATGAGTTACCCAAATCCTACAAAATTTATCGTTCCTAGAATTCAGTTTTATACTTACACCTAATGAAACAACTTCTTAGATGAAATTGAATTCCAATTTCAGCAGATTGTAATGACCTTACCTCTTTTTTATTTCAAGCGAAATGGGTAGTTAATTTGTTGAAAGTAATTTTCCATACAAAGGGATTTATGTCTTCAAAACAATGTCTCATACTTTACAGTTATCCATTTCAGTTATATATACTGAAGAATATGTCTTAAATTTAGTATAATCTTAGTTGGTTGTTTTCAGATTATCTGGCGCCGTCAGCAACACGAGGGCTATAATGCGCCGAAACATTCGTCATTAGACAAGCCAACATACATTTAAAAACACCCATGCCAACACGGGACCCGCAACCTCGCGGTCTAGAAGCTAGCACGCTAACCACTATACCATTTGGTCGGCTAGTATAATAGTATAAAACTCTAACATCGGATGAATTTTGGATTAAGTGCTTGGAACTATGCTCCATAAACATAAATACCACTATTTTCCACTGAATAAGTAGTTTAAGTGAATTTAGCGCAGTTCAGTATTTGTTAATGGAATAATTCCCATGATTCCAGTAATATTATTTGTAGGAAATTCAGAGGAATGAAAGGTGGCAAAGTTTTTCCTACGACCTTGATTATTCAAAAATAATAACTTAATCTTCTAAAATGTTAATTTAAATTTAAGGGTAAGTCTTCTGTAAAAATGAATAATTTAAATCCCATATACTATATATTTCAATCCTGAGCATTTTACAACTTTTATATACTTTATTTTTAATTTCCCAAGATCAGAGAAATGCATTCCTTGACCTTATCCGGCGGTGCTTGCCTCTTACTTTGAAATAAAATTTGTAATATGAATTTCTATTTGATTCATAAAATGCAATTCAAAACTAACCAATCGTATCAATATAGTGACGAATAATTCTTTTTGTTGTTCACATTTTGTATGAAGGCTTATTCCTTAGGCTGACTTACACTTGAGGTACGTAGAAAGGTTCATTTCAGATAGCTTTCCAAAAAAAAGAACCCATTAAAGCTAATAAAGGAGGTTCTTTTTAAATGAGCTGACATGGGACCTTCGCGTAGCAATGTTTACCATAGGTGAAGTATGGATCCTTGAAAGGAAATAGTCTGAAAGGCTAGGTGATGTTGCAGTGAGAAATGTTATTACCATGCAAGATGGAATAACTTCAAAATGTCAATACAATTACTACAGTTATTCAGCTCTGTTTATTATATCTCATATCAAAAGTTGCATCTGAATCCGTCATGCAGCTTCTACAGAATCCCCTGAGGGTAACTTTAATAAGATTTCGTGCAAGATCCAATATCCCCAAGCTAATACTGACGATATTGGAGTATCTAAAACCCAGCATTTCTAAAAATCAAGACCACGAAAATACTCAAAAGTTACATTTGGGCCGCATTATTCAGCAAAAGCTAAATTTGTTTTCGCAATAAGCAAACACTACTGAATAAACGGTACGTTGCTGAAACCAGTTTCTCGACACATTTCAAGAAATGGAAAATATATTAATTACTTCGTGGTGCACTCAATATGAAGAGCAAATACCGTTAGTAGCTTTTATTCTATTTAGGATATACTTCAGCAAAATACATTCATTGCTTTGGGGTATTCCACATTAATTGAACAACCGAAGGACAGGAAATGGCCTCCACAGCCCGTTGTTATTATTGTTGTGAATTTTCTACCGAAGCAATGATGGCACAGTTTTTATTAAATAAAAACTATTATTTATTCGCTTTTCAAAAGCTCACAAGAGTTATTCGAAGAACAGTGAAATCACTATCAAGCTTCAACAAAAACAACCTCGAATACAGCGATAATTCCGACTCATGCCAATAAGTAAACAAAGAACTCCGCTTTCATCGATATCCAAAATCAAACTGTCAGCCGATTTTAGCTACAGTCTAATTTATAGAGGCGCGTGAGAACCTTCTCGAAATTGCCCGATTGCTTTAGGTGTTGCCACCTTTTTCTAACCTGTATTATTGCTGTTAATAAATAAAATAAGATAAAATAAAATACAATAGAACTTAAAACGGATACGTCACTATTTACAACTATATACATACAGAAAATTTGTGTAACAATATCCTTTCAGAGAAAAGGCATTTGTTTTATCTGCAGAAAAAAACCATAACTTATCCGTAGATCAATTCATGCACAAACATCTAATAATTACTCATTAAATTCATTCCAGTGAAATGTAATTTGATTAGAACACATAAATGTAGCACATTATTTTATACTTGTAGAGGTAAAAATGAAATAAAAACACATTTTTGTTTTACTTTATTTCATGGGCAAAGTAGAAAAATACGATGTACTATTTAAAAATGAATTTGCTACTAGATCCGGTGTAAAAAGAATAGTTCAACAATAAACTTTTTACAAACAAATAGTGCAGATAAAAAGTGGACAATACATGTTATATAAGCAGTAAACATGACGATTTACTACACATAAATGTGAGTAATTTTTACTAGTCAAGAAATTCAAAGGGGATCGACTTTGCATTCTTCAGTTGATAAAATTTTAATTTATTTTTACTAAATGAAATGCATATTATGAGAATGAAATCTATTTAATGAAAATCATGTACATATCCTGCTCAAAGAACCCGTTTAAAATATTTCTAAGGAGAGTCATTTACTTAAAGGCTAATTTATTAACTTTGGTTTGTAGGAATACTTTTGGAATTATATGCATCATCTTGATAGAAAATCAGAAAATTAAATGGAATAAAAAACAAAGATTAACGTTTAATTACCTCTGTATGCAGAAAATTAAATTCATTGCTGACAAGGCATTGCTAATATTTTCCACTCAACGGTTTACATGTCCTTTGGCTAACATTATCTAAAGAAATATTCAGAAAATAGCTCAGCTTTGAAGCTTTTCTACTAAATGTAATTTTCAACTTGGCCCAGAGCTAACTATTCAAATGGAAGAACTGAAACAGCAAGCACTCATTATCGCAGAAATGAAATGTTGATGACAAAATTGAATAGGTTTTTCTCTTTGAGTATGCTTGAGGCGTATTTAATTCAAGCTATTTATTTAAAAGCCACATGTTTATTTAATACAATGCACCGAAAGTTACCAGACTTCAAAATAATCTATTTAAGAAAGTAATCCATTTTCGATATTTCTTGAAAAAAAATATGGAACTTTCAATTGAAACTTATATGTTAAATATGCTATTCTTTTTCAATAAAACGAGTTATGTATATCTTATGGAAATTTAGACTTTATCTGTAAGGGAACTGTTAAGATAGGGGATGGGGGGATCAATTTATTTATTCTAGTTTTCTTTGATCTGCTATGTATATGGGAAACAAAATTTTATAATTTATTTCTGCTTATTCTATATTTATTGATCTTAAGCATGATGATAAATCAAGAACATTTGGATTTTATTTTGGCCAGAAAATTGATCAAAATTGGACTATGTATTTGGTCTGAAAAAATTGCTATGGTGTTCATTTACACCACCATGTAATGCTGAGAACATGAAAAGCCTAATAGTCCGAGAGGCGACTGCAATTTTTGGACGCCATCGAACATCATTCTGAATTTTTTATAGAAATTAGAAAAAAGTGAGTAGATTAGGAAACCACTGGTCTGCCGTGGCAAAAATGGCCGAAACTGATCAATAATCGACTTGGAATGAGTTGAACTAAAATCCGATTGCCAAATATGTCATAACTTGGCAAAAATAGAACAAACTTATTCGTCTGGCAACCTACTTCATTTTGATTTTCAAATTTTCAATGAGAAAAGCGCAAACGATTTCTGATCTTTGGTTTGGAAAACTTATATCTTTTAAAAGTAAGCCAAATTGGCGACATCAGTTACGTCATAAGTAACGTAATATTTATTGCCAGCTTGGCTCCCTTTTAATAGATGCAAGTAGACCGTCGCCAGATATCTGAATCGTCTGCAACCTTCTTAAATGAAAATTAAAGAGTGATGGTTACCAAATAAAAAAAAATTGCTCATTATTTGGCAAGTTATGGCGTATTTGGCAATTGGATTTAGTTCAACTTATTAAAAGTCGATTTTTGACCAGTTTCGGCCATTTTTGCCACG